>JACVBY030000580.1:0-1200000 GCA_017589505.3 Metroxylon sagu | reverse complement strand
GATCTTGGAACTCATATATTCGAACACTAATAGGTTTAGAATCCACCATTACATACTTTCAAAATTTTGAGATGATGAATCGATCTAGACCAGCATCATCCATCTCATATTCAGCCTCAAGTGCATCCCATAGTTCCTTAGCAGTTTTAGTGGGAAGGTAAACATCATAAAGGTTATTAGAAAGAGCACTTAGAATTCTATGTGTACAATGAAAATCTATTTCTTGGGGCTTTTATCAGAAAGAGCACTTAGAATTCTATGTCTACAATGAAAATCTATTTCTTGGGGTGTTTTTGATGTTGAGGAAGAGGAAGTTTCAACTGCACTAGAAGAACTTGGTTGAAAAGTGGATTCAGGGTTTAGAAATTCTATGGCAGAAAATAATCCTAAAGTGGTAAGCCAGTATTTCACTCGGCTTTGCCATCTCCTAAAGAATGACCCATTAAACTTTTCAGGTTTGATTGCACTAAGGTCATCTAAACCCATTTTATTAGTGTTGGTTGCTTAATTAGTTCTGCACAACAAAATTGAAGGTTCAGCCTTATAGTTTGAGTTTTTAAATTAGTGGTTTTTCAAATAATTTCTAGATTTTGAATTTAAATTCAAAAATTTAAATCTAGAAACTACTTGCAATAAATAAAGTAACCACTAAGCAAAAATTAACTCAATTAATTTAAATTTGAATTTGAGTTTCAAAATATTGAATTTTTAAAATTCAAAATTTTTTAAGATTTTTAAAATTTAAATTTTAAATTTCAAAATTTGAATTTTAAATTTCAAATTTGAAAATAAATAAATTTAAGACCTCCTTTTTTTTGAAAAGAATATAATTTTTAAGACTTCTGCACATATTTCAAAACAGAAAAAAAAAACTCTTTTTTTTCCTTCAAAATAATTTTTTTTTATTTTTTATTTTTGTTACCAGTAAATTACAATAAAAAATTATAGCAATTTCTAATGAAGAGGAAGACTAGTCCTTAGCTGTTGGAAAAATAATAATATTACTTTTGAAAACTGTTTAGAATTTGCTAGAAATTCTAATTTTAAATACAAAAATTAAAATCAAAACAAGATAAAGAATCGTGCCTAGACCGAGGCGTGTTAGACACTGCCCTAAGGACTAGTTTTTGCCCCTTCGTGTAGGTTATAGGCAATCTGTTCTCAAGGTACAACGATCCGGCTCGATCCGAACCTTCTACTACGAGCACGATCGCGTAGAGGTACAACCCAATGACTCCTTCAGATGTCCAAAGAAAAATCAGCATAAAATAAGAATAAGAAAAATAAGAAATAATTTAAAAGAAGAGGTGAGAGAGCTCTTATTTTCAGTAGGGCTTTCGAGATACAGGTAGCACCGCTTGCAGAATCTCAGCAAAAGCTTTTCACAGTAAAATTTTAAGAAAAATTTTGTTAGTTGAAAGGATAGAAAGAGAATTTTTTTGGATTGAAATATTCAGAATTTTGGATTCTTGAGCTTATTTATAGATCCGATTTAAGTAATCTTCAATAAATTCATAATGATCTTGAAGTCTTGATAATTATTACTTTTAAATTATATTAATAATAATTTAAAAATTAAATTATTTGGATCATTTCTGATGTGGGAATCATCGCTGAATGTTCTTGTATGCTCGCGCGTCACGCGAGCGTTCACAAGCGTTGCACCTTAGCGAACGTTGGCGAAATGCTCGCGAGAGCGTCGCTCACGCGAGCGTTTGCTCGATGCTCGGGACTTAGCGAGCCTTAACGAGACGCGAGCGTTCTGAGCAGAACGCTCTCGAGCGGAACGCTCGCGTGAGATGACGCAAACGTCCGAAAAAAACGGCCAACGTTTTTTTTTTAATTTATAATTTAAAACTTTTTTCGCGAGTGTCGCTCATGCGAGCAGAATTAATTTATAATTTAAAACTTTTTTCGCGAGCGTCGCTCACGCGAGCGTTCTGCTCGCGTGAGAAACGTCCGCGAGCGGCGAGCGTTTTTTTTAATTTATAATTTAAAACTTATTTTTTTTTCGTTTTTTAAACAATAAAAAGGTTAACACTCTGCAACCGGATCTCGGTTCGGCGCTCTGTCCCGTCGAGGTCACTGTATGTATGCAGCGTAGGGCTCAATAACGCGGAGGTTAAGGCTGGCTCCCTGCAAGAACCCAAGAGGTCCCTCACAACAGTAAGACTATTTTACGGATGGAACTTAGCTCTCATGCTTTAGCTGCGTACGCTTTGATTGTACCTGTATCTTTCTCTTTATTTTTATTTTTTTCTCTCTATATTATTTCTTAATATTTTCATGAAGGCTGAGATAGCGTTTAAAAAGAAAAAATGAGAAATAAAATCTGAGGTACGCTAACAAAGGAAGACAAAGGTAAGAGTGCTGCTAATGCACCGCGTTGAGTCCCGTCCTATGGTGCATTATTTTATATGGTACATTGTATGATTTTCTTCCGGATTAAAGTGCAATAAAACGGATTGACACTAAAAAGCATATCGATCACATTGATCGAATTTCCATGGACAAAGACCATCTTCATATATCCACTTATGCGTTCTAGTTGCCTCCCTCTAAGCTGTAATTCATTAACAAGATTGATTTGATAATAAGAAAAAGATTAACTAACTAAATAGATCAAATTTAGTAATCAAAAAATCTTTATTGTTATAATGGTAGACCATAGAAGGTTTGCAGCTGGATTTAAAGTGCGACCGAAGCTGAGGAAAATATGTGGAAATGAGTCCCACACGTCTTAAGCACCACAAATAAAGGGAAAAAAAAAATCTCCGTTAAAAATAATCCCTTTATATTTGTACGGACTTCCCTTTTCCCTCCCCCCAACGTTTTTCCTTTTGTTGCACACGGTCAACCAAAGAAAAAGGAACTCTAAGCCCATGCCTCCTCCCCTGTCCTTAATATTCTGCTTACCTTTGCTGGTCTTTAGCGTATAATAATCAATAATTAATTCCCCATTTGGTTCCCGTCTTTCCCTTTCCGCATCTATTGATTGCCAAAGCTCTCACATCACACCATCCTCCACTGCTGCACCCCCCAACCCCAGCCCGCTTATAAATGCCACCGTCCTTGCCCCCAAGGTCCAGCCAACCATCTCTCTTGTGCGTCCAAAGGACCGAATTTACATAATCTCCTCATTTTATAATGGGACCGTCCACCATCTGATTCAATTAACTTCTAACGGATCAAAATTTATAAGCATATCATTCATTTCTCTGGAATCTCACACAGCAGCCACCAAGCAAGCACCGCCATGAAGACCAAGTTCTCCTTCCTCATCCTTTTCTCCCTCCTCTTCCTCCTCGCCGCTCCCTTCCTCGCCGCCGATCCCGACATGCTCCAAGACCTCTGCGTCGCCGACCTCAACTCCGGTAATCCTCAGCTCACTCCACCTCTAGCTAACACGCGGTGTAATTCTCCTCTTAATTGCTTAGTTGATCGTGTACTGCAGCCGTGACGGTGAATGGATTCGCCTGCAAGTCGAACGTGACAGAGGATGACTTCTTCTTCGGAGGATTAGCCTCCCCTGGCAACACCAGCAACTCTATCGGATTAGCGGCGACGGGGGCCAGCGTCCAGAATATCCCGGGACTCAACACCTTGGGCATCTCCTTGACCCGCCTCGACTTCGCCTCCGGTGGGCTGACTCCTCCCCACACCCACCCCCGCGCCACCGAGATAGTCTTCGTCCTCGACGGCACACTCGACGTCGGCTTCATTACCACCGCCAACAAGCTCGTCAGCAAGACCATCACCAAGGGCGACACCTTCGTCTTCCCTCGCAGCCTAGTCCACTTCCTGAAGAACAACGGCTACATTCCCGCCTCGGTCATCGCTGCCTTCAACAGCCAGCTCCCGGGGACCCAGCTCATCGCTGCCACCTTGTTCGCTGCCTCGCCGCAGGTGCCCGACAACGTCCTCGCCCCGGCCTTCCAGATTAGCACCAAAGAGGTCCAGCAGATCAAGTCCCGCTTCGCCCCCTGAACCAATTGAGAGAGAAAGAGATGGAGGAGTCCAGTAGGTCAAGACCTGCCTAGCCCTTTGCGAAGAGAATGGGGTCGTTGGAGGTATATAATAATTAATAATATCTTCATTTTGTCAAATTCTTTTTTCTAATGATTTCGCTTCGTTTCTAATGATAACCAATGTGGGCTAGCCTAATCTAAACCCAAACTCTTTTGTTAGATACAAAGGGAGAAGCAACCTTCTAATGCCTTACCCTCCCGTTCCTATAATGTGAACGCAAATACACGGATATGAAGAACAAGAACAGGAACGGAGATGAATGATATTCTTCTTTCTTTGCTATTCTCATCCAAATTGGTTTCTTTGCGTACAAAACTAACAATCAGATAAAAGCAGCATCCAAAGAGCTAGAATCGAACTATAGAATAAATCCAACTATAGAATGCATCTCATAGTGAAAGAAACCAAAACCAAATAATATTTTAAAATAACATAATTATATATTATATAACATATGTAATAATTCATTATATTATTATAATTATATATAATATATTAATTAATTATATTATTTTTATACAATATGATATAAATTATTATTAATTATTTTATATAAAATATATAATTAACACACAATAATAGAATATATTATAAATATATATAATACAATTATTATAATTGTATATTATATAAAGTTTATACAATATTATAATTTAATGTAAATAATTATTTAAAAATATATTATTATAATTAAAATATTATAAAGATAATATACATAATTTTATTATAATTAACTAACTATTATAATTATTGAATATAATTCAATATTACAAAATAATAATATAATATGAATTAATATATAATATTATCATAACACCATAATAATACTTATTATATATATATTATATTAAAAATATTAATATACATTTATATTACAAAATATATATTATATTCATAAGATAGACTCGGTTATATTCACATGTAGTTAAGCTCAAATCTAATTGCCTCCTCCACCCTAAGATTTGCATGAATCTTGAAACCAAAAAGCCTTCTATTAACCATCATTTTCTATTTTTTTTTTTTTTTTTAAAAGGTATTTATGGCCCATATCCTATTATCTTTTTAAAGTATAAGAATAAAAGAATAGGAATATAGTTCAAGTATAAGAATAAAAGAATAGGAATATAGTTGAGTGAAGAGGTACACACAAGAAACATATCTCTGTTTCTTTAATTAAAAGAATATAGATGTGACTCATATCTCTCTAAAATGTAGATGAGTAAAAGAATAGATATATGTCTTATATCCTTATTCATCAGTTAAAAGAATAAAGATATGTTTTATATCCTTATCTTTAGTGAAGAAGTTTATGAATAACAAAATACGGATAAAGCTCATATTCTTATTTTTCAGTGAATAAGTACATAAGTAATAAAAACTATTTTACACATAGTATATTACAAAAAATGAAGCGCATTTATAAAGATGAACCAAACATGATAAACGATGGTTAACGATACATAAGTAATAAAAACTATTTTACACGTAGTATCTTACAAAAAATGAAGCGCATTTATAAAGATGAACCAAACATGATAAACGATGGTTAACGAATGAATTTTTTGCTTTGAGATCTGGTTTTAGGCTTGTTTACACACAAGTGTATCCAAATCAAACTTTTATATTCATAATATATACTATTTATTATATTATAAAATAAATATGACATAAAATAATAATGTAATATAATGATAATTTAATAATATTATTAAATTATATTAATTATATGATAAATTTTATATTATATTATATATATTGCATTACACAATATTAAATTTTAGTAATATATTAGTATACAAATAATATAATAATTATATAAGTATAATTATATTAAAATAATTAATTATCATATATGTTAACATAATAATTTTTTATTATTTATATTAATATATAATAAAAATAATTAATTTTTATTATAACATATTATATTTAAATATTATAATATTAATTATATATGTTTTGTAACAGCCTTTATATATAATTAATTTATAGTTATGTAATATATAAGTTACATAAAAAGATTTTTTTGTTAAAGAATTTTAGTGTTATATTTCCATCAGGTGGTAATCATATTACCACATTTTATAGTATTGTATTTTTCATGGGCATCTCAAATATCCAAGTGGATGCTTGAGTTTTTTAAACTAAACATGGAGATTTTAAAACATCCTTTTGGATGCTTGAGAATCTTTCACACGATTTCATGATTCAAATGCCTCCTGAAGCCATTAGAATGCCTTGATATTTGTTTAAAGTAACCCCATACAAAAAATATAGAAGCTTTTCAGTGGTAATGTCAAACAACCACCAAAGGCAATATAGATTATAGAATGCCCACATTTACGTTTAAAGTTGCCATGCATTTTAAATTTTATAAAAGCAACACCAGAACGCATCACAGGAATGACAAGGAGATCAACATGACGATTTATGACCTAAACTTAAACCATCCCTCCGGATAGGCAAAACTAGTGTGCCAGGTAGAACCAGAGCCTAAGATCTAGCGTAAAGTTGGTCATACTTCTGCCAATAAATAAGTACCCTATTTCGATTTTAGCTCTCGCGATTGATTGTGTTGTTGTTATCCTGGATGATACAAAGTCAAAAAATGTGACAGCATTAGCTCATCTTTCTAGCAAACTGGTGTACTTGCAACTAGTATAGCAGCAAGAGGGCTCTAGCGATATCCAGAAATATGCCAGCACAGTGAAAGAACACTTTTTATCCAATCATATTTCAAGGTCGCTCTAGATTACTTCGGAATAGATTCACTATGGCTGTATCATACATTATGAAACAAAAAAAATTATTGCTGGGTACCACTGCTATTAAACAGTTTGGATTCCGAACACGAATTTGTCTTAGGGTTTAGTGTTTGCCTCAGTAACAAAATGTGATGTGATTTCTCCCTTGTTTTTAAACAATAGGCTCACAGTCTAAAAGTTTTATAATCTGTTTAATGTAATGCTTGTGGAAGTCATTAAACAATTTATAATTTACTCCTATAACCATAACGCATAAGCTGAGAACAAAGGAAATAAAAGGGGTCTATAAAAAAAATGCATACGATGTTATCTGATCAGAACTATGTAGTGAAGGGTGATATGAGGTGATATGGATGATTAACTACATTAGTTGACAAGTTGCAGAGTAATTGGAGGATAATTCTTAAAGGAACAAGAAGCAAAAATAAGCTTACTTCTGAGCATGAAAGGCTCTCCAAATATACCACAACCACTTCTGAAATAGACGGTTAATGACGATAAAAATGCAGTAACATTAATAAAAACGACATTTAGCTTATAAGAATAGAAAGAAACGGTGAATTGACAGGATAATTCTTAAAGGAACAAGAAGCAAAAATAAGCTAACTTCTGAGCATGAAAGGCTCTCCAAATATACCACAACCACTTCTGAAATAGACGGTTAATGATGATAAAAATGCAGTAACATTAATAAAAACGACATTTAGCTTATAAGAATAGAAAGAAACGGTGAATTGACACCTCCTTCTGAGCAAGAATTTGGAGTCTCATACTTTAATAAATAAGACCTCTATCACCACCAACAAGAGACTGGAGTCTCACCGATTAAATGGTTCGTGCCAGTAGGTAAAGAAAATCCTTGAAGGACAACCAATTCTTATTAAATCCTTTTTCTTAATTGCTTAAGCATTTTATAATCCCTAGAGGCGATATTATCCCATATATATCAAACTTTTAACCAGCATGTAAGATGCATGTGGCTTTATAATGGATGAAACATGGTTAAGGTTTTCTAACATCACTTTTTGTAAATATATAGTAAGCTGAATGCTGTTGCACCTCTAGTTACATAGCGCCTGATTCGTTGCAGAAAATTGAATATTTTCTGCAATATTTCACGAGGATAGAAAATAATATTTGTGTTCGGATATAAAGGTATGTTTGGTTTTTAAAAATAGCTTTATTTTTTATTTTTACTTTCATAAAAAAAACCCTATGAAAACAAGTCTAGTTAATGAAAATTAGAATACTTTACTTTTCTAGAAAATATAACTTCAAGATGGTAGGAAATTGAAAGCAGTTTAAAGATATTTCTATTATTTTCTACCAAAAAAAAAAAAAAAAAAAGTAGAAAACAAAGAACCTGATTGGTATGACTTTCATTTCTTATTTTTATTTTTAAAAATAAAAATAAAAAATCTGATTTTAAAAAAATGTTTGGATTCACTATTTTTATTTTTTATTTTTAAAATTAAATTTTATTACTTATGTAAAAAATGGAATTAAAAGTTTTTTCACTTCCACTTTTTTTTAAAAAAAGTATCCTTTCTTGGAAACCAAGATAATGTTTTAGGAAAATAATAGTATATATTATTAATATATAATAATATATTATAATTTATATATAATATATTATCATTAATATTATATTTATATTAACTATATATTATTTTTTCTAAATTTGGCCCAAAACTAAAGCTAGAAGAAGGCCCAAAGCAGTGGCCTTTAGTCAAGCTTAAATGTAGCCCGAATTCAATCCAAAATCTTAAAATATGATAGACCTTTTAAATTTTATATCAAATTTATTGTTAACTATGTGAGAATAGCTCTTCATGTTATAGCAAATTTTCTTTTTCGATTGATATAATTATTTTAAATGTTACTTTTATGTAAGCACATTAAAATTTAAATTTATTCCATCGACCTAATTTTTGGTGCAAATGAGTTGTTGTGGGTTGATCCAATTAGGTTTCGAGCTCGGCTTGGTTCTGATATGAAAAAAAAAATTTTAGGTCAAAACCCAGCCCAAAGCCTTCTCGAAAATTTGTTGAGCTACAGTCAAACTTGGGCCTGGGCATGGTCTTGATATCTTAAAAACTTTCAAGCCTAAATCTAACCCAAACCCTGAAAAAAAATTTTTGAGCAATGCTTAGGCTTGGTCATGCGTGACTTATCCCGGCCCACTTCCAACTTACTCATTAACTTATCATCATAACTTTGTTTCAAGAGACTCATCAACTTACCATGATAACCATTTATGGCATGATTTTCCAATCTTCTGATCTATAAATTATACTAAACAAATATAATCTTTGTTGTCAAGTCTTGTAGACAACTTGCAAAGATTTAATTGAAAATAACTTCTTCTTTTTTTTTTCATTTTACCTCATTAAGATATTAGAGGAAATTGAAACATTATATTATTCATTTTATTTGATAAATATATTTTAAATGAATAGGATGAATTACGTGTCATATTGGGGGAGATTCTAAAGGTGGGGCTCCTAATCATGGTTGTGATTATCTCATCCATTTCGATGAGATATATATAATGGTACTCCTATCAGCTTCCACTTGATGTTAAATTATTTGCTCTCTTCGTTTGATTGAGTGATTGACTGCCTGAATTTAGCAATTTGTTGATTCAATCTATACTGTTGCTTTGATGATAATGATTAGTATTAAGGTTCGATAGATGATGGACCCCATATAGATTTGATTTATAAGAATAGATCCCATAGAACAGAAATGTTTATATTATATTTTAATACCTTGATTTGTGAGGAGAGAAGTGATATATCTTGAAGTACATAGTGAATATCATTTACATTTTGTTTTAATATTTTAATTTGTAAAAACAGAAATGATATATCCAAATATTTATATTTTAAAATGTATCTTCACTTATTTGTTTTTTTAGATTCTCTGATATCTTCTTATGTTATTAATAATTTGTACAACACACACTATACTTGTTGGATTGGAGTTTTGACATCAGATATCTTCCTTCATTGTCATTAGCTTTTACTTTCTTTTCTGTTTTGAATGGATAGGTTTGATTAACATTTGCTTATACTTGCATTGAACATTTAAATAAACTTTGCATCTTCTACTTCTCTTTCTCTTATCTGTTTCTTTAGATTCTCTATTAACTTTTTGATATGTATCAAATAAATCTGTTGTTAAGTTGATGAACATGAAATTTGTCTTTATTTGTTAGTTTGCAATTTGTATTAGAATAGCTTATCACTTTATTCTTTTTCGCTTTTTTGTATAAATTATTAGTTCGTAGCTGTTGGATCATTTTGTTATTTTTGCTAAACATCTTCTATGATGGTTTCTTTTTTTATCTGTTGATGTTCAAGGTATTATACTTTCCTAGAATAAAATCAATAATTTACTTTTTTAAGAAAAATGGGATAATTTGAGAGCCAGCCCACTGACTTGGACTTGATTGTGTTGGGTTAGGTTCTAACATTGATTAGTTTGGTTCTGATTCCAAAAATTGAGATTTTTTGGGATCAGATCAGTATCGAGTTAGCCTTTAACCTTAACCACCCCAACCCTTCTACACCCCTGGTTGTAACTCTTGAGGGTTATGATTATTGTTATGATATTAAATGCCCTAGGTCACTTATAAGTTTTTATGGTAATTGTTACTGATATATCTGCGTACATAGTTGATAGCTTTCATATGTAACACACTTTTGGAACTATCAATAGGCATTTTCTGGTTTGTGACATATTGTATTTCACTCAGTTCTGTAATGGTAAGTTGATGACTCTGGATGAGCAAGTTTTTGTGGTAGGGATCTTCCATTGTTACATTTGTACAGTATCTAATAATCTGAAGTTTAGCATGTATAAAATTAAAATTAACAATTCATTCAAAGAAAAAGAAAAATCAACAATCTAACTTAATGTTCCCATGTGATAGTTGTCGACACATTCTGATATAAATGTTTGTATTATCATGCTTTTGAATAACATGAGTACTGAATAATGTGAGATCAACAGGGATATAGTATTGTGGATCTAATATCTCACTAATATATTGCCATCAAATTTTAGGATTGAGACATATTTTCCATATTTTATTATTTTTTCATTTCAGCTTCTATATTATTTAATTTGAATGTTAAAAAATTTTGGATTCATTAAGTAAATTTCCGATAAGCCTATGATTTCTCACGTCTTACAGTTGCCTATATTCTCTTTTGATACAGCTCACATTGCGAGAATATGGCAATGACAGTGAAGGTGATAATGCTGGTTATGTAGATACTGAACATGCATTGCTTGCTGGTAAGATTAAAATTACCGTTAAAGAGTGTGCAATGGATGATTTGGAACTTGAGGATAAGTATAGAGTGTTAGGGGATTTTGTATATGGTCATCAAGGGCCAAGCACAGAAAAACAGCTGGACGCATCTCCTGATGATTTTCGCAGGTGTGTAGAGTATGTTGAACGGTACTGTAATAAAAGTAAAGATGATGAAGTGATTATGGTTGTTGAGTTAAGTAGTGATGAATCTGAAGTTTTGGACTGTGAGACTACTGTTTCTACATATTCTAACTTGGACAACCATCCTGTGAAAATACAAGCCACTGAAAATCCCAAAAAAGCATATTCCAAAAAGTTTTTCTGGAGATTCAGTTGTGAAGAGTAATGTGTTTTCACTTCGTGGAAAAGAGGAGCTGCCGGAGTATTTACCACACAAGAAGAAAACAGGTGAAAAATTAAAAACAGTAGTGAAATCAGATGCTGACAAGCCAAAGAGTAAACTACATGGAGAATCAAAGGAGGAAAAGAAAGAACGCAAGTAACTCTAGTCAAGTAGTTTGCATGTGCTTGTTCACAATTTGTTTGCAAAAGAAATAGAATTGAATGAAAATTATTACTTTCTTTTCTTTTTTTAGTATCTTGTTTTCCTCAGCATTTGTTGGCACCTCTCTCCTCAGTGCTTGCACTGGGGAGAGGTTCTGAGTTTAGCTTAGAATAGCAGCATTCTCACCATATATTGATAAATGATGTATTGTTTAATCAAGTATCAAATTTTAATTTTTAGATGTTTCTTTTTAGGAACTATTCTTCCTATTAATTTTTTAGTACCAATTATATTGTTAATTGCCAGAACTTAATGACTTTCTATATGGTAATTAATTGTTCATTGTGCAAGATAGTCATAAATGTTTGGAATTGGACGATAAGCTACAACATTGATTGGTGATGCACTAAGCTATGAGTGTGATGTATTGTTCATTACAGGTTTGATTTTTCTAGAATTTTGCTGATATTTCTGATCACTACAAGAGAAAGCAGGGTACCAATTGTTCACAACATATTCTCCACGTGAATTTATCTCATTTAACTGCATTTCTGCAACTTATTAGCTGTTCTCATGATAAGATGTACATTTTTTTTTATTACTTCGTTTTCTTCAAGAAAGCTGGATATTTGGGACAAGACTTGGTGGTTACGATGGTTAGGAAATCTCTCAGTTACTTTCATTTGCCTTTTTTTTTTCCCTTATGCGTTTTTATGCTTGATGAGTATGATTTATTGTGCCTTAGAATGCCAGGGATTTCTATAATATTGTTGTATATAAAATGTGCTTAGCTTATGCAAATTCTGTGGCTGTAACATGCAGGCTGCTGTTAAAGAAGAGAAAAGAGAAGCGCCAAGGGCAAAGAAAGAATTGAAAAGGCTTGTACAGATGTGAAAGCCAGAGAGCTCAGAAGGTTTCTGCTGTCTCAGGGCCATCTTCCATGCACCTTATGTAAGCCAATCAGCATTCATTCCTTGCTCAGTAAGATTCGTTGTTCATAGATACAAGTACCCTTGTGATTGGTTGAGATATGGCATATTATTGAACTTCTTCAATCACAATCAATGGCTTATTGTGATACCCAAATTTAGTACCATATTGGTTGGGAGAGAAATGTATTATATGCTTATAACTCAAGTCCATTTGCTATCCATTAACTTTCACTCGAGTTTTTGGGCTATGTGATTTTGGCCCGCTAACGAAGTTTATTGGACTAGCAGATGTGCTTAGAATGTTACAAATGGTATCAGAGCCGATCCGAGTGTGTGAAAGTTGGTGGGCATAAGGAAATGACTACCCATGGGGCAGTGGTAGAGTCCCGTCATGGCGTGGAGCCACCCTTGCAACACCAATGACCCGACTCGGGGTAGATTTTGGCTAGGTTGTGGCGTGCAATGAGCATGTCGCATTATAAGCTGGGGAAAGCAATGAGCATGTCGCATTATAAGGTGGGGAGATTGTGATATCCTAAATTTAGTCTCACATTGGATGGAAGAGAAATGTGCTATGTGCTTATAACTCAAGTCCACTTGCTACCCATTAATTTTCATTCGAGTTTTTGGACCACGTGGTTTCGATCCACTAGAAGTTAATTGGGCTAGTGGGTGGGATTGGAGCATTACATTATGACTGACAATAAAACCAAAACAATTTAATTTCCATGTTTGGTTAGCAAAATTAAAATGTTGTTGGATCCATCATATCCAAAAGGAAAATAAATAACTAAATAAATAAGCCTAGGTGAGGTTACAGACATTTGCTGTAGGAAAATAAAATAAAATTAGACAATCACTAGAACAAAGAAATATGCCATACTTTACAACAAAATAAACAGAGCTGCAGATGGGAGGATATTGATGATTCTGCTAGAAAGACCACTCCTCTGTTCTTCAGAACAATGGCAATCCCACATTCCGGATCCAAGAGCATCTTGCCGACGGTTGCTTACATTACCGCATTCACTTCAGAACGATGGCAAGACAAGCCACTTAACAGCCGGGATTTTATTCTATTAACTGGTTGCTCACATTATTAACCGACGTGCATCATGTGGCATCCCCCAAGCAGTACCTGGGCTGGCACCAACTTGGGAGTATCTGATGAATGTTCCTTTGAGAAGTCACAACCCCTCTGCAGAAAAATCATCATCATCCTCATCACCACTGCCATATGTTTCAAGATAGGCCTCTTCACCTTCATCCTGGCATTGAAAAATATATATCAGATGATAATTAGCAAAAATCCAAGCACAACATGCAAATTAGTTCCGACAGATAACCCATATGGTTTGCTGCTGTGTGCTAATAAACAGCTGCTACCTCATGATCAATGGACAAGTCATATATCCAATTTAACAGAACTTAAAATCCCAGATTTCTGAAATTATAGAATTAGCCTACTAGACATTTAACGGTAGAGAAAGTCAATTATTTTATCATTTGTTATAGGGCCATAGTTGTAAAGTTTACTGTAAACTTTCAACCAGCCTAAGGCATTCAGTCATCGAAAATAGATTCACAATCAAACCAACCCTGCTTACACATTGATAATGTTAAAATCAGAGAAACATGCGACGAAATTAGTTTAGCTTTATAGCATCAAAGCTTTTATGAGCAAATGGCGTTACACTGCATGCAGCAATCAAGACTGAATTCAAATAGTTTGGATAAGGTTGTTAACTATAGGCAAACCCAAGCACTTAAATGTTCAAAACTTTACCGACAAAATTTGCATCCTCACCTCCACATCATCATCAGAAAATAAAGCATCATTAAGTTGCAAGTCCAGTTCTTTACTGTCAGACTCCTTATCAGCTTTCATTTGATCCTGAGGGAAATGACAAGCAAAACGACCAGCACTAAGAAAGATAGATCAAGATGTCTCAAGTATCTAATAAAATTCCAAAAGCTATAGTAGTTGGGCCCAAAAAAAATAGGACTAATAATAATGATAATGAACGAATAAAATCATACTAGTTGAGTTTTTAGCATCTGAATTCTGTCCTGCAGATTTGAAATATGATGGTTCAATGCCTGAAAATTTTCATATTGGTGAAAAGAGAGGAACCGTCGGAAAGAACTACACCAGTAGCGGAACAAAGCCATAAATGGGAGTCAGTAAATTTTATGATGTTACCTCACGTCTCTGGAGCTCTATAGAGCGTGCTAATGCCTGTCTCTTTGTCAACAGATTCTTGGGTCTCAAAGTTTGAGGACGCTGATAGTTCTTACCACGGTAAATGATGATTGCATAACCTTTTGTCGTTTTATCCCGAGAAATCAACACCCCACCACTCTCTGCCTCGAGAGAGATTGCAATGTGCTTTACTTGTGCAAAGGTTTTTCCCTTCACAAGAATTTTAACCAGTTTTCTATGCTTCCAACTTAAGTGCATATTTTCTACAGTGCCATCAAAAACTCTCCATCTCCCTGATAACCGGCATATTTGAATATGAGATTTATAAAGAGATCAGAAATAATGGATATGATGAAATAGTAATTTTATTACCAAGAAGAAAATAAGATCGCATTTTAAGGCCAATTTTGCGGAACAAGAACCGCTCCTCGTCAGTAACAGTTTCTAAATCGGTTGGGAGCTCTGCTGGCTTCAGGAACTCCTGCACCTTGGCCAGAGCCTTCTCTGCCTTCCTGACTTTTGCTTTTGCCTGGTAAATCCATTCAAGAATAGGAGAAGTCTGTAAATATTATCATGCTTGAACTACGATACTTGGTCTAGCAAATAGCTTCAGATCGTTGGTTATGTTTTGTATCATAAAGTAAATGCTGTAAAAGGACTTACAAAAAATAGTTTTCTCTGAAGGTATCTGACAAGAGATGCATGCTTAGCTAAATCTAAATCCTTCCTCATCTTTTCTCTATCCTCGCTGCTTAGTGGGTTCCCCCAGCGAGTTTTTGTTTCCAACGTCTCTGCAAGAGTGCCAGCAACCAATGGAGCCTTACTAGTTTTTGCATTGGAAACAACTGAAGCTGACGCCCTTAACCTAGCCACTTCTTCCTTGTCCTGCTGAATAGCAGCTACCTTTTCTTTATCTACCAGCACCTCCCTAATTGAAGGTGTCAAAATGTCATTTCCCCTATAGAAGACAATATACTCCTTGTTCCTAGAAAGAATACTTCAATTTCTGCGGACGATATTCTGATATCAGAATTTATATTGCATAAGGAATTTACTCAATGACAAATTTGTAAAAGAAAGGAAAGCAAACCTGACAAACTAAAAATAAGGTGGTAGATTATATAGGATATCTGTCAATGCCAACAGTTCATTCAAGATCTGGTACTATTTTTTCATGTCAAACATGCCTGTACCTTGCTGGTGTGGCCTTTTGTAGTTCCAAAATTGGTTAAGAACAAATGTGAAGTTCCATCATGTACAATAATAGACAATGAATAGTATTGGAGAGGTGAAAAAACCCTATACTTTTCATTATAAAACTAATAAACCGGAAAAAGATGGATTGTTTTGTGAAAGAATCTTTGGACCCATAAAAAGTAGAATTTGTGCTTGTGGAAATTATCGAGTGATCAGAGCTGAAAAAGATACAGTCAAAGAAAATTTCACAATAGACGATCAATAGTCATAATTACAACTCACTAAAGTTTGAGGCATGTCTGGTCATAGAAAAATAAAGTGGAGAAACATGAGCATATTCTAATCAACTTACAATTTTTTGCTAAAATATTCATGTCTGGATCTGATCTTCCTAGCATTTTTACACTTCATATTAAGAAAGAGAAGTCCATCTAAATTCACAATTACAAAATAAGCAGCATGCCATTTTCTTTAAAGAGAAAGGAGACTTTTAAGTATGGTTCATTATTCATGCTGCAGAAGAGCATAACTAACTCAGCAAAAGGGATTCTGTAGCTACGTGATTTGGAATTTAATCCAGAAAAAGAATTATAAATAATACCACTAAATGGCATTTGCTAACAAAATTCACAGGAAGGTGTAGAATATTAAATATTTGCACACTACTTAAATCATGTATGGCAAACATCAAAATTATGCACAAAGAACTAAGCAATTACTAGAGACATTCAGGGATATAATGGGGAGAGGCAATAACCGAAAACATGCCGACAGAATATCAGACAGTGGTCGCATTGTTTACATTTTCACATAAGCAAGACAAATATTATGTCACTACTCCTACCAATATAAATCATGCCATATTATCCACCTTGATTTCCTCATTAAATGTATTTGGTACACAACGCTTGATAGCTATCTTTGCAATCCACTTTTCTCCCATAATTTGACCATAGCAGTAGCTGACCCTTGGTGTTGCCTGTTTCTTCCTACAGCATGGACAAGTAGTATGATAACAAGTCAATACTGAAAGAAACAGTGATAAGTTAATCGTAAGTCTTTCGCTCAGACATTTGATAATCATACCTAAAGCAAAATGGGGAGGCATTGTTCTAGCAAGCCGACGCAGAAATGTCATTTGCCTGTCTCTCAGAGAACCTCTAGTCTTGTAAGGAAGAAGTCTAAATGGTGGTTTGTAACCAGGAACCACACCAGGAAGCAAGTCAGCATCAACAGG
Source organism: Metroxylon sagu (assembly GCA_017589505.3). Classification (NCBI taxonomy): domain Eukaryota; kingdom Viridiplantae; phylum Streptophyta; class Magnoliopsida; order Arecales; family Arecaceae; genus Metroxylon; species Metroxylon sagu. The sequence continues at coordinate 1,182,808 of JACVBY030000580.1, read as the reverse complement.
AAGTGGGCTGCGGCCAGACCAATCTTTAAATCGTGGTCCCAGCTGATCTAACAGACTATCAATATCAGATGTATCTGTCAATCCTTCAGATGAATTTGTAAATGAAGTCATCAAATCAGGATCAGACCTCTTCGATACCCTAACTGATTCCTCCCTTGCGTCCCCAACAACATTAATAGTAGAATCATCTGAGTCATGCATATGATCGTAATTAAATTTAGTATTAACAAGTTTTGAATACGACTGCATGCAAGGAAGCTCATAGGTCATTCCCCAGTATAAATCAAGGGATCTTCCAGACCTCCAAATCACCAGACCTCCAGTTTTCCTCTGGTTAACATGTAACAATATAATATGTCAATTGAATAATGCATAAAGTTTCACATAGGAAGATTTGAATGCAAAGAAATTTGAAAACAAAAAGTATTTTTTTTTTCAAGCACTGAGTTAAGCAATTATTAAAGCATGACAGTGATGGGAACATTTTATTATAAATAGAAGGATCTGACATAAAAACTGCTGACATCACTAATCAGCCATAGCAGCCAGCCTCATCTCAAATATTCAGAGCCAGATTTAAAAAACATCAATACTACTAAAATAAGTATTTTGGTACGAAACTAAGAGACTGCTTGGTGAACAAGATTTAGTAAAATGGGTTCATGGAAAAACCCAAAATGAATTAAGTTTTAACAAATGGTTGTTTGGTTGCTTTTCATAAAATATGTTTTGCTAAAGTCGGCAACTCGTAGAACCTGAAAAATGGGTTTTAAGAAAACAGCTCCCCCCCTCCTCTTTTTTTCACAATGCCTGTTTTACAAAAGACCATGTTTCAAGATTATCTGATTTAGATAATCGCTCAGCAAGAAATCAAATCATGAAGAGACTATAGACGTAACTTTTCAAGAGGCTGCATGTAGTGCATCTCAAACTATATACTGAAACATCACGTGACTCGGTGGTCTATGATTTAAATAAGCAAGGTGTATGAAATTAGTCTCTTATTGTTGGATTCAAAACATCAGCCACATGATGAATTCAATCTTCACTAGCTAAAATGGTAAAAAAACAGATGTTAGAATGTAAATAATCTTTCCATTGTCTTTGTAGACCAGAAGGCAAAGAATGAAGCATAGTTTCCAACTAGGATATTACCAATGCTCTTATGATAAAAGAATATGCATTTAAAGAATCCAAAGACATGCTCTTTAGAATCTTCAAGCTTGCTAACTTATAGAAAAAGTATTCATTGCAGTCCGATGTGATCGCTACTCTTAACAGACATTGATGTCAAGCAGTGAATGCAGCAAAAACTGACCTCTAAGACCTCATGTGTCCTCTTCATGTTCGGGCTCGGTGGGCCTTCAAATCTCAATTTGACCTCCTCATTTTCCTTCCACTTCTCATGAATATTTTGCACAACAGCCTCCGTAACCCCTGCCGGTCCGATCTTCATCCTCTCTTTCATCCTTAATGCAGCATCTCTCAGCCTCCGAAGCTCAGGCTCTGGAATGGTACTTTCTGCCAGTTCAGTGTTGCTCTTCCTATGCAATTGCTCTCTATTAACACAATCCCTCTCCCATGGGAATGATACTGAACCCATTAAATTGGCAATATCGTAGTCAGCATTAGACCCACGTTTATCATCAGATTCACCACAAGAAATGATTGCATCTAGATTGGAACAATCTTTATCCATAGTACTCTTTAGCTTTTCAACTATAGCACTGGCATTGCTCTTCCCACTTGCTGCATCAAACTCAATACTTTGCAATGGAATCTGATTTGCATGTTGTTTAACAGCATCAGTTGCATCACTTCCTACAGGAGCAGTTAGTGCTTTATTAGTTAGAGAGTGCTGAATGCAATTAGGTTTCTCTTTACCATTGGAGTTGACTAAAATATCATCCCAACTAGAATTGCAGTTATCTTGGTCTGAAGAGCCAGCTCGTTGTTCGTCCATCAAACCAGCTCTGGGCTTCTCCTTGCCATCAAACTCAGAATCGTTCAGTGATTGTAAAGTTTTTATAAATATTATTTTATAATAATTATATAAATTCATATAATTTTACATAAATATTTCAATATTTTTATGTAAATATTGAATATTTATCTAATAAATATTTAGTATTTATTTCAATAATACTCATTAATATTTGTTATTTTAATATTAATATTAAAATGTTTATTATTAATATTATTGTATATATTTATGAAATATTAATAGTTATATATAATAATATATTTATTAAATATTTATATTTATTATTTTATTTAAAAATATTTATTTAATAAAATAAAATATTTATAAATAAAATTAGAAATATTATAATTAAATTTATATTTTTATTATAAATATTTTAATATTTAAAATACGTTTATTTATAAAATATTTATAAAAATATATAAATAAATCATAAAATATTTATAAATATTTATTATTGTAAAATATAAAAATAATATTTAATTGCATAAATTATAAATTAAATATTAATTTAATTACGTCAATATTTTAATTTAATAATATTTATATTAACAATATATATTATTAATAATACTACTATTTTTAATAAATATTATAAATATTAATAATAAAATATTAATATTTTAAATAAAATAAATATTTATGTAATATATATTTAATAAATTTAATCAATAAGTAAAATAAAATAAAATTATGAAATTATTTAAAATAAATATTTATATTAAAAAATAAATATTAAAATAAATATTTATGTAAATAAAAATTTTGTAATATTTATGTAAATATTTTCGCATGTAAACAAAAATAAATATTTTGACTATTTGTAAGTGAATTTTCAGGAAGGATTTGTAATTGACATCTTTAGAGGTGAAATTTGTAAATGATCACTTCGAGAGATTTATAAATTTTATGAAATTTTAGAAAATTTTCTCTGAGAGTAGCTAAACAAAAAATCTTAGTTTTGAAATTTAAAATCTTTAAATCAAATGAAATCCCTCTTATAAATTTTCTATCCAAAGACATCCTTAATCGCTTTGAAGTTTTAGCTTTGGTCTTTGATATATTTACATCCATGTAGTTTCTTTGATATATTTACATCCATGTAGTTTCAGCTGTGGTCTTTGATATTTTTATATCCATGTACGTTAATTGCATGATGTTCCGGTGAACATATCACATACGAGGTTTTATTTAGTTAAGATCTAGTACATAACTAGATATTTGGATACGAATTGCGCCATTGGAAGCCTAGGCGAGCTAGGAATCCTGTGTCTTATCTTTTGTAAGATCTATAAATTGTATTAAGAAAGCAGACGAGTTAAAATATTGAAGATGAATGTAGGGTTACCGGACGTCGTCATATATGTTTTAATTGCTTGTATTAATTTGACTTTTGATTGTCGCAAATAAGTGACTGGCACGTGTAAGTCCAAAAAGAGAGGAGGACCATCTTCTGAAAAACTCTGCTTCCTGACCTCAGGAGCTCCTCAGGGGTTTGGTTGGAACAGCACCACCCATCAATCCAACCAGCGGTCACGCAAGAAATGCCACGATCCTGAAAATTGTCCGCAGAAATATCATGCCTTACGAATCTTTGCAATAGCTCCTCTTTCATTCCATAATTTCATTAAGATCCATAATTTCATTAAGAACATAAGCAAGCAAACACAATGCTCAAAATCAGAGGATTGGAACTTTGATCTGTGAAAAAGAGAGCAGGACACAACTACTTCCACAAATTGAGTAGGTGGCAACTGCAAAATTTAACTCAACAACACCGGCATGCTAGAGCTTGCTGTTGACAGCATTACGACAATTTCAGCAACTTGTGCTTTAGCATGAAAATATAACAAACACCGCATTATCTGATGGATTAATTTTATTCCAAGCGCCAATATATAGAAAACTTCGAATACATTGTGCATCTGGCTGCTTTGGCATACACCTTAAATTAAATTTGTGTAGCTGCAGTCTTCAACCACGTCCAGCTTCAACCACCTGGTGTACTAGTTCTTCTATTGACATTGTCATGTAAGGATAAGTCAACCAACCAATAGGATGCTACCTGTTATGGAGGACAGCATTAATATCAGTCAGGGCAGGCTCAATTTCTCAAATGCTATCGATATCAATTATGTAAGTAAGAGATAATAAGTAAATCTACGCTATTCATTTATGATGAAATTTTGATCTACATAAAAACATACAACGAAGTCCTTATTTAGGCCCAACATAAATCAAAAATTGGTGAGATGAAAATAAATAAATTAGAATACACAAGGCATACAGAAAAAAGGGTGATCATTCAAATTTCTTGATTGCAAGACAAGCGTGTCTTTATTAGTCCCCTGAACCTTTTTATAGACCCCCTTCTACCTGAACTCTATATCCCCTTCTCACCTGGACTAAATAACAATTGAGCTTAGTAGACCACATGTCCAAAACTAAATGAAACAATTTCTTCCATCAGAACTATTACTAACTGTTCCATTTGCACTAGCTAATCTTTCCGAGCTTGTTTAAGCATCTTCCCTAACATGTTTATGCCTTTTATCTGCTTCCCACATATGCTCAGTCGTGTGATATAGTTAATGACACAATGATAATCATGATGCAAAAGCACTACATCAACAATTTAGGCCAGAATCATGAATCCTTCATTCTTGTTTAAAGAATGTATAGATACACCATCATTGCAAATGTCATCAAGTCCTTCCTCATAACTTCTATTTAAAATATTTTAAATCATTCAATCCTTCCTCCTTACTCTTTGATGAAAAGACCAGGGCCCTTTGCTCCTTGGCATCTTCTCAAATCTTCACTGTACATACTAATGACATCAAAGCTGGTCATCTACCACATTACCCACAAAAGGTGCCTCTCTCTCTCTCTATATATATATAGAGAGAGAGAGAGAGATGCCCTGTTTTCTCTTGTTACAGGAAATAGAACTTTGGATAGCAGAGCTTTTAACACAAAACTAATTGCTATTTGATAACCAAATTCCTAAAATGCCATAAAACATCCATATCTATATGGTAATCAAATTAAGAAAGTGTTTTTTATAACATAAAATGACGATAAAGAAAATTATATAATGCTTTCAATTGTCTAATTTTTTTATCAACAACTATTATCATAAAGTATTTTTAAATTGTCTTTATTTTGATATTTTAATCCTAATAAACGATATTTTTTTATATTTCTTATAAAAATGCAATAATATTTTTATAATATTATTATATTATACTAACATTATTATAATATAATAATATTATATTAATATATGCTACATTATAATATCACATTATACATAATATTATAATATAATACAATAATTATGTCAGTAATTTTTAATACAATAAATAATATTATACAATAATGTTTTATTATAATATTAATATAATCAACTTCCGTAATCCTAGTGTCGAATCACATACTGTTACTACACAATACACCTCTCCCATAGTACTGCATCCTGGTTCGGTACTGGTTTGATACATCCAGTACGACATACCATGGTTATAATGTTATTATATTATAATATTAAAGATAGATGTTCCTTGTTTCCAACCCATAACCTTCAAGTTCCAACCCATAACTTGTCGATGTATGTTAAGTGTTTTCCCAAAAGCTCCAAACTGAAGGTTTTTTTGAGTTGATTTTTTTTCAACTCTTGAAGGAGCCAAAAGTTGTTTTAAAATTTTTACTTTCAAATCATCTAGAGGCAACTTTTGTCAGCTTAGGCGTTTGAAAGCAAGACCAAACAAGGCCTAATTCCTCTCCCTGACCTTTCCCACCTATATGACACATCCAATATTCTAAACCAAATTTTAATTATGCACTCAGCCCTCCTTATCACCGAAGACTCTAGTCAAACAACATTATGAAAATTATTAATTATCGCATTTATCAATTTTCTCTAAGGCCTGAGAGTTAGTTTTTGTTTTGGCTTATTCATAATGAGTTTAAAAAAAATAAAAAAATTAAAAAAAAATTAAAAAAAAATCTTTTTATTCTTGATGATTAGGTAGGGTGGAAGCTTGGCCATATACCAGAGTGATATTTACTAGTATAGTTGTATGTTTTGTAATCTAGAAGTGACTTAGGGATGAAAATTACCATTTAATTTGATCAATTAGATGGGTTATATTAATATTTTAGATATATGAAAGGATGTGTTTTGCCTGCAAATTGGTCTCCAGGATTGAAAGATGGCATTTTGACTCGTTGGAAGGATTTTCCTGACAATATCTTGGTTTGAATTTCAAATGCTTGATAAGCTTGATATTTTGTTGCAATCTTTTATGGCAATGGAAATATAGCTTTAAAATTTGAAAGAATAACTGCATTCTTGTCTCTCTTTGAAATGGAGTTCTAGGTAGGCCAATGTTGTCTCATTGGCTTTTCGGACATCCTCCACAGTCTTAAGAATCATCTCCTAAATTATTCTTCTTTAGTTTAATCATAATTTGTAATTACATGCACTCTACAAACAAGTCAATGACTAATCTACAATAACCCATTCAAGGCAACAAACTCCATTTTATATATAATAAGATGGAAGTAACGTGGACTTGTTGAATGAATTTCTTGTCCCTTAATTCTAGTCACTCCATTGAATCTACCCATATTCAGCCAAGCTAATGTCATTCTCATGTTTTGGTCCAAATATGGCACAAGCATAACAATGTGCTGCCTGCCATCTTAGCTATTATCCTAAGATAAGCCATTGATTGTGATTGGAGAAGTTCAATAATATGCCATATCTCAACCAATCACAAGGGTACTTGTATCTATCAACAACAAATCTTACTCAGCATGGAATAAATGCTGATTGGCTTACATAAGGTGCATGGAAGATGGCTCTGAGACAGCAGCAACCTTCTGAGCTCTCTGGGCTTCACATCTGTACAAGCCTTTCAATTCTTTCTTTGCCCTTCGTGCTTCCCTTTTCTCTTCTTTAACAGCAGCCTGCATGTTACAGCCATAGAATTTGCATAAGCTAAGCACATTCTATATACAACAATATTATAAAAATCCCTGGCATTCTAAGGCACAATAAATCATACTCATCAAGCATAAAAATGCATAAGGGGAAAAAAAGGCAAATGAAAGTAACTGAGAGATTCCCTAACCATCATAACCACCAAGTCTTGTCCCAAATATCCAGCTTTCTTGAAGAGAACGAAGTGATAAAAAAAATGTACATCTTATCATGGGAACAGCTAATAAGTTGCAGAAATGCAGTTAAATGAGATAAATTCACGTGGAGAATATGTTGTGAACAATTGGTACCCTGCTTTCTATTGTAGTGATCAGAAATATCAGCAAAATTCTAGAAAAATCAAACCCATAATGAACAATACATCACACTCATAGCTTAGTGCATGACCAATCAATGTTGTAGCTTATCATCCAATTCCAAACATTTATAACTACCTTGCACAATGAACAACTAATTACCATATAGAAAGTCATTAAGTTCTGGCAATTAACAATATAATTGCTACTAAAAAATTAATAGGAAGAATAGTTCCTGAAAAGAAACATCAAAAAATTAAAAGTTGATATTTGATTAAACAATACATCATTTATCAATATATGGTGAGAATGCTGCTATTCTAAGCTAAACTCAGAACCTCACCCCAGTGCAGGCATTGAGGAGAGAGAGGTGCCAACAAATGCTGAGGAAAACAAGATACTAAAAAAGAAAGTAATAATTTTCATTCAATTCTATTTCTTTTGCAAACAAATTGTGAACATGTGCAAACTACTTGACTAGAGTTACCTTGCGTTCTTTCTTTTTCTCCTTTGATTCCCCATGTAGTCTGCTCTTTGGCTTGTCAGCATCTGATTTCACTACTGTTTTTAATTTTTCACCAGTTTTCTTCTTGTGTTGTAAATACTCCAGCGGCAGCTTCTGTTTTCCACGAAGTGTAATCACATCACTCTTCACAACTGAATCTCTAAAGAAACTTTTTAGAATATGCTTTTTGGGATTTTCAGGGGCTTGTATTCTCCCAGGATGGTTGTCCAAGTTAGAAAATGTAGAAACAATAGTCTGACAGTCCCAAACCTCAGATTCATCACTACTTTCCTCAACAATCATAACCACTCCATCATCTTTACTTTCATTACAGGACCATTCAGCATACTCTATACACCTGCGAATAACATCAGCAGATGCATCCAGCTGTGTTTCTGTGCTTGGCCCTTAATTACCACATATCCCTGGCACTCTATACTTGTCCTCAAGTTCCAAATCATCCATTGCACATTCTTTAACAGTATTTTTAATCTTACCAGCAAGCAATGCATATTCAGCGTCTACATAACCAGCATTATCACCTTCACTGTCGTTATCATATTCTCGCAGTGTGAGCTGTATCAGAAGAGAATATAGGCGACTGTAAGAAGTGAGAAATCATGGGCTTATGGGAAATTTACTTAATGAATCCAAAATTTTTAAACATTCAAATTAAATAGTATAGAAGCTGAAATGGAAAAATAATAAAATATGGAAAACATGTCTCAATCCTAAAATTCGATGACAATATATTAGTGAGATATTAGATCCACAATACTATATCCTTGTTCATCTCACATTATTCAGTACTCATGTTATTCAAAAGCATGATAATACAAAGATTTATGTCAGAATGTGTCGAAAACTACCACATGGGAACATTAAGTTAGATGGTTGATTTTTCTTTTTCTTTGAATGAATTGTTAATTTTAATTTTATACATGCTAAATTTCAGATTATTAGATACTGTACAAATGTAACAATGGAAGATCCCTACCGCAAAAACTTGCTCATTCAGAGTCATCAACTTACCATTACAGAACTGAGTGAAATACAATATGTCACAAACCAGAAAATGCCTATTGATAGTTCCAAAAGTGTGTTACATATAAAAGCTATCAACTATATATGTAGATATATCAGTAACAATTACCATAAAAACTTATAAGTGACCTTGGGCATTTAATATCATAACAATAATCATAACCCTCAAGAGTTACAACCAGGGGTGTAGAAGGGTTGGGTTGGTTAAGGTTAAAGGCTAACTCGATACTGATCTGATCCCAACCAAATCTCAATTTTTGGAATCAGAACCAAACTAATCAATGTTAGAACCTAACCCAACACAATCAAGTCCAAGTCAGTGGGCTGGCTCTCAAATTATCCCATTTTTCTTAAAAAAGTAAATTATTGATTTTATTCTAGGAAAGTATAATACCTTGAACATCAACAGATAAAAAAAAGAAACCATCATAGAAGATGTTTAGCAAAAATAAGAAAATGATCCAACAGCTACGAACTAATAATTTATACAAAAAGCGGAAAAGAATAAAGTGATAGATAAGCTATTCTAATACAAATTGCAAACTAACAAATAAAGGCAAATTTCATGTTCATCAACTTAACAACAGATTTATTTGATACATATCAAAAAGTTAATAGAGAATCTAAAGAAACAGATAAAGAGAAAGAGAAGTAGAAGATGCAAAGTTTATTTAAATGTTCAATGCAAGTATAAGCAAATGTTAATCAAACCTATCCATTCAAAACAGAAAAGAAAGTAAAAGCTAATGACAATGAAGGAAGATATCTGATGTCAAAACTCCAATCCAGCAAATATAGTGTGTGTGTTGTACAGATCGGGCCAGGCTGGGTACGACTTATCTGTCCACTTAGCCCAGATCTAACCTGATCTTATTGGGTTTTGAAGAATCAGAACCACGACCAATCCGATCATATGTAAAGTCTGAACCAAACCAGCCAACAAGTTAGGTTCAGTTTGGTTCTCTGGTTGATCAAACCCAGATGGTACCCCTACTTATAACAATATTCATTTAATAATGAAACATTATGTGCCTAAATTTTTGGCTTACAACATTATACATTACCTAATCAATAGTTTAATGGATGTAATCAATTCCACCTTATTTTCTTCTCATTTGTCTCTACTCTATATCTTTCTCATGTTTCTGTTTAATGCATGATGCCAATTATTGGATGTCTTAGCTCATGACCCCTACAATACAAGTGGTCACAGTGATCATCAAAATTCAGTTCCCGATAGGGTTTTGTTGAACCAAACCTGAAATAAAATATATCCAGGATTAAACCCAAGGATTTCCCCGGCAGAAATATCAGTAAATTTGATTTGAGTTGGCTAAAACCATGCAGAGCCAATTTGATCTAAGATCTAAAATGGACGTGTTTTTTGCATGTCTGTCCGTGAGCGCGCGCATGTAATTAATAATTAGAAATAACATTTGTGTCACCTGGATTAAATTGAAAAAAGCGATAGGTTGCTTTTCAACAATGCAAGAATATTGCTTTTAAGGCATGAGTTCTTAGACTCTGTTAGCCCTAAACACCTTAGTAATGCTATAAAATAAACATTTGATTTCATATACTTCACAGCAAATGTAGAAATGTTCTGTTGCTTGCCAGTTTGTGAGCGTGTATTTATCTATACAATTTTCAAGATGAATAGCCAAGCACTTACAAAACTAACAAATAACTAAAAAAGGATGGTTATCCAATGATATGGTATATCTTCTGTCACATACCTAAAATCTTTCGCCCATTGTTACAGCATACTGTTTCAGTCTTTGCATTTTTCTAAGTAGACATGAATTGCAGGACCAGCTAGTATAGTAATAAAGGGAATAGTGAATAAAAATCACAACTCACAAGATCAAATTGCTCGTCCAGAGGTCGACGAACTCTTGGCTTTTCGCCACCCTCACATTCATCTTCTCTATTTTCCTGAGCAAATTTATTCTCCTGCTCCGCCCACCGGCTATCTCTTGCCATGCCAACCTCTTCAATGGCAGCAACCTTCTCACCACCTCTCACCTCCTCCTCATCTAATTCCTCCTCTCCTTCAGGAAGATTTGCCTTGACCACAAAATCCTCCTCCAAGTCCTCCACATCTGATCCAAACCATGACAGATTATCATTATCTAGAAGCCTCGCCACATCAGGATCCACTGCCTTCTGAACCTTAATGCCAACAGTCTTCAAACCAACAGTATAGATTGAATCATTATTCGATTCATCACCGGCCCCAGAGTTAATTCGAAGCCTTGAAGCATCATAGGCCTATTAATCGATAGAGGAAAAAATATCAGAAAAAAGAATCAAGTTACTAAATCCAAGCAGTCAGTCAACCAACAAATCAGCCAAACCGAAAGAACAAATACCTTGACATCGAGTGGAACCCGATCGAGCCTGGCCTTGCTATTATGGTAGTAGGAAGACCCGCCACCGGCATTCTTGATCTCGCGGAGATGGATAAGATAATTATACCCATCATCGGGGAGCCCCAACTCCAAAATCTCCCTTCTCACTTGGTCCGAAAGGGCATTCTTTGTACCACCTCGGGGTGCATTGCTGTTGGCACTAATCCATGGTGGCGGGGCACTCCCCCCGTCGTCGTCGGTGTCGCCCGGCGCATCAGCAAAAATAGAGTTGGGATCAGTACCATCGGGGATGATCTCCTGGTTACTGTCATTGCAGTGATCGTCTTCATCAAGGAATCCATGGACGGAGTAGGGATTGTTGTCAACTCGCACGAAGACGCGATCGGATGTCACTGTGCCGTCATCACTAACAGCCGATACAACGGAAGGATAGGAGGAATCACGGGCGAGAAGTTGAAAGGTGGCGGAGTTCTTCTTGTTGATGAACTTCTTCTTCCGCCCCATCTTCTTGACAAGTGGGAGGTTTAGGAAAAAAATAGTAATTATACTGCTCCTATAATAAGCTGTGGTGTCAAAAGGGCAAAAAATAGAATCAATAAATATATTTTCTAATTGCATTTAAATTGAAAAAAAAAAAAGAATGGTAAAAAGTCAAGAAATTGTTACTGTGGTTGATTTTCCAAGTAGAATAAAAACTGAACATGACAGAAAGAAAACTAAATAAATTTATATAAAGACATTGAGTTTTGCATACTCTACATAAAAGGCAACAGGATATCAAACTTCCAAGCATGACATCTCAATTTAATTATGATTAAAGTATGGTCACAGATGGTATGCTAGCAGATTTTCCCACAACAGCTGATGATGTGAGTGGGTCAAGAGATGGCGAAGAATTATTTTCTTAGAAAATAAAATAGAGCTACTATCATCGTATCATCATCATTGTTCCCATAATCATCCACACTTTCCTCCTGGTGAAATAGGTTCAGCTGTAGAATACAGTCTAAATTGAGGGGGCTGTGAGCTACAATTATTGTATATCTAATTAAGATAAGTCAATCTTCCCATCCTTCCTTGAACCGCTAAAACACCAATGGCATTTGCCGATTGTTTTTTAGTCAAATATCTTGCATCTTCAACATAGTCTTACCAACTCCTTTGAAACTTGTAATTTGGGCCCCTTTCCATACATTAGTTCAGGTCTCCACTATTACAATCTCCTCATCCATCACTCACAGCATGCAAATGAAATGTTCCCAACAAGCAGGACAAGTTTGATTACCAGTTGTCGGAGGACTTCAGGAACAGAATTTTTATGTTCGCCAATGTGATCATTTTGCAGAATCTAAAAGGATTAAGTAGGAATTCGAACTCATTCGAACAGCTGATTGAAAAAATATCGATATTTCTGTTTAGCAGCATAAGTTTCGTTGGAGGGCAAGGCAAAAAATAGTACTGTCATTCCACATTTTAATGGAGTAGCTATTTCGTTAATAGAAAACTCTGATCTGAATAGCCTTTTGCTGGCTACTCTAGCACTCAAAATAAGGGGCATGCAAAAGAAAAAAGGATTGTTAAATTTGAACTAGGAGTTAATTATACAATCAAGTTGTTCGCGCTCTTCTTGTCTGATGGCATCATAGGCGTGTTGGGTATTCCTTTAAAAAAAGAGCTTTTGCGACTTCTTAAAGCAAAAATACACTTCCAAAAATATAAGTGAATAACAACATTATACTAAAAGTGCTCCTAGAAGAAACAATAAGAGAAGCTAGCAAACCAAGCTTCTAGCTTCTCCTTCTCTAAATGATGTAGTCTAGTCGTTTGTATCCTTGTGAGTCTCTTTTGTGTACTAATTTCATTATGACCTTGCCACAAAAATTAGTACCACTTGTGAACTGCTCTTGGTGACTACTTTCTAGTTCAATGTGGCACCAAAATTAGTCACAACAAAGTTTTGTGTCCTTGAAGGCCTTAAGTGTGATTGGGGCTGTGGATGCCAAATCACCAAAGGCATTTTCTAAATCTGTCTTCTCTCTTACATGGGTGTCCATGATTTTTAAGGATTATGTCAGCTAGAGGGGAAAAAAAAAGGTTCAATGGAATAGTGTTTTATTAGGACAACATGTCAATGCAGTATATTTTTGAACAACAATTGAATTGCCTGGTTCTTTCTCAGTCATGAAACAAATACTGACAAAAAGCGGATCAATAAGGTATGAATATGAATAAATAAGATTCATAAGATCTACAATTAGCTCATGCAGTTGTTTCTCTGAAAACGATGAATAAATGGCATTAAGGTATAGTATAAGGTATATTATCAAGTTAAGAATGTCACATGCCAATACATCAGAAGACTACCTTGAAGGCTGAAGAGAGGGATGGAAACAAAGTTCAAAGGAAATCTACCAATTGCACCCAAATGATGTTACTTAAGATGAAAGAGCAGATAGTTTGAAAGATCGTCAATAGCTTCCCAAGCATATTTAGGCCCAGTTTGAATGGGTTTTAAGGCTTGGATAAGCAGGTTCATTTTCTAGGACCTACCATCTCACTAAACACTTGAAAAACACTTTGGATTTACCAGAATTTTATCCCAGTCAAAAGTCCTAATTTTGAGTATAAAACTTAGAAGAGCTAGTCAGCTAGTACCAACTGGGATGAAGGCCTGAATTTATCCCAAAGGAAAATGGCAAAATTAATTTTTATCCCACACACCTCCCCTTATCGCCATCCCTCATTTCATACATATACAAATACTACACAGTGATGTATTTGAAAAATGAATATCATTACAACATCATAAAACAGATCAGGCTCACCATGAGGCAGGAAGTCGAAAATGGATGTTTGCACACTTTAATATTGCACCAGAGAAAAAGTGAGAGTTTTTCTTTGTCAAATATAAAATATATTTCATGTTTTAAAGTGGTTACATTACTTAAAGACTAGAGATGACCATGTCAAAAAGCGAATGGGTTCAGATCCTCAGTTCTCTATTGTTTTATATTTCTGTGAAGCTCTTCATCTTCTGGTATCAGAATATATAAACCATATGAACCTTAGCTAGCCTCAAGCATATGCCATACCTGAGCAGAAAACGATGCCACTTTCTAGCAGCAGATGATTTCTGCTTGCACCAAGAAGAAGACATTTGATTAAATAAGGCTATCCTCAGGCAGTGGTTTTTCCCCCAATAAGCAGTTAGCATGGCATTCTATTCTAGCAAGCCACATCAAAAATTCTGCATTTACGTACCCTAGGATCAGAGTAGAACTCCATTTCCCATCTCTGCGGAAGTGCTTTAGCCCAGTTTCTATTTTACTTCACTTTTGCATTTTTCTTTTTTTCTCGATAAATTACAAGAATAAGCAAAACCCCACCAAAAAAATATTAGTTTAAAACTTTAAGAAGTTACACATATCCACTCAGAAGTTTAAACAAATACATGAAGATAAATCTATAAATGTCTGCCATGTCATGGAACCATTTCTTTTTAGAAAAAAGCATTTTTTTTATCACAGAATCCAGAAAAAGAAATTACATTCTACAATCAAACAGTCCAAAAATGCATTAATACATTACTCCATAGCCAAATATATATGTATCTGAGCATGAATAATATGACAATCAACAGGCAAAATAAATTAAAAAAATTAGGACGTGAATCTAAACATATATCTAAGAAATTGACAAATGAAGGCATACAGAAACTGAAAAATAAGAATAATAAAATGCATTGCTCCAAATACTGATAATAGATTATTATCGTATCTACCGTAGTAAAGGATGCTTACGGTTGCAGTGCTAGGGGTAACGGTCATGAAAGTTAGGAATAAGGTTACGGACACTGAAGGGAGGTCGGAGAGTCTTGTTTGCCAAGGTTAGGCCTGGGCTGTCTCCTTTTCCAACCGGGACTAGAACTCTCAAAGAAATTATGTAGATACAAAGAAGATCCACTCATACGTTTAGAATAAAGGTTGGGGTTAGGCTTAAAAAAACTTACTGGTTCTGACTGGGGCGCCGAAGTGGATAATCCAAGAGGCCAACGGTGATCGGAGTGCCGGAGACCAGAGGACGACGACGGGAAGGGAGAGGGGAGGAGACGGATGAGACCGGGAGAAGGGGAGGAGACGGATGAGGGAAGGAAACGGATGAGACCGGGAGAAGGGTCGTGGTTCGCGGAGCGGCCGTCGTCGGGTTGCAGCAGCTAGGGCTGCAACGGAACCAACCCACAGGCTTTCGTAGATGGACAGCTGGGCCCGTGTAAAATAAACTAGCGAAGCTCCGTTTGCGGTGGCAACGCCGGGCTGGGTCGGGTCCGTGTCCAATTCAGACCCAAGTAAATTGGCTACTTTATCAAATCTAACCTAATGTAATCTAATTTAATATAAGAGTTTGTTTGAAAAACAAGTCACTGCATAATTTATTTGCAAATAAAATAAATTTTACAGTTAAATATATTTATGAATAAATTTTTATATTTAGCCTATTATACATAATACTATAGAATTAAAATGAACTCACATGTTTAAATCAATGAAAATTGAATATAATATTTTATTTTTTAAAATTAATTTGATTAATAATTAATTAAAGAATAGATATCTTTTCTTTTTATTTAAATTTTAGTTATTAGAATTAAAACTCTTTAGCCTTAGAAATTAAATTATGATTATCTTTTTCACTGTTTTTCTTACTTGCTGTTAAGTATTTTATGGGTTCTTTATATTTGTAGGTTAAAATTTTACAATAATTTATAGCATTTCTTTTAATCTGTAGAATTATATTTTGATAAAAAGAATTATTTTTTCTATAAGCAATAATAAAAAAAATGGATAAAAAGAACATAAATGTGACAATCGATTGTTTTCTATTTTTGCTATTTGGGTTATAATACAGTTCCAGAATTTTTCCTCTTCATCCGTTCTCCTAAGGAAACAATCAAAAAGGAAAATCTACTAATGCAATTAGAAAACGAGTAAAGGTTAGGTTAAAAAACTAAAAACATATGATTGTAGGGCCAGAGTGGATACTCCGAGGGAGGTGAGGTGAGGCGGTGATCGAAGTGCCAGAGCCTAGAAGATGATACCAGAAAGGAATGGAAGGTTTGTGGCTAGGGTTATAAAAGAATGAAGCCTGTTCATTGTCTTGACCATGTGCAATTTTATCTAAAAATTTTATTTCCTCTATTCTATAAAATTCATTTGCAAATACTATCAGAATTAATAGGATATGCGGTAAGGAGCAATTCCATGATTTCACAATTGAAATTTCAAATCTATGATTTCTAGTATTGCCAAACATAACAAATCATAGAATTATAAATGAATTCAATAAAAAGCATAGAATTCATTCATTCGAAATGAGGTGTAATACACACACATGTATATACATGCATGCGCAAGCACATATACATACATATGTGTGTGTGCATATAAACTAGTTTTTAACCCATACTTTACACGGATACTTATATTCGGAATAGCATGAAACTTTTTTGTTTTAATAGTTTTTAAAAAACGTTTAGTACAAGCTGAGAAAGGAATTATAAAGGATTGAAAGTGTTCACCTTTGGATGCATAACTCCTTTAAAGATAATGATTTGTTATCTTTGTTAACCTATAGCTTAATATCTTTTTTATTTTTTTCTTTTTTTTTCAAGTAAAGTGGATGAGTACATATCTTCTTTATTGTTTTTAGTCAAATATCTTGCATTTTCAACATAGTCTTACCAACTCCTTCGAAATTTGTAATTTGGCCCCCTTTCTCTACATTAGTTTAGTCTCCACTATTACAATCTTCTCATCCATCACTCATAGCATGCAAATGAAAAGTTCCCAACAAGCAGAACAAGTTTGATTACCAGTTGTCGTCGGACTTTAGGAATAGAATTTTTATGTTCCCCAATGTGATCATTTTACAGAATCTATAAGGATTAAGTAGGAATTCAAACTCGTTCGAATAGCTGATTAAAAAAGTACCGATATTTCTCTTTAGCAGCATAAGTTTTGTTGGAGGGCAAGGCAAAAAAATAGTACCATCATTCCATATTTTTAATGTAGTAGCTATTTCGTTAATAGAAAACTTTGATCTAAATAGCCTTTTGTTAGCTACTCTGGGACTCAAAATAAGGAGCATGCAAAAGAAAAAAAAGGATTGTTGAATTTGAACTGAGTTAATTATACAATCAAGTTCTTGTCTGATGGCATCATAGGCATGTCGGGTATTCCTTTTAAAAAAGAGCTTTTGCGACTTCTTAAAGCAAAAAATACACTTTCAAAAATATAAGTGAATAACATTATACAAAAAGTGCTCCTAGAAGAAACAAATATTAAAAAAAATAGCCTAGCTTCCAGCTTTTTCTTTTAAGAAAACAAAAAAAAGGGAAAGTAATCGAACCCTTATCTTTGGAAAGTTCGGACTAGCATCTCATCAAAATAATCACCTGGATTTCAAGAAGTTAAAAGCAGATAAAAAAATCAATAAATTTGAATTGAAAAGAGAGCCAAAGATTTGCAATGTCGTATCGATGAAAGGGAAACAATTGATCGGCCAGGGAGGTTGATAGAGACGAAGACCCTCGGCGACGACTCTCTCGTGGTGAATTTCAGGATAAAGGCCTGCTTGTCCGATAGCGAAAGAAGAGTAAGGGGAGACCGATGAGGGCCATAACCAGTTTGAGTTTGAAATTTAGACCCCTATTAATCTATTTTTTAATCCAACCTGGTTCCATTCGTATGTCACTTTCGCTCAAAAATAATAATAAGAAGATAATAATAATAATAAATCTAATCTTATCCAAATATGTCATTCCCGAGCTATAAGCTAATATTGGATCTTATTTTTTCTTCACTTTAATTATTTTTATCGATTTATTAAATAAACTCTTGTTAAAATTAATCTTTCTTTTCATCTAAGAAATCATATTTTATCTCATTTTTTTCACTTAACTATATATAGGTATTCATATTTCATAGTATATTTTGCTAAATTCTTATTCATAATATCTTAAGGTATATTAATATATATTTTAAGAATTATAATTTATAGACTTTAAGTTGATCTATCACTTTAATGGAATTAAAAGCTTTTGAATTAAAATTTTAGTCTAGATTTACTTTTTTTTAATCTTATTTATTTTTTAATAATTATATATTTAATTATTAATGGTAAGATGTTAACTATAAAATAATAATTAGATACTTGATTCTAATACAAACATGCCCCTACTTGATCTTGACATAAATTTGAGCATTTTAGGTTGGATATAGATCATATTTGATCCTAACATGAATTACCTATTAAATCTAAAAATCTCTTCATGAACTTAACCCAACTTCATTAATAAATAAGTTAAGTTCAGATCCAAAATCATTATCCAATATAAAATTGAATCGCGTTGGGGTCAAACATAGCATGATCCAACTTGACTCATTTGTATCCGTACTTCAAACTAATACAAACCAAATTCCCTTCCACATAAAAACTATATCAAACAAACAAAGAATCTTAAAGGAGGTACAGTACATCATTTTCTACTTACTTGAAACGAATCTTTTTTCTTTTTTTTCAAAATTTTTTCTAAATTAAAAAGAAAAAGATAAAAGATGGTGGCAAGAGAAAGTGAACCCATGCGCCTTAAGGACTGCCCACCATTATGACTTTACCCATCTTTCTCTTCATCTCTTCTTCTTCTTAGACTTCTCACTAAAGGTGGCACTCAAGTCGAGTTGGACCAAAATTTTATTAACTTAAAACCTAACCTACCTATAAATAGATTAAAATTTAGATTTAAACCTGAATTTTTTGTTAAATGGGTAATCTGAAATAACCCACACAATCTATTTATTAAACATCTCAACTCAGATTAAATTGGTTAAACTAGTTAAGTAAATTTTTAAGTAGATTAAGTGAGATTAAAGTAGATTAAGTTGGTAGGGTTAAATAAGTTTGGTGGGCTTTAAATTAGTTAAACGAGTCATGTCATCATCTGACCTAATTATTAAATAGGTCAAAATGAGTTAAAAAAGATCAAAGGTCTAAAACTAAATTCAATTTATTTAATAAACAAATATAAATAGATCAACCCGTGGCCCAAACTTATTTATGTCAAACTCAAAATTGCTTAAAGCAAATCGGTTATATGTTATGCTCGCAAGTTTAATTATAAATTGCCACCCTTTCTTCTGGCTGCCCTCTCTCCATTTTATCTAGGGTTGCAAATATGTTTAGTTAACCTATAACTCAACCTAATTCTAATTTAATTATATTTGATTTGATTAATATTTAAAGACCTGTAGATTGGATTAAGTTTGAAAATTAAATCTAATCAAATTTTTGGATCAAATCTAGATCTTATATTTTTCGACTTGATTGATAATCTGACTTAATTCATACATCATTTGAATATATTTAGATCAATAGCAAGCAAACCCAACCTAACCCTCATGACTCGAATGTGATCTGCCTTAATCTATGAACCTCTATTATGTAAATCATGTTTTTCTTCATTCTAATTATCTTCACTAATTTAACTCTCATTTAAATTAATTCTTGTTTTCATCTTAACAATTAGATCTTTCCCCAAATATTTTTACTTAATTACATGTAAATATTCATTTTTTTATATATATTTTGATGGATTCTCACTTATAACGCTTTCAAGCATATCAATATATATTTAAGAATCATAATTTATAACTTAAGATAATCAATTAGCTAGATAGAATTAAAAGTTTTGAAAAAAAATTAAAGTTTAAGTTGGCTCTTTTTAATCTTATCTAATTTTTTTTAATAACTCTATATTTAATGATCATCCACTATATTTCAACTATAAAATAATACCTAAAAATTTGACACAAAATGCAAATATGCCGACTTGATCTTATTTCAAATTCAAATGTTTTAAATTAGATTTGGACGATACTCCTCTTAAATCGAACCAAATGTCTATTGAATTTAAAATTTTTTCAATAATCCATTTCTTCTTATCTAGTCAACAAATAAATTGAATATAACTCGAAAATGATGAATGCAATATGAAATCAGATTAGATCAGGATCAAACATTATCATTTTATGATGGGTGGGAATTAGACGCGCATATAACGCTTCACAGTGAATTGACTACAATCCTTCTTATCTACACGAATATTTTGATGTATTGAATCAATTCCTACCTAACTCGATGTATTGAATCATTTCTTACTTGGCTTGGAGTCATCAACATTTAAAATTGATTGCATTAAATTGTGATGTGACTAGACCAATCTGGATGGTTTGTGTTGATTTGATGCGGTTAGAGGAGAGGAATAAAAATATCATGCACCAGAGATCTAAAGACATCTTGGGTCGTGTGTGATATAAATAAAAAAATAACTTTTATAATTCATCTTTTTAATATAAAATTAAATTAATTTTTTTATATTTTTATATTATATCTTAATAGATGCCCAATCATCTTTCAAAGTTTTGTAATATGATTCATAAATTTAATGCATTATAGCTAAAACTGCTTTGAACATCACTTTTATTCTTATAAATTAGTATTATAATATTTTTTATTTATTATATATTTTCTTAATCTTCAAGATATTATTAAACAAATTTGTTAGTCAAGTTACTCCTATACTACCTAAATATTTTTAAACCTTAATGAAAAAACATATGGAGGCACGGTCATCTCCAGAAGTTTAAACATTCATATATAGTTTATTTTTTTTAATCATTTTATCATAAATGATGAAAAAAGAAATTAAGGTAGGCCAAAAATTATATTGAAGAAAGTAATAAGGATTTGAAATCTCTGCATGTTACTAAATATAGCCTTAAACTAAGCAAAAATTAAAAAAAAAGATTAATGTTAGCCAACCAAAGTTAGTTGTTGCAAAATTATCTCATCAATTTTGGTTTGCATGTTTTTACGCAGGCTAAGCTGGGCATGACAACTCAGGTGTAGATTCTGGATTTTTCTTGATTTCCAACAATTCACTCTTATTTGTTTAATTAAGCAATCAAAATCCTCTTTGCAGATGTGATCTTCAAGAGTCAAACATCATGAGTTACCTTTTTTTTTTTTTTTTTTTTTTTTTTTGTGATAAAGTTACCACCCTTGAATTACTATACTTAACAGGAAGCAATACTGATCTCCAACTATCTATCATGAACCCATCAAATGTCCAAAAGTAACAAACTACATAGCAGACATAGGGCAAGACACTGGTTCTAAAGCACTGCTAGGCTTTTTTTTTTTTTTTTAAAGACATCAAGGTAGCCCACCCTCCTCCTCATCCCAGAGCACATGCTTGATCCCTAACTTTCAAACACAAGCATTAAAATTCACACGTAAACTTAACAAAAGAGAATCGCTCCTTACATGTTCGACCAAAATCCTAAAGTTGCAGTCCAAAGAAGGAAAACAAAATTCCTATTGAAGACCTAGAACAATGAGTTAATGAGTTGAAAACACATTAAGTGGTCGATTCCGAATTGAAGAGATTGCCATTCATCTAATTGTCTCGCACGATGATTGATGGTCGTTTCCTTAGGTGAGATCATCGACTTATTTCCTATCAACCCATAATTAGGATTTCAAAATGTCACCCGAAAATTACTCAATCTGGGGAAAAATGCCCGCGCTAGCCCCCTCTGGAGGCCTACAGGAAGGAATTTCTAAGCAAGAAAACAAAAGGAAAAGAAAGAGAAGTGGAATTAGCGGTTTCGAAGAGCTCGCACCTGGAAGGAAGGAAGCGATGGTTTTGTATCTATTCTTCAACCTCCAACTCAGATGATCAGCCGCCAAATCAAAGGAATTGAGATTTTGGAAGCCCTTCCTTTCCGTGCGGCGACGACGACGGTCTCCAATATTTCGTTGCCTCCTCCGAGAGGCGCCACCGAATATAATGTCTATCCGGAGGGCGTGCTGCGTGCGGTTTCTCGCGAGACTTTCGTTTCAGAACGGATGTCCCACGATCTCATCCGATTTCCCGTTAAGCGAGACTCAGGGCCCATTTGGCAACTGACCCTCGCTCGCTTTGTTTGCTTTGATTCTAATTAGCAAAGGACTGATAACATGGGTTAGCTCAGCATGCCTGAAAAGTTTTTGTGGTCAAATGTCTTGACTGAAAAAACCAAGGCAGAACAAACCATTGACTTGTTCATTAATTTCAAAATTTGGTGTGAGAAGGATAACAAAAGAGGGATGAGAAGAATTGCTGCTAATATATTGAAACTCTGTTGAGTGCAATCCGTATTGACATGGAATTTCCATATCCTACGTACTGCTGAACGTAATGCAAACTGACATCTCGATTGAGATCTCACCAAGATGGTATTCCTGAGAATGAATCATTTATATGTGAAGTGATATTAACTTATGGTCAATGCATGGAAGCATACTTAACTGAGGGATGCAATTGAATGAGGATCTACCCATACGTTGAGTGGACGCACAATAGATCACATGAACAGAACTAATCTTAGTTGATCAAGCAGTTACAGGGAGAAAAGTAGGAGTGGAAGTACAGTTAATTTTTGTTTCATTTAGTAAGAGGGGACTGAAAAAAAAAAAAAAAAATCCCAACACTGCCTGCACCCTCCATCCGCACACCGCCGTTACAGCTGCGACTGCCGCCACCAGCAAGAAGGAGAACAAAATGATGTTCATCCGGACAGAATGTTTGCCTAACACTAAGAGCCAGATATATGACGATGGCTTTTGAATGCAATAAGACAAAAGGACACCATGGAAATATAACCATCTGTAACACCATGCCAACACAATCGTGCCTATGGTAGATCTACTGCTATCTCCAAAGCTAACTCATTATGACTGACACAATCGTGCCTATGGTAGATCTACCGTTATCTCCAAAGCTAACTCATTATGACTGACAACAAAACCAAAACAATTTAATTTCCATGTCTGGTTAGCAAAATTAAAATGATGTTGGATCCATCATATCCAAAAGGAAATAAATAACTAAATAAATAAGCCAAAAGCTATACAGAGGCCAAGGACACTGTAGGTGAGGTTACAGACATTTGCTGTAGGAAAATAAAATAAAATTAGACAATCACTAGAACAAAGAAATATGCCATACTTTACAACAAAATGAACAGAGCTGCAGATGGGAGGATATTGATGATTCTGCTAGAAAGACCACTCCTCTGTTCTTCAGAACAATGGCAATCCCACATTCCGGATCCAAGAGCATCTTGCCGACGGTTGCTTACATTACCGCATTCTCTTCAGAGCTATGTCAATCACTTCAGAACGATGGCAAGACAAGCCACTTAACAGCCGGGATTTTATTCTATTAACTGGTTGCTCACATTATTAACCGACGTGCATCATGTGGCATCCCCCAAACAGTACATGGGCTGGCACCAACTTGGGAGTATCTGATGAATGTTCCTTTGAAAAGTCACAACCCCTCTGCAGAAGCATCATCATCATCCTCATCACCACTGCCATATGTTTCAAGATAGGCCTCTTCACCTTCATCCTGGCATTGAAAAATATATCAGATGATAATTAGCAAAAATCCAAGGACAACATGCAAATTAGTTCCGACAAATAACCCATATGGTTTGCTGCTGTGTGCTAATACACAGCTGCTACCTCATGATCAAAGGACAAGTCATATACAATTTAACAGAACTTAAAATCCCAGATATCTGAAATTATATAATTAGCCTACTAGACATTTAACGGTAGAGAAAGTCAGCTATTTTATCATTTGTTATAGGCCCATAGTTGTAAAGTTTACTATAAACTTTCAACCAGCCTAAGGCATTCAGTCATCAAAAATAGATTCACAATCAAACCAACCCTGCTTACACATTGATAATGTTAAAATCAGAGAAACATGCGACGAAATTAGTTTAGCTTTATAGCATCAAAGCTTTTATGAGCAAATAGCATTACACTGCATGCAGCAATCAAGACTGAATTCAAATAGTTTGGATAAGGTTGTTAACTATAGGCAAACCCAAGCACTTAAATGTTCAAAACTTTACCGACAAAATTTGCATCCTCACCTCCACATCATCATCAGAAAATAAAGCATCATTAAGTTGCAAGTCCAGTTCTTTACTGTCAGACTCCTTATCAGCTTTCATTTGATCCTGAGGGAAATAACAAGGAAAACGACCAGCACTAAGAAAGATAGATCAAGATGTCTCAAGTATCTAATAAAGTTCCAAAAGCTATAGTAGTTGGGCCCAAAAAAATAGGACTAATAATAATGATAATGAACGAATAAAATCATACTAGTTGAGTTTTTAGCATCTGGATTCTGTCCTGCAGATTTGAAATATGATGGTTCAATGCCTGAAAATTTTCATATTGGTGAAAAGAGAGGAACCGTCAGAAAGAACTACACCAGTAGCAGAACAAAGCCATAAATGGGAGTCAGTAAATTTTATGATGTTACCTCACGTCTCTGGAGCTCTATAGAGCGTGCTAATGCCTGTCTCTTTGTCAACAGATTCTTGGGCCTCAAAGTTTGAGGACGCTGATAGTTCTTACCACGGTAAATGATGATTGCATAACCTTTTGTCGTTTTATCCAGCGAAATCAACACCCCACCACTCTCTGCCTCAAGAGAGATTGCAATGTGCTTTACTTGTGCAAAGGTTTTTCCCTTCACAAGAATTTTAACCAGTTCTCTATGCTTCCAACTTAAGTGCATATTTTCTACAGTGCCATCAAAAACTCCCCGTCTCCCTGATAACCGGCATATTTGAATATGAGATTTATAAAGCGATCAGAAATAATGGATATGATGAAATAGTAATTTTATTACCAAGAAGAAAATAAGATCTCATTTTAAGGCCAATTTTGCGAAACAAGAACCGCTCCTCGTCAGTAACAGTTTCTAAATCGGTTGGGAGCTCTGCTGGCTTCAGGAACTCCTGCACCTTGGCCAGAGCCTTCTCTGCCTTCCTGACTTTTGCTTTTGCCTGGTAAATCCATTCAAGAATAGGAGAAGTCTGTAAATATTATCATGCTTGAACTACGATACTTGGTCTTGCAAATAGCTTCAGATCGTTGGTTATGTTTTGTATCATAAAGTAAATGCTGTAAAAGGACTTACAAAAAATAGTTTTCTCTGAAGGTATCTGACAAGAGATGCATGCTTAGCTAAATCTAAATCCTTCCTCATCTTTTCTCTATCCTCGCTGCTTAGTGGGTTCCCCCAGCGAGTTTTTGCTTCCAACGTTTCTGCAAGAGTGCCAGCAACCAATGGAGCCTTACTAGTTTTTGCATTGGAAACAACTGAAGCTGACGCCCTTAACCGAGCCACTTCTTCCTTGTCCTGCTGAATAGCAGCTACCTTTTCTTTATCTACCAGCACCTCCCTAATTGAAGGTGTCAAAAAGTCATTTCCCCTATAGAAGACAATATACTCCTTGTTCCTAGAAAGAAGTATTCCCCCTGTCAATTTCTGCGGATGATATTCTGATATCAGAATTTATATTGCATAAGGAATTTACTCAATGACAAATTTGTAAAAGAAAGGAAAGCAAACCTGACAAACTAAAAATAAGGTGGTAGATTATATAGGATATCTGTCAATGCCAACAGTTCATTCAAGATCTGGTACTATTTTTTCATGTCAAACATGCCTGTACCTTGCTGGTGTGGCTTTTTGTAGTTCCAAAATTGGTTAAGAACAAATGTGAAGTTCCATCATGTACAATAATAGACAATGAATAGTATTGGAGAGGTGAAAAAACCCTATACTTTTCATTATAAAACTAATAAACCGGAAAAGGATGGATTGTTTTGTGAAAGAATCTTTGGACCCATAAAAAGTAGAATTTGTGCTTGTGGAAATTATCGAGTGATCAGAGCTGAAAAAGATACAGTCAAAGAAAATTTCACAATAGACGATCAATAGTCATAATTACAACTCACTAAAGTTTGAGGCATGTCTGGTCATAGAAAAATAAAGTGGAGAAACATGAGCATATTCTAGTCAACTTACAATTTTTTGCCAAAATATTCATGTCTGGATCTGATCTTCCTAGCATTTTTACGCTTCATATTAAGAAAGAGAAGTCCATCTAAATTCACAATTACAAAATAAGCAGCATGCCATTTTCTTTAAAGAGAAAGGAGACTTTTAAGTATGGTTCATTATTCATGCTGCAGAAGAGCATAACTAACTCAGCAAAAGGGATTCTGTAGCTACATGATTTGGGATTTAATCTAGAAAAAGAATAATAAAAATTCCACTAAATGGCATTTGCTAACAAAATTCACGGGAAGGTGTAGAATATTAAATATTTGCACACTACTTAAATCATGTATGGCAAACATCAAAATTATGCACAAGGAACTAAGCAATTACTAGAGACATTCAGGGATATAATGGGGAGAGCCAATAACCGAAAACATGCAGACAAAATATCAGACAGTGGTTGCATTGTTTACATTTTCACATAAGAAAGACAAATATTATGTCACTACTCCTACAAATATAAATCATGCCATATTATCCACCTTGATTTCCTCAGCCATCCTCTCATTACATGTATTTGGTACACCACGCTTGATAGCTATCTTTGCAATCGCATTTTTCTCCCATAATTTGACCATAGCAGTAGCTAACCCTTGGTGTTGCCTGTTTCTTCCTACAGCATGGACAAGTAGTATGATAACAAGTCAATACCGAAAGAAACAGTGATAAGTTAATCATAAGTCTTTCGCTCAGACATTTGATAATCATACCTAAAGCAAAATGGGGAGGCATTGTTCTAGCAAGCTGACGCAGAAATGTCATTTGCCTGTCTCTCAGAGAACCTCTAGTCTTGTAAGGAAGAAGTCTAAATGGAGGTTTGTAACCAGGAACCACACCAGGAAGCAAGTCAGCATCAACAGGAAGTGGGCTGCGGCCAGACCAATCTTTAAATCGTGGTCCCAGCTGATCTAACAGACTATCAATATCAGATGTATCTATCAATCCTTCAGATGGATTTGTAAATGAAGTCATCAAATCAGGATCAGACCTCTTCGACACCCTAACTGATTCCTCCCTTGCATCCCCAACAACATTAATAGTAGAATCATCTGAGTCATGCATATGCTTGTAATTAAATTTAGTATTAACGAGTTTTGAATATGACTGCATGCAAGGAAGCTCATAGGTCATTCCCCGGTATAACACAAGGGATCTTCCAGACCTCCAAATCACCAGACCTCCAGTTTTCCTCTGGTTAACATGTAACAATATAATATGTCAATTGAATAATGCATAAAGTTTCACATAGGAAGATTTGAATGCAAAGAAATTTGAAAACAAAAAGTTTTTTTTTTCAAGCACTGAGTTAAGCAATTATTAAAGCATGACAGTGATGGGAACATTTTATTATAAATAGAAGGATTTGACATAAAAACTGCTGACATCACTAATCAGCCATAGCAGCCAGCCTCATCTCAAATATTCAGAGCCAGATTTAAAAAATATCAATACTACTAAAACAAGTATTTTGGTACGAAACTAAGAGACTGCTTGGTCAACAAGGTTTAGTAAAATGGGTTCATAGAAAAACCCAAAATGAATTAAGTTTTAACAAATGGTTGTTTGGCTGCTTTTCATAAAATATGTTTTGCTAAAGTTGACAACTCGAAGAACCTGAAAAATGGGTTTTAAGAAAACAATGCCTGTTTTACAAAAGACCATGTTTCAAGATTATCTGATTTAGATAATCGCTCAGCAAGAAATCAAATCATGAAGAGACTATAGAAGTAACTTTTCAAGAGGCTGCATGTAATGCATCTCAAACTATATACTGAAACATCACGTGACTCGGTGGTCTATGATTTAAATACGCAAGGTGTATGAAATTAGTCTCTTATTGTTGGATTCAAAACATCAGCCACATGATGAAGTTACAGAGGTGGCAGAACCAAGATAAGGAACTCAAAGAATTCAATCTTCACTAGCTAAAATGGTAAAAAAAACAGATGTTAGAATGCAAATAATCCTTCCATTGTCTTTGTAGACCAGAAGGCAAAGAATGAAGCATAGTTTCCAACTAGGATATTACCAATACTCTCATGATAAAAGAACATGCATTTAAAGAATCCAAAGACATGCTCTTTAGAATCTTCAAGGTTGCTAACTTATAGAAAAAGTATTCATTGCAGTCCAATGTGATCGCTACTCTTAACAGACATTGATGTCAAGCAGTGAATGCAGCAAAAACTGACCTCTAAGACCTCATGTGTCCTCTTCATGTTCAGGCTCGGTGGGCCTTCAAACCTCAACTTGACCACCTCATTTTCCTTCCACTTCTCATGAATATTTTGCACAACAGCCTCAGTAACCCCTGCTGGTCCGATCTTCATCCTCTCTTTCATCCTTAATGCAGCATCTCTCAGCCTCCGAAGCTCAGGTTCTGGAATGGTCCTTTCTGCCAGTTCAGTGTTGCTCTTTCTATGCAATTGCTCTCTATTAACACCATCCCGCTCCCATGGGAATGATACTGAACTCATTAAATTGGCGATATCGTAGTCAGCATTAGACCCACGTTTATCATCAGATTCACCACAAGAAATGATTGCATCTAGATTGGAACAATCTTTATCCATAGTACTCTTTAGCTTTTCAACTATAGCACTGGCATTGCTCTTCCCACTTGCTGCATCAAACTCAAGACTTTGCAATGGAATCTGATTTGCATGTTGTTTAACAGCATCAATTGCATCACTTCCTACAGGAGCAGTTAGTACTTTATTAATTAGAGAGTGCTGAATGCAATTAGGTTTCTCTTTACCATTAGAGTTAACTAAAATATCATCCCACCTAGAATTGCAGTTACCTTGGTCTGAAGAGCCAGCTCGTTGTTCATCCATCAAACCAGCTCCGGGCTTCTCCTTGCCATCAAACTCAGAATCCTTCAGTGATGTCTGGTTCTTAGCTTTAGAATCCAAGTGGGTTTGTCTAGGTCTTGCCCCATGGACCCAAGGAGCCAATACTGGCCGACTTCCCAGAGGAATGCCTGCAGGTCTGGAGAATGGATGGTTTCCATCTACAACCAGAGATGAATTCAACGCAGTAACCTCCGAGTGCAACCTCTCTTCATCATCACAACTGGTAGAGAGTGAGCCAACATTTAAAAAATCAGACCTTTTATTATCCGAAGAACCATTCAGCTTTTCATCATCCTTTCTATTGAAACTCAAATTGTTCATTGACTGGGATTTCGCTTCCAAATCCACAGGGGCTCGTCGTAGTTTTGCTCCGTGTGCCTGAGAAGCCAAAACCGGCGGACTTCCGAAAGGAACGCCAATAGGTCGGGAGATTGGGTTGCTTCCATTTCCAGGCAGGGCCACATTGAAAGCAGTGTCCTCAGAATACAACCTCTCTTCATAAACCGAACTGGTAGGTGGCGATTCGAGATTGGAAAAATCGGAACTTTCATCGTCCAAAGAACTATTCAGCTTCTCAACAATCAAATCTAACCCACCGTTCCCTTTCTGCCCGTCAAACACAAGATTTTTCGCTGGCTTCCGGCTCTTAGCTCTTGAATCCAACTGGGCATCCCCTGAATTAGCTCCATCCGTAGGCAGGCACTCGTTCTCTACACGAAAGGGGGAACGTGGAGCAGCGATTAGAGACTGGAGGGCGTCCTTCTCCTCTTCGGCTGCTAGCTCTTGCCACGGAAATCCTGACCTCTCAGAGGAGATCTTGAGGGACCATCGCTCGATAGTCTGGTCGTAGAAATTAGGTCGGGGCTTCCTCTTTTTCTTCTTCTTCTTCTTATTGATCTCGACGCCAAGGGGCGGGAAGTCGGCTTCTGGAGATTCTTCTCTAGGGTTTTGGAGGGTTTGGGGTAAGAGATAGGCATCCAGTCTGTGGCGATGGAAATGGGAAGGAACATATCTCCTTCTGGTTTGGAGTTTGGGGAAGAAGGAAGGGAAGAAGCGGAGAGGAGAGGCACAGGGATAGAGGGGGAGAGGGGGTTTCGAGGGGACAAACGAAGGGAACAACGCCATCAGGGGCACGAGGGAGAGAGCGCGGATAAGTAAGTGGTCTCTCTCTCTCAATGGAGTGGAGATGGACGGACTCGGCGACGTGACTCGGTCTGCTGAGCCGTTGGATCAGTTGGCCTTTGTACGACGCTACCTGAGGGTGATACGATGTCGGATCGTCTAATATGATCGCGTTCAGGTATTCACGAAGAGCATATCATCAACCATATAATATCAAATCTATATATTTTACGACTAACGTGATGCTTTATTATTCTTTCGTATTAATTATTTAAAAAATTTATATTTTTATTTATTTATTATAATACATAAATTATAGATTAGCAATAATTTACATTGTATTATAAAAGATGAAAATATCATTATATTATATTATATTATATTATATCATACTATTATAAGTATTATAATATAGTATTAATATATTGTTCTATTATTTACTATTATATTATATTAGATATATTTATGGATGCTAATTTGATTTAAATTTAAAAAAAAGATAACAAGTTTTAAAATTTAGAAATTTTTTTATCAACCAATTTTTAAATTGATATATTATTTTTTATAAAATAATATATAATATATATAATTTTATATAAATTATAAAATTTTATAAAAAATAACTATTCATAAATTTATAAATAACTATATAATTGTATAGGTATAAAATTGACTTTTTATCTAAATATATTTTCATATGCACAAATTGTTATCTATTCATCTATTAAAAAAATATATAGCCACAAAAATATATTTAAAAAATTTATAAATAATTCATAAAGTTAAAAGCTAATGGATAACAAATGGACTTGAGTTAATGGATAACAAGTAGACTTGAGTTATAAGTATATAACATTTTTTTTATTTCTTTTTTATTTAATGTAAAACTAAATTTGAAGTATCACAATCTTCATTATGAGACTCTACCATTATATCATGTTAGTTCTTTTCTGATGCCTACCAATTTTTGCACTTTCAGTTCGATTCTGATATCATTTGTA
This sequence comes from Metroxylon sagu, assembly GCA_017589505.3. Lineage (NCBI taxonomy): Eukaryota > Viridiplantae > Streptophyta > Magnoliopsida > Arecales > Arecaceae > Metroxylon > Metroxylon sagu. The sequence goes on along the minus strand of JACVBY030000580.1, from coordinate 1,151,587 downwards.
ATGCTTGAAGCTTATGGAAGCCTACCATGTAAAGCTTGCTGTAGCTATAGTTAATCAGTCATGATGTACTTGGATATATAGCACTATTTCACTATGTTATATGCTTGGATGACCCTCTGATCCTTGTTTGCTGGTTAATATTAAACTTTAAGGTTAGACGATGATGTTGTGATGCTGACTAATGCTTTGACTTTAAGATGCTAGTAATTAGGCAGCCACGGAAGAAAAGATTATGCCACAACGTGCTCAGAGTTTGAGGTGAAAGGAAGGGAGAAAGCCTATCTGGTTTATTTTAGTGGTTTATTCCAGATGGTAACTGCAGAACATTGGGATCCTCAATTTTCTGCATGAGTTATGTGATCAAAATGTTCTGGTTGGAGTATCTGCCCCCAAAATGCCTTTGTCCTATGCAAGTTCTAAAGCATATTTATTTCAGGACCTCGGGAACTTACTGGTGCTGTTGATCTAATCAATCATTACAAGTTGTTGGCACACCATGATTTTTTTCTGCAAAAAAAACTCTGCCTCTCTCGATTTCAGAAACACACTATCTTCACAACGTGGTGGGAGGCACAGAAATTCGAAGGGGAGAAGGGATGGAGCTTGATCAGCTGTTTCAGAATGCTCCATACTTGAGAGAGAGACAACTTCTTACGTACAGTCCTTCGACTTGGACATCCTTGGGCAAGCATTTCAGCTGCGAGAAACAGCTCCAATTGATTTACCCTCTGTAAGAAGCATTTCATTACGGTGGCTTTTTTAGTTTTTCTTTATTACTCATTTTTATAAGGGTCTTCTGTGATATTCTACAGGCAGAAAAAGGAATACCGCCAATTTATTCAAAATCAAAAAACGAGTCCAAAGACAAGAAGAGGAAGCATAAAAAGCACAAGGACAAAGATAAGGAAAAGGACAAGGAGCATAAGAAGCACAAACATCATCGAGTAAAGATAAAGAGAAAAAGAAGGATAAAAATGGACATCATGATTCTGGCGGTGATCATTCAAAGAAACATCATGAGAAGGTTGTCCCTTTGCCTGGAAATTCTTTATTCCAGCGTGGTTGACTCTTACTCTTGATGTTTTCTAATTTCTTTCTTTCTTTGTGTGTCTCTTTTCTTGGGTTTCAGAAAATGAAGCAAGATAGTAATGAAGATCTTTCAGATGCTCACAAGCACAAGAAAAGTAAGGTAGCTGCAGTTAATGTTTATGTGGAATTTTTCATTTCTGATAAACTGCAATAGGTAATACATGCTTTTTCCCAACAATAAAGCAATTCTTATTGTCATAATATTTCAGCATAAGAGTTCAAAGGTCGATGAAGTGGGAGGATAAAGGATGCTGGCCGTAAAAACTGATAAATTTTTGCTTGCCCACTTATTACAAGCATGCCATTATTGATGATTTTTTGAAGGATTTTCTTGCACAAGCACCATAATCTTGTGAGGTTTGTATGCCCTCTTTTTTCCTTGTCATCATGAACTATCTATCTTTTTTATATATATATATTTTTAACATGAGAGAATTGCATATTTTCAGTCTTACAATCATATTTGATTTTAGATGTACTGTCCACTTTCTTGCTGTTCTAATAAGGTCCAACATACTTTTTGAAATAATGGTGCAGCATTTCAATAACCCTGGTTAAAATTATAAGCAGCTAAGTAACCATGGTCAAAATTATATGGGCCTCATGGGGGAAACTAGGAGGGCTAGGGGGGCCATATCCCGGACTACGAAATTTTCTAATGTTCTATGATGTTGATGTTTAGTGAAAGAAGCAGCAACCCCCATCCCTTATCAGGTAAGTTTTGTTCTGTGTAATCCTAGATCAGTTCTTCTTAAACTAATCTCTTAGAATTTCTCTCCACCCTCTTTGATTTAAAGCCACTTAATATCATTCTTGTTTTAAGGAACCAAGTAACCGACTAACAAGTTTAGATGTTTATACCAAATAAGTTCTTGTAAAGTGATGCCCTTTGACCAAAATATGAAAATAAATAAGTATTCATATAAATCTCTTTACATATAAATTACCCAATTGCTATTACATATTAAATTACTAACCACTATATAATGTCATTTTATTGAACTAAAAAAGAGTATAGTTTTTGTAATACAATAGCAGAGAAAGGTACAAAAAAAAGGAGTAGAAGAAAATAAAAAGAAAAAGTAAGCTGACCCTTTTTTTTTTTTTTGCTTTCTTTCATATTCAAAATTTATTTTTTTATATTTTATTTTTTATTAAAGAATCATCATAGAGGATGATTCTTGGTATGGCATTAAGGTTGCGATCTAAATGTTGCGGGTTCGAAACATGGAAACAACAAATCTTGTACATGCAGGATCCGCATGCATTAAATTACCTTTTTGAATTACCTTTTTTTAATCAGGAACCCATTATAGCTTCTCTTTTAGCTTTCAAATTGATTTTTCATCTAGGTAATTTATTATTGTATTTGTATATTTATATTCTTATTGTAATTTTCTAAATCATTATATACCTTGTCTAATCATTTTTGTTGTAGCCACGAGACCTTTATATTTGTGTCACTCAAATCAAAGCGAGATAAAAGGTAAATTAGTCCATTCACTTGATCTTTCTACTAGTTATGCTACATTGATATTCTAGAATTTATAAGATATATTATACAGAAAGAAAAAGACAAAAAAATAATTTTTTAGATATATTATAGAATTTTAATAGAAAAGGTTTAATTTATAACCTATAAATTACAAGCCCTTATTTAATAAACAACTCTATTTTTTTATTCAATTATTTTAGGGATGGATGGATTATGTAATGTACAAAGATGTAGGTATAACAATTACTTATAATTTCTTGGGAAAAATATGGAAAATCTTAATCAAAATAAGTACTCTAAATATAATTTAATCAAAATAAATACACTATTCAAGTAGATGAGTTTTGTCGTCAGAAGGTTATCTATATTGGCCCCCCAAGTATGGATTTCTGGTTCCTCCCTGGATGGACCTGTCACTGTGTATGCCAGCCAGCTGCATAAATCTGTTTCTTTTTGGGTGCATATATACAACTGATTAGAATTTGTCAAGCGCCTGGAATCTTATTCATTCGTTTGAGCCCGTGGATTAGAGGAAATGCAATGTCTATAGAGGCTAGCAGGTGTGAGTGTATACAACTCATGTCAAAGACCCTGTCTAAAATGCCACCATTGGTCAAACTTCAAAACCTGGAAGTATGGATGTCCTCATCTGAATTAAATTATCATGATTCATGACATTAAATTTAAGTGGAACGACTCGGCCCTTCGAGCGGGGATGACTTTGATCGAGGGACCAAAACTACTAGAACTCGGGGAAATGCGCGGCTTTCCGAAGGAAAAAATATAAAAGAAGGGGGTTGATTTCGTAAATTTGATGGAGCCTTTCCTCGCATTTGTTTCGCTTTCCCTTTGCGCTCGCGTCTGCGCCACCGTCGCGCGTGAGCTTTGAATCCCTCGCTTACTCAACCGCAATCAAGCAAGCATCCGCCAAGTCTTCCCTCTTTCGTCCGTCACCTCTCTCGCCTCCCTCATCTGACCACCGATTCTTTGCCTCCTCTCCATCTAACGAGCCTTCATCTGAGGGGCGAAGCATCGTCGCCGCCAGGTACCGCAACATCTCCTACCAAATATTCTTCCGCTTCTCCTTAATCTCGGTTTTATTTCTTTCCTTTTGCTTGCTTGCTTGTTTGATTCGATGATCGAGAGCTCTTCCTATGAAATTTTGACGATTCTAATGGGTGGTTTTGGGGATGTTGGAGAGGATGTCGAGTCCCATAAAAAGATTGGGGTTGCAGAGGCCATGAGCTATCGAAACGAGGAGGATGTTGATGGTTGGTGCGGGGATTGCGATATGTGCGATATTGCAGCACTTGGGACGAATTTAGCGAAGGATTCGTCATTGGACCAGCCGTAGCATGATTGGAAGAGATATAAAGCATGTTAAAGAGTTTGAGGGTTGGAAATAGGGCTAATTTTATTTACGCGAATGTATTGAGAATGAGGGATGCAAATATGTTGTTTTTTTTGTCCGGGGAGGCTCATCCACTACTCAAAATGTGGTGAGTAAACTTATTGGGTCCATGGGTGAAAAAGGTAGTTAACGAGGTTAAAAGTTATTTCGAAGGGAAGGTTATTAACCACCCAAAGCTCTCTATCTTATTTCCATAAAGTTATTTTCTGTTTAGCTAGTTAGGGAGTGAATAATAATGGTTAAAGTCATTTAAGGGGTGGTTAGCTATTTGGCATCCAAATGCAGCCATAGAAGAAGTGTTGTATCATGATAGATGGGTGAGAAAACATCAAGAGGTGCATGGTGAGAAGATTAATGTTGAAAGACTAGTTTGTTTGATGGGCAAGATTGGAAGGCTCGAATATGGAAGGGCATAGGGGGATTATGTGACACATGTTGAGAATGAGCTTTTCAAAAAAGTTAGAAATGCGATTTTTGAGATTTCTAGGAACAAGGACATGTGGACTTGGTGATTTTTCTCACCTTGTTTAATGTCTTTATTTGTGGATATTAGATCATCTTGTGATTTTAAAGTGGTTTTAGGCTTCAGTAGATCAAGGTTGTTAGAGCATTCAACACTCCTTGATTTTTTCTCTTTTTTGGAACCTTTATTTGTTCAGAAAATCAATAATGGATGTAATTGATTTTGATAAATGACATAAGACTTGCTTTATAAAAGAAACAAGACAAAGGGCAAAACAGAGCTACTATAATGAAAACACACTTAAAAGTTAAAACATCTGAACAAAATATGACAAACATAATGAAGAGGTCAACTTGACCAAGAAAAAATATAGAATAGCAGGAACAGGAGAAAGAAAGGATTTTTTAAAAGAAGGGGAGAGAAAGGAAAAAGAAACTGTGACGGTATAAGTTGGAGTAGAGAAAAATGAAAAATAAAGAAACAGGAACAATTAACGAATATGATTGCAACCAAGGAACAAATAGTGAAGAAGAGGAGAAAGGGCAAAATCGGTTTAGGAACATGCTTGACTAGATCCAGAAAATAAAAGATTGGAATTAGAAATGAAAGCCAGTATGGAAGGTAAAGAAAGGAAAGGAGCATGGGAAGACGGGGAAAAAATATTTTTTCCATGCTGAAATTGAATAAAATTGTGTGTGATCGTGTGATCTATCAGACCTTGCAAGAAATCTTGCAGTGATCCTATGCAAATTGTTAAGGCGCCTTAACAAGTAGATCCAGTTACTTAATTTTGAATACTCTCTTGATGAGTCCTTGATCCTTGATTAAGGGGTTGTGTAAGGTTTGGAGGATTGTAGAAACCATGATTTAATGCTTGATGACTTAAAGCAGGAACAGAGCAAGAGCAGATTTGGGTACAATAGTAGGATGCAATTCTTTTTTCATAGAACTAGGAGGTGCATGGTCAATTTTCTAGAATAGGTACAATGTTGTGGGTTCAGTATTTAAGTTATATGACTTTATGTATTCTAGAATCTTCCGAAGTGGGTAAGGAAAAGTAAAATGTGTGCTCTGGTAGATATTCTAATTTCATAGGTTTTGGTAGCCAACAAATGCATCTAGGCAAGAAGTTCTTAGAATTTTTTTTGTTTGTGTGTTGCATTGGCAATGCACTGTTTGTCTTTAATGTGTGTGTATGTGTGTTCGCGTGAGTGTGCGATTGATTGTAAGTCAATTAGTCAGATTACCAATTATACTTTCCCAGCTTGATGGTGTTCAATGGGCCGCACTAAAATTTGTCATAGGTTAATAAGAATGAGATAATGCATCATTTGCTCCTTTTACTTTCAACATCAATATGCCAAGTATTTGAAAATTTTTGTGCCTTGATGTGGCTTTTGGAGGAGTTGATCTAGTAGGATTCTGATCCCATGAAAAATTCAAATAGCACCCATCACTGTTTCTGGAATATTATAGGGGTAATATGTCAAAGAAAATTTCTCTTGCCTAGTTTTAACTGCAATGCCATGTTAAAGTTTTACTTGTTGTCTTGTAGACAATCACATAAGAAAATATGAAAGTCAGTGGGGCATCTGTTGAAGCAATGATTTTTTGAGATGTAAGATGTGGATCTAGTATTTAATATTGAATATTGGGATGCTAGGTTAATGTAGGATCTAACCAATTATTTCTTGCTGCTGAACCTTTTGTCTGCCCTTTGTCCTTGCTTATGATCCGGGTATAATTCCTAACAAATAACAAAATCCAAAGGAGGTTGATTTGGATGATGGAAAAATGTTTATTGCTGAGAATTATCATGTATAATTGCCTAACAAATAACAAAATCCAAAGGAGGTTCATTTGGATGATGGAAAACGTTTATTGCTGAGAATTATCATGTTGTGATTTAGATAATGATGCTAGGACTAAGTGGGAATGGGGCTTTGACATGGTACTTGAACAACATGAAACTTCTGTTTTATGAAATCGTGTTAGAGAAGCAAGAATAGCAAAGAATGAAGATCCCTATATCGAAAAAAATCAGAAGGTAGGTGACCCGCAAGTGCTTTGGGAGGGCCTTCTCGGGCATGTGTTTGTCACAAAATGCTAAAACATGTGACTTTCATCATTCAACTCTCAATCATGCAATGGCTTTTCATGTACATATATAGGAAAAGTTACTTAATTATTAAGAAAGGAAAAATAAATATCAAAGCTTAATTGATAAGCAGTTAATTTTGGCAACATGCTATTGGCTAGTAGTCCCGCTTATGAGGTCAAATCAATACGTTCTAAGAAGAAATATTTGAATATCAAATAGGCAACTTAAAAGTTTCATAAAATGAATTATTATGTGGCTAATTAGTTATGGCATACTTGAAGTCTGAGGGATTTTCAGCCTCTGCGATGATCAAACTAAGAGAAATTAATGATGAGAAAGTTGTGGACTTAACTTTCCAGTGAGTAATATTGTCCATTTGGATAGGTGAATTATTAATTGAATGCCTTTATAAAGACATCAGCTTCATGAAACACAGACTTCTTTTTTTTTTTTTTTTGGCATATGGCCCCAGCCTCACAAGCCTAAAGTTAAATTATGAAGCTCATTTTTTTTCATGTTCATTTTATAACTCTTCATCATGTGTGTTCACTTCTTGTATTAAGCTGTAAGCTGTTATCACATCTTTATCACGATCATGCTTCATATGGTTCCCTGTACAGTATTAAACCATGGATAAACTTATCTCATCAATATTATCATACATCTCAGCTTTTGTTTATAAGCCATTTAGTTGTTTTCTATGCTTGTGATGCCTCATTAATATCTGTATCATGAAATGCCATTTCAGCTAACACCCTGGTTTCCTCATATCCTTGCATTATCATGCTTTGTTACTAAACTGCCTTCCTCATACTCTGCTTTTTTTAGATTCTTGGTGAATGATTTAACTTCAGTTTTAGATTTTTGTTTTGAGGAACAGGAGGAGGGGGGGGGGGGTTTGTTTGCACTCACTTTAGTGTGGCTTTATGCTTAATGTGATAATGTATTCGCTATATCTGCTATATCTGCTCCCACATTTTCTTCCTTACTATCAGAAGGTTACTTATTTAGTGCGAAGAAAACAAACATATACATCTCCGATACAACAATCTTGAGCCCAATAGGTGACACGCGATTGATTTGTGTCAATATGAATGCCCCTTTTTATTTATCATGCTCTTATATGAGTATTATTATTATTATTATTATTTGATTTAAAGAAATATCTTGGTCATCACATTTAACCATCTTTGACTGAAAAAGAAAATGAAGACATGTTCTTGGGTAAAGCAGCATGTCTTGATCAAGGTGATGTTTATCAAAGTCTTAAATTAAGTTCTTTCTGTAAAAGATATTATTAACACAGGGATGTAATAGCTTAAGCTGATCCATTTGTCAGCAACTAGCGTTCAGCTTGAAATTTGTCTTAACAAGGGCTTGCTTAATAAGTAAATGAGCCAAGCTAGCTAGGCCTGCCTAGATTGCGCTTGGCCCATTTATCCTTGAAATCCAAATAACAATTAATTAATTGATTGATATATTTACTTTTATGTCTAACTATTAATTATAAATTAAATCTACTCTTTTTTAAATTTATTTACCAAAGACTAACATAATCAACATAATGTATACTACATTTTTCTGTAAATGACGTAGAACATATTTCAATTATAGGATTAAGATATGGTATTGAAATTAGCTTAAAATTATACAGAAATCTTAAGAACCTTAGGCTTTGTCAAAATATCTTGAAAAGGCTCTTCTTAAACACTTCAAATTTCACTCGGCTTTAAATTAGATGGCTCCAACTGTGCTCATTTACAGAATGTTCCAAGCTGGAGCTGTTAAATGGTAAATTCTAGCAAGTCAAAAGACTAGTGGTGGCATTTAATGCTAGAATAGCTGGAAATCTAAGCCAATTTTTGTTCTAGCTTTGTAGAAATATCTAGAGAAAGTTAAGAGGTGAAACTAGTAGAGCAAATTCTTGAGTTCTTCATTGTTTCATTGACAGAGGGTATCAGTGCCTTGGCTGGAATATCCATTGAGAGCCTACAACAAAAACTGCCTTGTACCTGCCTTAAAGGTGCTAGGATTGGTTTGATTTATCTTGGCTTGTATATACTCCTAGTCAGATGACTGCTTTCCTGGTTGAAGACATGAAAGGTAGTGGAAGCGGAACTCCGGAGAGGAGATGACATGAAGTACATTTTTGGGTCTTCAATAATCTAGATATTCATATTGTTTTTTAATCATTAACAGGCCTTGGAATGTCATGGCTACCCGTATAGGGCTTGTCTATTCACACATGAATTTTACTGGGAGATGAAGAGTTATATGGTGCATATAATAAAATAGAGAGGGTATGGAACAAAAAAATATGTTAACTTTAAGGATGATTGCCTATCCATTGGTACAAACTGTATTTCTGATGATTAAGGGATCCAAGTTGTTTAAAATGACATGAACTCTAAGCATGAACACTACTAACGGATTTTTAGAATGACTAAAATATTCCTAACACTATGCATTATACAAGTATGGTTGCCTATATAATGCATGGGACACACTCTTAGATGTGTACTGATCAAGTGAAGTTATGGCAACTGACCAATTTAACTCAAAAGCTTAAGCTGATGGAAAAAGGGTGAACAATGTATATCAGGCTTAACAACCTCTTATCTGTGGCCCTGATCATGCGCATGGAGGGATAATCGAGTGAAGTCTAGCCAAAATCCGATCAACAGGTAACTGGAGATAATTAAATAAATAGCTAAATAAGAGGGGATTTGAGCTCATGACTTCCTCCGTACCTGAGCTTTGATACTATTTTAACTGACCAATTTAACTCGGAAGTTTAACCGGATAGGAAAAGGGCCAACAATGTATATCAGGCTTAAATTTATCAAATTTTTAATTTTTCCTATAATCTAAACCACTTATTATTTGATCATTGTATGTTCATTGCAAATCTTGAAGTGGAAAAATGAAGCTAATGCATATTGCTGCCCCAACCCAACGGACTTTATGATAGCCTTAGATCAGCATGCTGTCTCCTGGTTTCATCTGGCTTGGAAGTAATCATTTCTGTTTTTTTGGTTTATATTAGGCCAAATTGATGTTCTAAGGTCCTAATTTTTTTTCCCCTATGCATCTAGTATTGGTTTCAGTTGCATGGTTTTGTTGTTTCTCTCCAAGTTTCGGAGTTTTGTTCAAAGAAATCAAGAGAAACCTAAAAATTAAAAAAAAAAGAAAAAAAGTATAGGAAACCAGGAAAAGTATAAGTAATTTTGTCTTGTATAATTTTTTAATAACTTTATCTTGCATAGCTTCTTTGTATATGTAATTTTGTCAATTTGAGGTTGAAATTAATATTTCATATAAGTGAAATTCATTGGACATGTTAATATTTTGTACTATATATACATATAATTTACTTCTTCAACTATAGTTGATTGTAAATTCACCATATTGGCAATTGTGACACCTTTTACTGCCTAATTCTAGTAGAATTCACAAATATATTGAATTCAGGCACCTCTTTGTCATAATATCATTATTTTGAAGTTAAGTGGCTATATGATCAATTTCATGTAGTGATTAGAAATTCATATTTTTTCATGTAAAATAGGATGTCATTTTGTGAAATGAATTGTAATCAGTTTTTCTCATTATAGAGTAATATAATAAGGGCTTTTTTGAGGACTTCGACCCGACAGGATTTATAGTTATCATCTACACCCTCTTGTAATTCATGAAAAAGAAAGAGCGTTGAAAATTGATATTATATTGCCTATGTACTGAGTTAAATAAAGTAATGACCTCCATATGACATAAACACTAAAATAAAACTTTAAGAAAAAAAAGCATCTGTTCGGTTTCAGGGCTTGTTTGGATTAGCTGTTGGCCAATAAGGTGCCAACAGCTACCTAAAAATTTGATCAACAGTTGCTTAAAGGTGTTACAACAACCAATCCAAACAAGGCCTCAGATAGTTTCTCCCCCAAAACTGGCTGAAACCACCAAAACTAAATGAGAACTAGTTAGTTTGGCTGAAATTGACTGAAACCTGAATCTAGAAGTCAGTTTGGTTCGGTCATGGCCAAAGCCAATCAGCTCCAGCTGAACATGAAAACCTTGGTTGATGCTGTCTAGTGGGACAAGGATGTGATTGAAATTCTAAACCGGAATTATGATTGAAGCTTTGGAAGACAAACGTTTGAAAACTGAGTATATGGAAGAATTTGAAAATAAATATGGAAAGTATAGCTGTAATCAAATAGATGGTTGCAAGATATTATTCTGAAAACAGTTTCTATTCCATATCAGATCTACTTTAAAGAGAAATAGAAGGGTTGATAAAGGCAGTTATAAGAGAACTCATGCTGGATGATAAGCGGAGAGTTCCTGCCTTAGGCATGCCTCTCAGACTTAAGGATAGAGGTGCACAAGAATATCAACTAAACTTCAAACCAACCGAACTGTGATTTCAGTTTGGTTTGAATTGGTTCTTTATTTTTTTTGTCTCTTGGTTTGGTCTCAGTTTAAAAATTTCTAAAATCAAAAAAGTTGGCTCAATTTTAGTTTAGATTTTTAAAAAACCAATATAAACCAAATCAAACCATATATATTATATGAGCTTTCATTTGGTTTTGGTTTTAATTTTAAGAAACCGATTCAAATTGGTTTGGTTCCAAAAATATATCTAAACTGATCCAATCCAACCCATGCACACCCCTACTTGAGGAGATAGTTTAATACTACAATGAGATTTGCCATGTTGTATTGTCAAAGTGCTGGTTGATAAACACAAGATAAGCATGACAAAGATGAGAATACTGACATGAGCATGCAGTTAAATGAAAAATTATATGCAGAAAATGAGTACATTAAGGCTGTCGTTTATTCAGCCAAACACCAAATATTTGTTCACCTCTAACCAGCATTACTTTATTTTCATCAACAGGTGCATAGCCGTGTTAACCTGCATAAATATATTCAGTTGGGGTTGCTGAATAATTTTATTCAAATTTTGAGATAGCTTTTCATCTTGAACTCTGAAAAGGTTAGCAGTTATTCATCTGTTTCAAATTATCCAACCAAACAGCATTTGCAGCAGTTTGCTCAGAGTTTCCAAATAGAATTACAAATTTATTCATATGAAAACTGGATTAAGTTGAATATGGAGGAATACAAAGAAACAAGACAACATATTCAGATTTTCCTTATTTGTGAACCAAACGCAGCCTAAGACTGCATTTGGTTGCAGGATAGGAAACTGACAGATAATTGTCCCTAACCTTTGCCATCCCTCCAAGATTCTTTTATCCCTGCATTAGGCTGTGTTTGGTTGTGGGATAGGAAACTGACAGATAATTGTCCCTAACCTTGCCATTCCTCCAAGATTACTTTATGCCTGGCTTAAGGGAAAGTTGTTTTTCAGCTGGGAATTGGTAGGGTTAATTGAAAATGTTGGAAAAGGTGGGGAAAAAGTAGCAGAGAATAAATAACCGTCTCACTTTTTGCTTGGTTAAAGATATTCTCCCTTGCAAAAAAACAGATGGTATAAAAATGGGGATGTATTTCATTTAAAAGATGCATTGCAATGCAATTCTGATTCATATGTTGGATATATGTTCTTTTGAAACTGATAAGCTTGGCAAATTATGTTCTAGGTTTTATACTTGTTCATTCCATGGATGTATATTAAAAATGTTATACTTCTTTTTTTTTTTTAACAGCTGAAGATGAATTGATGTGATGGATCCTGAAGGCAAGAAGTTTGGAAGAGGTAACCATTTGAAAACAAAACATTTAAGCTGTTCTATCTGTAAGAGATATGTAACATGGCTATTTTGTTAACCTCTTCATTTGTATTTATACAATTCAGCATGATGGTCAAGACTAAGACCTTACTTTACTATTGGTCTGCTAGAAAGATTTTGTGAAGATAAGGCAACTGAGCTTAACTTTTACTCAGCAGTTAGATATTGGACAGAACAGGCTCAGATTATGGAAGCCTACCCTGTAAAGCTTGCTATAGCTATAGTTAATCAGTCATGACGTTCTTGGATATATAGTGCCATTTCACTGTGTTATATGCTTGGATGACCCTCTGATCCTTGTTTGCTGGTTAATATTAAACTTTAAGGTTAGATGATGATGCTGTGATGCTGACTAATGCTTTGACTTTAAGATGCTAGTAATTAGGCAGCTACAGAAGAAAAGATTATGCCACAACATGCTCAGAGTTTGAGGTGAAAAGAAGGGAGAAAGCCTATCTGGTTTATTTTAGTGGTTTATTCTAGATGGTAACTGCAGAACATTGGGATCCTCAATTTTCTGCATGAGTTATGTGATCAAAATGTTCTGGTTGGAGTATCTGCCCCCAAAATGCCTTTGTCCTATGCAAGTTCTAAAGCATATTTATTTCAGGACCTCGGGAACTTACTGGTGCTGTTGATCTAATCAATCATTACAAGTTGTTGGCACACCATGATTTTTTCTGCAAAAAAACTCTGCCTCTCTCGATTTCAGAAACACACTATCTTCACAATGTGGTGGGAGACACAGAAATTCGAAGGGGAGAAGGGATGGAGCTTGATCAGCTGTTTCAGAATGCTCCATACTTGAGAGAGACAACTTCTTACATACAGCCCTTCGACTTGGACATCCTTGGGCAAGCATTTCAGCTGCGAGAAACAGCTTCAATTGATTTACCCTCTGTAAGAAGCATTTCATTATGGTGGCTTTTTTAGTTTTTCTTTATTACTCATTTTTATAAGGGTCTTCTGTGATATTCTACAGGCAGAAAAAGGAATACCGACAATTTATTCAAAATCAAAAAACGAGTCCAAAGACAAGGAGAGGAAGCATAAAAAGCACAAGGACAAAGATAAGGAAAAGGACAAGGAGCATAAGAAGCACAAACATCATCACAAAGATCGGAGTAAAGATAAAGAGAAAAAGAAGGATAAAAGTGGACATCATGATTCTGGCGGTGATCATTCAAAGAAACATCATGAGAAGGTTGTCCCTTTGCCTGGAAATTCTTTATTCCAACATGGTTAACTCTTATTCTTGATGTTTTCTAATTTCTTTCTTTCTTTGTGTGTCTCTTTTTTTGGGTTTCAGAAAAGGAAGCATGATGGTAATAAAGATCTTTCAGATGCTCACAAGCACAAGAAAAGTAAGGTAGCTGCAGTTAATGTTCATGTGGAATTTTTCATTTCTGATGAACTGCAATAGGTAATGAATGTTTTTCCTCAACAATAAAGCAATTCTGATTGTTATAATATTTCAGCATAAGAGTTCAAAGGTCGATGAAGTGGGAGGATAAAGGATGCTGGCCGTAAAACTGATAATTTTCTGCTTGTCCACTTATTACAAACATGCCATTATTGATGATTTTTTGAAGGATTTTCTTGCACAAGCACCGTAATCTTGTGAGGTTTGTATGCCCTCTTTTTTCCTTGTCATCATGAACTATCTTTTATATATATATATATATATATAGCATGAGAGAATTGCATATTTTCAGTCTTACAATCATATTTGATTTTAGATGTACTGTCCACTTTCTTGCTGTTCTAATAAGGTCCAGCATACTTTTTGAAATAATGGTGCAGCATTTCAATAACCCTGGTTAAAATTATAAGAACCTAAGTACCTGTGGTCAAAATTATATGGGGCTCATGGGGGAAACTGGGAGGGCTAAGGGGGGCATGTCCTGGACTCCCAAATTTTCTAATGTTCTATGATGTCGATGTTTAGTGAAAGAAGCAATAGCCCCCATCCTTTATCAGATAAGTTTTGTTCTGTGTAATCCTAGATCAGTTCTTCTTAAACTAATCTCTTAGAATTTCTCTCCACCCTCTTTGATTTAAAGCCACTTAATGTTTTAAGAAACCAAGTAACCGACTAACAAGTTTAGATGTTTATACCAAATGAGTTCTTGTAAAGTGATGCCCTTTGACCAAAATATGACAATAAATGAGTATTCATATAAATCTCTTTAGATATAAATTACCCAATTGCTGATTACATATTAAATTAGTAACCACTATATAATGTCATTTTATTGAACCAAAAAAGTATATAGTTTTTGTAATACGCTAACAGAGAGGTAAAAAAAAGGAGTAGAAGAAAATGAAAAGAAAAAGTAAACTGACCCTTTTTTTTCTCTTTCATATTCAAATTTTTTTTTATATTTTATTTTTTATTAGAGAATCATTATAGAGGATGATCCTCGGTGTGGCACTAAGGTTGTGATCTAGATGTTGCGGGTTCAAAACATGGAAACAACATCTCCACACGCAGGGGTAGGGCTGCATATTTGATCCTTCCCAAACCTTGTAGATGCAGGATCCGCATGCATTGGATTGCCTCTTTTTAATCAGGGACCCATTATAGCTTCTCTTTTAGCTTTCAAATTGATTTTTCCTCTAGGTAATTTATTATTGTATATGTATATTTATATTCTTATTGTAATTTTCTAAATCATTATATACCTTGTCTAATTGTTTTTGTTGTGGCCACCGGATCTTTATTTTTGTGTCACTCAAATCAAAGTGAGATAAAAGGTAAATTAGTCCATTCACTTGATCTTTCTACTAGTTATGCTACATTGATATTCTAGAATTTATAAGATATATTATACAGAAAGAAAAAGACAAAAAAATAATTTTTTAGATATATTATAGAATTTTAATAGAAAAGGTTTAATTTATAACCTATAAATTACAACCCTTATTTAATAAGCAACTCTATTTTTTTATTCAATTATTTAAGGGATGGATGGATTATGTAATGTACAAAGATGTAGGTATAACAATTACTTATAATTTTTTGGGAAAAATATGGAGAATCTTAATCAAAATAAGTACTCTAAATATAATTTAATCAAAATAAATACACTATTCAAGTAGATGGGTTCTGTCGTCAGAAGGTTGTCTATATTGGTCCTCCAAGTATGGATTTCTGGTTCCTCCCTGGATGGACCTGTCACTGTGTATGCCAGCCAGCTGCATAAATCTGTTTCTTTTTGGGTGCATATGTACATCTGATTAGAATCTGTCAAGCGCCTGGATTCTTATTCATTCCTTTGAGCCCGTGGATTAGAGGAAATGCAATGTCTATAGAGGCCAGTAGCAGGTGTGAGTGTTTACAACTCATGTGAAAGACCCTATCTAAAATGCCACCATTGGTCAAACTTCAAAACCTGGAAGTATGGATGTCCTCATCTGAATTAAATTATCTATTGGTGGGATGATTAAGATTGCACATCATATTATTTATGGCCCATGAAAATTTTCCTCTTCCTTGGCGCTTATTATTTCATGACTCCGTTACGTGCTCACTGTATAATCTACTTCAGGGAATTGCATTTTCTGTCTTTTGGCTGTATATAATGACTGATATACCATTTCAGCTTCTCAAAATAATGATTGCATCGAAAGTGGAGTTTAGAAACAATGAAGTGTTTGCTTAGCAATCACAGATAAAATTTATGAGCAGCAATGTTATTGGCCTGCCATTGTTGACCATGGATCAACACTGAGAGCTTGATGCGGGTGTTGTATTGGGTTAAATTGTGAATCACATCTTTTGCATGTCTATTCTTTTTTTTCCTATTATTCAGATTTAAGCACTTTATCAAGTCCCAACATTGTTGCTTCTTTCTAATTCTGAGGATTATATTTTAAAGAAATATCAATTGAATGATTAACTAGCAATCTTTAGTATACATTTGTCAAACTTTAACCATTAGTGTTCTTATTTGAATTTCTGAAATCTGATTGTTAATTGGGTGGCTAAGGTTGGCTTTGAAGTATTTTTATGGTTCATGAGATTTGTGCATCCTCTGCTAGTTTTAACATATGCATTTATCATTTTCTTCTGTACCTACTCTCTAAATTCCTGATTTGCTCTTAAAGTATGCACTTCAGTTAATGTAAAATCCTCAGTTCTGTTCACGTGGAAGACAGCTTTTCTCGTTTGCACAGCTACAAGGCATTCTCATTTGGACACTGATTCATGTTCGAATAATGTAGGCTTCGCGGGGTTGGGACGCCATTTTAATTAAGTTGGGAGTTGAATGCTCGCAGCCTAGCACGTGTACTGATGATTTCAGGTCTGCCCAACACTGGTCTCTGTGTAAGCAAAAACACTGTAACGAACTGCAGTGCTGCGTAGCACTCGTCTCCCATCACTAACATGTGGTGTTCGGGCATGTAGAGTATACTTGCAAGGAACATTAACTATTTTGCCATTGGTGATCCATTGGTTAGCACTTTGAAATTTAATTCATGAGTTGAGTTGCGCAGGATATCCACGATAATAAAAAGGTCAGGAAAGGCAGGTTTATCCAACATAGTAGTTCAGTGGCTTTTGAAGAGTTAGCAATGGTGCATTTTGTTCTTTTATGAATGGCGTGCACATGATGGAATACTTGCTGGGGTAGCTTTTTACCGCCTTGTGCTGGACCTGATAGCCTTTATGCATTTTTAACTGCAGATGCCAAGGGAATGAGGTCAGGCCAAAGATTGCTGCCTGTCGATCTACCCATGGGTCTTTTAGACACAAGTGCTTCGTCTTCAGACAGGCTTTTTCATTAGGCAAATATGAAAGGGGATGGGGCTATTAATCTGATTCTAATTTTTATGCATGCATTTATTTTAAACAGAGTTGAATGTGAAATGTTGATTGACAAGAAGGATATAAAAATAGATATAAATCAAATAGCTAAATTATGTATAATATTATTTATCTTTATGTTTTTCTAAAAATAAATTCATAAATCCTCCTATTTTATTACTTTAAAGTAGATAAATTGATCATATAAAAATAATAGAGGTAATGACTTCCACTTCATCACCTAACTCTTTCCCCTGATCTTGACGATAATGATAAATTACATGCTTTGACTAAAAATTTAAGTGCTAAAAGGCTTATTTGTTTTACATAAATTTGTAAATGGTTTTTTTTTTTTTTTTAAATGAAACTAAGAGCAGATTGATTTTTTTGTTCCTTGGATTTTGTACAAAGAACATAAATTTGACAATGATTTTTTTTTTTTCTATTTACAATTTTTTCCTGAAAACAAGAAAATAAAACAAAAAATGCTTTATTTTTTCTTTTAAATTCTTGTTTTTGTGATATGGCTTTTCCTTTCTCCATCTTGTTGCGTGCTTGTGTATTTATTTATTTATTTATTTATCGGCTTTTGAGATGGGTGATGCCCTTACAAGTTTCCTTCTGTGGCTGTGGCCATGAAAGAGAAAAGGAAGATTGAATTCGTGGATAAAAAATTTGCCTTATGAAAATTCAAGGAGATCCAATAAATAAATGAAGGACAAAACTTCCGCCTCTCCAACTTTAGTTTCTTTCCATATTGTTTCATCACCTACCATAGAAACTCGGTAGCCTATGTCTGCGGGATATTCCATGTTTTTCTTGCATGATAATTACATGAGAAAAGAAACATAGTTTCTTTAGAATAATCTTCTGATGCTATGTAATTTCCTGTTTACAGTTCCAATCATGAGCCTTGTGTATATTTCTATAATGGCTCCTGCTTCTCCCAGATCTCTCATGCCTCTTTTTAACTCTATACACAAAGAACTAAGAACAGCCATCCATATAATTTGCAAGTTTCAATATAAGTTTTGAATTCATTAGCAAACTGAGCTTAATGCTTACAAAACCAGGTACGAAAAGCAAGGGCACGAAAAGAAGGGCCTTGGAACCCCTGTCCGATGCCTCTAGTGCGTGGGATGGCACCACCCGAACTAACGTTCGGTGGTATCCACCGCTTCCTTGCACCGCCAGGCTTATTTTCTAAAAAGAAACCAAAGTTTCTAATTACAGTTGCAATTTGAAGCCAAAATTTAATGCATTTGGCTAGCTAAACAATCACAAACAGCACCTGCGCTTATTTCCTGACTTTAATTAACAATAATGGCTGTAATTTTTTACATTTCATGCAATCCATTTCTTACCCCAAGGTTTCCTTAAATCATTGGATAAATAGCCTCCATAGCAACCATGCTCCATGGCTTTCCAGAATAACAAAATCAAGAGAAGACACTAAATTTGTGATCAATTATATAATTCCATCAGCTTGTGAGTTTACCATTCTTGGTCCTCAGGTTAGCAGCTGGCAAAATTATAACCATAGATAGGCAAGAAATTGGTGGTTACACATTGAACTTGGTGAATATCTGAATCCATTGAATTACGGTTTACTGGTAAGATTCCTTCACTGGTCGATTCCACAAGCGAGACGCAATTTTTAATGTTTAGTAACAAGAGTATATAGATTTATATTGGTATAAAATACAGAACCCTCTTAACATAGGCAAGCAATGACGAATCTCAAGGTTGATGGCCATCCAAAGTTTGAAGCGATTCCTTGAGCAGCCTCTGAGCCTCCTCTCTCCTCCTGGAAAAAAGGGTCAGAATGTGAAAATGGTTAGTATCTTGCTAGAAACTTATGGAGCAGTTATAGATGCAGTTCATAATTTCATTGTCTAAACAAACTAGAAAATATGGCTAAAAGGGATTCATAAAGTCAAATATCAAACAACAGAAAGCATTACCCAGAAAATTTTGCTTGCATGAGAAATGAGATAAAGCATCACAAAATCAGTAACTTGATAAGCGTTGTATCCATGTCAAAAAGCCTAACAGGTATACCAACACTTCCATCATTGTGGCTGTCGTTATATCCAAGTTCTATGAATTCAGATATTCATCAAGACAGTCATGCTTTATTTATGTTCTTATTAGAAAAAAAAAATCTTAAGCTCATGAGTTGCCTAAATTTTGGGTGATGATATCTTTTCTAAATCTTGTGTGCTTGCAAATGGTAAGACAATTCTTCCTCTTAAATATATGACGGTTATCAGTTTTATACTTTCATACAACTAAGAAAAGCTATTTTGTTTCTACTAGTTGCTGCAATCAACTTGTGGTCTGGAAGTTGCTGGAAATGATCAAAAAAAAAAAAAAAAATGTTGGGATTAGAGTGCAACCTGAAAGATGAAGAACCCAGAATTTTTGCATGAAACATGGAAATCCTATAATGGCTGTATAAATCATCCCTATGACCATGGTTCTGAAGACAAATTAAAAAAAAAAAAAAAAAAAAAATGATATGTTAACAGTCAAAAGGTTGAGTGCTCACCTTTTTATATCCTCTATTGCTTGTTTACGGCGTTGTATTTGACGTTCTAGAATGTGAATTAGTGTTGCTCTGGCCTAAAAGTGGAAAAATAAAATTACAGTGCCAGGAACAATAAAGAAAACCCAATTTGGTAGATTTTTTTTAGATAAAGGTGAACAATTAAATTGTGTACCTGATGAGGACGCAAAGAATTGAGGAGATGGTGCAAGTTCTTGAAAATAAGAGATATGTCTTCCACCCTACGTGCATATTGAGAAGGTCTCTCCACCAGAACATCTGCTAGCTCCAAGATATGCAGTTGAAGCTCTCTATTTAGCGATTGTAATTCCTTTTTAAAATCTGAATGAAAAACAAATTTCTCAGGAATAAGTCGAAAGCCATAAACCACAATAATGCAAAGTCATTGGATGAGATGGTACTCTAGATCTGGCAATAGAATTATTTATTAGATAATGAGATGCGCCATATCTTACACAAAGGAATACAAACAAGAGACTGCATTAGTTGGGGACCTTAGGTTAAAGTGACATCACTCTTTAAAGCTTGATAAAGAAATGCAGAAAGGGGAGCAAAAGAGATATAGCATGAGGAAGCAGCTTGGTTACTTGATCTACTGCATAATCATAACCAACAAATCATATTCCAACTATTCCGGCTTAATTCATCTTTGTTCCATGGTTGTCCAATTACTCAGTCCTAAAGATAAAAAGGAAGAGAGGGGGTAAAAACTAAAGCAATCACATCCACATAAGGTGTTCAATAATCAGATTTTGTTGTCGCTCTCTTTATTCTTCCAATCAGGTAATATAGGAAATAAAGTTTCACATTTTTCTTCTCTTTATCATTAGTATAGCACTACAAAGCAAGCAGCCAGTCCTCTACATTCCCAACATAATACATTCCACAAACCATGTTAAGAAAGAAAGATTAATAACAGCCACTTCCAAATAATATAGGTAGTTGGCATGGTTGCCAGTTTTTAGTTTTTAAAAAATAAACCAGTTTTTTCTTTTCTTTTTCCGAAAACCAAAAATTTGAAACTTGTCTATGGTAAATATCATGAAAACAGTGATGGTCGTTGGCAGTGGCAAAGACCAGCAAGCAGCAAGTGAAGGCTGGCAATGACCGCTGGTGGCAAGTGGTGGCCAGCGATGGCCAGCAGTGATTGGCGGTGGTGGCTGGTGACAAGTGGTGGCTCATGGTGGTAGGCTGTTGCCAGTTTTCATAAAAAAAAAAAGGTAAAAACCATATTTTCTAGTTTCTACAATTTCCAGAAACCAGTTGCTAGTTTTGAAAGATTGAAAATGGAAAATGTGTTACCAAACACCTGTTCAGCCTCAATTTCCACATTTTTGGAAGAAAAAATGAAAATTGGAAACTGGCAGCCATACCAAATAGAGCCAAAGCTTCTAGTAGTAATGTTGAGCCCACCCAAGAAAATCATGTTACCAATTAAGATATGGACAAAATGGTCATCTAAATTATATTCTAAAGTTTTTGGAAGATGTAAGTTTCACATTGTGCTTTTCCAAATATGGTCGACTTGCCCATCAAAAGGACCTAACAGAGTGCATCCCATTTGTCTTCCACCTACCCGCAGGTGACTTAGTAACTTCATCAAGGGCTCGTTTGGTTCACGCTAAAAGAGATAGCGAAATTTTATTTTCCGTAAATTAGAATGTTTGGTTCGCACTTTTAGGGCTCGTCCGTGGGAATACTCTGTTCCCACGTGATTTGAATTCCTGCATTTTATGGGAAATAAAATCCTATCGGTACCATGGGATTTACTTTCCCACTACAACGTGTTTCCTTTTTCTTCCCAACATACCCTTCTTTCCCGTCATATATCCTTTTTTCCAAATCAACAGGTGAGAGAAGAAGAGAAGAAACGCTTCAGCTCTCGCTTGTTTGCTTCTTTTCGCTTCAGATCCATGGGGTGTCAACCGAAATAAAGGTAAAAATTGGTTGAGATATTTTCTACAGATTGATGCTTGTTGTTGTATCAATTTGGTTTTTGATCCTGAATTTATTTATTTATTTATTTTTTGCTGTTATATTTTTTTTGGGGCATGTTTCTTTAAAATTTTGGTATCTTGATTTCTTGACCATTTTTTATAACCCAATATAGAAGTTAAAAAAATTGGATGAAAAAAAAAGTTTTAAAAATTAAAGGGTATAATTGGTATTCTGTACTATTTTCCTGGGAAAGAAACTATTCAACCAAACGTGACAGCTTCATTCTTTCTCAGGAAAATGCTTGTTTCATATGTTCAACCAAACGTGATATTTCAGACATTCTATGCCTATAAATCTAATTTTCAGACATTCTATTCCTGTCTGCAAGTCACTTCTTGTGAACCAAACGAGCCCCAAGAGAAAGTGCCACCTCTTTACTTTTTTCTTAATTCGAGTTTATTGAGGTTCGCCATCTCGGTACCGAACCCTATAGCAGTACCACATTGGTACAATAGCGATACGCCCAATATACTGGTTGGTTCAGCGCACCAAGACTAGATATGCATCAGTGTTGAGTCTCAGTTTAATGCTGATATGATACAGTATGCTCAATACAAGATGGTATGCATAAATATGGCATACCATGGACTTCATTGTAAAGAAACGCTACTCCACTGATGTAACCCCAATAGATGCTAGGGGTTAATTGTGGATGTAAATCCAGATCTGCATTTTGATCCAAAAACTGTGTCCACCTGAAGCCTTCTTTCCATTGCACAAACTTAACAGCATCAGGATTAGCAGCAAGAAACTGCTTTTTAACAGCAGCGTTTATTGCATAAACAAAATAAATCAGTTTTGAAGAAGTGGAAGAGGAAGAGTAACAGTAAAGAAGATGAATAAAAGGTGCCCTGCAGCCTTTCTAATTACTACCTCACATAGAAATTTTTCAATCACCAGCCCATCTTACAACTGTATGGATATACCCTTATAAAGCCTCAGCCTATCACCCTTCCTAACCATGCAATTACACTTTTAGAAACAAGGCACATTCAACCGTATCCTAAATCACTGGACACATTCAACTCCCACTAGCACTCCTAATTTAAGAAACAAAGCAGTGATTGAATATTAGATTGAGGAGACTGGCTTACATTTTCCCTAGAACTAATAGGGCTCTTAACAGGGAAGCTAACACTCCACAATGAGCTTAGATAGACACCTTTTCTTGTCTTAAAAACACACTAAAAAAATTTAGGAAAATGGTAAGAACATAGAAATATAAGTCTCAAAGACTGGAGAAATTTAGCAACCTAGTTCTTCAAATTCCTGTTTGCATCAGTACCGCATCCTCTTTTTCTATCCAATTTTAACTTTTGCATTGGCTTCAAAGGTCATGCCATTGCCATACGATATAAATAATCTCAAAGAAAGGAAACACTGAGCACTTTAATTGTTCCCCAAAACCCTGCACTCACTCCACCTCAAGCCTTGATGTGAGGCCCAAAAAAAATTGCCTTAAGGTCATCGGTGTGGGTGTGAGGCCATATGAAAAGCAAGTCCATTCCTCACATAGTGAGCTATATTTGATGTGCCATTGCAAACTATTTTAAACTTTGTTTCATTTGATACAAATGTAAACAATCATGCTAACTAATTGAAAGGAAATGATGGATCTTTTTTGTTATTATGTGTGCAGGGCTTGTGTCTCATGCGGATGTTTTGGCATACAATTTGTGCTGCAAAAATGAATGTGATCGCCAACATCAAGCATATAGTTATCCCCCATACAATTTTTTTTTAAAAAAAAAAAGAGAAGATGGGAGGAATTTTAAGGGTTTCTCCCTAGTTGCATGATTAGAGATCCTAGAACAAAGAATATAGGTTCTTCTCAATGTTAGTTGATCATCTTAGTTTCTTGGGAGTCCCCTCCTATAACCTTCCTTGGCTAGAAAATCATGCAAGTTAAAAGATGGTCGATATCAATTTGAGAGCAGGTTATGAAGAGTTTTGAAGCTTCAGCAGACACTACTTTAATCAATAAATTCAATCCTATATGAATGGAATAGAGATTGCAAGACAATACTCTGCAAGGGTTATAATTTTGGGCATAGAACGAACATCCAAAATTCCTAAGGTAGACTTTGATATCATACATTGTAAGCCTAACAAAAATACTAAAATCTTGTCATATTAGATCAAAGCAGATCGATTCGTGATATATTTGTTTCAATATCAGCGCATAAGCAAAGTTTGAAGCATAGATCCTTGTTTTAGTTTTGTACAGAAACCAAGTCGAGAATATGTTATTCAAACTTAATATCAGGAGTTCATTTTATAGTTTGGACAAAAATACCATGAGCCTTATATAATACGTTTTGAAGCTTACACCTGACCTCACCAGAGCTATAGTGTCTTTCTTAATGTTGCTCATTTTCTGACTATCTTTCTACACCAGGAAAGGATCAGAATCAATTCTCATGTCCCATGTATCCATAACTTTGTAGTGACTTCTTCTTGTCACCTTTCTCTGTGATCTTTTTTTCAACTACAAGACATGTGCCACAAATTTCTTAGTCAAGCTTATTTCAATTTTTCCCAAGCCCTGGAAAGATGCTTTCCTTTCTTTAATTGACAAGATGGACAAAAATTTGAACTAATCCTTCCTCCTTCCATATAACCTCCTTTCCACTAGAGATTGCGTTCAATGCTCTGTAAACCAGAATAAATCCTCTCACTCCACATTTCTTCGTATCAGAAACTGATTTTAAAACAATGATTTCAGCTAAGAAACCCTTTTATCAATTTTTATATGGAGACAAGTCTTTGCAAATTCATCTTTGCAACAACAAAGGGACTTTTGGACATCACTCTGATAAATATGGGTCCCATCTTCAATTAGAAGTATTTCAAAAGTGCCAGATGACCAATTGAAGAGACAGTGGAGAACATAAAAGGAGTGAAGGCAGGCAATAAATCAACCAATCAAGATTTACAGTGGAGGAAGTGTGCCAGGAGCAAAGGTCCAGACATAATTAGTGCGAAAGAAAAAAACGAAATTAAACAGAAGTCGTTGTAAATTATTCTGAGCATGAATCTAACACTTGACAGGAACGAAAAAAAAAATAGAAGGATTTATAATTGGGAGTGAAACCAGGCCTCAAGTTCGGTAAAGCAGAATTTCGTCCGTAATATCAATTTAATGGCCAGAGGTGTTTCAGTAATAAGAGATTGCTTTCTTGTATCATAATATCGTATCTAATTCTTATAAAATGAAAGAAAGTAAGGAAGGAATTCTATTATTAAGCGACGGATGTAAGAGTGTAGGGTATATCGTACCGATGTTAGGGCCCTTGGGGTAGAGCTGGCGGACACCCTGATCCTCCAAGCTGGGCAGCACCACGTCCGTCTGCAACCACGAATCCAAATCCAAATCCAGATAGATTGATAGATAATTGAACAAGAGAGGAAGAAATAGAGAGAAGAAAGTGGCAAATATATATATATATATATATATTAATACGGTGTAGGTGGCGCCGAAGAGGGGGTAGGCGGCGTCGTTGATGGGCGGCGGGGGCTCGGGGGCGGACTTGGGGTCCTCCAGGTAGTCCTTGTACAGCCGGTAGTACGGCGGCGGTGGCGGGTACGAAGACGACGTCGCCGTCGCCATCCCTTCTTTCTCGCCCTCGGCCTTCTACTCAGATAGATCGGTGCTCTGGAACCAGAAGCATCCTTATTCTCGAGTCCGAAGTGAAACGCCAAGGGCTCCAGCAGAGTAGCAGAAAGGCCGGCCCGTGGGTCGGATCACAGGGCGTGGTGGATCTGCTCCCTTTTTGTCCGGCCTGTTTTGTGAGGAGCTCCATCAATGAAGACATTTGAAGATCACCATTTTTTTTTTCCCCCCTCTTTCCTGAGGGACAACAATAGATAGGAATTTAACGCACATCCGAACTGGATCAAACGAAATAAAAAAGAGTTTAGATGATAAAAAATTAGATTCGGTTTAATTTCAAATTTAAGATTTTAAAATTCAGCTATTTAGATTCGGGTTTAGAAAATTAGATACGTGAACAAGCTATAAAATTCAAACCGGATCAAACTGGACTTAAAAAAAAAAAAAAAAGGTTTGGACGGTAAAAAATTAAAATTAAAATTAATTTGGTTTTCAGTTTGAGAATCTAAAAACTGATTAAAACTAGATCACAAGCTACTCAAAAAATTTGAGTTTTTAAAGATTATCAAAATTATTAATACATGACTCATTTAAGTAGAATAATGGATCCAAACTCTTACCTTAAAAGAAATTTATTATGATTAAATTTTTATTTATATTATTAAATCGATATAAAAATATAATTTTTTTATAATAAAAATAAATTTATTTTAATTTTGATTTAGAACCAAGTTAGATAACCGGTTTGATCTGATTTAGTTTGCATAATCTGTTTTGGATACAATACAATTATTAGGGTTAGATAGTTTAGTTACGAGTTTGAGTCTAATTTTTTTTTAAAAAATAGATTTTAAAATCAGTTTAAGTTTTTAGATTTTAAAATTGGATATATATATGTTTGGATAGTGGGAAAAAAAAATATTGACCTGTTCCATCCCTAGTTTTCTTTAAATCCAGTAGCGGTCACCCTAAATTTGTCTTAAGAAAAAAAAAGAAAAAGAAAAAGAAATACTTGTTTAGCATTGTAGCAAAATGTCACTGATTCCTTGATATGATCTGCTATTAAAGAAGTTAACACTAGAGGGATAAACCACACACAATTTCATATCGAAAGCCGCAAAGAGTGTTCTTTCTTTTACAAAACCAAGATTTAACCATCTTGTGCTGGTATAAGATGTCCAATTTTAATTTCCACCCTTAGAAAATAAAAAAAAATGAGCTCCTTTTCTATCTCAAATATAAATAAATATACAAATAGTTAGAGATACCAATTCATGTTATCATGTGATGTTTAGCGATGGCAATTTCTTTCAAACTTATGGATACTAGCCCACCTTCCCTTCATTTGAGACCAGTATAGAAGTAAAAAAATAGATACGGATATGAATATAGAAATATATGGCAATACCTACTATAGGTATAGGATAAGTATAAACGTAAAGATATTTATTATATCATTAGTAAATTTAATTAATTATTTTTATTTATTAATAGAATTATAAACTTTTAATAAAAAATTTTACAAGCAGCTAAACTATAAATTTTCTGAGTTTGTTTCATTTGTCCAGTTTGAAATTAGAAAAAAAAAAAAAAAAAAGTAACCCACAATTACTTTAGGACTAGTCCTAAAATTAAAATTCAAAGAAAAAAAATGAAATGAATGAAATAAAGTTCAAAATAGGTGGTGGGTATGGAGCAAGTATAGGTAATGGTATGGGCATGGATATTATAAATTTTATATCCATAGCGAGTATGAGATGGGTACGAGTATAAATTTTTTTTATGAGTATGGATGTAGAGGTACCTTCCTCTATACCTGCTTCATCTTATTGCCATCCCTAATCGTGTTCATGTTGTATCGAAGCTAAGATATAACATTATATAGATCAATATGAATATGACACGATTAGTTAATTGTATCAAAATTTAAACAGAAATATGACTCAATTATTAAATAAGTAATATGACACAATATACATAACCTGATTAATTAACAGGTTGTATTGAACTAATACAACTTACCTAATATGAATAAATACGACTTATTTAACACTCACTTATATAGTTGACTTAACACAACCCACTTAATAAGATAAAAGTAACCTTCTTCTTTTTCATAATTACATACTAAGTATTATTTATATACAAAAAATAAATGAGAAGATTAAAAATATTATTAATTAAATAGGTTCTAATCATGTCATTTTCAAATTAGTGGATCAACATGAGAAGATTATGTTATAATTCGGCTAACAATCTGTGAGACCTAGAACCACAATCATTTCTCTGATACTACCAAAAAATTATAGCTTGTCAAATTTAGATGTAGAAAAGAATCATTAATATATTAGCCTCCAACCATCCAAAACCTTACCAAGATAAAAGTAACCTTCTTCTTTTTCATAATTACATACTAAGTATTCTTTATATAAAAAAATGAATGAGAAGATTAAAAATATCATTAATTAAACGGGTTCTAATCATATTATTTTCAAATTGATGGATCAACACGAGATATAAGATAATTATTTTACATTATAATTATGTTGATATGATTATGATACAAACTCACTCATGATCAATTTAAATTTATTTATTTTTATATTAGATTCAAATCGAATCCATGTGTCATGGCTAATTTTATCGCCCTAAATACATGAGATGCTATTACTGGTTGTGGCCGATACCCAACGAGAGGGCATGGTTTGTTCTCATGTACTTGTACTGCAGAAAATTTTATGGGGACTGCAACCCAAGGTAGGATCGTTATAATTCCTGGGATATAATTGTTGTAGTTATTAGAAAACAATTTCATGACCATAGCCACCAGGCTTATCAAAGATATTTGGGATCAGCTTTATAAAATCTTCTTATTTACAGAACAAAGGTCAATGGCAACACCTTGTCAATCATTTGAGACGCTGGCAACGCGCAGAACTTCTCCTTCATCCAACTCATCCCGTGAAAGAAGATTATATGACCAAAGAGGCTGATGCCGACAAAAGAAATGGAATGAATCCGTTCTTCAAGCCTCTTGCAAGATGTGAAAGCGAGGACAAATATCCACGAGACCAAGTTGTTGCTTGGCGAAGAGATGACTTGCACTTCAGGGTGCACATGCGTCCATTTAGTTTTTGAGCATCCAAATGGAGTCATAGGCTCTCTCTCTCTCTCTCTCTCTCTCTCTCTCTCTCTTTCTCTTGAGTCCACATTGGAATAGGAATAGGAATAGCATTATGGGTTAGAGAGGAAAAGGGAAGCCCATGTGCAGTATGCTTAGAAGTCTCACGAAAAGCATGAACAGAAAGTCCATGATACCATCCGTGATGTCCAAGCCTTAGATGTGTGATTTTTAATCACTACAGTTACTATTTGGAATCTTAACGATGACATTTCTTGATGCTGATCCAACCATACACCTATTATATTTACTAACATTATCTGTGCCGGTGTTTTTCCGGCCCCTTCGTACCGTACCTTTGCCTTTGGCTTCAAGAAATGGCCTTCGAGTTGGCCTAAGAATTAAACATGTGATTCATTGCAGACTTCCGGTGCGCACTTTGGCCTCCTTGTAATACGGGAGTGCATGTTCTAACCTACCTCTCGAATTTAATGAAGTAGAAAAAAATAATGGAGAAAGAATGATCGTTATCGTTAGGTTGACTTGGATCAAGTAAGGCCGAGTTGGATTGCTGCTGAGTTCTTCTCTCCATCCGGCAGGCACCAATTCGGAACCTTTGGCTGTACCTTGGGTGGTGGCTTCCTTGCTACTGCTTATGTTGAAGGAATTTAAACAATAAGAGGAGGTGATTTAATTGATTTTTTTTCTTTTCTTTAAGGTTAATGTTCTTATCTTGAAAAAAAAAAAAAAATACAATGCGTGCGTGGCAGAAACAAGCAAGAACGCCTAGGAATCTAACGGCTAGCCAAGAAGATGATGTAATGAAAATGATTCAAATATATATCTTTGGACTCACGAGAAGATGAAGTCGGGTACAATCATTGTCAACAGCAAATTTTTTATATCATAGTATGAAGAGAAGAAGCGTTTACTAAGACGTTACAGGTATGCATCGTAATAAATTTAGAGAAAATGCTGCTATTTGCGATATGGAATCCAATCAAGTTGCAGGAAACCCAAAGTTGGAAGTGCTATAAAATTGGCATTTCGGGCCAATTAGTCTGAGATCTTGCATTGAAGGTCAATTGGGCCACATTTTGAAGTAACGGGTTTGCCTGCAGTCAACTCAAACAAGCAGTAGGCATATGATCATGCTCCTTATTTTAATAGAAGTGGAAATTTAGACGTGGTTGAAGCCGTTGAAGAACTCAGATATGGCACGTTATAAATGGAGAGGTAATGGGTTGCCATTTGGCAGAGTAGCAGCAATCCGTCCTCCTTTATCTTGCTTTGTGAAGAGAGATGGAGAAGGCTGTTAGATTTGGAGCTACCCTGCTGGTACTCTTGGCATTGCTGGCCTCTGAATTTAGAGGATCGATGGCTCAATGGATAGCTGCCTCTGCCACCTTCTATGGAGGGAGTGATGCTTCTGGCACCATGGGTAGGGTGACCCAAATCACAAGCCTTTATATATACTTATACCCGGCATTTGTTTTCAGCTGCTTTAATTTAATTTCTTTGCATGGACGATCCTAGTTTTGGGCATCAAACACTCGTCTAACCTGACTTTTGATAATAAACCTAGTGCATCAATACTGCTTGCTGTGTGTCTAAATTTCCTTTGTCCAAATAGAACTTTTGAGCAAGTCTTGCATGAATGCAGGGGGTGCTTGTGGGTATGGGAATCTGTACAGCGATGGATACGGCATCAAGAACACGGCGCTGAGCACGGCACTCTTCAACAGCGGCAGCTCGTGCGGCATGTGCTTCGTGATAGTTTGCGATGCGAGCCAGTCATCGTGGTGCAAGGAGGGCACGTCCATTAAGGTCACAGCTACCAACTACTGCCCGCCAAACTACAACCTCCCCAGCGACAATGGCGGGTGGTGCAACCCGCCAAGGAAGCACTTCGACATGGCTCAGCCTGCCTGGGAGACCATCGCCATCTACCGAGGAGGGATAGTGCCTGTTTACTATAGGAGGTAATGCAACTCGTTCGTTCCATGTGCGGATGGAATTGAGGCTCTTTGGAGCTCATCTCGGACTAATCATTTACGTATACCTGCAGGGTTTCATGCCAAAGGAATGGAGGCATCAGGTTCACCATCAACGGCAGGGACTATTTTGAACTGGTTTTGGTGTCCAATGTTGGGGGCAGTGGGGTTATCTCTGGGATGTGGATCAAAGGATCCGGAACTGATTGGATGGTGATGAGTAGGAACTGGGGCATGAACTGGCAGAGCCTTGCTTACTTGACCGGACAGAGCCTGTCATTCAGGGTGCAGACCGACGACGGCCAGGTCAGGACTGCATACAATGTGGCACCTTCCACCTGGAAGTTTGGCGACACCTATGCCACATCAATCCAATTTTAATGAAGGATCTGGAAATGTCCTGTTCTTTTGGCAATCAGGCAGTTCCAGCACACCTATATGTCTTTTGTTCTCCTTTCCCTCTTTATTGTTTTATCAGATCTTATATTAGCTAGGCTGTGGCTTAGATTAAGGTAGCCCACCTAGCAGCAAGATTCTGTGGAATAAATTACATAAGCTCCCCTTTGTTCTGTTTACGGGTTCCATTCTATTCTGTTCGCAAGTTGCCCTTTATGCTTTCAGTTAAAGCTAAAGCGGTCCTGTAGTTGATTCCAGGACTAACCATCTTTTCCATTAGATTAAGAAAGAATGCTTGTGGAATCAGATGCTCAATGCATTACCTGATCTGTTTGAGTTTAATATTAATACACAAAGGGCATTAAACCAGGACCGTTGGACACAACATTTCGTTGTGTTTGTAAACTTGAGGAGGACTAGAAATTTTAGTTCCCCACCAAATAATCTGCCTCGTGATCACAGTAGAAAAGCAGCTTTATGCCAGACAAACCTCACCAAATAGAGCTTAATCAACAACTTGTAAACACAAAATAATGACAGTTGAGACTATGGCCTTTATGATCCGAACATTGAGGTAGCGAACCTAAATTTATTCTAATTCACCATGTAATCTTTCATAGACAATATATCAACACTCAGTGATTTACTAGTCCATAGAGGTATTGATTTGTAATAACTTAATATTGTTATTAACAAATTACTATATGAAATTATAGATTTATAAACACTAAAATGAGAAATATGGCATCCTGGCAGCTACGGAGACAACCATAATTTTAGCTGAAAAATGACAGCTATTATGCTATTGAAATAATTTGTGTGCCAACAAAGCATCCAAACGAGCATTATGAAAATAAGAGTTGTCAAGGCATTGTAGATTTCCATAACGATCAGGAGATCATGAAAGCACATTAATTGGTCCAGTATATTGGTTTATGCTGGTTTGGCTCGTGCAATAGGGCACCCCCCACCATGGAGCTATAAACCTCATTGTGTAAGCATCCTTTTCAATTAAAGGCTGAAATTTTGAGAGGATAGGCAAAACGGGATTCCCAATGAGAGTACGAATGTCAATTGACACAAGTTCAAAGATCAATTTTTTTCTAAACCAAAATTCATGGAGAAAATATGCCACTGAGAAGCAGTCAAATGCAAAGCATAACTTACATTTCCTCAATATTACTTTCTTCCCTCATCACATTGCCCGTGTGGTACCATTTTGAGCATCTCCCAAAATAGCAATTCCACAATCCTTCAGCTAGACTATCTGCCTCAAGGGACGCAACATCCTCATCAAAGACACCATTACCTTTTCCTGCCTCTAGCCTCCCTGCAAATATTATTCTCTCGCCATCTTCATCCCATCCACTCTTTGACTTCAACAGAAAGCAGCCCATTTCAATGTGATCATTATACATGCTGAAGTTCACCTCACCATAATCTTGACATACTCTGAATTCGGCCATTTCCCCATTAACCAGTAAGATCTCCCTTGCCGCTTGTTTCTCAGATGATATAAACATATGAACTGCCATAGAACATACTGCAGTGGAAAGCAAAAGAGGAAAGAAAAAGTGCAGAATTTTTGAAAACAGAGGGCAGAACATGGAGAGAAGAAAGGCAAAGGAGAGTAAGGAGGCAAGAGCAAGACGATTATGCAGGGCACTCTTCAAATTAGCACGAAGGTTTTCCAACAGAACAAGAAGACTAGTAAACATGGCTACTTAAGAGGTTAAAATTATCCATTTAGCCTGTACTCTTGGATTTATAGAAGAGAATATATTCTTTAGACTTCATGGTGGGTCATTATTACCCGGTGGGGGCTCTATTCTTGTCTAGTGGAAGCAAAGTTGGAAAGCAGACTTTAAAATTGTGAAGAATAGGTGTGCTTGAAAAGGAGAACTGCAAAAGAATATAAGTGTCTTCCTGTACAAGAACTGCCATGGTGGGTTGTACTGTTTGATATTGATGGACAAGCATAGCTACTATCCATAAGCAAACGTGTAATTCTCCCCCCTCCTTATGTCCTCTCAATAGCCAATTATCTCCAGCTTCCTTTTCTATAATTGCTTTCTTCCACAAAAAGCAACTGATGTCATCAAACATACTTTATTAGTAGTAATGGTATTACTGAATCCGATGCCTAGTCTTATCAGCAAACTAGTGGTTCCTGGACTAGATGCTCATACTTCTTTAGAGCAGAATAAAAGGCAATCTCAAATAACATTTTTTAATACAGATGATGGCAAAGAAAAAAGTAAAAGGAATTTAATTGAAGGAAAATATTCAAGAAATCAATGTAGTCATTTACAAGAGAATCAAACATAAAAAGGCATAAGAAGGTTTCCCTAACACAACATCATATGCACCATGAAACTTCTTTTCTGCATAACATAAATATACAGAGTTCACTGTGTTGCCCCTAAGAGTCTGTGAGTTTGCATTGGTTCATATTGACAAGAAAAAAATATATATATAAAAGGAGAAAGTAATTAATCACTGCTTCTGGAACATAATCAAGAACCAACCAGCTCTCTCCTCTTGAAATTAGTGATCATTTTTCAAATAATAATGGAAATACAATGTCCAATTTTTTTTTGCTTCATCATTAGTACCTATATAGTTTGAAGACAACCAATTTTCAGGCTTTCATACATGTTCGAAAAACATGTAATTTCATTATTGCAGCTTGCTTGTTTCTCAGGTACACAGATATCTAACATTGAATATTGAACACCATATTATACCATGAAATAAACTAACCTCTTCTTAAGAGCAAGAGCATCAAATGTTAAAATGCTAAATAAAATAACTTAGGAAGTTTATAATTTAAAAAAAAAACGAAAAAAAACTTCTTTGTTGCAAGCCAGAAATTCCTGGCCCTATGGTTTGACTGCCCTGGTCATGATTACTTAGGACCCCACCAGTAAAACCCATTGGAAGGGTCACATAGAGGTTTGAGAACTCTCAAGGAACCATGTAGATCAAGCTCTGATCCAACAGGAAACATCCTGCCACCAGAAACATTCCAATGACAAACTAACTGCCATCAGAAGGCAATAGACAGTGAACATCTCACTGTTAGAAGTGCCTGATGGTGCTGCATTCAGCATTCACCATTAGAAGATTCCCAACAGCGCTGCGATCACTGTTAGAACAAAGAGGGTCCATGTCCTATCTATATTCTGACGGTGATGTAACCAGACATTTGACGGTTCTATGTTTGTTGCCAGAAGACACCCTCGAGAAGACTTACAGATCAAGCAAATGAGTCCCAGCTCGACTCCTTCAGATTCAACTGCACATTACCAATCACCCAAAGGACCAGGGACCAAGTCTGAGTTGAAGACCAAGACCGAGGACATTGACGGTGAACCTCTCATTGTTATGAAAAACTAAGGTAGCATAACCACCAAAGCATTTCAGAACACCTTTTTTTCTAGAAAGCACCCTTCTAGAGAGAGGTCTTGGTTTAAGACCTTTATTTCAAGCTTTTTCAAGGACTTTGATGACATCCAGCAGTTCTTATAAGTATCCTAGAACCTATAAATGTCCCCTATGTATCCCCTTCTTCACAAATTAATGAGAATTATTCTTTTGGATGCTATGTTGTTCCTTCTTTCTTACGTAGTGGATTTTGCACAAGTCCTGGTGGATTCTCAGAATGATGGTGAGACTAGCTAGTGGATTCCTTGGTTGCAGGGTGCTTCAAGACATCAGTTGTTGGATTCCCTGGCATGTAGAAGCTCTTTAGTAAGAAGGTGAAGAAGCCAGGCATCTCTAATCTTAGATCTAGTTATCCCAGCCTTCTAGTTTTCAAGATTAAATTTTTAAACTTCTATGTTTAGATCATAACTTGCTTAGGACAATTGATTTCTTGCTTCGATAATTATAATCTTCTATTGTTCCACTCTAAATATAAGGTCAGATCTTCTCCACCTGCATCGCCCTCTCTCAGGTTCTCATCCTCCCCCCTCCCTCTTTGCCTCCCACACTGGTTCCCACTTCTCCATTTACTCCCTTTGCCTCAGCTTCACCATGGCCGCCTCCCCTTTGCTTCACCATCCTCCAATCACCTCCCATCATGCTCATAACAGACCTATCTTCACCATCCATGACCATAACCCCAACAAAACTATTCCCTCCGCCGACTACATCCTCTATCTTGCTCTTCCTCTATCATAACCAACCTCCACCACCCTCATTTGCTTTGTCTAGCCATCCTACTCCTTTCTCGCAACTCCACCACCACAACATGTCCTCATTCGTCAACCCTCCATGGGCCACAAACATTGGCAGCAACCATAGTGGAGGATTTGGGTGAAGGTTGGTGGCTATACAAAAGGGTTACGAAGGGAGGAGAGAATGGGGTGGGAAATGAAGGTAGAGGATGGAGCAAAGTGAAAGCATGGATGTGGTGATGATGATGATGATGGGAGTGGAGATAGGTGAGGGTCAAAAGAGAAAGGATAGTATGAGATATGATAGAAAGTGATAGAAGGTTGGTAGGTGGGGTTTATTAAAACACAAGAGAGACCATTCTCATTTATCTAAATTGATCAAATTTGGCCCAATGATTTAAAATATGATAGGGGTCGTCCCCCTTTCCTCATAAAAAGAGACTAATCCATGTCTTATATGGCTGACTTTTCTCAATAATCAGATTCAATCAACACCAAAGAAGTCTTGTTGAGAAGTCTTTGGCTAGACAAATTGAAAAAAAGGAGAATACTTGTGAAATGAATTTAACAAAAAAAAAAAAGACAGATATCACAAAATAACAGTTATTTAATCTAAAAAGCATCTATAATACCATCACTTAAAGCAACAAACAACTAACACAGAACTGATCATACATAGCAAGTAGCTAATGAGAAGTCTCTCTGAAATGACTTCATATTGCCAAGAGTTTGCTATAGTTAGAAGACGAAAAACAAAAACTAGAAAAACTAATCCCATAAAATGCAAATATCAATAAAAATGTTCATTAACTTCACAAGAAACTGCACTTTTGAATTAGTGGAAATCAATATCCTAGGACCACAACAATGATACAAAAACAGTACTTAAAATAAAAGTCATGCCTGGCCTTTCCTGTTGGCTGAGTTAATATTGTAGACTTACATCTACTACTATCTGCGCATGACACGATGTCTTTCTCTCTTGCGAAAACGCTCAAGCATAAACTCATCCGTGGCAGCTTGCCTCCTCCCTGGAACATCTGGATTGTTGGTTTCTGTTGACTTGGTTCCCATGTCATTAGTTTGTGCACCTCGGTCCTTATACAGTTCTGGATGCTCTGCATATAAAAAGACTAATACCTATGAGTGCCTAATCAAATGCAAATTACATGTAAAGTATTGAGCACAAGTGCAAAACACGAACAATTCAAAAGGGTAGATAATTGATGTAAAGGCCAAATTGAAAAGTTTCAGCATGGTTTAATGACACATAATAGAGGGATAACTATGATGCCACTCATTCAATTGTCAAGGATTCCGAGAGGAACACATAGCAGCCAGGCCCATATATATAATTAGGAATAAATAATTTATATTTACAATGAAACAGCATCACAGAAACCAGGCAATGAAGCAATACTACTACAACTTTAGAATTATTTCTCATGGAACCATTAACTTAGAACTGCAAGGAATACAGAAGTCTTAATAAAACAGAAATGCTGCACTCTGTGGAGATGATTCAAAATATTAAGCCAAAAAGGATGAACAATTTACTTGAAGAAGATTATTAAACTTCTGTTAGCTAATTGATTCACTTAGACATTACGCAAAAGCCTATTTGCTTAAACATTAGCCAAAAGCCTATTTTTTCTTAACCTCATAGATTGTTGATATTCTTTCACATTAATATTCAAATTACACTAGGATGAAAGCTATGGCTGTTCCTACATGAGTTTCTCAATTGCCTTATGAATACTTCAGTTTAATTAGCACAAACCACATCTGCAGGACCCCCAGCACCCACAATAGATCAAGCTGATACTTTCATAAATTATAATAATCAATTCGCACTTCAATGAAACAATAACCTTTGAAAATGTATATGTTCATGATCAAGGTTTTAAATCCTATGAGAAGAAGTCGTCTTGGATTTTTCATAGAATAGGACATGCCATCATCCCGCACTGTCTTGATGCTTTTGGGATAGAGAATGTCCCAAGATGCGCCAATTGGGATGCTAAGACAATAGCTGAACAATCCTATCCCGATGTTCCACAAGACTTGCCGCAGGGATTTGAAACCATATCCATTATAACTATCTTAACTATTCACCCACTAACACCTATCTCAAAAGTAAAAGCAGAGGTTTTTAATTTCCACCAAAATCAAAAAGAAACAGAAACCTGATTTTGGGTTTTGGCAGTTACATTCAATTTCGACCAAAACCAACCTGTTTGGGTCCAGTTTTGGTGATTCTGGCTACTTTCAGTCCAAACTAAGTTTAAACTTCATGTTGGTACTTATAATCATATTTGGGTTATTTTATTATCAAGTACATAGGCTATATAGTATCAGTTTTCTGACAATTTCTTTCTTTTTCTGAATTAAAAGAGCAGATAGACAATAAAAATAATCCTTGATGGGCCAAGACATCAGAAATCCCTTGACTTATATGAACGATTAAATATAGGACTTTCCAAAGGAATAATATCATTTTGCATATAAAATAAATATAACATTCTATAATTGCATGCATTTGATTAAATAACCATTTAAACTAAAAAAATAGCATACAAAATGCCCAAATTCAATATATTCGTGAATTCTAAGGAACATTAAAAAGTTATAAATGCAGCAGGTACCAAAAAGCTTCATAATTTCTAAGTATAATGAATTTTTGAATAAGTTTATGTATGTATGTTCACAGTTTTCATAATCAGAATACTTGACAAATTTCATTTATATCAATATTAACTTCAATTATATATACAAACAAAATATATATATATATAACAAAAAAAAAAATCTAAACTGTGCTAATAATTCGTTTATTTTTTCTTCAATTTTACAATTTTCTTGAATTTTTCATAATTCTTTCGATCAACTGAAAGTTAGAGAAAAACTTCCAAAACTGTTGAAGTTGAAAACCTACATAGCTAAAGGAAACCAAATTCTCAAACCTTGGTGTAGATCATATTATGTATCAGGAAGATGCTTGTAAATCTCTAGGACAAACAGATAAGCAAAAAGAGATATAACGCCTAATGTGCATAACAAACCTCTTCGAAGTTTTTCAGCATAATCTCGGCCACGCTGAAAATAGTCAGCACTGTAACTTGAGGGAATATTCAACTCTGATTTAGTTTTACCCGCAAGTCTCTTCTCTTGCAAGAGCTTTTTAGCAGCCTCTGTTTCTTCAATATTTCGTAACTTGTATCTGCAGCATTAAAGAATTGCATGTTTATAGGGGAATTGATAACCACAAAATGCAACTAATAGGAAAAAGAAGGGCAATCAAATTCTGGCTAAACAATATGATATTACATTCTTTTCCCTAAAACATTTTGCTGCATAAGAGATATGCCTCAAAGCATGCATAGTAATATCATTGTTGAAATCATCTCTAGAACATTTAGTCCATTTAGGCAAACATTACAAACAAAATGGCATTGGTGTCACTTCAACTACTCTAGCACAATTCATCAACATTGATAATATGAGCCACTAACCTTGAGCTATATAACCACGCCATCCCATAATAAATGTATTTGCTGAATCTCGTAATTTAAGAGATAGCTTAATGATTTTTTACTGTAAGCAGAACATAGTTGAAAAAAGGAAATTATTACTCCTAAAGGCAAAGTAGGCCTTAATGTGTACATGTTTGCACAGATGGTTTTGAGTAAGTGTTTGATGATTATTAATTGGATGGTCTAGACCTTGTTTATGTTGGTTGCATCACATTGGACATGAAGACAAGTCGCCAAAGTTATATTCTTGTCCAGTCCAAGTTTAAAAATTTCCACAAGAGCATAGATACCACTTCAAGAGTGAAAAGTTCCATTAGAGGCACACTTTGAAGAGGTCAAGGTAGAATAAGCAAGATGTCAAGAGGTAAATGAACTGCAATTGCATAGGACAGATGCTGAAGGCGGAGTGAACCAGAATTCAGACATACAAAATCAGGTTCATCCTACAAATTGATAGAAGCTAGAGTATGGGAAAAAATTAAAATATAATCTGTTATAACTAATGTATTATATTAAGTTTGACTAAGTGATGTTTCTTAAAAACATTATTGAGATTTCCACAAATTTAAGGTAGCGAATGCCAATTTGGTTCAAGCATTTAATAGCTTGGATGCATCCAAGCAGGAATGGTTCTTGTAACCAAGAGAAGAACAAAAATATAGAGCAAGCAATGACAAATGTAGTTTAATAAAAAGGGAGATGTCAATTCCCACATATCTCCAATCCCACCCCTCTACCTTGCACTATTAATTATCATTTCCTCTTGCATCTTCCTTATGGACCCTAGCCATGCGATCTATTATAGTTTCCTCATATAACAAATATCCCAGTCATCTCTCCTGAATGCATAAATTGAGGAAAAACACAAATTCACTAAGAAGTAAGCATAGAAGACAGAGGGATGGAGCATATGACAAACACATTTCTCAAGTACGCTTTTAGCAAAAGGAACCACATATTCCAAGTATGCAGAATATGCCATTCTACAAGGTGATTTTGAAATCTTGGAGGCTTGGTCTAGTCAAGGTGCTGAAATATTGGAAACAAGCCATGATGCTTCAGGTAATGATACTGAAGCACATCATTGGTCGAAATATCTTCAATAAGTTTAGTCTGAAATTGAGAATGTTTGAAGCAGATGCTCTACATATTTTCCTAAAGTTGAATATAAAAGTCAAAACTCTATTCCCTAAGCCATAGGCATGATTTAATTTTAAGTCATGCTTGCAAATAGAAATCTTACCAGGGTAAAAGTCACTCATACGCATACATGTCTCCCATGAAAAAAATCAATGTATTCTCTCTTACATCTGGTGCTTCTCTAATTCTTTGCTATATTATATTTGGCTTTCTAGTTATCTAATCTTCGGCTGAAATGCATAGCCATTGCGTTGATGTACATAAATTCACAACTCACAGAAACATTCACAGTCTTATAAGGAGAATAAAAATTAGAGGCAGGTAAAAAAATAGCATGGAGGAGGAGATAACATAACATACTCGATGGGAAGCTGAACCTCAGCAATGCCAGTGGTCCACTGAGTAGAACTCTCTTCTGAGTTCCTCTTCTTCACCTGCAAGAAAACCAATCACAAAAAAACCACCACTTGAATGCCTAATCTAACACACACAAAAAGGGGAAAAAAAAACTTCTTTGTTGCTGACTTTGAGATGCTCGGGCACAACATAGAGTTCATCCACGGTATCCTTCTCCTCCTTATCACCAGCATCAATCTTCTTGCCTCTCCTCTTTGCCAACTGCTGCTCCACATACTTCAACCTTGAAATCACAAAACAAACTGAGTTAAAGAATGGAAGGATTCAACTTTTGGGTGCATGGAGGGGGGAGAGAGAGAGAGAGAGAGAGAGAGAGAGAGAGAGAGAGAGAGAGAGAGAGAGAGAGAGAGAGAGAGAGGAGCATATGATAGTAGTACATGTTGGGATCCTCCACGGTGACGGCGGTCTCCTGGGCGAAGGTGTCCTGGAGGACGAGGTCCTCCTTCTCGCCATCAGCATCGGCCTTGTCGCCGGAGCGGCGGGGGGCGAATTCGGCGGTGGGGAGGGCGGAGATCCCCGGCTTCCGCTCCCGTTGCTTCTGGAGGAACTTCACCTCCTCCAACGCCAACCTAACCAAATCAAGACAGCATAATTAGATTTAGATTTAGATTCGATAGAAACCCTAGAACTCTATACGCATACGCTCACCTGCGCTCCTCCTCGTCTTCCGACTCGGGGTCTTGCTCGAGGGTCCGCTTCCGGAAATTTCTGGTGGACATCGTCTTGTCCCGCTCTTCGCCCGAGTGGAGCAAGAGAAGCACCGAGGAGCCTCTAATGTTTGGAGGATGGCTTTTGCCGATGATTCCAGTATCGGAGACACCGGCCGGTTAGTGCTGCGTTCCCGGTTCGCATCAAATAACCTAATTATTCCTCTCTCAATAATTAGACCCCATAATAACGGGTTTTATTTATCCCTTCACGAAAATTTTCTTGATCCCCTGAGTTGAACGGTCTAGATATTTCAAAATTATGTCATCTTAAAAAAAAAAACCTTTTTGGATGCAACATTAAGAAAACAATGGAATCAATAATACAATAACACAAATATAGTAATGATGGATAGAGACGCACGGAAAGCATAGGCTTATTATATAAAAAAATATAAATAGAAACGCCCATAACATATACCACAAAGCGCCAAATGAATTGGAAGGCTCAGATCTAATTTGAGGGAAGATCATGAAAATAATTTACTTTCGTTAAAACATTTATTAGATAAAAGGTTTTGAGTATTATTCAAAATTTTGAAGATTTATGCGAAGAAGTTATCGAACAACGTGAGAAGCGAGGATTAACTTATAGAAAATGAAAATAAGAGC
Organism: Metroxylon sagu; assembly: GCA_017589505.3. Lineage (NCBI taxonomy): Eukaryota > Viridiplantae > Streptophyta > Magnoliopsida > Arecales > Arecaceae > Metroxylon > Metroxylon sagu. The sequence goes on along the minus strand of JACVBY030000580.1, from coordinate 1,110,175 downwards.
AAATGAAGATGAGTATTCAATGAATGAATATGATCTGAGTTACAGCAAGGAAAAAGAAATTTAAGCTATATTATTTATGACACTTTTGGAATAGATAGAAAATGATATGATATTAGATTGCTATAGTATGATTGCAAGTAAAAGGATGTAGATTTTCTCGAGATACCTTTTGCAATATATGCATCAAAACAAGCTTGATCCAATAATTTTTTTTTCTAAATTTTGATATCTAAATTCATTTTACGATGCCAAAAATTTGATTGAGAATAAGAAAAGTAATAAGATATTTATTAGATTAAACTAATTTCGAGATAAAAAGATTTATTGGGTTGAATAAAATAAATCATATTAAGTAAAATTTGAAGGTGGAACAAATTTTTATGTATCTGTAAATTTTTGTCCAGTCAATGCTAGTTAAATACTTGAAAGTGTTTAAAGTCCTTCATTCCATATATTTTCTTTTTAAGGCTGTGCTTGGAGCAAGCCTTTTTTTTTCTTTTTTTTTTTTTTATGCATGAAAAAATATTCAAGGGATGAAGCCCATAATAAAAAAAAGGGCTTTAGATGTCTTTTTAAGCAATAGATTCTAATAAATAGATTAATTTATAATGCAAGCCCTAACAGGGTTCACAACCAATAATACTTATTAATTTATTTTGTTATGGAAAACTAGCAAAGGAACAGTTATTAGCTTTAGTTAGCTCGATGGCATTATTACAAATGGACAAAAGCTAACATGGAATATCTTTTAAAAGATAAAGTTCTAACTAAAATCAAGTTATCTTGATGGAATTTCTTCAGATGTCCTAGCATCAAAAAGCAATTTGATAAAAAGAAAATTAATAGGAGTGATATAATAAGTGAAGTCTATGGTAAGGGAGAGATAATTCAACACACATTGAAAAATTACAGCTAAGCTTTATAAGTATGGTCAGTTTTATCTTTTTGGATTCATTCAGATGCTAGCAAGATAGCAAACATATAGGATTTAACATAAGAGGTAAATGAAAATTTTAAAACTAATAATGTATAAGTAAGTGAAAAAAAGTATTGTTTTAATTGAAAAAAAAGCGTTCTATACAAACTATGCATACATAAAATCATTCACATACATACATTAAAAAACAAAGATGAAAATATCTTTTTTTATCCTTAAACTTTTATTGAAAATTTATTTTGGTCATCAAACTTTTGGTTGTTTTAAAAATTTTACATTCTTGATATTCTATTATATGAGATTAGTTAAAATTGATGAACTAACTAATGTGTTAGTAGGATAAATATTCATATATATTTATATAAATAATAAAAAAATATAATATTTTTAAAATATAAAGAATTAAATTTTAGTAATTAAAAATTGAAAATTTTAAATAAATTTTGAGCGAATGCTTGAGGACCAAAAGTATAATTTAGTCAAAATAAAAAGCCCACCTAGCCCACGAGACTTGCTTTGCCCACCAGACCGGCCGAGCCCTAAAGACCGGCGGAAATGTAATCGGCAATCCGATAACGGCTCCAAGTGGCAGGAAGCCTCGGTCCTTCCCTCATCTGATTCTGGATAGCGTTGTACGTCTCCTCTCAGCTCTCGACCCTCGTCCTCCTGCTTGCGAGGCGGTAAATCAAAGCCAAGGCCGACATGACCGCGGGGCGCTGAAGGCGTATGGCCATGGATCTCCGAATCCTCCCCTGCAACGGCTATCCCTCTTTGCTCCTCCCCTCCTCCCCCAATCGAAATCGCCGACCAAAAGATTTGGGCTACCACTCCGGCCCGAAGAAGATTAGTGCAGAGCTCCGGCAGCAGCAGCATGTCTCAAACCCGACCACCACGTCCTCGTCCTCGTCGGCGCCGGTGCCCACTCACCGTGTCACCGTCCACGATCGCCAGCGGGGAGTCGTCCACCAGTTCTTCGTCCCCGAGGTCATAATGCTTTCTACTTTCATAGTTTTAATCGAATCAACCATCTCTCTTCTCTCTTATTCTTCTTAATTTACTGAGCTGCAGGACCAGTACATCCTCCACACTGCGGAATCCCAGAACATCTCCCTTCCCTTTGCTTGCCGCCACGGTAACCTTCCTTCTCACTGCCTTTTGGCTAATAAAAAAAAAAATTAAAAAGAAGAAGAAGAAGAAGAAGAAGAAGAAGAAGAAAATCCTTCTACAATCTAATGGAAGATAGTGATGTCAGTTGAATTTCACTGACTAGGTTGCTGTACAAGCTGTGCGGTTCGAATAAAATCCGGTCAAATTAAACAACCCGAGGCTCTTGGAATATCTGCAGAACTGAAATCTAAGGTTGTTTTGCTTTCACTCTTTTTTTTACCTTGCGGTCCATTAGTGAGATTCTGCAATTAACTCATATTCACTTGTCTTACTTACTTTGAGCCTTATGCGTCAGGATCGCAAACCTCTGCTACGAATGCTTTTTTATTTAATCTTATAGTCCACATTGTAATAAGCTGCGTCTGTTTTCTGTTTTTGTGGAGTGAAATTCTCATTTTTTTAATGCAAGACTTATTGTCAGCAAAATCAAACGTTATGGACCCTGACAAATATTAGCATGCTGGATTACATTTGAAAACTGAAGTCACACATTTTTTCTTATGAGGTTTAGGATCATTATCGCTTGAAATTTCTTTATCAAGCCACAGTTTGTCTCAATTATATTTGTTCAATATCGACTATGGTGTATCTATAGAGTTGGACCACCAACTGTACTTGATCTCAAGAAACTTCAAACCCATCTAGAGAGAATGGAAAAACTGGCTTTTAAACATCCACTGCGAAGGATATGGTACACAACAATTCAGGGAAAGGTAGCCTTTTCTTCTTCCTGCTGAACTTCTCATTCGATAGGTGTGGGTTCAATCTTTTGAGAAGGAAGGAAAACAACAGAAAGAAATTTTGGTCTTGTGAACTTGCTTAGTTTTGAATTTGAGATGTCTTCTCCTTGTTGGACAGAGACTTGCCTTGGATGGGCATTTGGACACCTTATACTCTAGTCGATCATGTTATTGCTCTCATCCTCAGCATCTTTAGGTCAAATATCAGTTGTTGGAATTGACGAACCAAGTCAGCAGATGTTGCTATGGATTCTATTGCTGATTTGGTGTCAGAGCTCTCTTCTTGGACAGTGGCGACCTGTTGTTCTCTCTTGTTTCCTTGCTTATTAGATAGTAATTGACAATTATGGGTTCATTGAAGAATGAAGAATGCTTGTAGCACCTATTAAATAAGAAACAGGGGTCCAATATACATATGGAAAGCTGTTTAGATAAGTAGACCCTTCTGATACCCTGCTATCCAAATTATTGGCTTCCTCATGCTGGAATCATGAAAAAAAAAAAAACACTAAACTCCTGGCTTTATTTTCAGTCTTTTTATGATGCCAACTACATTGTTTCATTTTGTTATCACCGTGTTTATTACTGAATTGAGGAATTATATTATATCCTATAACAATTGGCTAACATATGAATCAACTCAAGTCTATAAACAGTATAATTAAGATTTCATAGTCCATATAGGCAGCCTGAAGACAACCTGCTGGTTTGGACATTTTGCAATGTTCTCATTTATCTTTATGTTAATTTGCAGCTTTAAATATGGGTTAGTGGCAAAATATTGTGGTCAACATAATGACTACGGTAGTTTCGTCATTTATTTCTGTTTACTATTTCTGCCAATCTTTTTCTGTGTCCCTTGCAGCCAAGTATATTAAAGAATTTTGAAAGATTATTGTAATTATTACCATTCTTTTCAGGGTTACGCATTACTTTGTGTGGGCTTCCCATCTTCTGATATTGAAGTTGAAACTCAGGATGAGGATGAGGTATGAAAATTCTACGTAAGAGTTGTTAACACTGTTAAATTAAAGCTCCAAGAAAGTGAGCCCATAAACTCTTTCTTTTCTTTCTAAATATGGTGGACACTTTTTACTTTGCTATGATATACATCTACAAATATAATATCCTTTTCCTCTGTAGGTTTATTGGCTTCAGTTTGGACGATATTTTGCACGAGGACCTATTGTGAGTTTTCTGAACCTTCTCTCTGATGAGAGGCACAATTAGATTGAGGGAAAAACATGTCAGCTTTAAGATTTTAGTATTATGCACAAGCTAGTGTGACATGCTACTTGCTATGAATTTGCTTGGAACATTCCCATGTTATCTGAACAACCAAGAAAGTAGACATGGTTCTAGCAATAAATTTAACCAACTTGAATGTAATACTGTCATCACATCTTCAAGGGAAAACTTTGTGATGTCCCTGGAACACATCAGATCTTTTGTATCACAGCTGTGATATATGTGCCTTGCCAAAACTAAAGAAGTTTTTAGGTGTTATTTATTTTACAACCCATAGTATGATCTCTGTATTACTTGCACATGATGTGCATCTGTAATTACTTGCTATATCATTTTATGTGTTCCACAAGATTTTGTGAAGTGTTACACTGATTTTAGTACTTGATCAATTAATTACTGGCTTACCATGCAGGAAAGGGATGACTATGCACTGGAGCTGGCCATGGGCGATGAGTGATTGTGCCTCAAGGATTAAAACCAAAGTCTAGCCTTTATACGAAGGCAAGCAGTTTATCAGCCATTTCATTCAATCTCTTCCTACTTACTTGTCCACAGATGTATTTAGTGTCTGTAATCTTAGGACTTCTCTCATCCTTAGCTTGCTAGTATAATGCTCTATTCTGTAGGCCATATCATTCGATAGGAAAGTGAAATCAAAACAAACTGTTCAGATATTGCATTTTCATATGAAATTGAAGTTCACATCCTATGGCTTCCTACAGAGCAAACTTCCACTTTGTTAAAAACAGCAACTAACATACCCTGGAACATCAGACTGCTAATCCGCAATTTGAAGGTTGTTTGCTATTGCTTATCGGAAAATTCAGTAGAGCCTAAATAATGGAGCTGGTAGCCGTATACAAGCCTGAAGCAAGTGTTTTCCTTCGTACAATAGATCAAAGTAACACATTATAACATATTGTAATGAATCATTTAGCTCAGTATTTGCAAATGGCCATGCTGTGGTTGAATTTTAACAGGTCCTTATATTCCCCTCATATAACATGGATGTCTTCTGATAAATCTGCTCTATGCCTATGAACTACCCATGGATTTATGGAACACCACCTCTAACGTAGATTCTATAGTTCCATATACTCCCTAAGCTACACACTGAAAGTTTTAATTTATAAAATGAATAACTTTAAATTACTTTAATTGGTAGTGTAAATATTGTGGACTCAAATAGCTATACAAGATTATCATCTTTACTACTGTTTTTATCAGGAATATTTTACTTACAAGGATGGGGAAAATGCTTGGAATATATGATACAATGCAAAGTGGACAGAACAAAAACTATCTTTAGCAAAGCCTCTAGCCTAATGGTTGCATCCATCGTTCAGTGTGAGATCAGAAAAATGGGAGATTACCACCATTATTCTCAAAACAAAGAGAAATAGTTGTGTGAGTGTTAGCCATTGCCAAGAACTCCATGTACATAAGGTGGAAAATTGGCCAGCGGATGGGATTCCCTGGATCCCCGTTTTGGAGTACCGCTCAAGCTGTCCCGTTTTGCCAGCAAATTTCAGCTTGCTCGAATGTATATTGATGTGGATAGATGTGTCTACAGTAACAAAGTCCTCCAATTAATTAGTCTCATTTTTTCTTCTGAATGGTTCTCAGAACTATTTTCAATCAACAGATCACCGGATCTGTGCATCCACATATTATAGGATTGGTTCACAAGTTTTAGGCCATTCTAGAAATATATAGGCCTCGCAAGCTAAAGATACTAAGGTACGATGGTGGTGTTGTTTTTGCTTTCTTTTATCATACATATGGAGACATATTAAATTTTGGTTATCTGAACTCTTTCTCAAATTCTGAACATGTGAATATATATTATTTCCTCCCATTGATTGTAATTTTCATGAAAATTTGAATTCTTATATATTTTGATTTTTTTAGTCCTACCATAGTCTCTGTTTTATAAGTTGTATCAATATCATAATTTTACTGATGTTTATCTTTTTTCCATGTCTAATTGAAAGTACTGCAGACAAAGACCCCACATGGCTATCATAATGAATAGTAAAATATATAGCTGATAACAAAATAATAAACATTTAATTGTTCTAATATTAGGATGGTGGCAAGGGGCAAGACATGACGGCGAAAATGATCATAAATTATTAAATAATAGTACTCTAGATTGAAAAAGATAATAATTGTGGTAAGGTGTAATCAAGCGGAGCTCAACAGGACAGGGCTAGCTCCAGCTCTAAATTGGCTTATCTTTTATTATTATTATTATTATTATTATTTAAGTTCTTTTGATCCAATCAAAGAACTAGGCCAATTTAACTCCCAATGATCTAAACCCATTTGAGTTAAGCCTAAATAAGTTGGTCTCATCTCTTAATTTAAGTCACTAGACTCTAATTTGATCCAATCTAGAACCCATTTCAGCCCAATTAGTGACCCACGATAGAATTAGACCCTAAGCTAATTTAATTAAGCTAGAAGTAAATTTAATTTTAATTATTTGATTCATTAAGATTAATGATTGATCATGTTCAATGATGATTATAAGTGTTCAATTTGATTAGAGGATTATTAGTTGATTAAATATTGACTAAATTAATTAAGCTTAGGTAGATGTGGTAATTAATGTGACCTAACATGGGTATTTTTGTAATTTTATTTAAATTATTAGTAATTAGTAATTTTAGAAAATAAATAATCTTAAATAAAGGTAGTTAAGCATAGGTTAGCAAACATTGAAATAGAGGGGTATAAAGGTAATTTTTAATATGTGGACTAGAAGGATATAATGGTAATTTTCTTTAATTATGAATTTTTAGTATGTAATTTTTGTTTATATTTAATTATAGATGATCAGTGCTTGATTTGATTGATTGAAGAGATTATTAAGATTAACAATTCGAGGTAAGAGTTTTACATATATTACTATGCAATATGTTTCATATCCTGCATGCCTACATATATCATGGATTTGTTATTGGATTTTTTAGCATATTTTAACTGTGCACGATGGTTTATTTGTGAAGTTGTTATATATGTTATGGTATATTATTTTGGTTATGAAATGGTTTTGGCTTTGATTTAAAAGATATAAGTATGATATGTTGAGATATGTTGTTTTGGTTATGGTATGGTTATGGCTTTGATGGATATGCGATGTGATGAGGTGAGCATATGGACTAGTCACTGAGATGTGATAATGGTGGCATTGGGGAAGGACAGTTTGGCTGAGAGAAACCGATGTGTAATTAGTTATGGTATGTGGTTATGACATGGCTAGGTTTGAGATATCAGATAGTAATGTTTTACTGTTGATACGTGGTATTAGTTTTGATAATATTGGCCTAAACTGGTAGCGCTAGGAGAGGGTTGAAGGCCAAGAGTCGGTGTAGAACCAGTTATGGACTGTTGACCGAGTTTAAATGTTTGGCATTAGCATGGGAACCAATCTGTGTGTGTATGTATCACTAGGTGAGGTTGTTAGACATGCATTACTAGCATGAGGTTTTGTTAGTATTTATCGTCAGTATGTTGATGTATATGAGAGTGACTTGGTCCAATGCCATGAAAGGTTGAGATTGTAAATATGATGTTTATTATTAATACGTGGTATTAGTTTGGCAAGATTGGCCCAGATTGACGGCACCGAGAGAGGGCTAAAGGCTGAGTGAGCATTGAAGGCTAAGAGCCGGTGTAAAATCAGTTATCGACTGTTAATTGAATTTAATACGTTGGGCACTAGTATGGGAACCAACCTATGCATGTGTGTATTGCTAGGTTAGGTTATTAGATACGGACTATTGATATGATGTCAGTATGTCTCTCCATTATGTGGATGATTGTAATGTGGATATGGATATGTTGGTAATTTTGGCATTTGGTGTGGTTTATGTTGGTATTTGTTTGGTTTTATGGTTTTATGGTTTTGTAGCTGATTTCATGGATATGTTATGTTACTTTTTGTAAAAAATTTATTTTGTTATACAACTTATTCTTTTTTTTTTTTGTATATTTATAATGGTATGTGTAGAATTTATATTAGGCTCTTAGCTCATTACCTCCCTTAACCATGTTTCAAAGGATGATGATGATCGCTTATCTGTTTGATCCAGGCTTGCGCGTGGAGCACCAGAAGTGAAATTAGTGTTTAGTTTTTGTATCATCTGATATTGTAAATATCCTGAATGTATTTGAAGGTTGATATTCAGATTTTCATGTACTATTACGATGACTTTGTAACAACATTTTAAGATATATGAGATTTTGCTTCTGCAAATATTTTCATGATATGGCTTGTGTTGAAGTTTAATAAATTTTGTGTGTTCTTAGGGTTCACTTCAAGAGCATGCAACCGTGTTACAATGTACTTAGCTCAGATCAGGGGTTGCGACACTGTCAGAGCCATTTTACCTAGTATTATGGCATGGTCATAGCTTTTGACACTATTTGTTCATACATGTATATTAATGTCATGCGCAGCTATCGCGATGACACTTTTCCCTTGTCATTGAGGGGAGAGGGGGGGGGGGGGAGATTTTAGGGTGTTTTCATGTGTCAAGAATTCGACGGGCGTAATGCACCTCGATACCTTGAAACCCTCAGCGGGAGGGGAGGGGTGTGCGGGGGGATATGGATGGATGTCTCGTTGGAATATCATGCGGAGGGTAGATGAGAACAATTTAGTGGGCTGATTTCTTATTGCATTTCGTTTTGGGGTTGCTGGTGATAACAGAGCACCGCAAGCTCTTCATGTAAAAGAAGCTAAATCCATGATAAGGGATATCAGACTGATTTTTTGTCTCCTGGTTGTCTGAAACTGCTCGATAGATATCCGATGACTGGTCGATAATTGATCTGATCCCTAAGCTGCCATTTGGTGTTTTTTTTTCCCTGAGAAAGTAGGCTTTTACAACCGACTCGAGTCCAAAAAGCATGATGCAGTTCAAGTGGAGATAAAATCAAACTTGATCCACACCCACAGATTTCTTACGCACTACAAAGCAAAAAGGAAGATAAGAGAGAGAAAAAAAAAAAAAAAAAAAAAACGAAATTCCTGATCCATTGTTGAGACGGATGGAGTACGTCGCCGACGGCGTCCAGGTAGTCCAATTGTCTGCATGTGACCTGACTTGTCGCCGACGCTAGCTTTTCCAGCTTTCTGTGCTCTTCTTTTTGGGTCAAGTTGACGGGCTTTCTTGCGCGCGCTCTCTCTATCGGCTTGGTTTCGTCTTGATCTCACCCTTTTCGTTTCGTTGATTACAACCTCATCAATTCGTAGGCACATGAAAAAGAGCAAATTGTCACGTGAATGCCGCAACTGAAAGATATCATGCAGAGATTTAAGGTTGCGTTCGGATAAAAAATTTTCAGAAGATGTTTTATTTGAAGAAAGAATTTTAAAATTTCAAAATAATTATTTACATGTTAAAATATTTTTTTTTATTTATTTATCCAAATATTTACATAAATATTTAGTTTTTAAGGTTATTAATTTTTTATCATATCGTGCAAGGATTGGTGCAACCAATCTCGTATTTCTGACTCCGATCATTTTTTTTTTTTTTTAGTTTATTTTTCTTCTTTACTTCTCCTTACATGGGAATGCTGATTTCAGGATGGCTCTTCTGCGAAATTGCCGGGTTTATGTTGGCTCTACCATAGTTACTTGAACAGAACACATGGTGCATTTTGAGATTTGTGTTTAGATGACAATATCCGATGCATGAAAAAGTGATATAAATCAAAAATATCTATTTCGCTGCAAGAGTCCTCCCACAGTTCCGAGGGCTAATAAGGATGCATACAGATAACTCAAATCAGGAGGACAGAACTGAGATCAAAATTTAAATCCATAATTAAACCAAATAATGCACATGAAGGATTAAATTAAACATATTTCATGCTTCTGTTAAAAATGGGTTTGACAATCAATTCACTGTCCAAGAATGGCAACTTACTTGGTGAATGAACTGTTATTTGTGTCAGTTAGTCCACAGGGCTCCAAACAGTTGGCCCTATTTAAGATTATTTTTCAATCCTTTTCAATTAAGACAGCTACTTGTTCACCACACAGAAATAGAAGGTAGGTTTATTGAATCAAAGGGTGTAATCACAAATATAATTGAAAACAACCCAAAAGATGATTAATTAAAAGCTAGAAGTTTTAGAATGGTTAAAAAGGACAAATGTGGTTTGAAAAATCAATACCGGTTCATCACGTTGGCTTTGAGATTATGTTGAGTAACTTATTGACTTCCAAGAACTTAAGCTAATGGAGAGAGAGGGTGAATAATGTATATCAGGTTTAACATTTGCTAAACAAGTTGAGCTTGCTCAAATTTGTTTGTGAGTTTAGTAGAGCTCCTCTTTGTTTTTGCACACCCAAAATATTTAAATTTAGCTTATTTCAACGAGATCAATCATGCCAGTCATCAAACCAGTTTTACGTTATTCATGAATAGCATTGTTTGTTTTTCACCCTACTTACAAGCTGTGTCATGTTTTGCTCCATAATACTTGCTACAGTAATTTGATGCATATGGTTTGGTAACTGCGCTGATGGTATGTTGTTAAAGCCCGTGATTTGGTAATTACTGTTGCAAGTCTTGTAAGAGAGATGAGGGGGAAGGATTGCATACATATCACATCTAGCACATATAATACATAAGTTCAAAGTAAAGTAGAATAATTAAAAGCATTGATGCTTTTTTCTGACCTTCAACAGCCACGAATGAGATTTATTTAAGAAGAATATGATAGAGTATAATCTAAACACAAGACGTTTATTTCTTGACTGGTAATTTAATCTAAAGTAGAATAATTAAAAATGTTGATACTTTTTTCTAACCTTCAGTATCAATGGATGAGGTCTGTTGAAAAAAAATCTGCTAGAGCACAACTGAGCTTACATTTTGATCAATAATTCATCCAAAGCTTCAGCTTCTGAATCAGAAACAAAGACTTAGCCCAAGGCTTTAACTTTGGGGCCAAGAGCAAGAACTCAATCCAAAGCATCAGCTTCTAGATTAAGAATAAGAAGTTAGCCCAAGAACTTCAACCAAGAATCTTGCACTTATCAAGAATCATCTTAGAGACTCCAAAGTTTTCTTCGAAAAAATCCTTCAACGCTCAAATTAGCATAGAAATCAAAAGAATAAAGATGGAAAAATGATACAAATGGATAAGAGAAAAAGAATGGAATAAATGAGTAAGTAACCTTCGTTTGAGGCCTTTGTCCTCTATATAAGCATCCGGAGTGGGGTTAATCATGACTTGAAAGGTCTTGATTCTCTATTTATAAGCACCTGGAGTGAATTAATCATGAGTTAAGCTTCTTTAACTCATGATTGCTTATCGATCTTCAATAAGTTAATTAAAACTTGAATGAATTTAGTTAATTATAATATAATCTAAATGATTCTATTTTAACAAATTGGGTTTTTCTTTTGCAATGGCTTATCAAACCTCACAACATGGAAAAGGAAAATAGATAAAGTTGCTCAATAACTAAAGAGAAAATAAAAAGGCAAATTTGCTCTCCAAAGAGTAAGATGAAAGAGTTGTCAGCTAGAAAATGAAAAAGAAAAATTTACTAAATAGAAATTTATACAATAACTAAGATCCATTAAGTTCCGAGGATGTAGATGCACTCCTAGAGATGCATTACATGCTAAAGTTACAACTACCGCAAGTTGAGTTGAGCTAAGGATAATCCAATACTGTTGCTATTCAAGTTGCAATGGATTCCCATTCTGTTGATTAATTTTTTATATTAGATCCTTTTTGTTTTACAAGAATATATATCTTTTTTTTTAGCTTTAATCTAATTCTCTACAAATAAAGACAAGTGAATTCGCATGTAAAAGAAAAAAGAAAAAAAAAAAAAAAACAATTTTACGGATTTCACGCATTATATCTGTCATGTGGAAGGTTCTACAATCCAATCGGACCTGATCTTTTTGACGATAGAGAGCTGTCCCACACGACACTAAAACTTGAGCAGATATTAGAACTCTTGTAGAGCACTCAAACTAAAAGTTTTTAGCAAGCTAACAAAAAAAACCCTCAGAGAGTTATCCTACAAAATATAAAGTGTAAGCCGTAAAGTTAATACTCTACCCCCTCTCGTTGATAAAGATGAGGATGATGGAGCCGTCTTCGCCGCCATCTAACGGCCTAACTGACGCCAGCGAGAGGTTTCCTTAAATTACTCTCTCTTCTTTCCACTCATACAATTTTATTCGAAAGATAAGATCGTGGAACACAGTGACGTTTTTTCAGTGGTCATGAACGTTATTTTCGTTGGCCACATAACGACTTAGTAGGAGCGTATCGGATTTTACAAGTAAAATAAGAAACCTCCTCTTTGTCCTCTTGCATGCCTTCGAGCTCTATATAAACCACCCTCCACTACGGGAGCTCTCACCATCTCACAGCTCAGATCATCAAGTCTTCGTAGATATATAACGAACTTCCACCCGTCTCGCTGTCTAGTTCAAAGATGGTAGGGAAACAGGTCCTTTGCGGCTTTGCTCTCCTAGCTCTGTTGGCCTTCCAATATGGTAGCGCCGGCGATTCGTCGAGCTTTGCGAGGACCAGCGCAACGCGTTTTCTAATGAATGGGAGTCCATTCTACTCCAATGGATTCAATGCGTACTGGCTGATGCTCAAGGCCTCAGACCCCACGCAAAGGGACAAGGTGTCCTCCACTTTACAACAAGCCTCCAGTTATGGGATGGGCGTCATCAGGACCTGGGCATTCAGCGATGGCGGGGAGAATGCTTTGCAGTACTCTCCTGGCTCTTACAACGAGGAAATGTTCAAGGTCCATATAGCAAGCTCATTTCTTATTTTAGCTAAGCAAATCTAAACACTTGGTTGTTTTAATTACCTGCCAACCAGCCATATTAGTTTTACGATGGCCGGTCATGCATGCAGCTGGCTTTTCTAACTGATTATTCTCTGTATAAAATTGATCAAAAGAAAGAATGCACGCATAACATGCTTTGTTATTTCAGGGTTTGGACTTTGTGATAGCTGAGGCCAAGAAGCACGGAGTGTATCTGATACTGAGTTTTGTGAATAACTATGCGGACTTTGGTGGGAGGAAGCAGTATGTTCAGTGGGCCAAGGACAAGGGGCAGCCCTTGAGCTCTGATGATGACTTTTATTCGAACGACGTCGTCAAAGGGTTCTACAAGAACCATGTCAAGGTGACTCATGGCCTATTTCATGGACTTGATCTTCTTTTGCCATGCAGTGGCCGCAGCAGCTGCTTGAAGCTTTTAGCTAGCGTGCATTATTAATTCTAATATTTATTACTTCTGCGTTGCTCGATCCAGACCGTCCTTACGAGGGTCAACACGATCACGGGTGTAGCATACAAGGATGATTCTACCATCTTTGCATGGGAACTCATAAACGAACCCCGCTGCCAAAGCGACCTCTCGGGGAAGGCACTACAGGTTCATATTCAACGCTATCTCCGATATCATTACAAGGGTTCCTGCTATATATATATATATATATATATATATAGCTGCTGCTATTCAAACATCTAACATCCCTAAATGTTTGTTATTGTGATAGAGTTGGATTGCAGAGATGGCTCATTATGTGAAATCCATAGATAGCAACCACATGCTTGAAATTGGGTTAGAAGGATTTTATGGGGAGTCAGCACCTGAAAGGAAGCAATTCAACCCCGGCTATGAGGTTGGAACGGATTTCATCTCCAATAATATGATCTCTGAAATCGACTTCACCACCATTCATGCCTACCCTGATCAATGGTAAGTTGACTCAGAAATATATATGGGACGACAAATATAAGTTCCACCAGCCTATTCTTCAGCGCGTTTCACACGTGGAGTCCTTAAACCAAAACTATTATTATTATTATTATTATTATTATTATTATTTTCTTTCCTTTCAGGATTAAAGGCTCAGAAGACGCCCAAATGGCATTCCTGAAGAGCTGGATTCAATCCCATATTGATGATTCCAGTGGGGTCATCAAAAAACCTTTCATGATCACAGAATTTGGCAGGTCGTCGAAGACCTCGGGTTACACTGAAGCAGAGAGGAACGCCTTCTACTGGGCCGTTTACAACATGATCTTTGACTCGGCCAGAGATGGAGGCTCATGCGCGGGAGGGCTGTTCTGGCAGGCGCTGGCCGAGGGGATGGATGACTTCAAAGATGGCTATGAGATCATATTCTCTGAGAGCTCCTCGACGGCGAGGATAATTTCTCAGCAGTCTCGCAGGATATCTAGCATTAACTAGACCAGCACCGTTGCTGAGGTCAAAGGAGTCCAAGAACTAATGGTGTAGAGTCTATTTACTTTTCCCTGACTATAACTAAGAGGATTGTAGTAGAAAATCCTGGTTTAAATTTCCATTATATGTTTGTTTTTTTGTCTTTCTTTTAGTAGGGAGTTGTGCTGTATGATTTGTTTCTATTGAGATGAACTGGGCTCGGTTTGAGCCGAATGTATTAAGGGGAGAAATATTAGTTTGATCGCTTAATTTTAATAAAGAATAATATGTGAGCTTCCTTTTGGAAGTAGCCATGGTGCTGTTTCATGGATACAGATAAGAGTTCCGATGTTGTCCCAGCTAACAAACAATGGCTTTGACGTGCGGTAATGAGAGGGAACGAGAAATGTTATCCGAACCAGCGAACTAACAAACAATGGCTAGACGTGTGGCAATAAGAAGGGATAGGAAATGTTATCAAGGGAGAGAGCTCACAGGAGAGGAAACCTAGGCGGAGAAGGCAAGGGCACGGCGAAAAGAATAATGGGTCTAGATTTTGTAGTGAACCATGCCAGATCCGGAAGGTATTATTTTGAGTTGGTTAGCTATAAAATACTCAACTTCGATCTGATGTGTGTCTAAAGCTAAAAGTGAGCCCAAGTGGGTTGAGCCATACTTCAACCTGTGACTGATTCGAAACTTTTTTCAAGCTTCCTATCGGACTTGAGTCACTAAAAAAAAAATTTACAAAATTTAGGTCCAACCTTAGCCTAAAACTCAATCGGATTGACTCCTGATAACTTGTATGCACCAAAAATTAAGCTTATGATGTTAATTTTCAGTTTCCAAGTATCAACGTAAAAACAAGCATTTTTTAAAATAAGTATATATAACCACTCTAAAATATGATGAACATCTCAAATTAATCGATTTCTAAGCAAAAAAAAATAGCATATAGTAGATAAGAAATTTAGTATAAATAATTTAAAAAGCCCATAATTTTTTTAAGGTTTGGCGATTGAATTTGGGCTAAGTTAAGGTTTAAATAAGGACCCAAAGCCCTAACTTTAAGCTAAAATTCGATCTGAATTATTTTATGTCTAGGCCGTGGCCTGACTTGAAATCGGGCTATTCCGATGAGCAAAGAGTCCAAATCGAAAACTAATTAAATCAAATCATACATAGTACCTACTAGTTTACATGAGTTATGATTCGAGTTCACTTTGATACCATTTAAATTAATTCAAAATTTTATGTAGAAAAGCTAGTTAGAAAGTATTATTTGGATTCTTTAGCCTTGTGTAAATATCCAAGATTCACTTGATGCATAACTAATATGAAATTAAACATACATCAGTACAAGTTCTCATAAAATTACTATTGAGGGATTTATTGGATTGAGAAGGCTGTAGAAATTAATAAGGTTCCTCCCTCTATGGTTAACAAAACTATGAGTGTCGGGTTGCAAGAAAGCTTTTGGTGCAACACAAAAATTAGGAGAAAGGAAAGAAATTAGATTCTAATCTTGAAAAAAAGAAAAATTTTAATGCATGTCCCAACCATGTTGCAGGGACATAATACATACGTACATACGCACGTACATACATACATACATATATATATATATATATATATATATATATATATATATATATATATATATACATATACATTTAAATATACATACATACACACACACACATATATATATATGTATGTATGTGTGTGTGTATGTATGTATGTGTGTGTACACATATACATATATATATTATGCATGCATACATATATGATGAAAATTATACATTAGAGAAATATTGGATACTTATATAGGGTCAAAAAACTTAAATAATACCTTCCACCTATCCTTTTAGGATGACACTTTGGATCATTACAATGTGCATAAATGTACATGTATATGCATGTATGTGTCATGATTGTAATAATGCTATGCACCAAACTTGAATAGAAAGTCCCAAGGTTATATCGGTTAATATAATTAAATTATTCTTAAAATAGATATTATGTTTGAACAATAAATAATATTGTGAATCTAATCAATCCCTTAGAAATAGCACTTTCTTCTTCTTACAATAAGCAATTGGTTTATATTTAATTCAGAGAATGCATGGGTAATAGATCTGCATGCAAAGAAAGAAAGAAGAAAAATACTTAAATAGTCTGACAATCGCCATTCCATTTTTTGCTTGCACTATATATTCTCACTAACATATTATAGGACAATGCATAGGATATGTTTTGCTCTATTTTGTAACTATTCTTTGAATATAATATAAGAATGTAATAAATTATAATAAATAGAAGGTTTCAATAGTCAAATTCACGTGAAGAAATGAACTTTAATAATAGCTAAATTTCTATTATACACTAAGTAATAAACTTTAATGATGGTTGAGCATATTAATACTGGCATTATGTATATATAAGTGTATATATGTATGTATGTGTATGTGTGTGTATGTATGTATGTATTATATGTATGTATGCAGAGGAAGAGAACTCGACTTAGCTACACTTGAGAGGAACTCCAATAACATCTAATTAGGTCTAAATTTGGATGATGAAAATTTCAAATCAATAATTCAAGTTATTGAATGTGGTTTACCACCTTTATAATACTTATATATCAAAAAAACGTATGATTTGAAGATCTCTAGTCCATACATTAAAAGGTTAAAAAATATGTATTATTTAATGTTATTTAAACTATCCAATTTTTTAACCATTTGATACATGGATTAAGAATTTTCAAATTATATAATTTTAGATGTATAAATATTTTGGAGATAGTAAAATAAATCTAGTGGTTCAGATCATCGATGCTGGATATTTATCATTCAAATTTAAATATAATCGGATTTGGGTAAAGATCCTCTTCAGTGTAGCCATGATAAAATACAAGTGGAAAGCTAAATCAAATATTCTATTATATTCTTGAGTTGTTCTCAATTTATTGAGGTGTATAAATATATAATAGGCATGATATAGGCTACATATCATATGATATAGGGATAAGAGTGATGTATAATAATAATCAACTTTAAAAGATAGTAGACCAAGCTAAATAAGGTAACAAAGATTAGTTATAGAAAAAAGTATGTCAAGCTAAACAAATTGAAAGAGAAAACATGAAAGATAACCATGCAACTAATGAAGAATATAATTATTAGCTTTAAGTGACTTTCTTTTGGGGTATCAAAGTTGCCCAGAAATATATATTTTCTTAGATAAGTGTTACTCAAACAACACTTAGATGAAAAAAAAATAATTTATCCATATTTTTTTATACATTAGATAAAAAAATAATTTGCTCCAGTATTTGTTACCCATATTCTTTTGTATCATGTTCACTTTCTTGGGTAAATTGTTTAAATATATTCATCTTTTCAATGATATCCTTTGTAGTTTTAGGCCTATTTTGCATACTAATGATATATCGCCTCCTTGTAATTGATATCCAATTATTTCATACTAAATTATATTTTTAGCATATACACAAATCATATATAATTTTTATGAAACATTGATTACCATCTAAGCCTAAGTGGAGGTTAGTAGGAGCCAAAGAGCCAGACTCAGACCATACTGCATATCTTTGTGTGCATCTTAGGGCAATGTTAGAGAGCTGTTAGAGGTTAGATAGGGGTGAAGACTGGGCAGTTGGAGGTTAGATGAGGGTGGAGACTAGGCACTTAGAGGCTAGATGGGGGTGGAGACTACCTTCTCAACTTTCTTCTTCATCAAACATAACCAGAGATCACAATGAAAAAAGAAAAGAGAGACCAAGAGAAGAAAATAGATAAAAAAAAATCAATGTTATAAAAAAAGTTGATAAGGGTTGGAGATCAAATGAGAGGCAATGCCTAAGATTGTGCTTAGGGAATAAAAACTATCTTCTCAATTCCGTTTTTCATCTTATACAACTAGGAGTCATAATAACAGATAAAAAATGCAAGATTGAGAGAAGAAAAGAGAAAAAAATAATGGTGTTAAAAAAAAGATGAAGTGAGAAAAAATTCGCTAAACTTATCAATGTGTACCGATCTTTTGTTGAAATTAAAAGGAGATTGTAACAGTGCCACTTAGGAATTATTGAAGATAAAAAGAATAAGTGAGAATTGTAAGAGAAGAGAGGGATAATTTAGGAATAAAAAAAAATACATACTACTTGGCCAAGTGGGAACAAAATCACCAATCTCTTTGGTAGGTAAATATTTCTTCCTATTTCATAGATAATGATGTTCATGAAAATTTGAATTATTTATCTGATTTCTTTAATTGAAATAAGAGAACATGGGCTTATGAAACTTGAGAGACTTGTCCATCAAGTTGATAGACTTTTTTATGAAACTTATCCATAAAAAAATAGAACCTTTAAGGTTATAACATAATGACTTAAATAAGGAAAAAAGTTAATTAATTCAATAATTTTTTATTTTCCTATTCTTAATTTATATTCTAAATTTTTAGTGATTTCATTCGATAGATTTCTCATCGCTTGACTTGCTTCTACTAGTAAATCTTTTTGCTTAGTGCTTTTATTAGTAAAATCTTTAGCTTCCATAAAAAAAAAAAGGAGAGTTACTATATAAAATCGCTTTATCTAGTAATAAATTAGAATCTTTTATAAACCTATTTTAAAAAAAAAAGTTTAAATTCATTGTGACATCTTCAAGTTTTATTCACAATTAAATAGGCTCCTCTTATTTTCTTAATAATTTTAGCCCATAATTTTAAAATAGATAAATACATTCCTTCCGTTAACTTCCCATTATTTAATACATATCCTTGATATTCCTCTCCCTCTTTTAAAAAAGAGATTAAAAGAGGGAAAACAAAAAACAAAGGCAATATAAAATAATGAACAATAAAGATTTAACTAGGTAACAAATAAAACAATTAAGATTACCAGGATAACCATCTTGGACCCAACAAATACTTCCATCCTTTTTCCTTTCAATCACAATCAAAGTTTGAAAAAGAACTTAACGTAAAAATGGAAAAAGAATAATATAAATCAAACAAAATAAAAAAGAAAAAGTGGGAGGGAAAAGAAAAGAAAAAGGAAATAAAAAAGAGAACGATGAGGTTGAACATGTAAGGATATTAAAAGAGTAAATGAACCAAAAGAGGCCTCAAGGTCTTGGTGCGGAGAAAACTTTAGGAGGTTTTGACAGAAAATCCTTTCCAGATATCTTCTTTCTACTCCAGTCTGCACTTTTTTGGGCAGAAATTATATTGCCAGGGAGGAAAGTAGGATCCCTCTGTTCTCTATCATCCCTTCTTGACTAGTTTTAAATCTTATCATAAAGAAAATTCTCTTTCCCTTAAAGATGGCATACATAAGAATCAAAGGCAAATATGCTAAAAACTGCTTAACACTTGAAAAAAAAAAATCAACCATTTCAAAGAAATTTGAAGAAAAGTTGAGGAAAGCATACAATTAACCACCTTAGCTGCATTAAGAATTTTTGGATTAGATTCAAAATTTCCTTCTTGTTTAAATCATTTTCACTTCACCCAATTTTATTTGAGCATGTTATGGTTTAACCATGTGAGAAAGTCTTTTTTTTTTTTTTTTTTGTTGTTGAATGAGCCGGATATTTTGAGTGCTCTGCTTAGTGGTATTGGCGGGCTTTCTATGCTCTGTACGTGTGGTTTGCAGTATGCCCTGTATCTGTGGAGGAGGCTAACAGAGAAAACACGTCAAATTCTTTTGGAGGAAAAAAAAAAAAAATAAATAAATTCTACCGGTCATCTGGCCTATTTTTCATTTGAAGGATTTATAGTTTCACCAAATTAACCAATTCAAAATTCCAAACAAGTAATAACGATAAAAATATTTCTTTCAATTGAACGAACACTCCATGATCAATTAAGTACCCCACTGATACATGAATTCCCAGAGGCCGGTCTCCTGGTTGAGGCCATACACGCCCTCTCGGGCCAGAAGCCAGGAGCACTGCGACTTGCATCGGTTCTCGTCCCTCCTGGTAGCGTAGGCGTCGAAGTGGAACCCGGGCAGGTTGCAGTAGAAAAGCGTCGTTCCGAAGACGTCGGTTTTGAAACCCCACCCGTACTCGCCGCCTTCAGGGATGGTTTTCTGGCCGAGGTCGTTGTTTCGGGACCGGCAGTGGATTCCGACACTCCTCCCCTTCCCCATCCGGTTGAAGATGCTCACCTGCATGTGCGTGGCTTCGCCGCCCACGGCCATCAGAACCACCACGGCGACAACCGCGGCAATGGATCTCAGGCCAGCCATGCTCTATTACGGCACCACCATTGTAGAAAAAAAAAAAAAAAAAAAAGAAGCCTATATATTATTGGTTTCTACTTCCGCTTTGTCCATTATGGTGATTAAATAAATGTCAAATTGATTGCCACCTTGGAAGAAATGGCAGTCAAATTAACGGCACCGGCAGCGTCTCGGATTCCTGGTTTCAGGAATCTGGCGCGATGGATTCTCTTGATACACTCGATGCAATTTTCTTACGTCCAGACGATAGCTCAATATCTTGTTCAATCACAATAAAATATTCTTTTATGCGTCGGTTAAAAAAAAAAATTGTTTTTTAGAGAGAGATCAAGAAATCTATTTTATATATATGCAATTCACTGGACAGCCTCTTTACCACACTAAGGTAATGTTTTGGTACGGTAAGACCTGATTACCGTAACATTAGATTTACTCTTCAAAAGATGATCTTAATTCCATCCGTGAATAAAATGTTGAGCCATCACAGTGATAATAATGTGCACTAAAATATTTGAATAGCTTTGTTCCTATATTTATTTATCTCTTTTCTTATATTATAATAATAAAAAATATAATATATTATTTATAATACATAAAATATTATATAATATTATATTAATATATAAAATATAATTATATTATTAATAAATATTATAATAATATAATTATTATTATAATTTACAATAGATTATTCTAACTATTATATTGATATTATTATATTTATTAACTATACATTATATATTGCATTATTAATAATTATATTATTATTTAGTATAATATTATAATATATAATTTATACATAATATATAATGATAATATTCTTATATAATATGTATAACATTATAATATATTATATAAATATGTTTTGAAAGATATTATCGGCATTGCATGTGATTTTCTATTTTCATGATATACCGAATATAATTGTCTATGATTATCTATGATTTTTGTTTATTGAAATATCTGATAAAATAAGATAAGGATTATAACATTTAATAAAGTGTGATAATCAAGGTTATCTTTTCATTTTCTTTCAACATTTAATAAAGTGCGATAGCATTTATAAAATTGTTCAGTGCAGCTTGTCCAGGAGAGAATTGAAAGGCAAAATATATAATAAACTGCATCTAAGATTTGGACTTCAGTAAATTATTTAAAATTCACTAATATGCATGAGTTAAGGAAAGAAGGACTGATTTTATATTATGATATATTGGGTTGGCACATTAATTTTGCTCATATTTAAATTTGATAAGATTATTCTCTATTTACCATCTCTAGTGGTCACTTGCAAAATCTATGAGCATAAAGATTTGTTAAATGCTATATTTGGGATTACCTTGAAGAGATTATTGTCCTCATGGTTACGACTAAGATTTTTAAACGCTATTTGGGATTTTCGCTTTGGCTTTTTAAATGCAGTACTTTGGGATTCTCGTTCCACCATTAGCGTATCAAGCCAGCGTTAACATGCCTACATGGTAATAATCGGCACCCCGTCCATTTGCTTGCCTCAGCCGTACATCGTAGCATCTCTACACGTGATAGCCAGCCCATCCTTAGAAGAATGCTATTTATACTCGTTAATGGGAAAAAAATTGGGATAACTTACGTGATGATATGAGTTATTAAACTATTAATTATTTTAGAGTGAAAATGGAAGGGTATTATTGAAATTCTAGTTTTGGTTCTAAGATTTTTATTTTTTTATTTTTTTCTCCTCCTTTTCCCATGGGGCCCTTTCCTCTCTCAACTTCCTTAAAACTTCTTTCAACCCCATGCGTCCCTCTCTTCTCTCAACTTTTTTAAAACTTCTTTCAAAAAAAAAAAAAAAAAAAAAAAAAAAACTTCTTACTTAAACCAGTCCTTTCAAGAATTTCTTTCCTCATATGCTTAAAAAAAAAAAACATAACAAGAGATATTACAACAAAATAAAAGGGACTATTTATGATGGTAAAAACCACAGAAAAAATAATTTTGTTACATAAAATGTTTGATGATGAAAAAATTCATCAAAATGCTTGTCATAAAAAATATATCACTAAAGATATAGGGTAACAAAATATATATTTTGCCAACAAATATATGCTATTGGTGGTAAAAAGTATGTCACCAATGGTAAAATATTTGTTGACCATTATTTTCATAAAAAAAAGAGAAATTATCGTAATGATATAATATATTTTTCATCACCTAATATGATGAACTTGTTATCAAAGATATTATATTTTTCATAATGACATTATTCATCATCAAAAATATATAACTTCATTATGAAAGAATATATATTTGTTACTAAAAGGTTAATTGGTGAATCATGCATAAAGATTGTGATGCAATATCTCGAATTTGGTAATGGATATTATTCATCGTTGAGTGCTATGGTAATTTGGTAATGAGTTTTGCATCACTAAATATTGAATTTAGCGACAAACAAATTTCATTACTAAAATATTATATTTGTAAGGGCAAATTACAAAAAGACCCCCTTAACTTGGTTGATTTATACATTGATTCAATTTTTTTTTTTTCAAAGACCCCAAAACTCCAATTTTATTACACTCAGCTATGTTCTATCTATTTGCCTGTAACATCGTTAAAATGTTATTTGAAAGAACCAATTTATCCTTTATTTTCGTTTGGAGAGTTCGACGCATCCTAACCCCTAATCCTAATTCTTCCTCTTTTTCATTTGGTTCTAATGAACTTCAGCACCAATAAACCTTCAGTTTCATTGGAGATGTCAAGCATTCTTTGCTATAATAGCAACAAGTCCTATAAACTCTATTTCCTATCATTTAATCTATTACCTATCCTGTAATGCTAAAAAGAATCAAAATTTTAGCACCCAAATAGAAATTAAATCTTGAAATTACCTAAAAATAAAGAGAGAAGAGTAGAGATATCACAGGCAGAAAGGAAAGGTAGAGACTTACAGATGGGTAGAGTGGTTTTGAATGTGGACAAGAAGGAAAAAAAATAGGAAAGACGAGGCAGAGACGGAAGCCCTATTTCAGAATTAAAATCCCTCTCTCTTCTCCTTCTTCATCTACCCTTTTTATGATTTTACACACAAAAAAAAATGGTGTCATGAGTAGTAAGCCTTTTGCTAGTTTTACACCTCTTGTCTTCAATCCATAGATCCACTCTTAATTGCTATAGTGTTTTGCCTCTTGGGTGCTATCCTATTGCTTCTTGGTTAGGAGATTTTGTTCTTATTCCTTGTTAGTTAAGGAATTTGTTCTCATTCTTCTTTTGGAGTTTTTTAATTTTTATGGATCTCCACTTTCCTAGATGAGATCCTGCAATGCCCAATAAAAAAAATAAAAATTTTAGTAACCAAACAAAGATTAAGTCTCAAACTATCTCAAAATAAAGAAAAAAGCCAAAAACAATCCTCACTCTTAGGCCAATAAGAGAAGAAAACAAAGAGATCTCGGGCAGGAAAGGGAGAGAGATCTTAGGCAAGAAAAAAGGCAGACCTACGAATTGGTTCTAGGAAAAGGAGTAGGAGAGAGGAGGGAGAAGCATTATTTAGAAATCAAAATCTTGATCTCTCTTCTCCTCTTTCCTTTCGAAGCCAAAGAAGGGTAATCATGATATTACAAAAAAGAATGAGTACCATGAAACTATCATGTGCTAATGCCTCATAACTGACATGGATGAAGAGGGTGTTCGTATAATGAAACGAGAGCTTCGGGGTTTTCAAAAAAAAATTCTTTTAGGATCAATGTATAAATTGGCCAAAGTTGAAGGCATCTCACTGTAATTTGTTCTATTTGTAATGGGCATATGGTGATACAAAAAATGTTGTCATTGAACATAATAATAATTTTGTAACTAGTTAAATTAAAGTATATCTAACTGCAAAGGAGAGAGCTTTCCATTTCTAAGCCTTGAGTTTAGCATTAATCTATTCCTTCATGATTTATGTATCAGCTTTCTTCAATCTTGTACCTTTTTAAGGGACACCCAAATGCAACCCAACTCTGCTACTCTTTTAATGCCCAAGATGTTTGTTAGTTCCTCTACCATACTGTTTTGAATCCTTCGGCTGAAAGTAGCCTAATAAGATTAATAGCCTAACAAGATTGAGCACAATAGTCCATGATCACTTCCTTGAAATAAGCATAATTCTTGAAAACAAAAGATAATCATTAGTAAATAATAGGTGACTAAGATAGGGACCAACTTTCTTAGAGCTATAACGAGAAATTATCTTTCTTTCTAGTGCTAAGTGGAGTTACAGGACATCATTTCAGAATATAGAATAAAGAGATAATGGGATAGTAAACAACCCTAACATAGTCCCATCTTAGAAAAAAGAAAGCTTTGGAACGCCCATTAATTTAAATTGCAAAGGAGGGTGATCTGATACAACCCTCAGTCTATCCAATTATTAGGTTGAAAAATTTAAATGATGAAGTACAGCTGACAAGTATTCCCAATCTACTCTATCGTAAGCTCTCTCTATATCTAACTTTATTGCCATCTAAGGCTTTTTAGGATGGATCTTGTGTAAAGAATAAATTATCTCTTAAGCAATAATAATATTGTTGGATATGTTTCTCTTTGAAAGAAAAGCTGGTTGTTCCCCGGTAATCAAATTTGGCATAATCCTCTTCATTCTCAATCTAATGACTTTGGCAATAATTTTATAAATTATATTACCAAGATTGATTGGTCTAAATTGGTTAGGTGTTGTGGGGTTCTGACACTTAAAATCAGAATAATGAAGGTGGACTTTCAAGCTCAAGGCATTGTTCCCAAAGCAAAAAACTTTTTAACAACTTTACAAATATCATAAGATATTGGATCCCAATATCTCTGAAAGAACCCCTAGAGGGTAACCATGAAGTCCAGATGCTTTATCTAGACCTCGAGATTTTAAAGCATTCACAATTTTACCATTACTTATTGGGTCTTATAAGAATATCTGGTCCTTGGCATTTAGAGTGCATCTGGGTAAGGATAAGTTAGGAGAATTGCTCCCATTCTGCTGAGTGCATCTATTTTGACAGTATTGCAAAAAGATGCTTCTAATACTATCCTCAACTCCCAATTCCCTCCCTAAGTTATCCTGAATACATAGAATTCTTTTCCTGCATCATTTGATAAGAGTAGTCTTATAAAAGAAGGATGTGTTCTGTTCCTTAAGAAGGATATGTTCTATTCCTTATATTTAATCCATTGCAACCTTGATTTTTGATGCTAAAAGATTTCCTAAAGATGCATGAGGGAATTATATTCTTTTAAATACTTCCTCAAAGACTACAACTTATCCTCTACCAGACCACCATACTCCTTACTTTGGAGTCTTATAATCTTCTTTTCAATCGAGTCAGCCTTCTTACAAATATTCCCAACCTTTTCCTTATTCCATCTCCTAAGAGCAACCTTTGTATTTTGAAGTTGCTTGGTCACCTTGTACATGGGATGATAATAATGAATAGCATTCCAAGCACTATTGATCATAGAAAATAATTCATCTAAATTGTACCAAAAAATTTTGAATTTGAACGGTTTAAGTCTACCCTGATTAGAGACTAGGCCTAGTAGCAATGGGTAATAGTTAGAGCCTATTCAAGGCAAATATCTGATTGTAGCATCAAGAAACTAAGATAACTAATTCATTGTAGCCAAACCCCTATCAAGCCTCTCCTAAATTCTAGCTCCTTCACTTCTATTATTATACTAGATAAATTTAGAGCTAGAGAATCCCAAACCCACCAGAGACTTATCCTTCATAAAATTCTAAAAGTCATTAGAATACCATGTATCAGAAAACCTAAGGCTACCATTCTTCTCTTCCTTAGATAGAATACAATTGAAATCCCTAATGCAAATTAATGGGAGGGAATGAACCAGCACCCCTTGTATCTTAGCCCATAATTGTCTCCAGATTAGCCCATTTGTACTAATATTTATAAGAGCAAGAATCCATAGGAGATGACCATCCATCTCTATAAGATCATAGATATATTGATTAGTGATAGAAAAAAAGTCGACTATACCTATCCCTTTCCTCTATAAGGCAATTAAACTACCAGATAGGCCATATAAATCTATTGATTTTATGTTCCAATCTTGATCAAACCTACTGTGCAACTTAATGATATAAACACCGAACAGTCTACTTTCTGATAAAATGCAAACTTCTACTTTATTAAGATCAATTATTCTTTTACAACTTGTTGAAAAGTCAAGCTTCCCAGTGCCATGACAATTCCTGATAAAATATTCATAGTGGATCAAGAGGGGCACCTAGAATCGAGATGTGGCTTGGTGGTTTGAAGGTTCGGTGTTTGAGTCCTTGATGGTTTGGAACTAAGCCGATTCTCCCTTCACCCATGGCTTGGTGCTTAAGTGGGAGCTCAAGTAGCCCTCTTCGTCTTTAGAACCTTTTGTAGCCAATGGCATGGTTTTTTATTTTTATAAATTATATACCCACTAGTTTTTGTAATGTAATGTACTAGAATAGTCAAGAACGTGTTTTGATAAGCTTTCTCCAATTCATGTTAAATGAACTTTTAATTTAAGATTAAAATGATTGATAGAGATATGGATGGCAAAAAACAAAGGCCATCAAGGATCATCATGTACTACTTCAAATACCACTCAATTTATCTAGCCTCGATTATCACTTGCTTGCAAGATATAAAAGAGCAACATTGAACTTGGCTAGAGATTTATGTGGTTATTGAAAATGATAGAATTAATCATAAGAGACACTAATCTCTTCCACATACAGAGGACAATGAAGTAGGTCCAATGCCACACCAACTTTGTCTTGAGCTCTATGGGTGATCATGAGTTGGATTGAATCTATTCTAGATTAGAACCTAAAATTGACTCAATTAGAATTAATTCGAAGATTTTTAAATTTAGAATTGAAATGATCCTATTTTGCAATCGACTTAGAACTAATCCAATTAGATTAGTTTAGTTCTAGATTGATTCTAGGATAGAATTAAATTTTTAGTAACTAAATTCTTTTCTCTTAGCTGTGTTTAATAAAAAGAATATATATAGTATTTATTGACTAATTTAATATTCAAGGTCTTTTAGAAGAAATAGCAGACTACTCATGAGGCATACGTGATGTTCCAGTTCTAATCCTTAATCCATTGCACACTCTTATTGAGCTATACTATTTAAAAATCTTAATTCTCTGGTCTGAGTTTCTAAATATAATATCATTTGTTTCTATTGACTGCATTATGCCATGATTTTATCTCTTTATATACATGTTAAGAGTGTTGATCAAGATAATTAAATTGCCAATGAAGTTGCTAATTGAGCCTATTGTTCTAGATTATTAAGTTGCCAATTAAGTCTGCCGATGAAGTTTCTAATTTAACCTTCAATGCATGTATTTTATGTGTTGACTAAGCTGATGAGTTGCCAAGTAAGTTTGTTGCATCATGTGCGCTTATATTTCAAAATTTTTGTATTTTGAATTTGTAACAAAAGCATAATACATTATAGATACAAGATCATCTCTCACACATGTTAAGTGTGAGTGAGAATCCAATACAATTGTCTTATATAGTATCAAAGCTTCCAATAGTCTAGTCAACATTCTCAATCCAAATTACTTACACATGTCACATCTCATCTTTCCAAATTACTTTCTTCTTTATAAATTTATTTGATTGTGTCTCTCACCTCTACTGTTACTCCTTCTATGGGCATTCCCCCCACTTAAGGTTCAACTAAAGCAGGATAACTTTCTACTATGCAAAGCATGCATCCAATCCTTCTTTGTTGGCCACAAGCTAAGAGGTTATGTTGATGGTAGCATACCTTGCCCCCTAGCCACTCTCTCTCATGAATGAATCTGATGGCAAAATCAAAGAGATTCCCAACCAAACTTTTGAGTCTTGGGTTACCAATGATCAAATCACATTGGGTTAGCTACTCAATATTTGATTCAATTCTCATTCAAGTGGTGGGCCTACATCAAGCAAGAGACATGTGGATGATGCTTAAGAATATTTTTATAATTCAGACTGAAGCTCGTTTCAACAACCTACATTCTAAGTTGCAACATTTAAGGAAAGGTTTCCTTTTTATAGAGAATATTTGGATTGTGCAAAGCCTTTTGCTGATAGTGTTGCTGCAATTCGTCGTCCTATTTTAGATCATGAGCTTTGTTAACTGCTCTTGTATGGACTTAGACTTGACTATGAAAGCTTCACCACAACGATCCTTGCAACTAATGTTGTGACATTAATTGATGAATTTCAAGGTATGCTACTATCACGCCTTAGATCAAGTGTAAATTCAGGATATAACAATTTGCCACACATTTGGGAATAAAATCTCTAACATGTAAGGCGTCTTACTCCAAATACTATCATATAATGAATTTAACCAATAATAACAAATTAAATATTCATTAAATCAACTAGATAAATTTTAAAACAATGTCAATAATGAAACCTAACATGAGTTCTTGGTATCATAAATGCTAAACATTCCTAAATCCAACTAACTAATTATAGGAAAGTAACTAAATCTTGGATCAACTTCTACTTGAAATTTCGCATATTTCTTGATCTCCTAAAAAAAAAAAAAAAACTTCTATTAGCAAAGCTCAGTAACCCCTAACCATGCTTAGAGGGATCAAGTAAAAAACTTAATTCAATTTAAAACACATGTATAATATGATGTTTAAATATCATTTTTATGAATAATTTTAATAGAAAATAATGCATATCATTTAAAGTAACAATATCAAGTTTAAAAAAAACTTAAAGCTTTCAATCTAAAACTATGATGATAACTCTAGAGTTATAACCATGGCCAGATATAAACCTTATGGTGAGGCCAGAATAAGTCATATATTTAAACATATAAAGGTGGGTTAGAAACAAATTGCTGCATATATCTCCTATGGACATGGGTTCTGATATTAAAAACCTTCGTACAAGCCCTAAAAGGCTGGGACAGTATATCATGAATCATAGTTGACTAAGAGTCTATAGCTTATGATGTACATATCATAACTTGTTATAACTTGTTTCATGTTATATAACTTATAATTTGCCTAAGTGCCATACAAGTATTCATAACTTAAAATTCAAGTTTCATATGTAATGAATTTAAAGGCAGATTATTTCATGAACTAAGAATTTATCAGAAAGTTAACATGCATATGAGTAACATATCATAACATATATGCTTACTTGATCTAATTTTTGATAACAATATTTATGAAAATTTTATAAAATCCATAATTTAGTTTTTTTTCTCATGTCATAAATTCCTATCATATGTCAAAAATGCTTAAATTTATCACTAAGCATAATAACATTTTAAATAATTCTTATAAAACTAGCAATTATACTAATTCTAAACATATAAATTTTTAAAATAAAATATTTAATCAACTAAACCAGAATTTTTAATTAATTAACTAAAAAAATATAAAATATGAGATTTAAATGTTTAATAATTTCATAAACTACTCTAATCATGATCGAGTTTGCTTATCTCTTTAGATAAAATTCTTAAAAACTAATCCTTAATTTTTGATGCTCAAGGACTCTATCATCCTTCTTGATCCTTCAATTTTTACTTTTTATATTATTAATTTAATATCAAAAGATCTCCATTGAGCCTTATTTATAGACTAATTTTGTAAAGCAAATAGGTTTCATACTCTTCATAAGATACTAATCTTATAAAACTAATAAACTTCTTAATTCTTGTAGCATACTAACTTCTTTAAGAAAAATAAAGAGATAAATATCTATTAAACATTTAAAATAGAGTCTTGACTTAAAACTAACTTATAATTGATCCAACATAATTTTAAAATATAAAAATTTAAATAAAAATATAAAATTATTTTTATTAGAAGTCTATCAGCATTGATATCATGTTTTTGAAATTGCTCCTAACTTCCTCAATTGAACTTTAATTTAAATGATTCAAAAAGTGTTAGAAGCTAACTCAATCCTAAACATTATAATTAAATCAAAAATTCTAATTATATTATTTTTGATAAGTTTTTAACTTAATCTAGTCAAATTGAATTTTCATCTAAAGTGCACTAGCCCAAAAGGGATGGATCTCACAGCTACTATAATAGGAAGCCTATTTGGCACACCATGCCACCCAATCTCAAACTGAATTTTCTACTTCTGCATTCTGTTCATAAGCAGTAAGTCCGAAAATCAAAATCAAACTTTCTAGTCACAAAATGCATTTGTACAATTCGGTGCTATTGTCCTATCCTGAAACTAATCTTGTAGCAATACATCTAATCGGTGCTCTAATGATGGTTGATAACAATCTTTAATCTATTATTAAGGGTGCCAAAAATTTGGTTATAATATATAAAGCGTTAATCATCGATTTGACCATACATTCCAAGCTAAAAATAAGCAACCTCAAGTTCAATTTACGATAGTTTGAGATCTCAATTAGATACCAAATTTGGGCACTTCTTATCACATGATATTTGATACGGCTAATATGACCATTCAATACTCCTACAACACTAATGATCAACTGACAATTAGAGACAGAATAGGTTTGCCCATTAAAACTTCTGGTAGCTCTATCATTGCCACCTCTTCTCAATCATTTTGATTAAATAATATCTTGCATGTTCCATCCGTGACTAAAAATCTTCTTTTAGTTTCTCATTTTATTCGAGATAACCATTTTTATTTTGAATATCATTTTGATTTTCTTTGTTAAGGACAAGCTTACAGGCTAAATCTTGCTTTAGAGTTCGCATAAAGGAGTCTATTGCCTTGCCAGCAATGTGGTTGTCAAGCTGCCACCTATTGCATTTCTAGCTACATGCAAAGTTAATCAATTAATTTGGCATCAATGTCTTGGGTATGCCTTCGTGCCAATTGTCAATAAAATACTCACTCTCTTCTATTCATGTTAATAAAGCTTCTAATTCCTCTATCTGCATTCCTTGTCTATTAAGCAAAAGCCATATATTGCCTTTTTTTTACTTTTGAATTCTATGCCTCATGTCCTCTTAAAATTATACACATGGATATATGGGGTCTTATACCTTCAGTATCACATTTTGGGAAACATTATTATATTCATTTCATAGATGATTTTAGCAAGTTTTCATGATTTTATCCCTTAACAAGTTGTTTGGATATTCATAAAATTTTTCATGTGTTCCATAAACATGTAAAAAATTAAATTTCTTCAATCTGATAGTGCTAGAGAATTTCTTTCCCACCAATTTCAAGCGGAACTAAAAGAAAATGGCATTGGCCATCATATTTCTTGTTTGCATACTTTTCAACAAAATGGAGCCACTGAACAAGCGTCATCATATTGTTGAAATTAGTCTTGCTTTCCTTACTCATCAAGTGTTTTTGCAAAATTCTAGGATACAAACTTTGAAACTACTATTTTTGTTATTAGTAGAATTTCTTTCCGTACTCTCAGTTATTCATCTCCATGGGAAGTACTCTTTTAGATGCAACCAGATTATTTTTTTCTTTCATATTTATGGTTCACTTTGCTTCCCATTTTTATGGTCTTAGCAAAACGTAAAATCATCCTTAGATCTTTACCATGTGTATTCCTCGACTATGCACTTGGTTGCTATGGCTATCATTGTCTCCACCCTCCTAGATGCTTTTTTGTTTCTCAAAAGATAATGTTTGCCAAAGAATCATTCTCATATTTGCACAAAATGGGGGCACTCTCTTACCAACAACAAGTGGCCCTTTGGATCCCCAAACCTTCAATACCACTCTCTCATGGCCTATCTAAACCTTCTTGTACCCTTTATGGAAACCAATGCCACCTCATGTCATTTCTATAGTGCAAGACCAGATTGGCTATAATGAACAGATCACTACTCTATATCACCTTATGTCCATGCAACAAGAACCTACCTATATGTATTGCCTCATGTACTACAGGATCCTCAAGCCAAATACTGTCCGATGAGCTTGGCTCCACCACCAATGGCTCATCTATTATAACACTTGTGAACTCAGCATCAAACATACCATATAAACTTATGCTAGCTATAGCTCATCCACATATATTGGAATCTAATTCTTCTATACAAAATCAACCCACATTTGAGCTCAACACTAGCCCTGGGAATCATGCTCAAACCACAAATATCCATCCTATGGGTAACCTGTTCCAAAGATGAAACACTTAAATCACATTGATTTGTTATTACTAAACATCAGCTTATCAGACCACGTTGAGCCTATTTATTATTCTCAGGTACAAAAAAATCCTCTATAAGGTGAAGCAATGGTTGATGAGCATAATGCACTTGTATCCAATGGCACATAGACTTTTATTCCTCTATTTCTTTCCAACATATCATTGGTTGCAAATAGATCTTCTATATTAAATGAAGGGTTGATATATTAGTTAACTGCTATAAGTTTGCTTAGTTGTAAAATGCTTCAAACAATAAGGAGTTGATTATGAAGAGACTTTTAGTCCAGTTATCAAGTCAGTTATAATCCAAATTTTGTTATTATTGGCCATCACTATTGGGTAGCCTATTTGACAACTTGATATAAAAATGTATTTCTGCATGGGCATCTTCATGAGGTTGTTTTCATTAAATAACCCCCTAGCTTTACATATCCAACTCACCCCAACTTTATTTTCAAGCTTCAAAAATCATTATATGGTTTGAAAAAGGCCCTAAAAGCATGGTTTACTCATCTCAGTAACTATCTTTATGAGTTAGATTTTTATGAATTACAAGCTGATATCTCTCTCTTCATTAAGCATACTCTAGATTATGCTATTTCTATTTTGGTATATGTGGATGATATAATTATCATAGGTAGCACTCAAGCAATTTTAAATGATCTGCTCCACTTTCTTCTAAAAGAATTTGCAATAAAAAGATCTTGGCCCACTTCACTTCTTCCTAGGGATTTTAGAGCAAAAAGAGGAACCTTAGGTCTTTCTTTGGCACAATCAAGTACATTATATATGTTCTTAAAAAGACAGAAATGGATAGTTCTAATCCTATCTCTCAACAAGTTGCTATAGCCTTTGAACTATCTTTATATGATGGTGATCCATATACTGATCCAACTGAATATTGAAATATTGTAGGAGTAGTCCAATATCTCACTCTTATTAGACCTTATATAGCATTTGCAATCAATCAAATTTATCATCATGCATAGGTGCACAAACAATCATTGGTTTACAATCAAATGGATCTTACATTACTTGTCGCAAACTATCAATCATAGGCTCTATTTCTCAAGAGTCTCTTCTAACACTCTACAAGTTTAGACCCTATTTGAATTGAATGTTGGATACTTTTAAGCGGTAGTTGGCCAACAGCTATGTAAAATACCTGTTGATTAACAGCTGGGGCCAATAGCTAATCCAAATAGGACCTTATTTTGATGCCAACTGGATTGGTAATCCAGATGATAGATGGTTTGTTAGTGGTTGTAATATCTTTTTGGGCTGAAATCTTATATCATGGAGTGCTCGTAAACAAAGAAATGTGGTTAGATCTAATACAAGATTTAAATATAAGGGCTTGTCTAATAGATCTAGTACAGAATCTGAATATAAAGGCTCGGCAAATTTCACTACAGAGCTAATATGGATCTGATTTTTTCATCAAGAGTTGGATATTTTCTTATCCTCTGTACCAATCATATGATATGATAATTTTTTTGTTATTTATTTCACAGTAAGGATGGCAATAGGTTGGATACCCTTTTTTTGTACTATCTATACCTATATTTCATTTTAACACCTGAAAATAAAAATCAATTTTTTCAAGAAAAGTTAAACCCAAATCCATAACCGGACCGATTTGTTAAACTAGTATTCGAACCGGTTATGAAATTTGGGTTGGGTCAAACTGGTTATTCAACCAAAACCTGATTCAAAATTGAAATAAATTTATTTTTATCATAAAAATAAAAAATTATATCCCTATGTCAATCTAATAATACAAATAAAATTGAATTATATATTGGTAAGGAGTTTAAATCTACCATTCCACCTAAATGAGTCATATGCTGGTCATTTTTATGACCTTTAAAAAATTATGTTTTTTAGGTACTTGATTTTTTTTAAACTCGAACTCAACTTAGTTTAATTTGGGTTTTAAAATCTCAAACCTAAAACTGAACTGAATTCAATTTTTCACTTTTCAAACCTTTTTTTTTTGTGTTTGATTTGGTTTGGATACCTACAAAAATTCTACCTGTTATTATCGCTATCTCATGGCCAACCCAGTTATCCATACTTGCATCAAGTATATCGAAATAGATTACTACTTTGTTAAAGAACGTGTGGCTTACCATCAGCTTGAAGCCTACTTCATTTCATCCATTAATCAAATTATAGATATATTTACAAAAGACCTTTTCTCTCATCATTTTATTTTTTTCCACTCCAAGCTATCAATTTGTCGGACCGCTCCTTAGCTTGCTAGGGTATTGACTATGGTAATTAAATTGCCAATTAAGTTTACTAACTTGTATTTCTAAATTTAAATTTTCATATTTTGAATTTATAGTAGGAGCACCATGTGTTAGTCATGGTTCACATACGTTAAGTGGGAGAGAATCCAGTACAATTTTCTTACAAAAAGAAGCACCACTCAAACCATGTAAGTGCAAGCATCATGCGAGGCACAAAACCGACAAACCGTAGCATGATAGATCTGCATGTCAACGATTTTGTGGAAATAGTTTGAGCAGCACGACTATGTGGTAGAAATTTTTATTTCCAATGAAAGCACAATCACCATTAATCCGTAGTGGACGCTGAGGTTCGCAATTTCAAATTGAATTGCACGTTTCGGCGCATTAAAACGGGATCATTTCAATGATCTTTTGATGCATTGCACTTGGAGCTAAGAGTGGATGCAGACTTTATTATGAATTAAGGCTTATATATACAAAATGGTAACTAATAAATTAATTTGTATCCATTAATAAATTAATGTCTATCCATTTGACATATAACAACGTATGACTATTTTGACCACTTAAATAAAATTAACAAATGCAGAAACTTTAAAAGTAAAGGTTTATTGATTTTAGAAATAGAGAGAAAAAAAAAAAAATGAAAGCAGCAGGTGGCGGACTTTGATTCGAATACTTTCTTCTACATTTTAATACCGAAGGTTTAATATGCCACCACTCAAGAGGAAAGCAGCAGTGATCCGGTTCGAACGGGTGTTGGCTCTTGACTCAACCCCGGTTACTTGTCCGGTCCACCTGAGAGGGTGGATATAGGATAACCAAATTAATATAACGCACGGCGCCGCCGGCCACGACCGCAGGTGTGCTCCCGTTGGGTCGTACTCGGACTCTTCTTCTTTGGTGCGCGACGGGGTGATTTGGATGCAGGTGCATGAATGAATTATTTAAACGGGAGTTCTGGTCCACCTAGAAACGGGAGAGGGGGACGGAGGGCGAAGCTATAAATAGGAAGGAGGGCTGGCTGAGGAGAAGGCTTAAGCTGGATCCGCGCTCAGGTTTTCGGCCTTGTTCTGGTTTTAATTTAAGTTGGCCGTGCTTCAAGCCTCTCTTCTCATCCTCCTACGATTGAGAAGGAGAGAGACGGCGAGATCGGTCGATTGTTCTCTCCTCCCCGTGCGTACTGGGTTGGCTGGGCCAACCGGCTGCAGAATTAGCGAGCCATCATCGTGAGAAGGGAGGGATGGCAACGAATGCGTGCCCGGCGCCGATGAAGGCGACATCGAACGGGTCGTGGCAGGGGGAGAACCCGTTGGAAGCGGCGGTGCCGTTGGTCATCGTGCAGATGTGCCTCGTTATCGCCGTCACCCGAGCCCTCGCTTTCGTCCTCCGCCCCCTCCGCCAGCCCCGTGTCGTCGCCGAGATCATTGTAAGCATCCATCCTATTCCTCTATTTTTTTTTTGAAAAAAAAAAAATTATATTTCTGTCAAGTACGTAGAGGATCGATGAATGCCACCTTCTCTGTTGGAAAACGGACACGACTGTCGTCAGAATTTCATCATTTCATCTGCTTACCAACCCCACCGATGATGAATCATATCACACGCTCTAATTGATCACCCCGTCGAACGATACTTAAACGATAATTTATAATAATATAAAATATGGCATGCAGGGTGGGATCTTGTTGGGCCCGTCGGCGCTGGGTCGCAGCGAGAAATTCTTGGAGATCTTCTTTCCCAACCGGAGCCTCACCGTGCTGGACACGCTCGCCAACATCGGCCTCCTCTTCTTCCTCTTCCTGGTAGGCCTCGAGCTCGACCTACGTGCCCTCCGCCGCACCGGCAAGCGTGCTTTGGCCATCGCCATTGCCGGCATCTCCCTCCCCTTCATTATGGGAGTCGGCACCTCCTACGCCCTCCGCGCCACCGTGAGCAAAGGCGTCGCCGAGGGCCCCTTCCTCGTCTTCATGGGCGTCGCCCTCTCCATCACCGCTTTTCCCGTCCTCGCCCGCATCCTCGCAGAGCTCAAGCTCCTCACCACCGACCTCGGCCGCATGGCCATGTCCGCCGCTGCCGTCAACGATGTTGCGGCCTGGATCCTCCTCGCCCTCGCCATCGCTCTTTCCGGCGCCGGTTCCATGCTCGTCTCCCTCTGGGTTCTCCTGTCCGGCGTCGCCTTCGTGATCGCCGCCGCCCTCTTCCTCCGCCCCGCCCTCGCCTGGATGGCTCGCCGCTCCCCCGACGGCGAGCCCGTCAAGGAGATCTACATCTGTGCCACCCTCGTCTCTGTGCTCGCTTGCTCGTTCATCACCGACACCATCGGCATTCACGCTCTCTTCGGGGCCTTCGTGGTGGGAATTGTCGTCCCCAAAGAGGGGCCATTTGCCGGGGTGCTCATAGAGAAGGTAGAGGATCTCATCTCGGGGCTCTTTCTCCCACTGTACTTCGCGTCTAGCGGCCTGAAGACCAACGTGGCCACCATCAAAGGAGGCCAGTCCTGGGCCCTCCTTCTCCTCGTCATTGCCACCGCCTGCCTCGGCAAGATCGGCGGCACCGTCATCACCTCCCTTCTCGTGAAGGTCCCCGTCCGCGAGGCCCTCACCCTCGGCTTCCTCATGAACACCAAGGGTCTCGTCGAACTCATCGTTCTCAACATCGGCAAGGACCGCAAGGTATTTGTGATGATCAATCTAGCTCGTATGTAAATAATAATAATAATAATAATAATAATAATAATAATAATAATAATAATAATAATAATTGATAATAAATTAATTAGTAATTCAAATGGAAAACAGGTGCTCAACGACGAGACGTTTGCCATCTTGGTGCTGATGGCCCTGCTCACCACCTTCATCACCACTCCGTTGGTGATGGTCATATTCAAGCCGGCGCGGCGGGCGGCGACGCCGTACAAGCACCGCACCATCCAGCGCAACGACGCCGACAGCGAGTTCCGCGTGCTGGCCTGCTTCCACGGCAGCCGCAACGTCCCCACGATGATCAACCTGGTGGAGTCGTCCCGCGGCACCAGGAAACGCCGCCTCACCGTCTATGCCATGCACCTCATGGAGCTCTCGGAGCGCTCTTCGGCCATCTCCATGGTCCACAAGGCCCGCCTCAACGGCCTCCCCTTCTGGAACAGGAAACAGAACGGAGACCAGGTCGAGGTCGCCTTCCAGGCCTTCCAGCAGCTCAGCAACGTCACCGTCCGCCCAATGACCGCTATCTCCGAGCTCTACAGCATGCACGAAGACATCATCGCCAGCGCCGAGCAGAAGCGCGCCGCCCTCATCGTCCTCCCCTTCCACAAGATCCTGCGGTTCGACGGATCCATGGACTCGGTGGGCCACGGCTACCAGCTCGTCAACCAGCGCGTCCTCCAGCACGCCCCCTGCTCCGTCGGCGTCCTCATCGACCGCGGCCTCGGCGGCTCCGCCCAGGTCTGCGCCAGCGAGGTCTCCTACACCGTCGCCGTCCTCTACTTCGGCGGCCGCGACGACCGGGAGGCCCTCGCCTACGGCGTCCGCATGTCGGAGCATCCGGGCATCGAGCTCACCGTCATGCACTTCGTCCCTCAGCCCGGGCAGCCCTTCGTGAAGCCCACAGCAGAAGGGAGCATGGGCAGGGCGACGAATGCGAGCGAGCAGCTGGCCGACGAGACGTGCATCACCGATTTCCAGGCCAAGGTCATAGGGGCCAACAACTCCGTTAAGTACCACGAGAAGGTAATCGGAGGAGGGAAGGCAGAGATCGCGGCGACCATCAAGGCGATGGGCGGGTTCAACCTGTTCCTGGTTGGGCACGCGCCGCGCGTCATGCCGCTGACCGACAGGGCCGACTGCCCGGAGCTGGGACCGGTGGGGAGCTACCTGGCGCAGCCGGAGTTCTCGGCGTCGGTCATGGTGATCAGCCAGTACGATCCGACGTCGGACGCCTCCATACTGGCGGAGGAGGTGGCGGAGGTCCACGACCTGCAGGAGCCCGACACTCCGAGGGCCGAGGACCGTTTCCGCCATTAGACAGTCATGGAGGGACAGTGTTTTCGGGTTTGCTTGGTAGGGTGGGATGGTCGTGTTCTCATGAATAATGCTGTTGCTTTCTTTCCCGAACAGTTTAGTTATGACTCCAGGCATCTTGCGAATGGTAGCAGCTCCGTTCTCAATCAAAAAAATAGAGTTATTCACGTAACATCCGTCACTGTATGTCAGGAGAAGTGCAACGCTAAGTGCCAGCCAACGTAATAATAAGATTGGAAAACTTTGTATTTGATAGCACGAGCATGCTTCTCCATAAAATGGGGAATTTAAATAAAGAAGTACTTATATCATTTTAAAAGCAAATTTAGCAGCATTTTGTTATGCATGCAACAATAACAAATATTTTGCAGGTGATTTAAAAGCAAATTCAGCAGCATTTTGTTATGCATGCAACAATAACAAATATTTTGCAGGTGACTTAATGTTATGTCTCATGACCTAAGATGCTACTTTAAAAATCTAACTAAAAATTATTATTTAGCTTTCTTGATTTCATGTTAGCATTGGAAATCTTAGTCATATAAATTCTAAAAAATTTTCTCTATAAATCATAATTTTTTTATCAGATTAAAAGTTTAAATCTTATCAAATCCAATTACAAATATTGTGATCTTATGCTACAGATTTTCTTAGTTTATATAGATTATGAGCCGGATATACTATTTACAACTATTTAGGATCTTGTACAAAAAAGGCTTAGTAAAAGATATTATTTTAATTCTTTTACTTTATGTAAGTATCAAGATCTTCTTAATGCAATCAATATGAAATTAAATATACAACTGTATGATTCCTCATATCATGATGAGCTATATAAACATTCACTTCCATGCATTATTTATGAATTAGTGTTGGAGCAAGCTAAAATGAGCCTTCCACTTGTCCATGACGTCTGAATTATGGCATTGATGGCCTGCCTGAATGCACTGGTGATCATCTAAAAAACTGATTCGGTCTAAAGCTCATCAGGTCATTTGATGGTCTTATTAAACGTGGGTTCTATGATTATGCATGGGGATATACAGATAGCAGCGGGTTGGTTCGGCTTATGTACAGCTGCCTATAAATTTAATGCAACCCAGGTTTGATTGGAAGGAGATTCTCAACCATAATCTCTTGGATCAAAGGCTCTACTAATGCTCTATCTTATAACACTTTCTTGCAGGATATTTAGCAGCTGAGAAAAAAGCTAGCTTTGACTCAACATGGTACCAGTGCTTTACCAGCTAGCATAAGGGTGGTTTTCTGCCCTCTGCTCTTTTCAGTTGATACCCATCGGTTGGATTTGATGGTTGGATTTGGCTGCACTCAGAAGTTCAAATTCAAGTGCCCTTCTTTCGGATCCATACGGATCTTTCCGTTCGATACGGATTTCGAAATTTTCTTGGTTTTTTATTTTAAGCTTGCCTCCTTTGCTGAAACCAAAAGAAAACAAAAAAAAACAAAAGCATGGAAGGCATGCCTTTTTTTTTTCATGCACGGTACATCAATCAAAGTTTTGTACCCCCCCGCCTCCCCCCCCCCCCCCCCCCCCCCCAACCTCTTGTTATAATGGGAACCATCAAGGTTTGACCACAAGCCAAAGCTAACAACTCCACTTCGGCCATTTGGAAAAGGTCAAGCCAAAGTAAACAACTCTACTTCGACTATTTGGAAAATGCCTTTTTGTACCACTTTCATCTTTTCCTTGTTTACTTTTTCTATTTTTTTGCATACCATTGTGACGTGCTCATTTGGTTTCTCGATCATTGCTCCCACTTTCCATGCGTTTGTGATGCTACCAACGCCACTCCAACATTGCACTCGCGGGACTCATCGAGTAGCCAAAAAGAAACAAGGCAGAGGAGGAGATTTTTTTTTAAAAAAAAAGAAAACAGCATTTATTATGATCTTCCCCCGAATCTGCAGCCAAAATATTATAAACCTGAGGACGAGGAAAACTGTTGAACCAAAATACATTGGAACATAAAGAGATAATCTGATTGGCCAAATAATCTATAGCCTTGTTGGCTTCTCTAAGGATAATGTGAACATTGAAATTGAGGGATATGAATAATT
The DNA here is from genome assembly GCA_017589505.3 of Metroxylon sagu. Classification (NCBI taxonomy): domain Eukaryota; kingdom Viridiplantae; phylum Streptophyta; class Magnoliopsida; order Arecales; family Arecaceae; genus Metroxylon; species Metroxylon sagu. The sequence goes on along the minus strand of JACVBY030000580.1, from coordinate 1,069,023 downwards.
CTGAAATATATATCTCTTAATCTAAGACACAGATTTTTTGAATTTTTATTATTCCATGCTATCGTTGTAGTTGAGTCATCTTTAAAAATAATACCTTTTACAATATGACTGAATCTCTTCTCTTGATTGGATAAAACATAAAAAAATTCATATCAAGCTGTTGAGACTTTAATAAAAAGAATTGATACTTTTCTTAAAGGAATTGCTATAGTAATAAGAGGCCATCTCAATAAATCTTAAATTATAAAGCCAATCCAACTGATGTTATAAAGCCAATTTTCAGAACTTCTGATGGAGGAGGTTACTAAGAAATAATGTATTGAAGGAGATGCTTGAAATGCCTAGGACCATTGCTACCTCAAATGCCAGAAGACCTCATTTTTGTCATGATGGTATTCATGTACCCCAAGGACAAGTGAAGTACTTGTCTTGTAATTTGAAAGGGCTAAAACTACTTATCTTGAAAAAGTTACCATTTCAACCTTCCTAGATTAGTCATAGCAAATAATTTAAAAAAGATTGTAAGAAGAATTGTTGGGCCACTCTTAGTGTCTCCCGAAGTATTAAGTAAACTTGACTTAAGGATCTGACATAGTAAAACTCAGGAACCCTAGCCCATAACTCTCAAGATAATTGGCAGTTAAAGAAGAGATGATCTAAACTTTCAAGATCAGCATCACATCTGAGGTAGATTGGAAGAAAAGAAGGAATCCATATGGCTAGAAGCATCGATAGGCAGAGCCCCATGCCATGGCTTCCAAAGAAAGAAGAGAGCTCGATAATGGGCTGGTAGTTTCCAGAGTTTCCCAAGTATAGGATCTAGCTCTTCTTCAATGTTGGTGATGAGAGTATAAGATATTTGTTTCACCTAAGTTTTATGGTTAAACCCAGAACCCTAATAAAGAATGTCAGAATGATCTGCTCCTACTGAAGGTGTATCATAGATATTAGCAATAAGGGACTATAGAAATCATTGATGCAATTGATCTATATCCTAGTCACCATATGGCAACTTAAGATTATTGATAGCAGATAGCTGTGCCCCTAGTTCAGTTTTATATTCAACTGGCCTCCTATTCAACGATATATTCAAGAACGTAGAGATATTAATTGAGCTCCCATCTCCTATGGACCAACTAAAGTTCTTTATAGTAGCTAAAGAAGAATAATATATGGCATTCTAAATTGAAGAACATGATCTAAGAGGCTGATATGTGAGCCAGTCTAATTGAAAATGATATTTAGATTTGAGCAATTGAGCAAATACATTATTTTTATAAAGGATAATCTTGATAGCCACTCTACTAAATGGTGTTGTCTATCAGTGTTGAGGTGTAGGAATACCCAAGCCTCCCCTCTTTTTAGTATTACAAATAGTATCCCAAACTATAGTGTGCAAAGCCCCTGATGATTGCTCCATAGAAGAAACTCTTAACAATCTTTTCAAACTAGATCCTGAAGCTACTAGGAAATGCAGTATGTGCAATAATATGAATAGACATGGAAAGTAAAATTGATTGGATTAAAGTGCATCGACTTGCTATATTGCTAAGGCCTTCCACTTCCAAGCATCCAATTTGATGATAATTTTATCTTTCAAAACCTAGAGATCTTTGCTCCTCAATCTTATCCTAACTCCTAAATACAAGTCTAGTGAATCCACTCTCCTGATACCCAAGAGGTCTATTAGTCCAGCAACAAATCTATTTGGAATTTTGAGCTAAACAATACTATGGTTTGCTTGGATTAACTACCTATCCAGATTAGGCATAGTAATCCTATATAACCCTTTGCAGATAAATACAATCTAAAGTTTAGACTCTTGAGAATAATAAATAGTTATCAATAAAGAGGTGACTGATATGTGGAACACTCTTATGTGGATAGTATCCTCAAATCTGTTTTTTCTTCATTGCAAATTGCAAGCGCGGGTCAACATTTTGGAGCATAATATAAATGAATAAGGTGGTAATGAATATCACCGGAGAAGACCCATTTGATAGATAAAGAAGGGTGTAGGAGATCTATTCATAAGGACTGCAAAGCAGGATGAGTTAATACAATCTTAATCCATCTAATCAGAAACTTGAGATGTCGTAGAATAGCTAATAAGTAATCTTAATCCACATGATCATAAGCCTATTCTATATCTAATTTAATGGATATGAGAGATTTATCTGGATGAGTTCTATTTAGTGAGCACAACACCTTTTGAGCAATGATAAGATTATCAGAAGTACTTCTACTAGCAAGAAATGACGCTTGCTCTCCAAACACTAATTTTGGCATGACCTTTTTCAAGCTAACAAAGATAATTTTTGCAATAATTTTATAGATTATATTACATAGGCTAATAGGCCTAAAATGATTAGGAGATGTTGGGCTTTGACATTTAGGAATTAGAGTTAGGAAGGTTGATTTTTGAGCTTCAGGCATCTGGCCAGTAGCAAAATACTCCTTTTCAACACTAGTCACATCGAGAGAGGTTAAATCCTAATATCTTTAGAAGAACCCCAGAGGGGTCTATTTAGCCCCAAAGCTTTATCTGCGCCCATAAAGTGCAGAGCATTCTCAATTTCCTTATCAGATATATCACCAACCAAATAAGAATGGTCCTCAGACAAGTACATCTAGGAGGGGAAGGGTCAGGCTTATATAGCGATGCTGTTGAATTCATCTATTTTGGAAGTACTGATGAAAAACCTGCTTGATTCCTTCCTTAGTATCAACCTCCCCTCCCTAGCAATCTATGAATGATTTAATTTAGTTCTTTTTTCTATGAATAAGTGTGGATTTATAGAAGAAAGAGATGTTCTGGTCACCCTCACAAAGCCACTAAACTCTTAACTTCTGTTTCGAAAAAAACTTCTTGCAGGTATAACCATTTGTGATACTCCTTCAGTAGTCCCCTCAATTTTGATAGATTAGAATTGGACAACCCACCATTTATATCCTCCTAGTATTGCAATTTCACTTTTAATATATGCTAACTTATTGGTAATGTCACCTACTCATTTCTGTTCCAATTCTTTAGAGCTCATTTTATTTTTTGAAGCTGATTAGTCAGTCTATCTATTGGCCTAGGCCAAGCATATCCAACCCTAATTCATGCCTAATGAATTACATCAAAAGAATAATCTAGATGAAATATGAAATTCTCAAATTTAAATGGTTTGCGACCTCCTTGCTAAAAGGCAATGGTTGGATCTAATACAGAGTAAGTGTTTAACTTTAGCCTTTGGAAATAAGGATAAACATGAAGTTGAAGCCAAATTGTGATCCAGACATTCTCATATTCTAGCTCCCTCATATATGTTATTACATTATTTGAGTCGTAGACCCATAAGGCCTAAATCAATCAAAGAAGTTTTCCTAAGAAAATATTGAAAGTTATTAGATTCCCAATTATCCATAAATAGAAGGCCCCCCCCCCCCCACCCTCTTTTCTTTCATTAGATAAGATATAATTAAAATCTTCCACACTAACAACTGGGACATTCAGATCAAGAATTCCTTTTAACTTAGTCTTTGAATATCTGTAAATTAGGCCATTAGAACTAGCATATACTGCAGCAACAATTCAGGATGAAGAACCTTCTAAAGCAATAATGACATATAGACATTGATTAGACACCGAAATAAAATCTAAAGGACCAAGATCCTTCCTCCAAATAGTAATTAGACCCTAGATAGGCCACTAAGTCAATAGCTTGGCTATCCCAATCCGTACCAAATTTTCTATGTAATTAACGAGCAGATAAACCAAATAATCTAGTTTCTAAAAGCACATAAATATCAATTTTATGTAGAGAGATAAGCCTTTTGCAATTAATTAAAAAGTTAGGCTTTCTAGCTTCATGAAAATTCTAAATTAATAAGTTCATAAGCAAAGAAATGCCTAGCATATATTTCTGGGCTGCACACTTACTACATTGTATTTTGTCTGAACCTTCATTGTAGAATTGAACTTGGACTCATCCTTCTTCATATTAGCATTGCCCTCTACTTCTAGAATCTTACACCTAGTTAAGATGAGGAACTAGGAGTTTGATGGTTTAGTGGTTCGATAGAGATTAGCGACATCATCTGACTATCTCTATCGACCAAAGGAAAAGCTCTAGCATGCAAATCCTCTTGTTGCCCTCTAACCAATTCTCACCCATGGCTTCCTTCCACGTTCGGATGGCCACTTCCTAGGTATCTCTCACCTCTTATGTTGCCCTTGCCTGCTACCTAAAGGATAAGCTGAAATAAAGAGGAGTGGCTGACAACTCCAGTAACCCCCTCCATAGCTGAGGGATGGTGGATGTCATCAAGAAGTTCGTTCACACTCTCTTAAACTACTGATTCACTAGCTCTGGCCCCTTAGAATTGAAGTGAACCCGAATTAGGAGGGTAGAAGGTGGTCGTTTCTAATCACTCAGATAGATCTAACCTCCTATCGCCCTTCGTTTTGATAGAAGCCTCATCCTCTTTTGCTAGGTGAAGCCCTAGTTGATGCATTCCAATCTTGACCTAGGAGACCTTGGTTCTATTGGACTTGGGCTTACTCATAGCTCATCGAGCTAGATATAGGTCCACTTAGGCCTTGTATTCCGAACTTGACCCATAGGAGCCCGAATTAAAAGGTCTAGCCCTCTTGCCTCCTATCTCAATAACTTTCATTCATGATGGGTTGTTACAAACTTATCCACGAAAGAGTCCACCCTAGCTTGCAACATTTGAATTTCTAGCACATTATTCTTCTTCCCTTCCACCACAACCAAGCAAGGTATGTCATTAACTGATTGATTCAATTACCTATTGGTCACCTCCATCTCCATCTCCTACAGGTATGCTAATACAACAAATATGAAGAAAGAGGTCGCTATCTTCGAGTTAAGGTTGACATTATCTTCAAAATCACAATTTAAACCTTAGGTAGTTTTGTCAAGTATTACCACACTACCTAATTTGTGCTTCGATTTTTGGTTTTTCTCAGCAATAGTAATCCACTCATTCTCTTGGTTTAGTAAGCCCAATCACCGATCCATAGCCGAGTGAAGGTTAGTTGGCTGAGTAGCTCTTTTGGAATCACCATGCACCACTGATCTTGAATTCCAATGTGTCATAGTCACTGACTTAAAGCCAAGACCCATAGAGATAGGAACCTTTAGTCATGGATGCCGACTCTCCCCAATTAGCCTTTTGGTAAAAGAAACACTTTAGCACTGCATGCCCCACTCGTCCACACGCATAACATAGGATCAGAATATTTTCATAAGAAAATGATTGCTATATTGGTTTATCATCATCACCACCTACTATATCCATACCAAGAAGTAAAGGTTCTTTTAGGTTGACCATGATACAAACTCTTGCATAGTTGTGAAGCTTTAACATTTTTATGCATTATCGAACCACAAGGGCTTCCCTGCTTTTGTAGCAATCTCAAGGAGTTTCCTTTTAAACTGCCATTCAACCGATAATTCTATCAATCTTAACCAAAGAGTTGCATGCTTAATTGGATCCTTAGAGGCCTTGAAGTGTGGTCTCCAAAGTTTGAGGGCCATCACCTATCTACTAATAACCCAGGATCCTTATGTGAATGTAGGACCTTGTGTGGTACTCCAAAGCCTCGATTGGGTAAGAAAAAGCCCAAGGTTTATGATCCATGAGGTGTTCATGGGGTTCTAGGGTTGATGTGAGCCCTAGGGTGAAGGATTTCAGCCTTCACGATTTTTAGGTCCATAGGATTAGGACCTAATGTTCTTGAGTCCAAGTAATTGGGTCTTGAGGGGGCTAACCTATCATTGGGCTAGAGTTGGGCCCAAGGTGAGTGAGTCTAATCACATATGGGTTAGTCTAAGGGAGTTTTTTGTTAGGGTTTGGTTTCTATTTGACCATGTATAAATACTTTATATATGGGCATCTTGTGAGAGGCGGCATGAATGAAAAACCCTTTTCTCCCTAAATTCTTTCTTCTCCTCTCTCTCTCTCACATGGTTGCCTAGGGTTTCCTAGGGTTTGCTGCCGTCCCTTGCCAAGAAAAGAAAGAAATCAAGGCATCCAAAGAGGAGAAGAAACCCTAGTGGCCTTCTCTTGAAAAATCCATGTGGGACTAGGTTTGCTGCAGCCTATTCTCACTTGGAGTCATTCTCTTTTAGATTTCTGAAATAAATCTAGACTTTTCACGCCCAAAAGGAGAGGATTCACGTTCTCCTATTACTGCTGGTGAAGAAAAGAAAGGAAAACTAGTGCCTACATCAACGGGGGGTGATTACCAAGAGCAAGATCCGAATCCTGCTGCTGCAGAAAATTTCTGCAGCAAGTTCATCTTGTTTCCGCTTCTCCACATGCCTTGGTGTTGGTCCGTTGTATGCCACGCTCTAAGGGAAGATCGAGAACACAACCCCCAACATCTGGTATCAGAGCTTGGTTGATTCAGTGGAGAAAAGATTGAACTTTGGCCAGGATCTTGGTAAGGTATTGAAACAGATTTTTTTTTCTGTTTTGTTGTTTGTGTTGTTTCTTGTTTGGGTATGGCATCTAGTACTCTAAAGATGGATTTTGAGAAGTATGACGGCAAGGGAAACTTCACCCTATGGCAGCAAAGGGTGAAGGATTTGTTGGTACAACAAAGAATCTATAAGGTCTTGGTGAAGGAAAGATCGGACAGCATAAGTGCTGAAGATTGGGAGGAGTTAGAGGAGATTGTCTTTAGCACGATTCGGATGTGCTTGGCTGATCAAGTCTTGCCAGAGATCTGTATGGAGACCACGGCGAATGGAACTTTGGGAGAGATTAGAGAATACATACATGAAAAAAAGCATGACAAACAAGCTGTGGTTGAAGAAACAGTTGTACAGCTTACGAATGCCGGAAGGAGGAGATCTTGTCGCTCACATTCAGAAATTCAATCAGGTGTGCTCGGAGGTTATGAGTCTTGATGTGAAGATTGATGAGGAGGATAAGACTCTTATACTATTGTGTTCACTTCCAAGTTCCTATGATGGTCTGATCACAACCTTGGTGTATGGGAAGGAAACCCTAAATTTTGAAGAGGTTGTGGGTGTTCTTCGGTCAAATCAACAAAGAGAGAAGATCCGCATGGGGAGTTCTAACACAGAGGTTCTTGCTGTAAATGAGAGGCAAGGAAGACCTTGAGAAAAGGTTAGAGACAAGTCCAAAGGCAGAACGAAGTCTCGAGGCAAGTAGAAGGTATGGAAGTGTTACAAATGTCATCAAGTTGGTCATCTGAAGAGGAATTGTCCACTTCTGAAAAATGAGAAGGGAAAGGGCATTTCTAAGGGTAGTTCGGCCAGCAATGGCGGTGCAAATTCATCTGAAGATAGTGGGGATGATCTACTAGTAGTTTCAGATGGGACCATGAAGTATGATAGGTATTGGACACTAGATTCAGCATGTTCTCACCACTACACTTCGCATCGGGAGTGGTTTGCAACTTATGAAGAATCTGATGGAGGGAGTGTAAGCCTTGGTGATGATCACCCTTGTAAGGTTGCTGGTGTTGGTACCGTAAGGGTGAGAATGTATGATGGGGTCATAAGGACCTTGACCAATGTCAAACATGTGCCGGAGTTGAAGAAAAATCTGATTTCTTTGGGCTACCTGGAGAAGCATGGTTATGCATTTGGAAGCCAATCGGGCAGCGGGTGTTTGAGGATTACCAAGGGTGCATTAGTGGCGATGAAAGGGAGAAGGTTAGAAAATAATCTCTATTAGATGGAGGGCTCAGTTGTGACAGATGATGCAAAGGTGCTTCTGCAGTAGAGGAGGAACAGTTGACATATAAACTGTGGCATTATCGGATGGGACACATGAGTGACAAAGGGCTCACGGAACTCAGTAAAAGAGGTCTGATTCCAGCACTTAAGAAGGAGGGTGATGACCTTTGTGAGCCTTGTATCTATGGCAAACAGCATAGGGTAAAGTTTGCTAGCAGTACCAAGCAAAGTGAAGGCATTCTTGAGCTAGTTCACTCGGATGTATGGGGACCGGCCCCTGTTTCAGCCAGAGGTGGGGCTAGGTATTTTTTGACATTCATTGATGACTTCTCCAGGAAGGTATGGGTGTATCTGATAAGAAAAAAGTCAAAAGTGTTTGCTCGGTTTAAAGCTTGGAGAGTTGAAGTTGAAAAGGAGATAGAGAAACCGGTGAAGTGCCTAAGGTCTGACAATGGAGGGGAGTATATTAGCAGTGAATTCAGAAGCTACTGTGAGGAGAATGTGATCAAACGCCATTACACAGTGAGGATGACTCCCCAACAAAATGATGTAGCCAAAAGGATGAACCGAACATTGACAGAGAATGCTAGAAGCTTGAGGCTGCAGGCATCACTTCCCAAGTTCTTTTGGGGTGATGCAATAATTTTTTCTTATTTTTTTGTTAACAGGTCCTCTAATCACAAACTTGATGGAGGCATTCCAGAGGAGATTTGGAGTGGGAAGAAGGTGGAGCTTGGACACCTAAAGATTTTTGGTTGCCCAGCCTATGTATTTGTAGAGGCAACCGAAAGGAGCAAGCTGGCCCCAAAATCGCAGAAGCTGATTTTCATCGGATATCCACATGGAATCAAAGGCTACTTGCTGTGGAATTCTGATTCTCAGAAGTGTATTATCAGTAGAAACATCATCTTTGATGAGAAGAGCATTTTGAAGAAGTCCGGGATTGCAGATAGGGCTGAGAAGGCTAGACAGGACAGTAGTGGATAACATTCACTGACAGGTGATGTACCTTCTACTTCTATTTCAAAACGTGCTTCTTTTGAGGTGGAGTTTGATAGACATGTTTCTACACATATGAAGGATCAGCTAGGAGAGCCATCAGTCTAGGAGGAGGTACAGGTAGAGCCATATACTTTAGATTTGGAGGATCGTCAAAGGGGAGTGGCACTGCACAAGCCGAAGTGCAACATCTATAAACCTGTTCGGTATGGCATTTATGAGACCATCTCCTATGCTCTCATCACTGCTAATGGAGATCTGGAGACCTTCAAAGAAGCCATGGATAGTTCTGAACGGGAATCATGGATGCAGGCCATGATGGAGGAGATGGAGTCACTGGAAAAGAACAAGATATAGCAGCTAATGGATCTACCTAGAGATGCTTGGGCCATTGGTTCAAAATGGGTGTTCACGAAGAAGGAGGCACCTTTAGAGCAAGGTGGAGTCAGATACAAAGAAAGGCTTATTGCCAAGGGGTTTTCGCAGAGAGAGGGAGTGGATTACACAGAGATATTCTCTCCGGTTGTGCGTCATGCTTCGATTCGGTTGTTGTTGTCTCTTGTAGCTCAGCATGATATGGAGTTACAACAGATGGACGTGAAGATGGCTTTCTTACATGGGAGTCTAGAGGAGAAAATCTATATGAAGCAACCAAAAGGATTCAAGTAGTCTGGATTGGAGGAAAAGGTTTGTCTACTGAAGAAATCTCTCTATGGTTTGAAGCAGTCACCCCGTCAATGGTACAAAAGGTTTGATACTTTTATTTTAAGCCTTGGATTTTCTAGATGTGAACATGATAATTGTGTGTATGTGAAAGATGTGGATAAGGATGATGCACTATATCTACTTTTATATGTGGATGATATGCTCATTGCCAACAGGAGTGTCGAAGCAGTGAATTGGCTAAAAATTGCATTGTCATCAGAGTTTGAGATGAAGGATTTAGGTCCAGCGAGGAAGATACTTGGGATGGAAATTTGGAGAGATAGGACTAAGGGTATTCTCCACTTGTCATTGGGAGGATACATTCAGAAGGTGTTGGAGAGGTTTGGGATGGATAAAGCCAAACTGGTTGGAACACCTTTGGCGAACCATATGTCTCTTTCAAAGCTACAGAACCCCCAAACAGATGAAGATAAAGAGTACATGAAGAGAGTTCCATATGCCAGTGCTGTAGGCAGTATTATGTATGCTATGGTATGTTGTAGGCCAGACATAGCATATGCAGTGAGCCAGGTGAGCAGGTACATAGCAAACCCAGGAAAGGAGCACTGGAAGGCACTGAAGTGGATCTTGCGGTATCTTCAGGGAACTCGAAGGCTTGGTCTATTTTTTGGGCAGCATGAAGGACCTAAGAAGAACTCCAATATCTCAAGTAAGTTATTAGGTCCATTGGAAGGGTTTGTTGATGCAAATTTGCAGGTGATCTTGATACAAGGAGGTCTACTACAGGTTATGTGTTTAGCATGTATGGTGGACCAGTTTCTTGAAGATCAACCCTTCAACCTATCACGGCCTTATCTACAACAGAGGCTGAGTATATAGGGATTACAGAGGCTGCCAAGGAGGCTCTTTGGTTGAAGAGACTCATTGAGGAAATGAGGGTGAAGCAGGGTACAGTGGTGCTACACAGTGATAGTCAGAGTGCTCTGCAGTTGGTTCCGTAACCCGATCCTATCATGCACGCACAAAGCATATAGATGTAAGGTATCATAGGATTAGAGAGCTGGTGGAAGAAGGTGAGGTGGAGCTGGTGAAAGTTCATACAAAGAAGAACCAGTCAGATGTACTTACGAAGATTCTTCCTCGGGACAGTTTTCTCTCATGTGTGACACTGATGGGTCTGAAGGACTATGCAGATTTTGCAACGGCTTTAGAGCACCAAGATGGAGATTGTAGGACCTTGTGTGGTACTCCAAAGCCTCGATTGGGTAAGGGAAAGCCCAAGGTTTATGATCCATGAGGTGTTCATGAGGTTCTAGGGTTGATGTGAGCGATAGGGTGAAGGATTTCAGCCTTCACGATTTTTAGGTCCATAGGATTATGACCTAATGTTCTTGAGTCCAAGTAATTGGGTCTTGAGGGGGCTAACCTATCATTGGGCTAGAGTTGGGCCCAAGGTGAGTGAGTCTAATCACATATGGGTTAGTCTAAGGGAGTTTTTTGTTAGGGTTTGGTTTCTATTTGACCATGTATAAATACTTTATGTATGGGCATCTTGTGAGAGGCGGCATGAATGAAAAACCCTTTGCTCCCTAAATTCTTTCTTCTCCTCTCTCTCTCTCACATGGTTGCCTAGGGTTTCCTAGGGTTTGCTGCCGCCCCTTGCCAAGAAAAGAAAGAAATTAAGGCGTCCAAAGAGGAGAAGAAACCCTAGTGGCCTTCTCTTGAAGAATCCTTGTGGGACTAGGTTTGCTGTAGCCTATTCCCACTTGGAGTCATTCTCTTTTAGATTTCTGAAATAAATCTAGACTTTCCACGCCCAAAAGGAGAGGATTCACATTCTCCTATTGCTGCTGGTGAAGAGAAAGAAAGGAAAACTAGTGCTTACATCGACGGGGGGTGATTACCAAGAGTGAGATCCGAATCCTGCTGCTGCAGAAAATTTCTGCAGCAAGTTCATCTTGTTTCCGCTTCTCCACATGCCTTGGCGCTGGTCCGTTGTGTGCCACACTCTAAGGGAAGATCGAGAACGCAACCCTCAACAGTGAAAACCTTAGTTAGATCCTCTTCGAAAAAAACTTAAAGACATAATGATCAGAACTAACTAGCAAAACTTCCATTCTTCTTGCTAGGGATCATTTCTTCTTCACAGCCACCATTAGGTATTCTAAGCCCAAGCATCTACCTAAGGATTGTCCAATCAAGGCATATTTCTATTATGATTGTGCCTCTTGCAGGTCCTCTTTAGAGAACTTCACACTTTGATTAAAATGACTTTGAAGTTTCTTAGTCTCACTACTAGATACTTGATACCATTAATGACTCTCTACACTTCCTCTAACCATTGTGGACCACGTTCGGCAATTGGTTTCCAGGATTACCCCCTCCTTGGATGCAACTCCCATCTTCTATGGTGGATTTAGTCAGTCACCTCTGAGGGTTGGCTATCCCTTTTCCTTTAACAGATGCCTGTGGATGCACTGAAGACTTCTAGCTCTTTGGCTTCTCATGTGGTGAAGGATTACCATTAGAAGACTTGCTTGCCGCCTCCTTCATTCTTCCATCCCCACATGGGAAAAAAGTTTTAACAAGCGATTTTTTAAAAAAATTCTTGGATACATGATTATAATTATAATAAATTCATTATGTATAAATTTGGGCACTTTGAATAGAATCAGATAAATTTGAGAGCAAAATCCATCTCATCCAAATCCTGAACATAAATAAAATCTCCTAAAAGCTCTACAATATTATATATATATATGGTGTCCGTTTTTGGTAATCTGGGCAACAAAGCTTATCATACCATTTGACAGTTTAATGCAACATGAGATGTTGGACCAGGCATGAGAACGTATGGAAACATATTCACACATGATATATTTAGATAAAACATCAAAGAAATGCATGCTGTTTAAATGATTCAAGTGGGCCGTATCTATCCATTTGAAGGTCTAAGAAATGTTATGTTGAGAATTAAACTTGTTTTTATCCTTTATTTATTGTTTTGATGGTATCTATGTCTTGAGCATTGAAAAGTTGTATTGGAATATGAAAAGTCAGTCTAGAATATGTAGAGACTCCTAGAAATATGAAGAGTTTAGAATATGTAGAGACTCTTAGAAATATGAAGAGTCAGTCTAGAAAGTTGAAGAGTCATTGTGAAGATCATGAATTTAGTTCTAGGAACTTTGTTCTTGTCTTTTAGAAAGCTGTGTATGAATTTAATCTAAATTCGTATGAAAATTGGTCTATAAATTTTCAGCTTTGTAACTTCATATCACAATACTTGAATCAATGAAATCTGAGTCCATTATCAAGTAATAACACCCTAGCCTCATTTTCTCCATTGTTCATCAAGAATACACCCTTCTTGATCAGTTTTTGTGTTGGTTATCTCCAATAAATTGGTATCAGAGCTGAGAATCATGAACTCAAGTAGTGTTCAATCATTGATTCCTAAGTTATCAAAAGAAAACTATGATATATGGAGTATCCAAATGGAGGCTCTATTGGGTTCTCTTAATGTATGGGAGCTGATCGTTGATGGATATGTGGAGCCAGAATCAGTCGAGGCAGAAGCAGTGTTGAAGAAGGCAGAAAAGAAGTTACTACAAGATCTGAGGAAAAGAGACAAGAAAGCTCTTTATACAATTTATCAAGGGCTTGATGATTCAATATTTGAAATTATCTCTGAAACAAAGACATCAAAGGATGCGTGGGAACTCCTCAAGAAAACATACAGTGGAATAGAGAAGGTGAAGAAGATTTGTCTACAAGTTCTAAGAACTCAGTTCGAAACACTACACAAAGAAGGTACTGAATCAATTTCAGATTATTTTACTAAAGTTTTGTCTATTGTGAGGCAATTGAGAAGAAATGGAGAAAAGATAGAAGATGTTCGAGTGATGGAGAAAATCTTGCGTTCCCTAGATGCAAGGTTTGATCTTGTGGCTACAGTAATTGAAGAATCAAAAGATTTGGAGGAGATGAGTCTAGAACAACTGATAGGCTCTCTTCAAATTCATGAGCAAAGACTTGCAAAAAGAGGAGAAAAAAAATTCTGTAGAGTATGCATTGCAAACGAAGCTCACACTTACAGATAAGAAATCCGAATCAAGTAGAGGAGGATTTCAACAAGGACGAGGCAGAGGTTCTCGTGGCAGAGGAAGAGGCGGTAGATGGCAGCAATCAGATAAAATGAAAGAAGGCAATGATGAAAGCAATTTTTTTAGAAGTCGTGGACATGGCCTTAGTCGTGGTCGCGATCGCGGTCGAGGTCCAGGCCGTGGACGATGTGGACAGTCAAAATGGAGGTATGATAAATTTGAAATTCAATGCTATTATTGTAAGAAGTTTGGTCATTATGCCTCTGAATGTTGGTACAATACTAACAGTAAGGAAGAGAAAGTGAATTTTGCTGATAAAGAAGAAGAGGAGAAGCAAGAACCAGTGTTGTTGTTAGCCTATGACAAGTTTGAAAACTGTAATGCTAGCACATGGTATCTTGATACGGGTGCCTCAAATCCATGTGTGGAGAAAAGGAGTTTTTCATTGAGCTTGAAGAAAAACAATATGGCAACATTACTTTTGGTGATTTGTCTCAAAAACTAGTAAAAGGCAAAGGTAAAATTTTGCTTGAATTGAAGAATGGTGAGCGAAGGTATATCTCTGATGTCTATTATGTTACAGACATGAAAAATAATATTTTGAGTTTGGAGCAATTGCTTGAAAAGGGATATAATATACACATGCAAAATTTTAGTCTTTCTATTCATGATAAAAACAACGCTTTGATTGCTTATGTCAAGATGGCCAAGAATCGGATGTTTCCTTTAACTTTGTCTATTGATCATTCGAATTGCTTCAAGGCTACTATTGCAGATGATTCTACTCTTTGGCATCTTTGATATGGGCATTTAAATTTTCAAGCATTGAAGCTTTTGGAGAGGAAGAAAATGGTGATTGGACTATCAAGGATTGAACACCCAAGCAAGTTGTGTGAAGTTTGTATCTTGGTGAAGCAACATAGAAAGCCATTCATAAAGGAAGGATTGAGAAGATCAAATCAACACCTTGACTTGGTCCATTTAGATGTATGTGGGCCAATTAATCCTACTTCAATTGGTGGTAATAGATATTTTCTAACCTTTACTGATGATTATAGTGGCAAAACTTCGGTTTACATGTTGAAAGAAAAAAGAGAAGTTTTGAGCAAATTCAAGGAGTTCAAAAGCATGGTTGAGAAGCAAAGTGATTGTTATTTGAAGTGTCTTGAACCGATGAGGCAGTGAATAAACCTCTGATGAATTCAAAAATTTTTGCAAGGAGAATGGGATTGTGCATCAATTCACTATGCCTCAAACACCGCAACAAAATGGTGTCTCAAAAAGGAAGAATTGAACCAACATGAATTTGGTGAGATGCATGTTGAAGGAACGAAGAGTTCCTAAAAAATTTTGGGTTGATGCTGTTATTTGTGCAACTTACTTGATTAATAGGTTTCCCACAAAGAGAATTGGTGATATTACACTAGAGAAGGCATGGAGTTCACAAAAGCCAAGAGTTGACCACTTGCGGATTTTTGGGAGTATTGCTTATGCCAAAATCCAAGAAGAAAAAATGACAAAGCTTGAAGACAAAAGTTAGAAGTGTGTCTTGCTTGGTTATGGAGAGAATTCTCATGGCTACAAGCTGTACAATCTAACTACCAAGAAGCTTGTGATGTCAAGAGATGTTGAATTTGATAAGAAGCAAATCTGGAATTGGGCAAGTAATGACCAACAAAAGCAAGTTGTTCTTTTTGATGATGAAAAGAAGCAAAAAAACACAAGAGAGACTGAATGTTGCTGAAAATTTGCCACAATCAGCAGCTATTTCATCTTCTCCAATAGCAAGGAAGACAAGAAGCATCCAAGACTTGTATAATATCACAAGGCAAATTGATATTGATGATGAGTTTAATATACTGTCTTTTTGCAGGTTTTGATCCATTAACATTTGAAGAAGCCTATCAAGAATCAAAATGGAGAAAGGCGATGCAAGAGGAGATACATGCCATTACTAAAAATAATACATGAGAGCTTACTTCACTTCCATAAGGACACAAGGCGATTGGTGTCAAATGGGTTTTTAAGACCAAAAGAATAGCAAAAGAAAAGGTGGAGAAGCATAAAGCAAGACTTGTAGTTAAAGGCTATAAGCAAGAATACGGAGTTGATTATGAAGAATTGTTTGCTCCAGTGGCTCGAATAGACACAATGAGAATGAGAATGCTGATTTCAATGGCGGCTCAAAAGAAGTGGAAGATCTTTCAAATGGATGTAAAATCCGCTTTTCTCAATGGGCATCTTAAAGAGGAGGTTTATATTGATCAACCCCCAGGTTTTGTTGTACAAGGAGAAGAAGAAAAAGTCTACAAGCTGAAAAAAGCTCTCTACGGGCTTAAACAAGTGCCAAGAGCATGAAATTCCAGAATTGATGGGTACTTTATTCAAAATGGATTTACTAAATGCCCATATGAACATGCTATATATATGAAGACTAATTTGCAGGGTGATGTTATATTCGTTTGTCTCTATGTGGACGACTTGATTTTCACCGATAATAATTTATCCATGACTGAAGAATTCAAGAGCTTGATGGTGAAGGAGTTTGAGATGACCAATTTGGGTCTTATGGCTTATTTCTTGGGCATTGAAGTGAAGTAAGAAAATGATGGAATTTTCATTTCTCAAAAGAAGTATACAAAAGAAATCTTGGCAAAGTTTGCTATGGATGATTGTCAACCGGTTGATACCCTAGTAGAGTGTGGGGTGAAGCTAACAAAAGAAGGTGAAAGTAAACTTGTGAATCCAACTTATTACAAAAGTCTTGTTGGAAGTTTGCAATATTTGACTTGTACTAGACCTGATATTTTATATGGTGTTGGTTTGGTGAGCCGATTTATGAAGACTCCAAAGAATTCTCATCTAAAGGTAGCAAAGAAAATTTTAAGATACATTAAAGGTACACTTGATTATGGACTGTTTTATTCTTCATATGTAATTTTGGAGTTGACTGGATTTAGTGATAGTGATTGGGCTGGAAGTTATGATGATCGAAAGAGCACTACGGGGTTTGCGTTCTATCTTGGTAAAGCTGCATTTACATGGTCTTCGAAAAAACAAAATGTTGTTGCTTTGTCAACATGTGAAGCTAAATATATAGCAGCATCTTTATATCTTTGTCATGCTATTTAGTTGCGAAAATTACTTGAAGAGTTGCAACTGAAGCAAGAAAGTTCAACAAAGATTTATGTGGATAGCAAATCTGCTATTGCATTAGCAAAAAATCCAATTCATCATGAGAGATTAAAACATATTGATACTTGGTTCCATTTCATAAGGGAACATGTAAAGACTAAAGATGTTGAGCTCATTTATGTAAAGTTAAGTGAGCAAGTTGCTGATATATTGACAAAGCCACTCAGTGTTTAAGTTTTTTAGAAGCTAAGAAGCTTACTTGGAGTAATGACACTTGAAGGAACAAGTTTAAGGGGGGAGCATGTTGAGAATTAAACTTGTTTTTATCCTTTATTTATTGTTTTGATAGTATATATGTCTTGAGTATTGAAAAGTTGTATTGGAATATGAAAAGTTAGTGTAGAATATATAAAGACTCCTAGAAATATGAAGAATCAGTATAGAATATGTAGAGACTCTTAGAAATATGAAGAGTCAGTCTAGAAAGTTGAAGAGTCATTGTGAAGATCATGAATTTAGTTCTAAAAACTTGGTTCTTGTCTTTTAGAAAGCTGTGTATGAATTTAATCTAAATTCGTATGGAAATTGGTTTATAGATTTCCAGCTTTGTAACTTCATATCACAACACTTGAATCAATGAAATATGAGTCCATTATCAAGTAATAACACCCTAGCCTCATTTTTTCCATTGTTGATCAAGAATACACCCTTCTTGATCGGTTTTTGTGTTGGTTATCTCCAACATGTTAGACCCAACTGTTTTTTGTGGAGGACTAAATGAACACAAAATCTAGAGACTATCATATTAACCTTCAAGGTTTGACTCTAACCCACCTTCAATACTTTTAGCAATTCATATGCCATCACGAAATGATACAAGTTGTGGATGGGAATCTACAATACATTAGATTAATGTTTTAATTGACAACCTTTTGTTCTAATAGTATCTAAGATTTCATAAATGAATACTACAAAATTTTCTTATATTTTATATTCAATGTAAACTATCTAAGCAATGATTCTAAATCCAAAAATTAGTCATACTTTTTTTAACTTTATGTGAAGCAGAATTTTGGTTTTTCCATCATGATAGTTGAAAGGCTAATAAATAAGTCGCTCCTGCTATCACTTTGAAACAATGCATGGAATTTTTAGATCATATTAGTTCTCATTCATTTCTTTTGAAATAATTGGATTCTTTTCTTCATTTCAAAATCTGCCCCATTTTTCCACCCCATATATGATGGCTGTAGTTTCAGTCAGAATTTTTTCTCAGGAAGAAAGGCGAAAGAAGTGAAACATCCAAAATTCATATTTTTTATTTTGAAATCATACATATCTATCTAACAATACGTTACCCACTCACAACTAACCACATTTAATTTTTAAACTCAACAAACTATCAGACTTATTAATAAAATACTTATCGTATAATAACGATAACAATAAGGAATTAAATTTTAACACTCCCCCTTAATTTCTTATTATGATATTCAATAATTCTCTAAAGTACTGAAACTTATCTCTTGAAAGTGCTTTAGTAAAAATGTCTGCAACTTGATCATTGGAGCTGCAATATTTGATTTGAATCTTCTTCTTCTCCACTGCATCTCTAATAAAGTGATGCTTGATGGCAATGTGTCTTGTACGTCTATGGTAGACTGGATTCTTAGTCATAGCAATTGCTGATTTGTTGTCACACAAGATTGGAGTAGCTTCTTCTTGCTTCTCACCAATATCCTTTAAAATACGCCTTAACCATATTGCTTGTGAAGCTGCCAATGATGCCGAAACATATTCTCCAAATTCTCGCCTGATGATTGTGCCACCGTTTGTTGTTTCTTAGAAGCCCAACTAATCGCTCTGAACCAAGAGAAAAAATATATCCCAAGTGCTTCTCATATCATCAATACATCCAGCCCAATCACTATCACAAAATCCCAATAATTTTGCATCAACATTCTTCTCATACTAAATACCAAAATCAATAGTACCTTAAATGTATCTCAACACTCTCTTAGCAGCCCCAAAATGAATTTGAGTAGGTTTGTGCATAAATCTGGACAACAAACTTGCTGCATACATAATATCAGGTCTAGTAGCTATCAAATATAATAAACTTTCAATCAAGCTTCTATAGAGTGATGCATTCACTTCTTTGCTTCCATCTTTTTTGCTTAGCTTTTTATTCACAACCAATGGAGTACAAACTGATTTACAATTCACCATTCGAAATTTTTCAAGAAGAGTTTTTGCATACTTCTTTTGGCAAATAAATACTCCTTCTTGATAAATTTCAATGCCCAAGAATTGATGTAATAAACCCAAATCACTCATTTCATATTTTTGCTTCATCTCCATTTTAAAGTTAGCAATCATTCTTTCATCATTACCAATAATTACCATATCATCAACATAGAGAGAAATAATAAGAATGTCAGATATACCTTGCTTCTTAATATATAATATTGGCTCATTCTTACTTCTTTGAAAACCTTTATTGTTGAAGTAGGCATCAATCTCACTCTACCAAGTTCGGGGTGCTTGTTTGAGGCCATACAAAGCCTTTTTTAGCTTGTAGACTTTTTCTTCTTCTTCATTTGCTACAAAGCCTTGATGTTGCTCTACATAAACCTCCTCTTTCAGAGTACCATTCAAGAACGCTGATTTTACATCAAGTTGATGCAATAACCAGCCATATTTAGCTGCCAAGGTAATAAGAACTCTAATTATATCATGCCGAGCCACTGGAGCAAATGTCTCTTCATAGTCAATTCCTGATTGTTGAGAATACCCTTTAGCTACAAGTCTTGCTTTGTTCTTTTGGATAGTACCATCCAAATTGAATTTCATCTTGTAGATCCACTTAACACCAATCACTTCTTTGTCTTTTGGTCTTTCAACTAACTCCCAAGTTTTGTTCTTCTCAATCACATTAATTTCTTCTTCCATAGCTTTCTTCTAAGTCTCTTCTTTAATTGCTTTTTCAAAATTTTCTGGCTCAATAATACACAAATTGCAACTAGCATACACATCACTAAGACTTTTCATTTTCCTTAGAGGTGTACTAGATGATGAATAACTAGAGCTTGATGATGAACTTGGACATATTTGAGGAGACATTTGTGGTGCATCTTCATGAACATTATCTTCATATTCTTGAATTTCTGGTGTTTCATTAAGAATAATGGCCTGACCTTGGACTTTCTTCTCTTTCCAATCTCATGTACCCTTCTCATTAAAAATAACATCTCTACTAATAATCAATTTATTTTTCTTCAAGCTGAAAAGTCTATAGCCCTTTGATTTTGAGCTATAACCCACAAAAATGCATTTCTCACTAGTCTCATCAAGCTTGTTTCTAACATTCTTTGAAACATGAGCAAAATAAATACATCCAAAAACCTTTCAGTGATTCACTGATGGCTTCTTTCCACTCCAAGCTTCAATTGGAGTTTGATTAATCACTGCTTTTGTTGGGCATCTATTCAACAAATAAACTGTAGTAGAAACTACTTCATCCCAAAAAGACAAAGGCAATCCCTTCTCATGAAGCATTGCTTTTGACATCTCCATAATGGTTCTATTCTTTCTTTCAGCCACTCCATTTTGTTGTAGAGTGTATCCAACTGTTAGTTGTCTATTCAAGCCAATATCTTCACAAAAATTATCAAATTCATTCGAGTTATACTCACTACCTCTATCACTTCTTAACACTTTAATCAAATGTCCACTTTGCCTCTCAACAAAATTCTAAAATTTTTTAAAGATACTGAACACATCTGATTTTTGTCTTATAAAATATACCCATGTCATTCTAGAGAAGTCATCAATAAAGGTTAGGAAGTATTTGTTACCTCCATGAGATGGTGTTGACATAGGACCACATACATCTGTGTGAACAAGCTCCAATGGTGCTCTACCTCTCCATGCCTTCTCTTTTGGAAATGCTTCTCGGTGTTGCTTCCCAAGTGCACAACCTTCACAAACTTCTTTTAATTCTTGTATAGATGACAGCCCATACACCATGTTCTTCTGCTGAAGATTCTTCAAGCTTTGAAAATTCAAATGCCCAAGTCTTCTATGCCATAACCATGAGTCACCAACTATATCCATCTTCAAAGCTACATCATTCTTGTAAGAGAAAGTTAGAGGAAAACTTCTATTTTTCTCCATCTTGATCTTTGCTACAGCTTGATTTCTTTTATCAAAAATTTTGCAAGAGTCTTCTTCAAAGTGAACTGAGTATCCATGATCTACAAGTTGTCCAACACTTAACAAGTTTTGCTCCAATTCTGGAACTAGTAGCACATCGCGGATATATCTTATTCCCTTCTTTGTTTCTATGGCAATTATACCTTTTCCTTTTGCTTGAACTAAGGCACCATTACCCATCCTTACTTGAGAATTGGTAGTTGAATCAATATCCATAAAAATTCTTTCATTGCTGGTCATATGATTGCTACACCCGCGATCAAGAAATCAAACATCATGCTTTCGGTCCATAGCTGCTTGACAAGCATAGAACAGATTGGCTTCACCTTCTTTTTCTTCAATGAAATTTGCTTGCTGATTTTTTTTCAAGTAACAATCTTTTCGGACATGACCAAACTTTTTGCAATTGTGACAGTGAGGCTTTCCTCGAAACCAACAATCTTTCTCTACATGGCTACTTCTTTGACAAATTCTACATTTTTGTTGAGTGAACTCCTTATTAATTTATCTTCTAAAGTTGCTTCTTTCTCTTCCTCTTGAGTTACTTCTACCTCTTTCTCTTGTATATCTTCCACCTCTTGAAGATTCTCCTTCAGAGTCTTTATCATGAGGTCTTAAATTAACATTGAGCTTGGATTGAAAAGCACCCTCAATTATTTTTTCAGAACGCCTATTCAACCTTTGCTCAAATGCTTTAATTGATCCTATCAACTCTTCAATACTCAAAGATTCAAGATCTTTAGTTTCTTCAATAACAATAATAATGAGGTCATATTTTTCATGCAAGCTGATAAGAATTTTTTCAACAATTCTTTGATCAGAAATAGTATCTCCATATATCTTCATTTGATTCACAACCTCCATGACTCTAATGAAATAATCCTTCAACAACTCCATTTCTTTTATCTTTAAATTTTTAAAATCTCTTCGCAGAGTTTGAAGCTTTATTGTTTTTACCTTGAAAGTGCCTCTATACTCCTTTTGAAGAATATCCCAAGCCTCTTTTGATCTTATTGCATTAATAATTCTTGGAAAAATTTTATCGGCAACTCCTTGTTGAATCAAAGCTAGAGCCTTTGCATCTTTCTTCCTTTGATCCTTCAATTGTTGTTTTTGGGCATTACTCAAAGCAACTGTATCATCATGTTCATCATACCCATCTTCCACATACTCCCAAAGATCATATGATAAAAAAAATATTTTCATCTTCACAAACCAGAAATCATAGTTTTCTCCATCAAAAATGGGAACTTGTGATTGTTGAGCACTTACAGATTGATTGCTTGAACTCGCCATCTGTAAAACTTGAGACTGCTTGGAGGTATCTTCACTCAAGCCTTTTGTCGAACACCTTGAGAGCATGGGAAGACTGTTTGGATGTATCTTTTTCTGAATTTTTTTTTTAAGATCGATATCTGGAAACCATGTTCGTCGCCTATGCACGCACGGAAGCGGTATCTTCTTCTTAGATACCGCCTGCATTACATTCGTATTTATTTATTTATTTATTTTTGATTCGTTTTGATGTTCCAATGAAACGCGAAAGAGGAGTACCGCGTTGCTATGAGAAGGAAGAGATTTGAGCAATGGGGACTCGGCGGAGGATCGTCGGCGATGCTCTGATACCAGTTTGATGGCTGTAGTTTCAGCCAAAATTTTTTCTCAAGGAAGAAAGGCGAAAGAAGTGAAACATCCAAAACTCATATTTTTCATTTTGAAATCATACTTATCTATCCAACAATATGTTATCCACTCACAACTAACCACATTTGATTTTTAAACTCAACAAACTACTAGACTTATTAATAAAATACTTATCGTATAATAACGATAACAATAAAGAATTAAATTTTAACATATAAAGGAGTAATTAACCAAGACTTATTTAATCATGTTCTCATATTTCAGTTGAACGCCCTCCACCTGTGACCAGGAAAAAAAGTTATTACTTTGACCAAGCATATGCAGTTTAAATCATGATTTTATAAAAAATTTTTGGTGCGTATTTGTTCTGTCCAATCACAACTATTTGCTAGCTGTAATTAGGGGACTGGATCTCTCCTTGGACTATAGAGGATCCAAAGCCTATTCATTATGCTCATAAAGTTCCTCTCTCTTTTATCACTCCCTGTTTCCATACTGTTACACCAACACCACACTCACCTCAAGCAAATCTTCCACATAGCCACTTCTGAGATTCCTCCATCATGGCTCCCACTTCCAATACTTGTTTCATCGCAGCAGTGGAAAAAAAAAAAAAAAGGAGAAGAAACGTGATTGTTGCTCTCGAAATATAGTCTCAAAGCGGTCGTACAATTGTCTAATGAGAAGCACTCGGTGCTGGGCAACTGGGTAATGCTTGGATTTCTTTCGTCATTGGACGAATGCAGTTTAATTAGACATAAACTGGCGATGGATGATGCAATGTTGACATCCTCGTAGGCCAACTTTTGCGTTGGTGGGTCTCCAGTATAAAATCGCGTTCCGTATTCTCCTTCGCTGATGAATGGGCACCACAAATTTAGTCTCTCAATCTTGGATTCATTTTAGCATGGTGTTTGACATAATGACCTTGAAGGCTATGAGGGCTAGTGGAGTAGTTCCTCTCTTTTGTGGTGAGCCATTCATTTGTTCACATTTATCATCTCTCTCCAATCATTCCGCACCTTCCTGCCACATTGCTCATTGCACAGCGGCTACCATTTAAATAGAACACTCTTGATGCTGTTCCAGCTTCAGGCTGCTCGGGCTGAACGCATGCGTGAAAAGAGCCACTTTTGACTTTGAGAAGTTGACATATCTTGATGAGCCAAGCTTGATTCTTTGATCATCCTTTAGTATTTAACTAATCATGAGCTCTTCTATCTCACGTTCCTACTTATCAGGATTGTTGGATCTGGTGTGGGGGTTGGCAAGGCCTGACAATCCTTGTCTTTCGACTAGAGTCGCACAAGATGCTCTCTCTTTCTAGCCCAAGCGATAATGTTTTTCTATGTCCCTAAATCCATCAGCATGAGTCCACCTGCTCCACTCGCTGACTTTGCTCGGAAGTGTAACTCTTGGCTGTCGCCATCGAGATCGATTTGTTCTCCGCGTACCTCCCACGTGGTATGCATACACATGATAGAGGGGGAGAGAGAGATAGAGAGATTTGTAAACAAACCTTTACGCGACACTTGGCTCTTTGTGGAATCACGCTGCGGCTGTGGGTCGCTTTTACAAGGATTTCTCGTTTTTTTCTCTTCTACATTCCAAGACTATGATCTTTGATGATGTGACCAGATGGATGGATGAGCGGAGATCATCGTGCTTCCACCGAGAAGTTTGCCAAATTCCACTCATGGTCCACGTCGCTGTGAAGGCTTTGTTTAGGAACTCCCTTACGTCAAAGTGGCGCTTTTCTAATGCGGTGGTGGCTTCTCCCGTTTTTGAAGTTCGATGGGCCACTTCCGATGCCACCCCAGCCACTACTGGGGATGGCAATTTTACGCAACCCAATCGGAACCGCTCCCGATCCATCCAAGGAAAATTTCAAACTCTTTACGAGCGTCGCATATCGTTAAGTGTGATACAGTTTGCGTGGCCAGTTTGCAATGATGGAAGGATGGACACGAATCTAAATCTGATCGTCTCTTCATCCTTGATCTCTATAATTCACGAATCCTTCACTCAGTTCAGTGATTCGATCATTCTGAAATTCGTAAACTTTATGAATTTAAGTAAAAAAAAATGATAGGATATAGGATTTGCTACGTTCTAATGTATCTAAGTATACGATTCAGTCACATTTTTCAATCATCTTTAATATCCTTGGATGAATCCAAGAATAGAGAAGATGATCAGATTTATACTGGGTTACATTTGAATATAGCCAAGTATACCTATATATACATAGGTTTTCTTAAAGTCTCATTTATCCCAAATTGTATGTCTGCATATAACAAAATAGCTAATCAATAAGAGTTAAAAATTATTTTTTTTAGAAATATTGATGGTTTGAATCAAATTTGCAAATATATCCATGATCTAAGAATATTTCTAAAGACAATTAAAAAAAAGGGATAATGAGGTGGAATTGAAGATCCTATATCTCATAGAGTCGGGACAATGATGTCTTATCTCGATAAGATATGGGCGATGATAGGGATAAGGTAAGGTATGGAAAGTTAAAGCTTGAGGCAAATTAGGCAAAATCTAGTTCGGACTCACTCTTTCTTATCGCCCACAACTAGTTTAAGTGAATTAAAAACTTTATTCCACAAAGCATGAAATAGCATGTTGGCTACTTATAATTTATAGGTTTCAAAATATATATCTCCTCCTTACTTTTAGTCTCACATTAAATAATTAAAAAATTTTAAGCCACTTATATTAAATTGTGTCAAATTAGATATGGCTTTCATTTGGAAAGATTGGGCCTAGTCTTATTTAACCCAACTATTTTTAGTCTAACCTCATAACCAGGAATGATCTAATAAACCTTCATAGCTCAGAGTGTGTCCTTCTAAATGTGTTGCTATAATTAAATTCTCAATGGTAGATGCATTAAGATTCTTCATGTTACGTCATCGCTCATGAGAAATATGAAACTTATTTTTAAGAATAACACGGTTTGCATGCCTTTATAAATTTTTTTTTAATTATTTATTATGAATTATAATTATTTATTTATAATTATTGTAGGATTTAATTTGCATCCATTAACTTAAATTTTAAGTCACGGCGGACTTTGCCCTTTGCCCCTCGTCTATGATCCACGATTTAAATAAGGCACCGAATGGATGGCCTTGCTTCAAGGCACGGTCCATTGCTCATATAGTCACATTAGGCGTGGACGGCCTCCACCATGGGAGCTCCAGAGCCGGCTGCTGGCAAACAAATGGCTACCAACCCATCAACATTGCCTTGTGACTGGGGTTCAACCGCGCATGTGGAATAACGGCAGGATATTCCGGGACTAGATTTTTTGCCCGTTAAATCTGTCTTCCAGGAACTCGAGAGATCTCGTCTTTTCCATCACCAGACACCTGTGTACCGTAGAACGGCCGATTGGATAACAAAGAGCGTTAAGTGCGAGCCATGATCTTTCACGCAGTCAATTGGATGGGTGGAGAAAATGATGCCTCCATGGAATTCCTTATCCGAGTTAGTAGATGGAATAAAAGGCTGGCATGCGTCTCAGCTTGCTAGTGTCCATGGTCTGGGGCCACATAAGGGCCTAATATTATATTACATTGCTTAAAACTTCGTATGAGGTGACCCTCTCAACTTCATCACTGCTCCACATCGAAAAATTTTCATTTCCACCGAGCGCTCGGCAGGAAATACATGGCGAACTTTGAGACCCGTGGACGATTCCTGGTTCACAAATGGTGCATGCGTTGGGGAGAAATCTACAAAGCTTGGCTGATAACTACGCCCTTGCGAGATTACAACCCATGGTCTTGACTTGCCATCAGATGTGAAGTCCATGCAGTAGGTTCCACTGCTCAGAAGAGAGATGTGGACGCCCTCAATCTTTGGGACCTTTAAAGAGAGTTGCTGTCAACAAATGGCTTCCGCAGTTCCACGGCATGGATGGAATATAAAGACTGGGAGAGCTGCAAGGATTATACTCCCGTTGGCTATATAGTGGGGCAGCTGATAGGAGCCCATCCCAGCCCCACTACTCTTCTCTGAAATGGCCAGCTTACATGCGTGCAAGCCAGTAGGCTCATGGGCCAGGGTGCCGTTAACCACAAGACCACGAAGCCATGATGCGAGTTGGGTCGAACGGTTATTGAACCATTTGACACTTTTGACGTTAAGCCAACACCATTGCAGCATCAAAAACCGCGCTTTATATATATGTTTCAGTGGTGCCAGATGAAGGGTTGGTGCTGCATCGAACCATTGCATGGTCCAATGAGCATATCGGACCCAACCCTGGTCCATAGAACCCATATCATGGATACATATGTGACATCTAATCTTTTTGACTAGCTTACTTTATATTAAAATATAATTTAATTGGATTGAGTTAAAAAAAAAAAAAATTCACTTGAATTTGTCGGTCATGTGGTTTCGGTAGTTTAGGGCGTTACAAATGATATCAGAGCTTAGGCTATGATTTTGAAGGATAAGTTTAGGTTTGACCATAAGGATACGAGTAAAAATTAGATTAAGTGAAAGTAGGTGAAACCTTTTCTTAATATGAAGGTTTATATCAGAGTTGTCCAGTGAAAGTATGGTTGATCTAATGTCATAATTTGAAGTATTATGATTGGAAAAGACATAAATATAAGTATATGTGACTTGAAAATAATATTTACAATTCTAAATTAAAATTTTGAGAATGAAATTTTTTTTTAAGAGGAGAAGAATATGAGATTCAGCCTTTTTGGCTAGCTTAATGGCTAGCTTACTTTGAATAAGATGCAATTAGATTGGATTGAGTTAAAAAAAAAAAAAAAAAAAAAAAAAAAAAAAAAAAAACCTTTCACTCGAGGTTTTAGGTCATGTTGTTTTGATTGACTAACGAGTTAATTGAACCAACATACTAATATGCTAATATATTAAGATTGAGGCATTAATCATGCTTGTGTATTGTCATGGTAGCGTGCAAGGTTACATATCTTCATATCTTCATGGGCATATAGTATATTAGCATGGTTCGAATTTTGTGCGAAGGGTACAAAGGTGAGTTAATTGGGCCACATCTTCCTCTTTGTTACTATAGATTAAGCTATTGGACCCAAGTCAGCTGAAGACCTCATGTCTAAAGTCCAAGTCCGCCCCAAATTGTAACAGTAGGAGAGCCTTGGCAGCAGCCCTGTTTCGGGCCCATTAGAATTCAGAAGTGCCAAATCATTAGCGCAAAAATAGTTAGCACTGAAAACTGAATTTTTATTTTTTTTTTTGGCCAGTAGAAGCATTTAGAACAGTTTTACCTCCATCTGATCATTATTGGGAAAAAAAAAAAAAAATCGTCATCATAGAAAACAGAGTTCACTAAAGAGAGTCTCTTGAACGCCTATTACTATGCTATGCATTCAATCTTTGATTATGATAAACCCATCAAATGAAGTGCTTTACATATGTAATCCAAGTAATCAGACTTTTTCCTCTGTAAGTGAATACAAAATAAAAACAAAGTAATTTGTTGGTCATGTTGTTTCTGATATGATGAAGGAATATTTAATAAACAATACTTGCACCAGTGATGATAAATATTTTATGCCATGCGATGCACACATTATTGGAATTCAATCAAGGATTATCTGTCCTAATTACAATTCAACCAAAGTAGAACTTTAATTGGATTATGATGACCAAGCCAAACCTTGGGTTCAATCACATGTACATGGAATGCCACGTCACCTGATTTTGATCAAGGAATTGCCTCATATGGCACATAGATTAAATTTGAATCGAGCTCAAAATGAGATTTAGGGGATGTTTGCCAAACTCAAAAACAGGCTTAGAACTAGTTAAGATAAATTAGTTTAAATAATCTTTTATAAACTGTAATTAGTTTTAAAATATGAATAATTTATCTACAAATTAATTCAGCTCTATTTTAATTTAAACATTGTTTGGTTACTTTTAAACTAGTTTTGCTGGACAAATATGGGGGCATATAAAGCCATGGGATTTAAAAAATAAAATTTTAAGTTGGCATAAATTTTTGGTATGAAAACTAGTTTTGCAAAACTAACTTTGATTTGATCATTTTTCTTACTCTTGATTCCACATGGATCCATCCCACCTTTTTCGTCCTTTTTATTGATGCTGATTTTTGGCTTATTAGATCAACGGATGAAATTTATTTATGACAAAAATTTGAACTCAGCCTTTTCTCCATGAAATCCTTTGTTGACAAAATCTTTACCCAAGAAACTAGAAATCAGTTTGCAACCACCCTTAAAACTCATTAGAGGTCCTAAGATCTTTCCCTCGGGGGTCCCTTCGATGATCAAGTCAGTCCTCTTTGAGTTTGAGAAAAGAGAAAGAGAAAAAGAAAGGAAAGAGAGGGAAAAGAGTCTTACACTCCTTAGCCTTTTTAAGACTTTTGATGATGTATATATAGGTGTTAGCAATAAGTTAATAATGTTAACTTCTTGTAAATTTTGAGTAGATCCCTTTGACCTTGCTTAATTAAATTCAGTTATGATCTAGTTAGCCAGATATTTTTCTATACATATATGCTTTCACTATAATTTTGTACATGTATCTTTATCATTCTAACTTATCAAAATTCCATATCATCACATATTCTCCACTTTTAAGGATTGCATGCGTCTTTTCCTTTAGACCTTGAAAGTAATTTTTAAAAAAATAATTAAAGTTTTATCAATTATATTGTATTTAAGAGGAAATCTCTTATTTATTCTGAGTCTTCTCATTTTTTAGATTAGATCTTTAATTTAGTCGGCCTGATGGAATGATTCCTTTAGTTTTGAAAGGTATTTTTGATAGAGTAACGTCTTTAGCTTAAGACGATCCTTTTTTTTTTTTTTTTTCAAGGTTAACTTGGAGAAACAACAACATTCGCTATAAGTAATTCTTTCTAAAAGTTTAATTTATATGATTAATCTTCTCAATCTGAGGTAATTTCTAAAGATGATCAATTTTAAAGAATAACTATACTTAATTTAAGATAACCCATTTAAAATGGTTGGCCTAAAAGAACAACTTTGTTGGTCTTATATGCCTTTTAAAATAATCAGCCTAAAAGAACAACTTCGTTGGTTTCAAATGACCCTTTGAAATGGTTGGCCTAAAAGAAAAACTTCGTCAACCTTGGATGACCTTTTGAAATAGTTGATTTAAAAGAACAATAACCCTTTTAAAATGGTTGGCCTAAAAGAAAAACTTCGCCAACCTCAGATGACCTTTTGAAATAGTTGATTTAAAAGAACAATAACCCTTTTAAAATGGTTGGCCTAAAAGAACAACTTTGTTGGTCTCAAACGGCCTTTTGAAATGATCGGCCTAGAAGAACAATTTTATTGGCTTCAAATGACCCTTTGAAATAGTCAATCTAAAAAAAAAACTTCGTTGGCCTCAAATGACCTTTTGAAATGATTATTTTAAAAGAACAACTTTGTTGGCCTCAAATGATCTTTTGAAATGGTCAGTCTAGATGACCAATTTCACTGATCTAAAATGATCTTTTAAAAAGGTTGGCCTAGAAGGTCAAATTTGTTAGTCTAAAATGACCTTTTAAGAAGGTAGGCCTAGAATGTCAACTTTATCGACCGAAACTAACCTTTAAAGAAGATCGGCCTAAAAGATCAACTTCGCTGGCCCAAAATGACCTTTAAAGAAGATCGGCCTAAAACATCGGCCTAAAGTACATTTCAAACATTTACTCATTTTATTTTATAATCTTATTAATAATTTAACATAATTTTAAAAACACACTTTTATATATTACTACTTCTTATATTATTTTAATATTTTATAAGTTTACAACTATTATTTTTATTAGTATCTAATTATTATGTAATTTTGTGTCTATATGTTCCAGCATTTAGAGTAACAAGGTAAAAAAAAAAAAAGAAAGAAAGTATTAAATTGATTATTGATAAATTACTTAAAAGGAAAAAGAAAAAAAAAAGTATGTACTGAATTCTTAAAATAAAAAAAAAAAAAAATACTAAGCCACTCTAGAACGATCTGAGTGAATCTTAATTCAATCATTTAGAATTAGAATTTAGTTTAAATGACCTTTACTCGAAAGTAAATTGAATCTGAAATGATCCGGCCTAATCACCACTTCAACCCACATCTATAAATCCATGAGCCATGGGAAGCATCACAAACTGATGAATCAGGTAAACTTTACAGTATACATGAAAAGTTCCTGATCATCCACCATCCTTTTCACAAATTTATGTGTAAAAGAACGAATCATTGAATCTGAAAGCCATTTTCCACTGTTCTTGCTGGCAGTAAAAGAAAGATCCTTCCTGTACACCAATGCAATGGAGCACTAGAAAACCGACCATTAATTCTACACTATGGTGTGCAAAAGATTTGAACATGAAAGGGTGGGAAACTAGAGGCTGGCTAATGTTTTTTTCAGAAGTAGTTGGAATCGATCACAAAGCATGGTATGGTAATCACTTTGGCCTGTAATGTTATAATTGTAGCTATCCGCAATGCATTACAAATCGTGAAATAAATTTTTGGATAATTGAGCAGTTAAGTCTCCATGGTATGGAAAAATCATCATAAAAGATCTCCACATTCCATACCCTTTGAGGCATCATGCACAAAACTGGCATTGTGCGTAACACTGTAGATTCTGCAAGCCCATGTTGTTTCCACCATGGTACTGTGTACTTCTCATCACTTCTAGAGGGTAATACTCCTGGACTGGGCTGGAGAGGCAAATACTAGCAAGTAATATGTGCTTGCTGAGAGCAGTGGGAATAGGGCTTTTCTTTCTCATCCAAATCCTCTTTAGAGCATGCAGAACATTGGCCCTATAGGAAGTATTTCATCCAATTTGAGCATCAACTGGAGGTCCTATAAAAGTACATGGAAAGTCCAAGGAACATTTTTAAGGAGCAACTGACGTTCAATCTTTTAGTGAGCCAAATTTTAATGTTTAGACCCTATTAACAAGTTGCTTAAATCTTACCCATAACATTATTTTTTTTAAATTTTTTATCTTTCTTATTATATGATAATTTTATGTACACTTATATTGTTTTTGTGCAGTAGGAAGATATCACGTCCAATGTGAAGATAATTGTGTATAGTGAGAAGTAACTGTGTACAATAAGAAGATAACTGTATGCTGTAAAAAGATAACTATATAGATGTACATGGTAACTATTCCACTGTACATAATAAAAAGAATTAAAAATTAAAAAAATTGATATGATGGATCAGATGTTTGGTATACTGCTTCAATATTTTAATTTTCAACTTACAATGCCACAGTGTGACCCACGCAGCTGAAGCTGAAGCTTAATTACAAGAGGCAATAGATCGGTTTTGCTTGCACCAAGAATAAAGTAAAATAGAGGTCAACCATCGATGACATCAAAACGACCAATATTGCGCCTAATTCTTTATCTTTTGGTACATGATATGTGAAAGAATTTTGATTTACCACTTGTCATCCATGTAAAGAGCCTTGTAAAGAGATATTCTCATCTCCCAAGTGTTCAACTTCTGTAGCTAGCATCCAAAGAGAGTTACTGCTGGAATTAACTACTTCCTCCGATACAAAAGATGAAAAAAAAAAAAAAAAAGAAAAAAAGAAAAAAAAGAAAGAATCCTTAACGGGAATGTATCAAGATTTGATTAGTATGCATCTTAGGCAAAGAATGTGATATTAATCGTCTTCTATAGAGCAAAGGTTTGATCTAGAATTTTCCGTGTTACTCAATAATTTTTCATTGGTATTTTCCAATCATCTTGCATTTTCCTAATCTCAACCCCTATGATATATATATGATGATAATTACTTTGATCGATAATGATTATTCCTATGAGGATGACTAATCATTGCAAAGCATTAACGGATTTCAATTTCCTTAAGAGGTGTTTGGTATAGGATGATCGGTCCGAGATTTCTGATGATCTATGAGATGGTGATAAAATTACTTCCCATTTAGTTGCATTGGGATAATCTTATATGATAGCAATTCAAGATCATACCCACCTTATATATCACCCTCTTTGCGTGTTATCCTATCACTGTCCTCAAAGATGGTAATTCAAGATCATCCTTCGGAAATGATCTTAGACTAAGATTTATAGACCAAAATACTCCTTATTTATAATAATTATATTAATAATATAATACATTATATTATATTATATTATATTATTTATATAATATTATAATATTATATAATATTAGTTTATATATTATAATATAGATATAATTTAATATATTGTATGACCTCATATTATATTATATATGTTATAGTAATATAATATAAATATAATAAAAATAATTTTGATATTTTATGGTTAGTAATTTTAGATTTTTATAACGTACCAAATATGATGATGTTAGATCACTGGTTATCTTTGATCATATTATACCAAATATGGTGATATTGGATAATTAAAGATCAGATTGCTTCAAAATTAAAATAATTAATAATTCAAGATCATCGAGGCGATCAAAGAGCAGCAAATGCTCCCTAATAGACAACTTATTGATCTTAAAGAATGAGCTGTATGTTGAAAGTTAATGGGTTTGTCCATTTTTAAATGAACCATCTTGATCGCCCACGCCGCTATCGAGCAGCTTCTAGATCACAAAACTTTGATTCCGCATGGAAAATAATTTTTTCAAAGGGATCGAGCCGTCCCCACATTGACCTTGGCATTCCTCAACAATTTAAAAATAAAACTTGTCAAGAAATATTTTATTCAAAGTTATTGCCAAGAATATTTATCTATGTTGACTTGCAAGTTTTGTCTCGACAAAATCATACATTTTTATTGAGCCACGAGAGCAAAATAAATATAGGAATCCCTTCTTCCTCTTCTCCATGAAATAATGTGAGGGAATGCTCTTTCAAGTTATTTTTTTATCCAGATAGCTCTTGTCTCGTAGTCAATTCTTAACAAAAACTTAGTCATGATTCCTCCGGATATCATAGAATAATAAATAAATAATCAATTAAATATTAGTCAATATAATGTCATTGGACATTTATTTTAGTTGGTTGATCTCTATTTTGTCGTTTGGTAGAAACAAGTCCCAAAGATAATTGATATGTTTTTTTAATTACACATCAAGATTGAAAATTCCAAACAAAATTGTTCCAAAATTGACTGAAATATTTGATTTTGATTTGTTTCAAACAATTTTGTCTGATACTATTATTTTTTATTTTATTATTTTGTTTTACCGCTAAATATGATTAGTTCTTCCTAAAATTCATTAAATAATTCAAGCACATATTTACTTAAGGCTCTAACGACCACTTCTCTCTTGTTATTTTTATCTAGATTGTATTATTGATGTGGGTAAGTTGCAATCATGATCTATATTTTTAATTTATAAATAATATTGACAATATATAGAAGTAAAGGAGTTCATCCATGTTCAGGAGCTTTTAATGTTATCTTGGAACGTGAGATATATTATTAGTTTTATGTTCTTATATACCGGTTTCTACATGATTAAGTGATATTTAGTATTTTAGTCAATATATTAGCATATTTATGTGACATAGTTAATGTACTAACTTTAGTGAAATTAAATTTCAACTCAAAACTATTCAAAAATAATATATCATGATTCATGACTCTAGATGACTTAAAAGAAAATAAAATGATGTAAAATAAGTTATCTTCATTTTTTTATTTTTCTCTAATTTTTATGTTTTTTTTTCTTCTTTTGACTAAAATTAGGAAATTTCAATGAAATAATAAAAATTGAAAGCATTGAGCGAAGCATAAATGAAAACAAAAATTAATTTCAAAACCTTGTTACACATCTAATTTTATAATAAATATTTGCAATTGTGTTTTTATTTGAATGACTTATTATTTGTGTCTCAGGGTTTTAAATATTAAAAATTTTAAGGGATTTAGATATTTTACTTATTTGGCGGTTCCAATTAGTTGCAAGCGTGGCTGGTGCACTTAAAAAAAGAAAAAAAAAAGGTCGAACTTCATGGGTGTGGTAAAAAAAATGCTCTAATGTATGACCGTGTTATTATGCATACAGTGAAACTGCTTGCTCTTTCTGAGGCCACTACTGTTATGCAATGAGGTAGAGGAGATAATTGCTCCGATAGAACCTTTAGAACATGATGGTGTTTGCTTGGAGCTCACTGCTACAGTGAGACTGTAGAAGTAGAAAATATGAAGAGATGGTAATTTTATTAGGAGAATGGAGGAGGTAAGAACTTTAAAGACAATAATAGCTTCAATGGAGGATACAATGGCTCTCATTTGGATTAGAATAGGCGAGGATTTTGGTTTAACCTTTCATGGAAGTTAAATGGCTAAAAAATCCTTCGTCATATTAATAATTTTGCAAAACTTCTCATACAATAATGTATGTCTTTAATAGAAGTCTTACTGCTTTCTTAGGCACTTAAATTCAAGCTCCCTCTTTGTTTACCCTGGTGTGCTACAGTTTCCTTCAGATAAGTAGCCCTCAAGCTTCATGGCAGGCCTATCTTCACAAAGTTAGCTCAAAATCTATCAGTGGATCATTGACATTGATTCCACGTCAGTTAATGGGTCATGCCTGGTTGTACCATCATCTATCAGTGGATCATATTTATCAATAAAGTGACCTCAAAATCTATTTATCTGGCAGGTCAATGTATGTCTTAGAGTGGACTCCTATAGCTGTTCATGGTCGGGTTAACAGTTGAGCAAGAACTGACATTTAAACTGTTATCTCTGTTCTCACCCAACTGTAACGCTACTATTCAAGCAGTATTCTTTATGTTTTTTTAATTATTGTTTATGACTTAATATTTAAAGTTACATCAGCTGCATTTGGATGGATGCAGATATAGATCGTATATTAGCTGAACCCAAAAAAATATTATACGCTGTTACATATTATTTCTTACTCAAAATAAAACCTATTTACTTGAATATTTTGTGTGTTTTAGATGAGACATGATTTTTTTTTTTTTTCTTCCTTCCCTTCTTGTTTGCTTGTTTAAGATGAGTTGAGAACTCTCTCTTCCATTCAAGTTCATATGATAGCAAGCACATCAGCTGTTCATCTATTTCCCCATCTTGTTACCCACTTGGCCACCTAATATAACCTTTGTATGACCTCTTTTTATTCTTAACTGTATGCTGATCCGATTTGATCATGCTCCCCATTCGACTACCAAACAATAAAGAATATCTGGTCGATATTGCTCAACTATAAGTCCAGGAAGAATTATACAAACCAGAGCTTTATTCAATACCGTAGTTTCCGGCCGGCAGTCCGGTGCCCACGTTAAAAAAAATAAAAAAATCACATGTCAACAAAAAAAAACTTCATGATAGCTTTTATTATTATTATTATTATTATTATATAAAAGGGAAGGTGTAAACCACCCAAGCCTTCATGGTAGCTAACCTAGATGAATTTTGGTGGATGGAGAAGATAGAGAATAACATGAATGGATGGTTAATATTGGCATGGAATCTTCTGCACACCTATAGAACCTAAATTAAAGTATGATTTACAGTTAAAAGAATGGATGGCATCAAATTAAATATGAATATATATGAGTTTAGTCAATCAAGCATGCAGCAGTGTGATGTTTTATTTAAGTTTGTCTCCTGGTAGGACTTTCCATAAGCCATCTAATATTTCTTCAGTTACTGTACACCCATAATAGCAGGGAACTCAGTCTTTTTAGTCATCTGGCATGGTTTCAAAGCCTCAAAGGTGTTGCCTCCACCAGATGGAATCAAATGAAGAGGACTCTCATGCTGTTATCAACACCTTACCTGGCCTTCGCTGGACAAACAAAAAGGGCCCAAATAAGTTAGATCTTTCACCAATCCAACCTTAAGTTCCTGTGTAATTAGACTCCATGGAAGCCTAGAGTCAGAACAGACTCTAATCCTTCCAACCATAAGCCTTCAAGCCATGGTGATAACCCAGTCATCTCGCCCATCCTCTGAATTTTCTATGCAAAATTATGCGATAAGTACCTCCACTTTAACAAGCTTAGCCGACTATGTTTACCAGATAACGTGGCTGCGAACTAGACTTCAAACTTCTTAGAACTTCATTTCTCCATAACTAAAGGTCTGTGAACGGACCAGATTGTTTGAAGCTGCCGAGTGGAATAAGGCTTGGTTTTGTGACTTAACTGAGATTTTTTTTTTTTTTTCTTGGTTAAAACAT
Organism: Metroxylon sagu; assembly: GCA_017589505.3. NCBI lineage: Eukaryota > Viridiplantae > Streptophyta > Magnoliopsida > Arecales > Arecaceae > Metroxylon > Metroxylon sagu. The sequence continues at coordinate 1,032,334 of JACVBY030000580.1, read as the reverse complement.
AATATTTATTTGAACTGTCCAGACTTTCACTTAAAATTCTTTTTGATCCCTCGTGTTTGAAATATGTTTTCATGAGGACCTATTTGATTAACGAGAGATTAAATTATAATAATTAAAAATTTTTGAGGACCAAAAAACTGAAATTTAAGTGTGGGTTCGAGGGCCAAAACGTACATTTTTGCACGGGAATACCGCTGGTTGGTTCCTTGCATCCCATGGAACGACTCGGCCCCTCGAGCGGGGATGTTCGAGAGAACCAAAACTTCTAGAACTCGGGGAAATGCGCGGCTTTCCAAAGGAAAATATATAAAGAAGGGGGCTGATTTCGTAAATCTGATGGAGTCTTTCCTCGCATTTGTCTCGCTTTCCCTTTGCGCTCGCGTCTGCGCCACCGTAGCGCGTGAGCTTTGAATCCCTGGCTGACTCAACCGCAACCAAGCAAGCATCCGCCAAGTCTTCCCTCTTTCGTCCGTCACCTCTCTCGCCTCCCTCCTCTGACCACCGATTCTTTGCCTCCTCTCCATCTGACGAGCCTTCGTCTGAGGGGCGAAGCATCGTCGCCGCCAGGTACCGCAACATCTCCTACCAAATATTCTCCCGCTTCTCCTTAATCTCGGTTTTATGTCTTTGCTTTTGCTTGTTTGCTTGTTTGATTCGATGATCGAGAGCTCTTCCTATGAAATTTTGACGATTCAAATTGGTGGTTTTGGGGATGTTGGAGAGGATGTCGAGTCCATTAAAAAGATTGGGGTTGCAGAGGCCATGAGCTATCGAAACGAGGAGGAGGTTGATGGTTGGTGCGGGGATTGCGATATGTGCGATATTGCAGCACTTGGGACGAATTTAGCGAAGGATTCGTCACTGGACCAGCCGTAGCATGATTGGAAGAGATATAAAGCATGTTAAAGAGTTTGAGGGTTGGAAATAGGGCTAATTTTATTTACGCGAATGTATTGAGAATGAGGGATGCAAATATGTTGTTTTTTTTGTCCGGGGAGGCTCATCCACTACCCAAAATGTGGTGAGTAAACTTATTGGGTCCATGGGTGAAAAAGGTAGTTAACGAGGTTAAAAGTTATTTCAAAATGAAGGTTATTAACCACCCAAAGCTCTCTATCTTATTTCCATAAAGTTATTTTCTGTTTAGCTAGTTAGGGAGTGAATAATAATGGTTAAAGTCATTTAAGGGGTGGTTAGCTATTTGGCATCCAAATGCAGCCATAGAAGAAGTGTTGTATCATGATAGATGGGTGAGAAAACATCAAGAGGTGCATGGTGAGAAGATTAATGTTGAAAGACTAGTTTGTTTGATGGGCAAGATTGGAAGGCTCGAATATGGAAGGGCATAGGGGGATTATGTGACACATGTTGAGAATGAGCTTTTCAAAAAACTTAGAAATGCGATTTTTGAGATTTCTAGGAAAAAGGACATGTGGACTTGGTGATTTTTCTCACCTTGTTTAATGTCTTTATTTGTGGATATTAGATCATCTTGTGATTTTAAAGTGGTTTTAGGCTTCAGTAGATCAAGGTTGTTAGAGCATTCAACACTCCTTGATTTTTTCTCTTTTTTGGAACCTTTATTTGTTCAGAAAATCAATAATGGATGTAATTGATTTTGATAAACGACATAAGACTTACTTTATAAAAGAAACAAGAAAAAGGGCAAAACAGAGCTACTATAATGAAAACACACTTAAAAGTTAAAACATCTGAACAAAATATGACAAACATAATGGAGAGGTCAACTTGACCAAGAAAAAATATAGAATAGCAGGAACAGGAGAAAGAAAGGATTTTTTAAAAGAAGGGGAGAGAAAGGAAAAAGAAACGTATAAGTTGGAGTAGAGAAAAATGAAAAATAAAGAAACAGGAACAATTAACGAATATGATTGCAACCAAGGAACAAATAGTGAAGAAGAGGAGAAAGGGCAAAATCAGTTTAGGAACATGCTTGACTAGATCAAGAAAATAAAAGATTGGAATTAGAAATGAAAGCCAGTATGGAAGGTAAAGAAAGGAAAGGACGATGGGAAGACAGGGGGAAAAGATATTTTTTCCATGCTGAAATTGAATAAAATTGTGTGTGATCGTGTGATTTATCAGACCTTGCAAGAAATCTTGCTGTGATCCTAAGCAAATTGTTAAGGTGCCTTAACAAGTAGATCCAGTTACTTAATTTTGAATACTCTCTTGATGAGTCCTTGATCCTTGATTAAGGGGTTGTGTAAGGTTTGGAGGATTGTAGAAACCATGATTTAATGCTTGATGACTTAAAGCAGGAACAGAGCAAGAGCAGATTTGGGTACAATAGTAGGATGCAATTCTTTTTTCATAAAACTAGGAGGTGCATGGTCAATTTTCTAGAATAGGTACAATGTTGTGGGTTCAGTATTTAAGTTATATGACTTTATGTATTCTAGAATCTTCCGAAGTGGGTAAGGAAAAGTAAAATGTGTGCTCTGGTAGATATTCTAATTTCATAGGTTTTGGTAGCCAACAAATGCATCTAGGCAAGAAGTTCTTAGAATTTTTTTGTTTGTGTGTTGCATTGGCAATGCACTGTTTGTCTTTAATGTGTGTGTATGTGTGTTCGCGTGAGTGTACGATTGATTGTAAGTCAATTAGTCAGATCACCAATTATACTTTCCCAGCTTGATGTTGTTCAATGGGCCCCACTAAAATTTGTCATATGTTAATAAGAATGAGATAATGCATCATTTGCTCCTTTTACTTTCAACATCAATATGCCAAGTATTTGAAAATTTTTGTGCCTTGACGTGGCTTTTGGAGGAGTTGATCTAGTAGGATTCTGATCCCATGAAAAATTCAAATAGCACCCATCACTGTTTCTGGAATATTATAGGGGTAATATGTCAAAGAAAATTTCTCTTGTCTAGTTTTAACCGCAATGCCATGTTAAAGTTTTACTTGTTGTCTGGTAGACAATCACATAAGAAAATATGAAAGTCTGTGGGGCATCTTTTGAAGCAATGATTTTTTGAGATGTAAGATGTGGATCTAGTATTTAATATTGAATATTGGGATGCTAGGTTGATGCAGGATCTAACCAATTACTTCTTGCTGCTGAACTTTTTGTCTGCCCTTTGTCCTTGCTTATGATCCAGGTATAATTCCTAACAAATAACAAAATCCAAAGGAGGTTGATTTGGATGATGGAAAAATGTTTATCGCTGAGAATTATCATGTATAATTGCCTAACAAATAACAAAATCCAAAGGAGGTTCATTTGGACGATGGAAAACGTTTATTGCTGAGAATTATCATGTTGTGATTTAGATAATGATGCTAGGACTAAGTGGGAATGGGGCTTTGACATGGTACTTGAACAACATGAAACTTCTGTTTTATGAAATCGTGTTAGAGAAGCAAGAATAGCAAAGAATGAAGATCCCTATATCGAAAAAAATCAGAAGGTAGGTGACCCGCGAGTGCTTTGGGAGGGCCTTCTTGGGCATGTGTTTGTCACAAAATGCTAAAACATGTGAATTTCATCATTCAACTCTCAATCATGCAATGGCTTTTCATGTACATATATAGGAAAAGTTAATTATTAAGAAAGGAAAAATAAATATCAAAGCTTAATTGATAAGCAGTTAATTTTGGCAACATGCTATTGGCTAGTAGTCCTGCTTATGAGGTCAAATCAATATGTTCTAAGAAGAAATATTTGAATATCAAATAGACAACTTAAAATTTTCATAAAATGAATTATTATGTGGCTAATTAGTCATGGCATACTTGAAGTCTGAGGGATTTTCAGCCTCTGCGATGATCAAACTAAGAGAAATTAATGATGAGAAAGTTGTGGACTTAACTTTCCAGTGAGTAATATTGTCCATTTGAATAGGTGAATTATTAATTGAATGCCTTTATAAAGACATCAGCTTCATGAAACACAGACTTCTTCTTTTTTTTTTTTTGGCATATGGCCCCAGCTTCACAAGCCTAAAGTTAAATTATGAAGCTCATTTTTTTTCATGTTCATTTTATAACTCTTCATCATGTGTGTTCGCTTCTTTTATTAAGCTGTAAGCTGTTATCACATCTTTATCATGATCATGCTTCATATGGTTCCCTGTACAGTATTAAACCGCTAAACTTGTCTCATCAATATTATCATATATCTCAGCTTTTGTTTATAAGCCATTTAGTTGTTTTCTATGCTTGTGATGCCTCATTAATATCTGTGTCATGAAATGCCATTTCAGCTAACACCCTGGTTTCCTCATATCCTTGCATTATCATGCTTTGTTACTAAACTGCCTTCCTCATACTCTGCTTTTTTTAGATTCTTGGTGAATGATTTAACTTCACTTTTAGATTTTTGTTTTGAGGAAGAGGAGCGGGGGGTTGTTTGCACTCACTTTAGTGTGGCTTTATGCTTAATGTGATAATGTATTTGCTATATCTGCTATATCCGCTCCCACATTTTCTTCCTTACTATCAGAAGGTTACTTATTTAGTGTGAAGAAAACAAACATATACATCTCCGATACGACAATCTTGAGCCCAATAGGTGACATGTGATTGATTTGTGTCAAGATGAATGCCCCTTTTTATTTATCATGCTCTTATATGAGTATTATTATTATTATTTTTTGATTTAAAGAAATATCTTGGCCATCACATTTAACCATCTTTGACTGAAAAAGAAAATGAAGACATGTTCTTGGGTAAAGCAGTATGTCTTGATCAAGGTGATGTTTATCAAAGTCTTAAATTAGGTTCTTTCTGTAAAAGATATTATTAACACGGATGTAATAGCTTAAGCTGAACCATTTGTCAGCAACTAGCGTTCAGCTTGAAATTTGTCTTAACAAGGGCTTGCTCGATAAGTAAATGAACCAAGCTAGCTAGGCCTGCCTAGATTGCGCTTGGCCCATTTATCCTTGAAATCCAAATAACAATTAATTAATTAATTGATATATTTACTTTTATGTCTAACTATGAATTATAAATTAAATCTACTCTTTTTTAAATTTATTTACCAAAGACTAACATAATCAGCATAATGTAGACTACATTTTTCTGTAAATGATGTAGAACATATTTCAATTATAGGATTAAGATATGGTATTGAAATTAGCTTAAAATTATACAGAAATCTTAAGAACCTTAGGCTTTGTCAAAATATCTTGAAAAGTCTCTTCTTAAACACTTCAAATTTCACTCAGCTTTAAATTAGATGGCTCCAACTGGGCTCATTTACAGAATGTTCCAAGCTGGAGCTGTTAAATTGTAAATTCTAGCAAGTCAAAAGACTAGTGGTGGCATTTAATGCTAGAATAGCTGGAAATCTAAGCCAATTTTTGTTCTAGCTTTGTAGAAATATATAGAGAAAGTTAAGAGGTGAAACTAGTAGAGCAAATTCTTGAGTTCTTCATTGTTTCATTGACAGAGGGTATCAGTGCCTTGGCTGGAATATCCATTGAGAACCTACAACAAAAACTGCCTTGTACCTGCCTTAAAGGTGCTAGGATTGGTTTGATTTATCTTGGCTTGTTTATACTCCTAGTCAGATGACTTGCTTTCCTGGTTGAAGACATGAAAGGTAGTGGAAGCGGAACTCCGGAGAGGAGATGACATGAAGTGCATTTTTGGGTCTTCAATAATCTAGATATTCATATTGTTTTTTAATCATTAACAGGCCTTGGAATGTCATGGCTACCCGTATAGGGCTTGTCTATTCACACATGAATTTTACTGGGAGATGAAGAGTTATATGGTGCATATAATAAAATAGAGAGGGTATGGAACAAAAAAATATGGTAACTTTAAGGATGATTGCCTATCCATTGGTACAAACTGTATTTCTGATGATTAAGGGATCCAAGTTGTTTAAAATGACATGAACTCTAAGCATGAACACTACTAATGGATTTTTAGAATGACTAAAATATTCCTAACACTATGCATTATACAAGTATGGTTGCCTATATAATGCATGGGACACACTCTTAGATGTGTACGGATCAAGTGAAGTTATGGCAACTGACCAATTTAACCCAAAAGCTTAAGCTGATGGAAAAAGGGTGAACAATGTATATCAGGCTTAACAACCTCTTATCTGTGGCCCTGATCATGCACATGGAGGGATAATCGAGTGAAGTCTAGCCAAAATCAGATCAACAGGTAACTCGAGATAATTAAATAAATAACTAAATAAGAGGGGATTTGAGCTCATGACTTCCTCCATACCTGAGCTTTGATACTATTTTAACTGACCAATTTAACCCGAAAGTTTAACCTGATAGGAAAAGGGCCAACAATGTATATCAGGCTTAAATTTATCAAATTTTTAATTTTTCCTATAATTTAAACCGCTTATTATTTGATCATTGCATGTTCATTGCAAATCTTGAAGTGGAAAAATGAAGCTATTGCATATTGCTGCCCCAACCCAACGTACTTTATGATAGTCTTAGACCAGCATGCTGTCTCCTGGTTTCATCTGGCTTGGAAATAATCATTTCTGTTTTTTTGGTTTATATTAGGCCAAACTGATGTTCTAAGGTCCTAATTTTTTTTACCCTATGCATCTAGCGTGATGTCATTGACCTTTTCTTGTTATTTCTTTCTGTGCCTAACAGATTTTCTAGAGCATTAAAATGATGTCAAGTTCATCTGAGATGCTGGAAAAGAATAGTGAAAATTCTGAGCAGCATGCACGGGAAGATAGTGAATATGCAAGGCTGGTTGTGCCACATGAAAGGAGAACAACTGGTGTTAATTCTCAACAGTCACTTGAGAAATCAAAGTCTCAATCCTTCAACTGGTGGATCAAAATCTTTTCTTGGTGCTTGCTTCTGATACTACTTTCATACATATTTGTGAAATGGGGAGTCCCATTTGCTTTTGAAAAGGTAGTTCCTCTATCAGCCCATGTTCTCTCTCTCTCTCTCTCTCTCTGTGTGTTTCTGATTTTTCTTGTACCCATGAAAAAGGAATTTAGTAGTTGGTCCTTTAATAACAATTCTTGTATCCAACTTTGATAAGATGCATTTGCTTGAGTTTTTTTACCTGATATGAAGCTAAACCTTGACAAATTTGAGCTAGAGTGTGATTGCATACCTCTTTGATCCTGAATACCGTGTATGATAATGGGTGATCTATCTCAGGCAACTGGCCACCCACCATTTTGGATGTGATTGGTTGTTCAATAAGATGCAACCGTCCATTGATGCTCCTAGCTTCTAAAAGTTGGTGGACCCTGCCAAATGAAAGATCTGATGTGGCAGAAGAAGATTCTTGTTGAGGAGCGGCAATAGGACAAGAGTTTTGATAAACATTTGGGTGTTCTCTTGAGAGATGATCATGGAGGTCATTTGACCTCATGGGCAGAATCAGCATACATAACACAGCTGGCGATATCCGTGAAGACTGAATCAAGATGCCTAGAATAAACTCTTTGATTAAAGCTTTCTTATAATGAGAAAACATCTGATTGTTAGATTGGAATTTGGAGAGGGGATTCGTCAAAAAAGTCATATTGCTTTGTGTCCATGAGGAACATTTTCATGGCTCAAACCCAGGTAGCTTAGTTGTCTTTAATATGGATTTGAGAAACTAGAATATTCCCATGACCTTTTGAATGGTGGGGGGAAAATGTGGAGACAACTGAACCTAAAATTCATACCAATGATAATCGTGAGGAAAAGAAGTCACTAGAACAGCAGATTTGAAGGTGTTAGATGGTGTTCTTGCCATGAAGGATAAGAAAGGATGTAGAATTCCAGAGGACTAAAGAGGGGAAATAGTCAGGGTTTGGCTCTGATCTCATATTCAAATGTTGACTGTAGTATGTATTTTATTGAGAGGTCTGATTTCAAATAATAATACAAGAAGAGAATAATAATAAAAAAAACCCCATACCTTGATCCTGAGAATTGCTGATTATAGATGGTATACACCCTTAAAACACTAGAAGCTATGGATGGTCCTGTTCTAGATAATCAAATCATCTGGCTGGTCTCTCCATGTTTAGTAAGTTGTTCAAATTTAAGAGCAGCCTCAGCATGTATTTTAAGCATCCAATACATATGGATGTAGATATGCTATGTGCAAAACCACTGCTGGTTTTTTCCTTAGTGCTTATTTCTCTATGAAATACACTGCTTTAAATATGCATTGGTCTTGACTATGCTTGTGTGCTTGCATTTTGTGAGGGTTTAGAACTTGTAATGTTTCTCATTTTCCTTTGTTAGGGTATCAGCTGCTTATAACATGGTATATACTGTAATATGTAAAACAATGTATGCAAAGCCTGTGCAATTATGTGATTGCAGGATGTATTATTGCATGAATATTAAAAGTTCCGGACACATAAGAAATATATCAGTGTTTTCTTCTTGTAACCTCTTTTAGGTATCCCCATTATGCTTGTTCAATCCTCTTATCCAGTACAGTATTGAAATCTGTCTTTTTCTCTTATTTAGGAAGCAAAAATAATGTTTATCTTATTGTAGTAGTATTTTCTGTATCTTACACGTACTGGTTCAATTGTATAATTTTGTAGGTTCTCCTGCCAATTATGCAATGGGAAGCAACTGCCTTTGGCCGGCCTGTTCTTGCCTTTGTGCTCATTGCCTCCTTAGCTTTCTTCCCAGTTATTTTGGTCCCTTCTGGACCCTCCATGTGGCTGGCAGGAATGATTTTTGGATATGGTCTTGGGTTTGTGATAATCATGGTAGGGACTACGATTGGCATGGTATTGCCCTATTTGATTGGCTTATTTTTCCGTGAACGTATACATGTAAGTTCTCTTAGTTCCATATGCCAACTTTGGTTCCATCAAGGATGCTTCTCAATAAACTTCTGATTTTTCTCTCTTGTATGCTTAATGCTTTGGATTAATAGTCATGGCTGAAGAGATGGCCTCAGCAGACAGCTGTACTTAGGTTGGCTGGAGAAGGAAGCTGGTTCAAACAGTTTCGAGTTGTCGCGCTCTTCAGAATTTCACCATTTCCATACACAATCTTCAATTATGCCGTAGTGGTGACTAATATGAAATTTGGACCTTATCTAGCTGGTTCAATTGCTGGAATGATTCCAGAAGCTTTTATCTACATCTATAGGTCAGTGAGTTTTGCGTAATTGGTAATTAAAGATACATTTCCAGACAGAGCATTTGAAAAAAATAAAAAATAAAAACAGTGCAAGATTTATTGAATTTCTTGTCATTTGATCGAAGCGCAAACCAAGCATGTAACTAGGATAACCCTCTCTCTAAGGAACTGCTGCATTCATGTCTTCCATCCACATTGCCGCTGCTAAAGTACCTTGTTTATACTTTTTAGCATATGTCTGACATCTTCTTGCTGAAACCTTATCATGCAAGCTTTGATCATGCACCAATGTTTGATCTGCCAGGGTCCCAAGGGATCCTTAGTAGACGGTCAGACACTCAATTATTTCCCCTAATATTTTATGCCACAAAGCAATCTTTTGAAAAAATAGTAAGTTGTATGATTTGTGTTGAATAAAAACAGTCAGTCTGGACCGGCTAACGTGCATCATGGGACATGTTTGTTCACCAAGCCAGCCTTGTGTTTTATTTTGGATAATTTTTATTTTACCAAGGAGGGTCGTTAACTCGCAATGTCTTGGCAGCTTTATTTTCTCTTCTCTAAACCTTTTCCTTTTTATGCTTTGGTGCAGTGGACGGTTAATAAGGACTTTGGCAGACATGAAATATGGCAATTATTCCATGACAACAGTGGAGATAGTCTACAATATCATATCCTTTGTCATCGCCATTGTCATAACAGTTGCCTTCACAGTATATGCAAAGCGAGCTCTAGATGATCTCAAAAGGGCTGAAGGCATTGGCGGTGCAAATGCTGACCATGATGGTCCTTCGGTGGAACTTGAAAAGCTTCCACAGGAAAGACCGTGGACAGATTCTTTCTCTGGTAGTATTGTATGAAAATTGACAAGAGTTCACTAAAAAAAAGTATAAAAAAAAGAAGGAAAAGAAAGTACTACGTGTTAAAATGGTGGCATGTAATGCCTGATTGAAGCCATATATTTTCTTACAGAAAAGAAATATATGCTCATGCCTTTGCGTGTATAGGAGGAGGTCAGCAGCAATCAATGGTGTTAGGAATTGGATTGAGAACCATCACTGGATTTTGCACGGTTGTATCCATACGACATCCATGTTTGTATATCAGTTTCTGTAGGGAGAAAATTAAGCATGTGCTAATTAGCTTAATGAGAACTTTTTTCAATAAATGAATCCACTGTCAGAAACTAGGTGGTGCCTTCGAGGTTGCACTTCTTCTTGGCTGAAGTTTGGACTTCTAGTTTGAGCCTTATATGGGTAATTTACCTGGGGGTTTATTCCTTTCTCTCAAAGACTATCATTTTAGTAGAAAAAGGAACGACCTTAGATTGATATTGCTCTGGTTTTGATGTTGTAAAAACCAGTAATTCTGGGTTTCAGTACGGGTGGGATTTTGAGTTTGTATTTACTGAACCGTTTTATAGAAAACGGCTACAGATTTAACTTTATGAAGACCATGCGTAAGTAGAGGCTTTCTTAACAGAACGGTGGAGCAGTTATGGCCAAGATATGGCATGCCTTGCTTGGCAAGCAATGTAAACCTGTAGCTCTTGCACCTTGCCCATCTTGTACTCTTCTGGACCCCCTGCCAACGAAGCATGTCTCTTGGAACGCTAGTTCCTGTCTGGAATCTCCAAGAGAGACACCTCACAAACAGACGAATCAGTTTACCTTTACAATACCATCCTACTTGGAATTTCATGTGATAGTGAATCTGAGAGCCATTTTTCACTGCTTTTTCGGCTGGTAACACAACGTTAAATCCTTTTTGTTTGTACATCAATGAAATGAATCAGCAGGAAAACAATTATTAATTTATATATAGTGAGACTTGCCTTCCCCAGTGGGCGACTTCTGAGAAGATATTCTGAATTCATCATTTTTGTTTGTACATCAATGAAATGAATCAGCAGGAAAACAATTATTAATTTATATATAGTGAGACTTGCCTTCCCCAGTGGGCGACTTCTGAGAAGATATTCTGAATTCATCACGAAGCACAGCGCAATGACCAGTTTTGCCTAGCATGTTCACCATGCCAGGTGCTTCATTGTTATATTGTAGCTATCCACGGAGAGGACACAGCATTACAAACCATGGAAGAAAAAACTGGACAACAGAGCAGTTACATCTCCATGGTATGGAAAATTCATCGTAAAAATGGCACCGCATTCAGTATCCATTCTGCATCATGTACAAAACTGGCTTTGTTCATGATACTGCAGATTCTATAAGCATTTGTTGATTCTGCTATGAAACTGTGAAGTTATCATCACTTCTGATAGGTAACATTCCTGGCCTGGGCTGGTAATGCACTGTCTTACGCTATTGGTCCATTGCTGCTGCAAGGGAAGTTTCTGGTGAAGCAACAACTCACACGATATAACTTAGGAAAGGAGTAGGGAAAAGTGCAAGCAAGCAATATGTGCTTTCTGAGCAACATGAAATTATCATCTAGCAGTGCTATGCATATGATGTGCAAATCATCTAGCAATATGTGCTTTCTGAGCAACATGAAATTACGCATATGGCCTGTGATAAACAACACATGGCCTGCCTTATGCAGGACCATCTTGGCATGCGAAGGGCTGCTTGTGAGTAGTGGGAATAGAGTTTCTCTTATAATCCAAATCCTTTGCAGAAGGTTCAATAGCAAGGAATTGATCCAAATTGAGCATCAAGATGAGATCCTATAGGAAGTACATGGAAAGATCTAGGAATATAAAAGGGCCTCTCTCTCTCTCTCTCTCTCTCTCTCTCTCTCTCTCACACACACACACACACACACACACACACATGCTGCTTCAATATTCTGATTTCAACCTCACAACATCTTTGGTTTTGTAAGGAGCAAAATGATCAAAATACTCAGCCTAATTCTTTATCTGATAACACATGACTTGAAGAAATACATGATTTGCCACATCATCTGTGTAAAGAGCACTGTAAGAGGATATTATCATCTACCAAGAGAGATTTTGTAGAAATTAACTATCAACAGGGAGGGAACATTTGAAAGAGCAAGTGATCATTGAAGTTATTAATGGAAGAAGCCACCAGTAACTACTGTTCAAAAGTAGTTATTGCTGGAATTAACTACTTTCTGCTGCATAAAATATGAAACAGACTCATTTTGGGAAGCCCTTTAATCAATTACAACGACAATACATATGGTTATGTATCAAGGCTCACTTAGCCATGTTTATTGGGCATAGAATGTAATGTTAGTCCTTTTCTCTAGACCAAACTTTTGAACTGCCACAGAATTTCCTTGGTGTTCTGTACAATTTTTCATTGGTGTTCTTCCAAACATTTTGTAATTTCTACACTCTTGTAATGGATGAATCCGACCGTGAAACCCCTAGTTATGCGTATGGCAATGATGATTACTACTATGAGGATGACTAATCATTGTGAAACATTGAAGGATTTGAAGTCTCTAAAAGGAGAACTTACTGATCTGAAAGTTAATAAGAGGAAAAGGAACACCAACTCAAGCATTTTTAAACAAACTACCTCAGTAACTAATGCTATTGCTGAGCAACTTCTATATTGCAAAGCAGATATTAAGCCTTCAATGCTGAGGCATGGAAAAGAATGCAAAGGAATTGACCACTCCCAACATTGACCAAGGCACACCTAACCAATTAAAGAATTTCCTGTTAGGAAACCTTTTATTCAAAGTTATTGCCAACTATATTCATCCATGTTGACCCAACTTTTGGGTCAACAAAAATATACAATTTCAATGAGCCACAAGGGCAAAACACATAGCAATCCCTTCTTCCTCTTTTCTCCATGCATAACTCCCATGGAGGTGGATGCTCTTTCAAGGGGCTCTTCTTGTAGCCAGTTCCTACAAAAACTCAAGAGATGACACTTGGCCTCTTGCATGGTTCCTTGTATTGACGACGAGTGGTAAATCATGATTTATCCATATGTCATGCATTAATAAATAAATAATCAGGTTAAACACTACCAACCATTTAATATAGTTGGTTGATCTCTACTTTTCTTGTTTATATAGACAAGTCTTAGAGATAAAATTCATTGATCTCTTTTATTATTATTATTACACACTATATCTTGTAGCAAATATTTCGAATTGTTTTTCCATATGGTTGACATATCATTTGTGCCTTAGACATTAATATATATTTTTGTATGAAGTCTCACCCTTTTCCCTCTCCTTTAGACACCTAGGTTCAAGCCCCCTCTTTGTTTACCCTTATTATTCTAAATTCTTCCTTAATGACTAAATTATGATTTATAGATGAAGAATGAATAGTGCCAAATAAAATTTTCATGCATTATGTTATTCAAGAATTATGAAAAAGGTAGTCCAGTATATAAGGCTCTCACTATTGTAGGGTCCGAGAAGGATTAGATACATGCGGCCTTACCCTCACATGATTATTTAAGAATCATATTATGATAAAGTAAAGTATTATGACTTTAGTTAATCAAACATCCAGTGTTTTATTCAGCTATTTAACTTATGGTCTAACATTCCATAAATCAAATAATATTTTTTAAGTTTCTATTTTAATTGGAGTCCTATTCTAAGTAAGAAGGTATAATTTAGTTTGATAATATACTAAACTAGGCAACCTTAGTTCAATTAGAATTATTTTTAGACTTGCTTCAAGGCCCTTGTTACATGCCTGTAATAGCAAGAAACTTATTGGATATGGATTGGAGTATTCTAACCTAAGGTATGTTGTGCCGGTTAGTACACCACCGTACCGAGCATACTGGTACTAGTACGAGGGGCATACCAACACTTGATACACCCTCGTACCAAGCATACCGGATGTACCAACATTATGGTAGAATTTTATTGGTATGTCCCTCAGTACCGAGATGGCGAACCATAGTTAGAGCCACAAGGTTGAGATATTTTACTACAATAATAACAACAACAAAGCCTTAATTCTAAACTAGTTAAGGAGGTTGAGACCTTTAACTAATGGAATCAAATGTAGAGGACTCTAATATGGGAATCGACACCTTAGTTGGTCTTCATTGAAGAATAAAAGAAGGTACAAAAAGTTAAAAGCAAGAGTCTAAAGGCTGTTACAAAACGCATGCCCATACGACATGAAATAAGTATTAGAACTAAAGTGCATGGGAAGGTACCAACAAACCCATATATTTTTAAAGTTTCCTCCTTGCTCCTCTTCTTTTCAAGGATGAAATTTTTTTCAGATATAAAAGCATTTTATATTTTATATTTTCATTACTTTTAGGAAAATTAACATGAATCTTAATGCTATAGTACTATAATTTGCTGGCCTTCACTATTGCTTGAGCAGTAGATTTGACAAAAGCAGTAAATCTCCATACGGCTATTCTCCACTTTCCGATCTCTCCTTTTTCCCCTTCTAGCACTGTCTTATCTCCTTTTCTCATATTCATTCATAATGTCCCCCCCCCCCCCCCCCCTCCTTCCTTACTGCTCAACTTGTCAACTGACCTGTTCCCAAATCCAATCTTGGATCCTGTATAATTAGACTTCCATCCCGTGATACTCTCCATGAAAGCCCAAACTCAAACCAGACTCTAAATCCTTTAACCATAAGCCTTTGACCAATAAGTTGGATGCGATAACCTAATCACTTTTCTATTCTCTGAATTCTAAGCAATTACATGATCTCCTTTGCATTAACAAACTTATACCTGAGCATAAACTTCCTAGATTTCAATTTAATAAACTATTAGAACCATGCTTCGCTCTACTCTAAAGCCCTTACCCTAGAAAATCGCTTCCAATGGTGGAAGCAAGAGTTTTCTCTAGGGTGGCCAAAGTAGTTACTACTAAAAATGGAAAAGTTATGGAAAGTCTATTTTTTATTGATAAATTTCAAAGTTAATTTTCCTCCTCCCAGGAGAGAGAATCCTATATCCTTTTCTAAATTATGACTCCATAGCCTCAATGGTTAAATTATGTACATAAAGAATATTTAGAAAAACAAAAGCCACAAAAAAAACAGACATTAGCGGTAGAGTTTAAAAGAAGCATATGCAAAAGCATTCAAATTTAGTCATTCTAACAAGAAAATTTGATAGGCTAAGCAAAAAAAAAAGTCAAATCCTCTGGAATATCATGCAGAATAATATCTCACATGTGTTACAAAAGTCCAAGATAGCTCCCTCGCATGGGCTATTCTTTAGCAATATTTTTCCTAAATTTTATAAAAACAAAATGTTACTTTGGTGCTGTGGCATACCAAAAAATAGTCAAGAGTTAGATTGTGTAATCTTTGATATTCAGCAATCCAATTGCAATAACAACTCAGATGAGCTGGCTTGGGACATAAAACAAAAAACAACGAAGAATGTCATAAAGTTTCAAAAACCCAACAAGGTGATGAAAAAAATTAGGGGAACAATGAAAATAAATAGAAACAAGGGTGAAATGGTGTAATCTCCACCCACTTCTTTGATCATATATGAATGGCACAAGAGGAGAGTTGTAAAAATATATTGTGAATTAGTAATTGAAACGTCTTGCTTTGATGAAAAACTTCTCAAGATGGGAATAAGAGGACATCTCCTATTTGTTTGAGCCATTCATTATAGTGGTGCAGCCTGAAGGTAGCTTAGCACTCTAGTCCTTTTGAGTAAGGAATTGTGCCATGGGCATGCAATCTCTTTGATGGATTCCCCTCCAGGGATTACTTCCATTAATTAGCTGGCCCACAGAGCTTTTCATTTACTTTTCTACTAAGGAAGAAAAGTATGTTGGACTTGTATTGTGACTTTTGCATAATGAATACCTCAAAGATATTGTTAGTGGAAATCAAACTTAATTAGAAATGGAAATTTGTAAGGCTACTGTTTTATTCCCCAAAAAATCCTACTAAGTTGGTCGTTCATCAATGCTTGATCTTAGTGAAGTTTTTGAGACAGTAACAAGTTCTAACTTCTAAGCACGTTGATCTAATCTAGAATTCCTGTTATGAACGTAAAGGAGTAGATCTGATCTAGCACATAGACAACTTTTTACACATCAATTAAGCAGAATGTTATGCACATGGTAACCCACAAAGTATGGCTATTTGAGGTTTCTTTCTTACTCTTTCATGGCATTTAATTTTTATGGGAATTGGGAAAGGACGATAAATTTCTAATTTGCCTATCTCTTCCGAGTTCAGAAAGGCTTTATCTTTTCTTTTGACATTTCAGGCTGATGGCTAACTTTTGCACCAATCTATGTTTTTTTTTTTTTTTTTAGATGAATAGATATCCCTATTACTTGATTAAGCCCATAATGACCTAGTTAAGCCAGTCTAGTGTCATTTCTAGACATTCCTTTGACCATATGCTATTAGAAATCTTCAACCCCTAGTTGTGAATTGAAGCCTTATAATTAAAAGAACAATTGTCCCAGGTTTAACAAAATCAGGAGCCAATAGAGCTCAAATGTCAATAAGTCTTGAAAAAATGAGTAAGATTTTATGACAGTCATGGCAATATTCCTAACTTTTTAACCAGTTAATGGAAAGGAGAACTGTACAGTATATAACATTTGATGAGCATATACTAGATGGCCTACCATGCTGTGCTTTTGTGATGGATTAAATCCTCTGGGGATGATGACCACCTCAGATTGCATGATTTTGGATAGAGTTAGAAGAAAGTTTTGGACCGTTTCAACAACTGTCTCCATGTAGAGCGATACACAATCCTCACCCTCAAGCATGGGTATTTTGGGTCAACTTGATAGTGGAACATCTGAAAGGTGAGCGGCCAAGTGATCGTTTGCTTTACATTTGCTTGAGCCAATGTAGAGGTTTCAAACTAAAGTACCAACCTTGGAACTCATGATTTTGTAACCTATCCTTGCCTAAAAATATATACGTTGCTAAAGTTCAAAATTGATTGCATAATGAATTGGTGAAAAGCTGGGTTGCAGGGGAGTGAAACATCATAATACATAAAAAGATCATACCAAGGTACATATGGTAGTCTATTTTGACAATGATGAGAAAAAATCATTATGTCAAAAACGCAAACATCAACAAATAAAATGTGCCAACCAGAGGCCTATTTTCAGATGATTAGAGAGGAGGAAAAGAGGAGGGAAGAGGGGATGAGATTAGACACAAACAAGGGGGAGAAGGGAAACAGGGGTTGTTGGATGGGGGTTTTACAGAATCTGAATAAGATTTATACAAGGCCATAGGAAAGATGATGAATGTCTCAGTGAAAAGGTTGTTTGGTGGCATTGAATGGATATCTAAGAGGAATGTCTCCTTGACTTTGTAAAAAGTAACTATAGAGGTCAAATAAGAAGTCAAAAGGGAAGATTCGTTATAGGAAAGAATGCTAAAGAAAGCAGAATGATAATGCTCAAAACTGCATGAAATTCTATCTATCATTTAAACACAAAAGTAGCATTTGGCATTGGCTGAACTGGGAGAGAGTGCAACAACAAATTAAGACACTAAAGATAGCATTGAGGTGAACAAGTAATGGGCCAATTTTATCATTGAGGTGACCAAGTAATGGGCCAATTTTATTTTAATCAATATGGTTATGAACCTGTGGAAAGGATCAAAACGGATATTTAAACTAGTGTAAGCAATGAAACAAGGAGTATATCAACCATAAATGTCTCACTGAAACGGTGACCAATGGCACTTAATGGATATCAAAGAAGCATATTGCCTTTGATTGTTTTGTTAATGGGTGACTAATGGATTATCAAAGAAGCATATCATCTTTGATTGTTTTGTAAAGTGTGACAATAAAGTATTGTTAAGTAATCAAAAGGGAGGAAACATCACCAAGTAAGAATACCAGGGAAATCCAGATGATGATGTTATTGACTCTAGTCTTGACCTTGCATACCCGAACATGGCACTAATAAACTTATGCTTGAAAAGGTGTTTGACAAAGTATGCTACTTGATTATGAAATATTATATCAGCAGCCACCAGACCTAGAAAAATTAGTATTATGATTTTCACAACATCTATCTGCAAATACACAAACCCATATAAATATTCACCGAAATCAATCACTTTTATCTTTGTGCTTTTCTTCAGCAAGCAAATATTTTTCTGAAGATAGTCGCAACAACAATTATCTCAACAAACACATATGGCTGTATCATTACAATTATGATAGTTTGTATTATTTAAAAAAATTAAATGACCAAAACTAATAGGTAACTAATAGGTAGCATATCTTGTGAAGCCACAGAATGTGGTCTTTGACAACAATGCATGGTAAAGAAGGGTTAACTAATGTTTTGGCAAAGGCCACATGGATGAGGTACAACTTGTTCAAAAATGCTTTTATGATGTCAGGTAATGTACAATTTTTCAACATTTTATTCTAAATATTTTGTAACTTGAGGTCACTATAATATATCACATTGGAAGAAATCATTCAGAAAATAAATATATACAATAATGATATAATGTAATGTAGAGTAACTTTTAACCTGGGGTGCTCCCATATCAAAATGATGAAGCTTAAAGGAAATAAAATTACAGAAGGACAACTTAGATTATCAGAAAAAGAAAGAATCTTCAGCAGAGTATCAGCACAGACCTTTAATGAAGGGAGATGATCCTTGAAGAAGTAAATCATTCAAGCAGCAGCAGAATTTAGATGTAAAAGAGATGGGAGAGTATCATCCATATTGCTGCAATATGCATCCAATATACAATTAGTTGGCAAGCATAATGAAGAAAAAGGTTTCATGTAGCTCACCTCGATTTGTTTGAAATTAATGCTTTGTTGTTGTTGTTATAAGCAACTAGTTGGCAAAATTGCAATTAAGATCATTTGGTTGATGAACATAGCATTATTACAGGATGCTACCTATCCATCAAAAAAAAAGAAACATTAGCTGATCATTATTCTGGGTAAAGATGTCTCAGCATTTTCTTGACAGGTTCACTGTGGGACTTCACATAACTAATCCCTCAATGTATGTCTTGACAAATGAGCACTGTGATTTTACTCCCAAACAGTCCAGTCATCAGATACTGAAAGCAAGATAAGGTCTACCTATCAGAACTATCTACTTCTATGAGCTTCTTTTGGATGTGCTAAAGGTACAAGTCAACTTGTCAGATGTCATCTTCTCCAAAACTACCAGTCCGTCCTGATGCTAGAATCAACACAACTGCCAAATTACACAGCCATGGAAAATTCACATCAAAACATACATGACAGTTGCATCTGCGTCTCTTCTTAAAACACAATGGTACATATAAGAGAAGGAATCGAAATGAATAAAAGAAAAACAAAGAAAAAATCGAATATATTGGAATACGATCAGTCCAGTAGAAAAGTGAGAACATCACAAAGACTGGCGGAAAACTCAAAAGAATAATATTCCATACATGGAAGAATTTTAGCTCTTTTTACAACACGAAAAAAAAAAAAAAAAGAATTCACAGGTATCATCGGTTCAGAACTCTATTCTACAGGATAAACAGGTGAAGGACACACAACAACACACAAAAAAAAAATAATAATAAAAATAAAAATCTACACTCTATCCCTCTCAAAACGAGTAAGAAAATTTTGCATTTTATCTGATTTACGAAGAAACATCGAAAGGGCCTTGTTCGAGATCCAAATTCTCCAATTCCTATCACTAACCAACTCCAATCCCTATCACGTAGATGACCACAATGGGGTTCGCCAGCGAGAGAATCACAAATGATCGAGATTTGCATCACGAAAACCCAATAGTTTCATGCCCTATCCAAGGAGAAGAAGAAGGCATAGACTATACAGAAGAAGAAGAAGAAGAAGAAGAAGAATACCATACTGATCAATTTCAATCAATGCTCAAAATCAAATCCCTTATCTGTCGTTGAATGGGCGATGGACATTGCAATCCGGGGAGTAGAAATCGTTCTTTTCGAGGAGGGACCTCACGAAGTCGTCATAGGAGGCGTGCTTCTTCTGGGGATCGTCGACCCGGAGAGGTGAGTCGGGAGGGATCGGCGGGGCGCTGAAGCAGAGGACGCAGCCCGTGCCGACGGCGTCGTACGCGGGCGCCTGCGCCGGCGTTCTCTGCCTGCGCCTCTCTCCGTCTCCGCTGCTCCGAAGGCAGACCTTCTCGAATTTCTTGACGGGGAAGAGAAGCACCTGCTTCGCCTTCCTCCTCTTGGAAGAAGAAGACGACGACGATCCTCGCTTCTCCTTCCTCCTCGCTCCCTCATCGTCTCTAACACCATCGCCACCGCCACCACCGCCGCCGCCGCATAAGGCCAACTCGTCCTCTGCTCCATCTCCTTCTCTTTCTTCTTTCGCTGGTTCTCCTCTATCAGACATATAACTCCCACAGCTCTGTGTGGTAGCGTTTATTATTTATCAGAGAGAGATAGAGAGTTAAACGAATAAAAGAAAAGGAACAACACAAGGGAAGCGAAGAGGGAACGAATCCTCTATCATCCATCCATAGAAGGGAGAAAATAGCAAGGAGAGAATGCCTCCCCACGAGAGCTTGTTCTCTACCTTCGTATCTATCTGGAACGAACGAAACGATAGCAGCAGCGATCTAAGAGAGAGGGAGGGCGCGTGAAGGAGAAGAGGATGGCCGAGGTGGGAGAAGAGCTTCCCGGCTTCACCGGAGAATCCGGTGGGGTGGGTGCGAGAGCGAAGAAAAGGAGAAGGAGCACCCTGGTCCTGGTTCCGGTTCTGGTTCTGATTCTGATTCCGGTTCGCTTCCATTATTTATTGTCCCTCCGTAGATGGACATATCTGTTTGTGATGTAATACGTAAATATATATGTCATGTTTACAAAGTTATCCTTCCATTTTATTTAAACCATTTCATGCTTTGTCTTTGGCAATAAAGAATTGGGAGAGATAGGGTGGTTTGGTTGATCCGTCCGAGATGGATGTTACGCGCGCTGATGAGGCGACGACGGCCCCGGCCCCGCCCGCGGAGCAAGCAGCGCAGCGCGGCGCACTCGGTGGACGTTGGGTGGTACTTGGGTTCTTTAGTTTTATTATTATTTTGAGAGGGAGTACGATTCAGGCAGTTCACCGAAAGGCTCCCCCACTCAAATCAACCAAGGCGCACGTGTCGCCCTTTCGCGCAGAATGGTAAGCCGTGAAGGCGCTTTTTTTTTAATAAATCAGCATGGTTTGAGATGGCTTGGTGGGCCAAGTTGAGGGTCGAGTAAATCTCCGCTTTACTTCCTGATCACTAAAATCTGCCCACTTTTATCCGTGGCAAGTTTGGCATCCGCATCCGTGCCATGCTTTTGAGTCGCCATGAGAATGGTTGCTTCCGTCATATGTTCGATGAAAGGGCCCACTTCGTCGTACATCGATGGCCCGCGTAGCGCGAAGTTATGGCCCCATCTGGTGTAAAACGGCCGCGCTGGGTCAAAAGGTTTGAGGCCCCGCGGGCTTTATCGGGAATCATCAATAATCGCCGAAGGTTTTTATCAAAATATCTACCTAACCGTAATAAACAGTTATATTTTAAAAACATTTTGATTAATTTAGTATATAAAAAAATAGAAATTCCCAAAAAAAAAAAAAAAAAAAAGGGTTAGCACGCGGGATGACATGCTTTAGAATGGACTCATGGGCCATGGGCCGCGGCCTAGAGGGTGTGTCAGGCTGGCCAGTGCGACCGTTTGACACCCCCAACCAATCGTTGCCAACTAGCCCAAGAATCGACCTACGGCTCACAGGATGCCGCTGCTGGGGCTGATGCTTACCCAGCACAGCGACGGGCCAGCGGCCAATCTCACTCACCTACTGTCCCCACGTAAAATTGAGGAGGAAGGCCCGTTCGCGACCAATGGTCACGGCCGTGAGCCGCCTAAAACCTGAAGAACTCGTTTGATTCACACTAAAAGATCATAAAATTTTATTTTTTATAAATTAAAATATTTAATTCATACTTTTAAAGCTTATTCATGAAAATATTTTATTTTCATGTGATTTAAATTTTTATATTTTATAAAAAATAAAATTCTATCGATATCGTGAGATTTACTTTTTTCACCGCAACGTTTTTTTTTTTCTTTTCAACATATCCTTCTTTTTCGTCATATACCTTTTTCTCCAAATCAACGAGCGAGAGAAGGAGAGAAAAAAACTCTTCGCTTCAGATATACGGGGTGTCAACTTATATCTTGATCTAAAACTTTTGTCTTGATTTAGAATTTTAATATTTTAATTTTTTTGACTATTTTTTATAACCCCATATAAAAAAAATTAGATGGCAAAAAAAAAAATTTTTAAGAACTAAAGGATATAATTGATATTCTGTACTATTTTTTTTGAAAAAAAAATTATTTAACCAAACGTGACAATTTCATTTTTTCTCAAAAAAATGTTTATTTTTCATGGTTAACCAAACGTGATAATTCAGATACTTAGGAATTTAATTTTCAGATATCTTATTCCTATCTGAAAGTTACTTCCTGTAAACCAAACGAGCCCAAAAAATTTTGCCACCTGATTCCCCTCGCAACATAGAAAATATAACAAGCATGAAAACACACCATCAACAAAGGCTAAGAAAAATTATGAACATCACTTCTACTACTTTTCCATTATTTTGGAATCTTCCACCGATCAAATCCTTGTGGAATGTACACTAGTAACAACATGAAAGAAGCCCAAGGAAAAGCCACAGCGATTTCAATTGCCGTGACGGAAGCTAAATTGATCTGCCGGCCGCGCCTGCACCTAGCGGCAAAGAACCATTCCATTGTAATCCCACGTGACAAAACCATTGCCTCCGCGACTCCAAGTCCCGACAGAAAGCACCTTAAAGTTTCCGATGGTGTGTGCCTTGACAAATACGTGTAGTTGAAATTGAAATTGATAAAGAAAATTATTGGAACTATAAAGATTAGAATATGACATGTGCGGGAAAGCCAAATACTTTATAGCCTAAACTATAAAGTTTAGGAGAGAAGTTGCCATTACTTCATTAGATACAAGTGTTGGTCAATTATTGATACAATATCATAAAGATTACATAATTTATTATATATATATATTATAAAAAAATTGCTAAATCTCCTTAATAAGAGAAGGACATAAAGAAATATCATAAGGAGATTGAATTTGTCGATATAGAAAAATATCATAAAAATTACTTAGATGATATAAAAAAATAACTATAGTAAGATGGTCGTAATATTTTCTTATGTGTCCTAATTTCTATGCAATATACTTTAATACTCCCCCTCAAGTAGAAGTGTGAATATCATGAACACCCAACTTGTGAAGAATGTCATGAAATTGATCTTTGCTTAAAGATTTGGTGAATAAATTGTTGGGGTCCCTCACTTGGGCTCCACAACAATGGGTTCAACAACCTCCAACCTCACAAAATCTGGTTCAGAAATTTGATCAAACACCTGGAGTGTGCCCAGAATTTGTCCCCTTTGTGAGTGAAGATTCAGTCCTTCGATCCTTGCCACTGTTACAAATATTCTTGCCCACCTTTCCAAGCTTTTTCCTAAAGAAAAGGTACCCCAAGGGACTACAACCGCTGTTCCAAAGCCCCCTTCACTCAAACCGCCCCACACCTTGAGCGTTCCACCCTTGGTTCCTTGCACACTTCACACAGATTTGAGAAGGTTTCCTCAAGCACAAAATGAGATCTAACATGAACAAACCAGATTTGACCACAATGAAGAACACCACTCCAATAACCAACAAATCCCACCTATTACAAGCCTCCAAAACAAAAAAAAATACAGCAGTAAAGAAAAATGATAGATAGAAGAGATCTCTCCACTACAGCCCGTGGTTAGATCTCTCTAGCTCGGGAATAAACCTACCCCTTGCCAGTCCAAGTAGACACCGTATTGCTACGCCGCTACCGATCTCAAGCTTGCCGATGAAGACAAACTCTAGTCGCCATAAGCACTCTCCAAGAGCTCCCAAAATATCCAAGATAAAACCCTCTTGCTCATCCACATATCCTTTTTATATGAACTCCCACAATGACCCAAATACCCATGACCCAACAAAACCATACAAACATAACAAAAGACCCATACCAACATGACAAAAGACAAGATAAGTTAATACGAAAGACATCATAAGGATCAACTAGTAGCATCAAGTGGGTCCAATGTGCTTCCTCCTGCTTTGTCCCGAATTCGTACGCTCCTACGCCTTGGTGCTTCATCATAAATCTGTAATCTGTTGAATGGTAGAGACATGAGCGGTATGAATCAGACATTATTGTAGTTTATCATAAACAAAATGATAGTTAATTTCAATATGCTTCGCCCGCTTATGAAAAATAAGATTTGCAGCTATATGAAGAGTGGCTTGATTATTACAATATAGGAAAGTTGGAGTGCATGTACGAATACTAAGATCATGGATTAAGGATTGAAACTATACAATCTCGCAACAAGCTATAACCATAGCTCGATATTCTAATTCCATGGAAGAACAGGAGACAATATATTGTTTCTTGGGTTTCCAAGAAATAGATGATGAGCCAAGTAGAGCACAAAAGCTAGTAAGCGAACGGTTAGAGTCTGGACAACCTACCCAACCTGAGTCAAAAAAAACTCAAAGTTTCAAATCAAAAGATGATGGAAGGAGGAGACCTTGTCCAAGACAAGACTTGAGATAATGAACAAGTAGAGAGAAGCTTCATGGTGTGGTTTTCGCGGCTTACTCAGAAATTGGCTAAAGATGTTGACAAAATAGGCAATGTTCAGCCTAGTGATTGTCAAATAGATAAGTTGTCCAATCAAATGCCTGTTGGTAGATGGATCGGACAAAAGTTCTTCATGTATTGAAAGTTTGGTGTGCTGCTCCTTGGGAACATAAAGAGGGCGAGTGCCTAGTAAGTCAGGTGGAAGATATATATATATATACTTCTTCATCAAAATCATTATGAAGAAAAGTATTTTAAACATCCAGTTAATATAAGGGCTAATTCAAGGCAGAAGAAACAATTAAAAGATGACTGACTATAATTATATTGGCAACAGGGGCAAAAGTCTTATGAAAGTCAATTCCTTCTTGTTGAGTGTATCTTTTAGCTACAAGCCATACTTTATAGTGTTCTATAGAACCATCGAACTTGTATTTCATCTTGAAAACCCATTTACAACTGATAGGTAATTTGTTTGGTGGAAGATCCAAGTGTGGTTTTGTTCAAGAGCTTTCAGTTCAACATTAATAGCATCTTTCCATTTTGTGCCCTTAATAACTTCAAAATAAGTTTTGCGCTCAACAATAGAAGTGATATTAGAAACAAAAGAGTTATATAATGGAGATAATTTCTAGTATGAAAGAAAATGAAAAATAGGATATTGAGTATTTAAGCATGTAGAAGACGATGAAGAAAACTGAATGTGAATATTAGAATAATAAAAATCTCACAAGTAGGTTGGTGGACGGCAAGAACGTTGAGAATGTGATGAAGGAGCAGGGATAAAAGAAGAGTATATTGGAGAAGGATTCGACTCAATTGAAGGGACATTAGTTTTAGTTAATGAGTTAGTGTGAGTAGTAAAAGATTGATCTAAGTGAGGTAAAACATTATTAGGAATTTTAATAGAAGGGCAAGAGTTGGACAAAGAAAATTCTGATGGAGTAGATTCAGGCATGGGCAATGGAAGGATAAAAGATGAAAAAGTGGAAGAAGTCATGTGTTGAAAGGAAAATATGGGTTCATAAAAAATAATATCACAATTGACAAAATATTGGTGGGTTTTTAAATCATATAATCTATATCCCTTTTATCTTATAGGATAGCCAACAAAATGCATTGTCTAACTCGTAGCCCAAATTTATTCCATGAAAAAGGTAAAGTGGTGGTATAATAAAGATAATTAAAAATTTTGAGGTGATCATATGAGGATGGTTTTGAAAAAGAATTTCATATAAAGTTTTATTTTGAAGTTTAGATGTCAGAAGTCTGTTTATAAGATAAGTAGATATAAGAACATAATCTCCCCAAAGAGAGAGGGGAAGAGTTGCTTAAAATCGTAAAGTCCTAAAAACTTCTAATATGTGTCCTTATTTTCATTCAGCTACCCCATTTTGTTAGGGAGTTCTAACACAACTGTGTTAATAAAAAACTTCACGTTCATTAAAAAAAGAACTAATTTCTTTAGAAAAAAATTCTAAGCCATTATCAGTACGAAGTGCTTTGATTGTGCAGTTGAATTGTGTTTTGACGTATGTAAAAAAATTGTTTAAGAAGAAAAGATACTTTGGACTTATACTGCATAAGAAAAAACCATGCATTTCTTGAAAAATCATCAATAATGGTAAGAAAGAAACATATTCCTAAATGAGTAGGAGTAAAGCAACTCCCCCAAATATCACAATGTATCAAATCAAAAGGTGTATGAACACATACAATACTTAATTGAAAGAGCAAATGCTTTTATTTAGCAATATGACAAATAAGACAATGACATAAAAATTGAGAAACTAAAATTTTATTATTCAATTTTGATAATAAAGATAATCTAGAAAAAGAAACATGCCCTAAACGATAGTAGTACAAGTCAACTAATAAAGATGAGATAGAGAAAGCTGCCCTTAGAGAGCCTCTAGGATTGAGATAATAAAACCCATTATGTTTCTCAGCCATTCTAATTATCTTTATCTATGACAAGTCCTGAAAAAGATAAAAATTCATGTAAAGAATGACAAAGATGAAAAACTGAGAAGTTAGTTTATTGATAGAAAGAAGGTTATAAGCAAAATAAGTGAAACAAAGAATGTTCTCTAATAACAAAGGAGGTATTAGGCAAACAGAACCTACACGAGAAACTTTGACGAAAGAACCATATGGAAGTTTTACAGAAGGAAGATGTGATACAACAACATATGAATGAAGCAAAAATATATCATAAATTATATGATCAGATGCTCCTGTATCAACAATCTAAATGGAAGGAATTTTACAACTAGTTACGGTTCCTGCAAAATTGGCTTGAGATGATTTGGTGTTAGCTAAAAAACTAAGTAATTGTTGGATTTGATCAACTGTTAAAGAGGCCATGTTAGAGGAAACTGATGCTTTATATTCACCAAATTGTCCTTTTCGCTTGTTTCCTGAATCTGATGTTAATTTAGGACCTTGATAAAGGCGATGTCCTAGTGGATATCCATGCAACTTGTGATATTTGTCTTTAATATGCCCCACCAATTTGCACTGGTGGTAAATGGGTCTATTTTTTTGATTAGATTTAGAGGGATCCAAATTTGAAGATTGTGATCGATTGTTATTGAAATGGAAAACCGCAAAGACGTTGCTATCAGTGTTGAGGTTAGGCATGGTTGATAGCTTCTCTTCTTAAAGTCAGAGAGAATAAGCTCGACTGACTCTGGGAAGAGGATCCTTGAGCAAAATTTATCCTCGACTGTGACTAAGTCCCATAAGGAATTTTGTTAATTTTTCTTTCTGTTGATAATCCTGTAAAGCTTTGGAGGATCCACAACTATAAGGTAGTAAGGCCAGAAAGGTATAGAGCTCATTCCATAAAGATTTCAACTTGCTATAGCAAGCACTAATAATATTACTTTCTAGCATCATCAAGGCAATATCGTGATGAAGTTCATAAATACATGGAGTATTTGATTATGCATAGTTTTCTCGCAAATCTTTCTGCATGTTGGATGCCATGGATTCGAACATGATGCTAGAGGCAATTTCTTTGAATACAGCATTAGGAAGCTATGACTTGACCATATCATTGCAATGTATCTAAAAAGGATGAAGAGATGAAAAGGCATCTGGCGGCTTCAAAGGATCATTGATAAATCTCAATTTATTTTTGACACTCAAGACAGTTGTCATAGCTTGGCATCAAAAGGGATAATTATCTCCGATCAACACGAAAGAAACAAGAGATGTCCCTAGATTATCATAGTAATGAAGAAAATATGGACTTGTGGGATCTAAAATTAGTGAGGTAGATAGCTTTTGAAGGTTTGTTTGAATTTTAATCGATATTCTTAAACCCTTAAGGCTCAAATAACTAAGAAAGAGATTAAGAAAAGAACAAAATTACATCAGCTTTGATATCATGTGAAGTTTAAGAGAACAAATTGTCATTACTTCATTAAATATGCTATACATTTTATACAAGTGTTGGTCAATCCTTCATACAATATCATAGAGATTACATAATTTACTAACAAAGAAAAAATATACAATAATATCATAGAAAGATTGCTAAATCTTCCTGATAAGTGAAAGATATATAGCAATATCATAGGAAAATTGAATTTGCTGATATGAAAAAATATTATAGAGATTACTTGGATGATATAAGAAAATAACTATAGTAAGATAGCTACAGTATTTCCTTATACGTTCCAAGATTTATGCAATTTACTTTAACATCTTACTAATAATTTAAAGAGCTTGAATTACATAGTAGAATAGATGAACATAAATATCATGCTTCTCTTTTTTGAGAAGTATGGTAGAGAATGGCCCAACATTCAGACCTTGGATAGGATGCTAACCTGTTGAGATAAGATGGTTGGCAACATCTTCATCCTTGTTATTTTACACAAGAGAGATTTGCTTAAATAGCTAGAAATCTATGCGTATATCATTTCCTGTCTAATGGTCTGCATGTATCATGTTGTA
This sequence comes from Metroxylon sagu, assembly GCA_017589505.3. NCBI lineage: Eukaryota > Viridiplantae > Streptophyta > Magnoliopsida > Arecales > Arecaceae > Metroxylon > Metroxylon sagu. The sequence goes on along the minus strand of JACVBY030000580.1, from coordinate 1,003,646 downwards.
GGCAAGTATTGGTATCTTTAATTTCAACTTTTCTCCCTTCTTTAATGTCTGTATAATATTTGATCTTTTTCTTAGGAAATTTTATTATCTTGATCAAGGGTATTGAATGGTTTTAGTAATCAATTAACACCAAAAGGTTATACTCATAGGAAAACGATCAGTAATATATTTCATGGTTGATATTAGTTCAGTTGATAAAATCTTTAAGCCCTCATTTAGTTGGAGAAAAAAATGAGTTAGAGGAGGAGGGGCCTACACACATTTTCCCTTTTCATTGGAAAACATATAGCATGAGGAAGGTGGTATTTGTTTTTCCATCCTCAATTACTTTTCAACATTTTTTATGGATAGATATGTTTGGTTGATTGATATCCAAGTTATGTTATTTTTTATAAGGTAACCGATATGATGACTATTTATTTGAAGTTTAAGTATATATTTTATATAAGTGGACAAATTAATTTTAATTACTTATTTTATGTAATGTGATAAATAAATTATCTTTTTTATATATTTTTATTTATATAATTATATATAAGCAATGAAAGTAGGTCAATAAAATAGTATAAAAATATACTTCAAATGGACCATTTAATTCTCTTGTTAAAAAAAAAAAAGTGATCATTTGAAATCTTTATTCTATTAGTATTATAATCAAATTAATATTTTTTTATGCAAGATTACTTCCAACTAAATAAAAAATATTTCTAAAGTTATTTTTTTCATGTAAATATCCTACCAATTGAGGGCAAAATAAGAAGCATAAAAAAATAATAAGATTCTTTATTTTTTTATTCATAAATCTTTTAATTTTAGGGTTAAAAATTATTGTTGTTGAGAAATTTGAAAGAAATTATCCTAAATTCTTTTTTTTTTTAAAAAAAAAAAACTTTCAAACTAGCATGTCCTAATATTTCTTTCTTATTTTTCTTTTCTTTCCTCTCAAAACTCCTTTCCCACGCATACTGCCAGGCTATGCATTTGCTCCCCCAATAAAGCAATAACAAAGCCTTTGCATGCAAGTCCAAAAGAATTATAGCAGTGAGGTTGTCATAGGAGTTACAATTACTCGTCCCCCAATAAAGAAATAACAAAGCCTTTGCATGCAAGTCCAAAAGAATTATGGCAGTGAGGTTGTTATAGGAGTTACAATTACTCGTATCTCTCTCTCTCTCTCACACAGCTTGTTTGATTCACGGTAAGAGAGATCATAAAATTTTATTTCTTATAAATTAAAATATTGGATTTATGCTTTTAGGATCCATCCATGAGAATACTCTATTCTCACGTGATTTAAATTTTTATATTTTATAAAAAATAAAATCTCATTGGTATCATGAGATTTACTTTTCTACCACAGTGTATTTCCTTTTTCTTCCCAACATACCCTTCTTTCGTATCGTATATCATTTTTTTTCGAATCATCGGGTAAAAAAAAGAAAGAAGAAACGTGAGGTAAGAATTAGTTGAGATTTTTTTTACAGATTGATGCTTGTTGTTATATCAATTTTATTTTTGATCCTGAATTTTTTTTTTACTGTTGTATTTTTTTTGGATATGTTTTTTTAAAGAGTTGCAGAATTTTGGTACCTTAATTTCTTAACTATTTTTTATAACCTTCAATAAAAGTTAAAAAAAATTAGATGATAAAAAAAAAATTTAAGAAATAAAAGATATAATTGATATTCTACATAACTTTTTTGATCAAATATGATAGTTTCATTCTTTCTCAGAAAAATACTTATTTTTATGATTAATCAAATAAAATAATTTAAATATTTTATACTTAAAAATTTAATTTTTAAATATTTTATTTTTATCCATAAGACAGTTTTTGTGAACCAAACGAGTCCTCTATGTTCTTCTCAAGCAAAATTAGAGAGGACTTCAAAAGACGTGGGACTGCAAGCCCAAAGCCAATGAATCGGGTCACATGTGGAAGCTCATCATGCAATGTCCGACAGACCGAAGACACGCTTCGTGTCCAAGTGGAGAAGGGGTCAGCGTGGCAACGCCCCCCACTCGTCTGACAGGCTTGGGCTACCGCTTGCGACGAAGTAAAGCCTCCTTCAACGGTGGAAGCGTTCTTCGCACGTCCGGGAAAAGCAAAGCTTTGACGTGGTTTTAGACATGACATGAACCAAACCTCATCCTTGGAAGAACATTATTATTTCTTCACGCCTGACGCAATCAACTCTTACCACGTCTTTAGTGTTAAAATAAACAAGTTTTCTCTAAATATTACGATAAACAATTTTAATGACAGAGAGAGGCCATGGACCAGCTCATCATGATCTTCTTCCAATTTTTTTTATAAAAAAGGTGAACAGTATTTAATAACACTCAACAAAACCAGGCATAAATCAACATCTCACACGTAGCACTGTACGTAAGCAAGAACTTGAAACTTGCCAAGTGTTAGCAACTCCTTTAGCAACGCCTTTGCCTCGTTCAAAAAAAAAAAAAAAAAAAAAAAAGATGACATGAAATGGTCCGACGGTGTGTTTGGTATGAGATAAGATTGCTTGGTACGGAATTATTTTTTAAAAAAAATTATTACTATCTTTAAATTATTAATTTAGAAAGAGATAGATGTCCCAAGTTAAAGATAAAAGTTATTGTGAGATAAAAAAATGACTGAAATATTAAACTAATAAATATTAAATAATTTCATCATTTTTAAGCTTTAAGTTTCTGATATTTTCAGCTTTTTTTATATTAATTTTGCTTCAAACGCTGCCAATAGTAGCAATATGTAATATTTTATTTTTTATTTACAGATATAATCAAATGTAATTAAACAAATATATACCTATAAAATTTGTATTTGGAGATGTTATTTCTGTAACATTTCATCTCTAACCTTTAATCCCATGGCAAACGCATCGCAAGAGTTAACTCATTAGAGGCGACGTGGAAAGAATGAGACAACATCATTAGAACTCCTGTGAAGGAACAAGTCCACCTGCCCTTGTCCTTACAATATGCAAGCCTTTACCCCGCGAAAGACTCGTCCAAAGAACTGGCTGTTTCCAACACGCGTACCACCTTCTTGCATCATTAATTAATTCCCTTTATACCGCCCTAACTGTCCAACACAAATATATATAGAGAGAGAGACGCCAACCATCGCTATTCTCACAGCGCAACTCACAACTCTTCCAGCCTTCGTGCAGCCACCAAAGGTTTCTAAAGTAGCAGAGAAAGCAAGGTGGTGAAATAAAGAAGTATGAAGAGAAAGGGGTCTAAATTCCTCTGGGTGATCTCCTGCACCGGCGAGAAGGGCCTCCGAACGGAGTCACGAAAGAGCATCGAGGAGATACTGAAGAGCGGGCTGGCGACCATCATGGAGGAGGAGACCGAGGCGCAGGTCGACGACGCCGGGCCGCAGAGGAGCGGCGAGGCACCGAAGAAGAGTGGGAAGAGGGGGGCCAAGGTTCGGCTGGGACGCCTGGTGAGCCACCGCTTCACCAACCTTGGAGACACCTACGTCCACTTCATGGTCAGGTGTGCGTCGAGGGGGAGCCTGGTGGGGATGACGAGATTCTAGTTTGCTGACCTTGATGCGTTTAATTTTGGGATGGCTCCATCTCAACCTGTGTAAATTAATAACTAAGGGAACGTTTGGTACTGCTTCAAAAAAAAAAAAAAAAAACTGAACTAGACCGAATAGTAAAAACCCCCTTTCTTTTTTGAAGCTGTTTGTTTGTAGAATCTCTGGAGTTTTTGGGAGTGAAAATTTATTGCTTTTAAAATGAAAGTCGAAGTGAGAGATAGCAGTATTTTTGCGCAAATCCAATCTTTAATATTACTGTGCTGAAAGTTCCCATATGAGGATGGAGGTTAACTGATTAGCGATAGCAGTTGGAAGATTTCAAGAGCTTGTTTCAAGACGAACAAGCGATTGGATCGGCCTTAGGACCGGATTGGGTCATGAGCTGGGCGTGGGCTGGTCCTTGGCCTAATGCCTTAAGGCCTAAACTATTTTATCAGCGGGTCTGATTTGGGTTGGGCTTAAAAATTAAAAAAAAAAATTTTAAAAAAAAAATTAAATTTTATATTTTATAAAAAATATAACTTAAACTTAAGTAGGATGAAGAAAAAAGATTCATATAATCGATCCTAATTAATTTAAAATTAAAGTAATTATTATTATTGTTGCGGGTTGAAATTAGTACTAGATTATAAAATATGTAATAGATATACAGGATAGACCGGACTAGATGGCTGTAAACCTTCTTTCTAATTAGACTCTTGACCATTGCTGAAATACTGGGTGTGGGTAAGCTTTAATACATTTGCATCACAAAAATACACAGCATAATCAGGTCTAGCAACCTGCGAGGTTCTTTTCTTATTTCCTTCTCTTAATTTCTGCTTTTATGCTTTTGCTACTTTCATAGTGCGGTTGTAACGCCTCAAGCCCATCCGCTAGCCCAATTAACTTCTACCGAGCCAAAATCACATGGCCCAAAAACTCAAGTGAAAGTTAATGGGTAGCAAGTGGATTTGAATTATAAGTACATCACCCATTTCTCTCCCATCCAATGTGGAACTAAACTTGGGGTATCACAATCTTTCCATCTTATAATCCCATTCAATATGAGACTAAACTTGGGGTATAACAATCTTTCCACCTTATAATGCGACGTCCTCGTCGCACGCCACAACCTAGCCAGAATCTATCCCGAGTCGAATCGTTGGTGCTGCAAGGATGGCTTCACCTCATGGTGGGACTCCACCACCGCCCCATGGGTAGCCTTTTCCTCATGCCCACTAACTTTCGCACACTCGAGTCAGCTCTTATACCAAGGGTGGCTCCACCCTCATGCTGCTGCAAGGGTGGCTCCACCTTATGGCGGGACTCCACCACCGTCCGATAGGTAGTCCTTTCCTCATGCCCACCAACTTTTGCATACTTGGATCGACTGCTTTGATACCATTTGTAACGTGCCAAGCCCACCCGCTAGCCCAATCAACTTTTGCATACTTGGATCGACTGCTTTGATACCATTTGTAACGTGCCAAGCCCACCCGCTAGCCCAATTAACTTCTAGCGTATCGAAACCACGTGGCCCAAAAACTCGAGTGAAAGTTAATGGATATCAAGTGGACTTGAGTTATAAGCACATCATCCATTTCTCTCTCATCCAATGTGGAACTAAACTTGGGGTATCACAGCGGCTAAGCTATTCATAAAGTGAAATAAATTTAATGTGGCAAAGCAAAACCAAACGAAAAAAAAAAAGAAAAGAAGAGAGGAACAAAATCAATACCGAGCACTTGTGATTGGCCTACCACTTCAAGGACGGTTGCCATATCTCCTCTGGCAAGTGCTAAGTTCCATCCATCAAAGTTCTTTTTTTAGTCTAGGGGAAGGTATCTACCAATCTTTTGGACCTAATAATGCACTTATCTTTACTACTGCCAGAATCCTGCACAGAAAACATGGATGAGAAGGTGTGAACTTATATCAGATGAAGTAGAATTCAATGCTTGAGATAGAGTCAAAACTGCATTACAGTAGTATAGACAATGCCAAAAATTAAGCTACATGACATGATTGCTTCCTTTCAGTGTGGGGTGGCAATGGGCTAGATCTAGTTGATTTTGATAGGGTGGATCCAGTTAAGCTTTGCCCTAATACTTGGTGCCCACTCATATATGGATTGTGTAAAGCGTACTCCCAATTTATAGTTTAAAATATAACTTATATAAATCTATCTATTAATAAAGTTTAACGTTTAAATTATGGTAAAGCATGGTCTGATACAATTTAAACTATTTATTTTTGTATCTGTATGATATGTAAATTAAAGATTATTAGAATACATGATTTCTTATATCGAAGCTTTTAGTGATATAGATCATGATCAATAATAAAAATATTTAGTTTATATTGATGTTTTAAATTGTCTCTCAATGCCAATTGACGTGAAGGTGATAGTATAGGTAGTAGAGTATTCGCAGCGAGCCTATGGATGGCCCCTATAAGAGAGAGAGAAAAAAATAGAAGAGGCACGAAAAATTTTTTCAAGAGATCCTTTAATACTAAGTTAGCCCTAACAAGAGAGAAGACCTAGAATCAACATAGGATTAATTTACCTAGAAAGTTTAGGACTGCTTTTATAGGCGCTTGCAAGAATCTTCTTGATTTAGTCTACTCAATGATGGATGGTTAGATGAGCTTAGATTTATGGATAAGGCAGCATCGTTGGTGAAAATCTGTCCTAATCGAGGCTCCTCCTTTAGTGGGACACATGTCACCATTAGATCGCTTATTATGTGTAATTTTTTGATCGTCCGTCAGATGTCACCATCGGTTCAACTATTCAACTCATACCACATTATTTACTTCTATTTTGGAGTTGAGCTTAAGTTTATGTTTAAGTTACGAAAGTAACTCCGTTAGATCATAATTAGTTTATTTTGATCTACTACGATCAACTAATATAGATCGGCTTAAACCGAGCTCAAGAACACTTATGAGCATTTATCGATCTAATTTGATCTTTTTTCTATTCCTCTGTAACATAAAAACTTTCTTCAAAAATACCAAAGTGCTTTACATCATCTTTACAATTGAGGTTGATCGAATAATCTTTGGTCTTTGAGCTTTTGTAGCGTTAATTGGCTCAAGAGCTTTTCTAGATGGCTTTATAGGCGATTGGCTTGATCCGTTCTAGTCGGCTCTATTGGCGACTAGCTTGATCTACTTTGTTTGGTTAGAACTCTACCTCCTATATGATTGCCACTAATAAAGGATCTAAATTGGTTGGATTTTTGGTAGAGTTTTGAAAGGTAACCTAAGCATGACTGATCCCTATTGGGGTATTAGGCTGGGTGCTTATATTCATTTTTCACAAATGGCGCTAATTTATTAATAGCTAAAACTAGCTCCTAAATGCTGGTTAATATAAAAGTAGTAGCATAAGTAGCAGAGCACTTCCAGCCAACATATGGATGGACTCCTATAAGGAAGAGAAGAGAAAAGTGGAAGAGATCCAAAGAACTTCTCTATAGGGATCCAAAGAACTTCTCTATAGGGACTTTCTGATTCTTAAGTTAGTAGAGGTACGAAACAGATGATTTGCAATTTCTTGGATCAGCACTCTAAGGTTTTTTTTTGTGGCTTAAACTTAGAGATGAACTTAGTTTACTTAGGAGGTTTAGGGCTATTTTTTTAGGCATTTAGAAAAGTTCTTCTGATTTGGTCCACTCAATAGTGGATGGTTGAATAAGCTTGAGTCTTTAGATAGGGCAGCACCATTGATGAAAGTTTCTTCTGATCGAGGCTTTCTTTTTTAGTAGGACACGTGTCGTCATTAAGTCGGCCACTACGTATGCTCTTCTAGTCATCCACCATGTGTCACTGTGAAATTGGCTTGCTAGCTTTTATCACGTTAGTTTAGGCATTAGTTATTTTATTGCCAAGAAGAATTAATAGATAGATATCCTCTTTTGTTGACAAGAGATCAAATTAAAGTGGAAAATAAAATCCGAATGCGTTATCTGATCCTCTTTTTTCCTCCATTACTTTTTTTTAAAAAAATTATCTCTTCTAACGCTTAACAAGGCTACCTTTCTATTTACCATTACCATAGTCCCTTCATGCTACTACCATTACCTAGGGCCTTTGGGCTAGATTTTAAAGTTTTCCTCTTTGGAGGCCCATCAGGTTTGAAGGTAAAATTTAATTACGAATTATGACTTGCAAATAATCATGCTGGTCTCAAGTATTTCAAACTTGATTTGCACTCACCAAACCAATTTATTTCATGTTGTTTATCATTTAAGAATAATAAATGAAAACCAATTTTTATAAGATCCTTTTTTTTTCTGCTAACAAGTAAGAGAGATTGTAATACCCCAAAAGAAAAAAAAGTTGAAATGCTTATAACTCAAATTCCTCTATTATCAATTAACCTTTGCAATCAAGTTTTTAAGATCATATGGTTTCGCTTCGCTAACAAGTTAATTAGACTAGCATGTGGACTTAAAGCGTTACAATTAGCATGAGCATAAAGGAGGAGAATGGGTGGTAGCTAAGATCAAAGAGGAGGGCTATGAGCGGTGGATGATGAGCTTGAACAATTCAGTGAGGGACAAAGAATAAGCATAAAAGAAGTGTGGTCTCCATTGAAATTTAAAAGACGTGATGGTAAAGAAAAAAATTGCAACAAGTTATAAGCAATATAAGTAATTATAAATAAACTAATATAGGCAGGCAGTTCGATGGGACTAGTTCAAATTTCATATGAAGCATGATAATGAAAACCCTTGTACAATATAAAAATTATACATATTAGACTTGTTCAAAGTTTGAACTAGTCGTGATTAAGGATGGCAATAAGATCAATTTGGAATAGAAGGTATATTCTTTCTTTCCGCCCATACTTACCCTTGCAATTCTCCATCCATCATTGGAAATTCTCTTTTTTTTTTTTTTTTTTCAGTATTGACGATCAACCTTGGAACCAATTATATTTTTATAAAAAAATTAAAGTTCAAAATCTATGATAAACTCATGGATATTTAAAATGCATTAGAAGACTTAAATTTAAAAGTATAAACCTAACAATTAAAGTATAATAGAAGATTTAACTTTACATAATTACATATGCCATTATATATATAATCAAATATAATATAATATAAAGTTAATATATGCACATCATTTATCCCACAATGAAAGATCAAATTTTGGAAAACATACATTTAATAACGATGTAAAGATAATTTTATATTTGGATACAACAATCAGATTTTGGGGATGGATTCGAAGACGAAGATTCCATATCTCTGTTTCTGTTTCCGAATCCGGTGAATTTCAAATATTCACGACATTTCCACCTCCAAGTAACTCTACTTGATCCCTCCAAACTGATCTCTGTTGGATGATTGTACGCGGGCTCGGATTTCTTCATCCCCATTGCCTCTTAGCCCCGACGCGCAAGGCGAAGCGAGTAGTTGAAATCTGGCACAATAAATTGGTGTTAACGTGAAACTCACCTAAAGTTCGCTGAGCCTTAAGCCTATGCAAACAAATAAAGCATTGAATTCATCTTGCTGAAGTTTATAGTTTGTAAAAGAGATGAACCTTATGAGAAAGAGAGATTTCCGTGCAGAGAGACCGCCCTCTTTCTATAGCCAATCGAAGGATGCGAGAGCACCGGCAGTCCCCACTGGAAAGAGAAGACGATGGTAGGATGGACTGCATCCGTGCGCATTGCTTTCACAACCTCAGCATATAATTCTGCAACCCTTCTCGGCACCACGATGAACCTCATCCATCTCAATCTCTTCCAACGCGATATCCGGAAGGATATCGCCTTGCCCTTCACCTTCCGCAGCCATCGCCTTCGAGAACTCGTGGTCTTCTCAGCCTCATTCCGCAACCTCCGATAGTGGCCTTGGGATCTCTGAATAATACATTGGAAAGCCATGCCAATGGAGACTCTTCAGTGTCTCTAAGATGGGATTGTGGGAATGGGAGTGGTAGAAATATTAGAGTACTGGTGGTTTTATAGGAACATAGCAAAAGGGGAAGGGAAACAAGTCAAGGAACGTTCACTGGGGAGCACATGGACGAATCGATCATCAGTACTGAACGGAGCATAGAGATGGTGGGAAAGAGACGAAGGTTGCTTACGATTGGATTCCTTTTGACACATGGCTTTCATCATGCACCTCTCTTTCCTCGCCTCTTCACTCAACGCCTGCTCAGTGGTCACTTTGGGAGAGGAGGTCCAAAGCTACATAGAGAGATTCTCTTTCTACACATATTATTTTAGAATGGCTTCCATCAATAATTAGACATGTGCAATCATTAATGACCATGTTAGATACGTAGAGGGGAGCCAATTGTAAGTCATAGCCAATGATTTGTTCGGTGGAATGTGGATTATAAATGACCTAAACATTGCTTCATAATCTAATGATGTTTGAATGAATGCTATATTCTTTGTAAGCCAGCACATAAGCTTGTAAATTTGCGTTATAATATTTGCCACTCTTATTTTGAGTTCGCTCGGTTGCGTTATAATATTTGCCACTCTTGTTAAGGATCAGTGCTTAGTCTTACATTAAATAATTAGTGGGAGATTGGTCAGGCTTACAATTTAGCAACTCAAATTTTTAAGTTAAATTGGGTTTTGGCTTGTATATCATGAGCTTTTCTTAATTTGACTCCAACGGTAAAAGGGTTAGAATTAGTGGCTCCTCCCAAAGTTATAAAAGCATTGAAATTGATAGCTCTGAAAAGTTACGGTGGTCGAGTTTTTGCGCCAGATAGGTTTGATGGAGCAAGGAGCTGAATTTGAACATGAACTTAAGCATGATTTAAATTAATAGAACCAAGTTGTCATGGTATGCCAAGTTGATGGGATAAGTAGACTTGATAGAGCAAGACACTGAATTTGATTCCTTATGACAAGACCCGTTATATTTTTAAAATAAACTTTTCTTTTCTTAGTGCAATACAAATGACAATTCAATCCTAATTGTTTGCTAAACTTAGATTAGTATTGACATTATTTAAGCAAATGATGATAAAGCCCCTATCATTACAAAATTGACTAATAGATGAAGATTTGATTCTTTATTTTAGATTTAAATTTCTTTGTAAAAATACTTGCACACCTTGCCTACCATTCATAGGGATGATTGGTACATTTTTTTACGTGATAACTGTTCATAGATCTCCTCGGCCAGTTCAAATATATTGATTAACTGGTTACAACTGGTTATGTATTGCAGTATACTTCACATGCCGATCCTAAGCATCCAATATTTTAATCAAACTAGGGATAGTTCGGTGATTAGCACTTGGATTCTAACGTAGGAGATGAGTTTTCTTATTTTTCTTTTTTTTTTTGGGATAGTGCTTGAGTAACACAAAAGAGCCACTCAAGAAGCCACTTACCTAACATGATTTATTGCCATTGCCTCCTTTAAATTGACACCATGCGGTGTGATATTAAATAAATCAAAGTGGTTGGTGCAAGGCACCTGATCGATCTTTGAGTGAATTTTCTGAGTTACTGTAGCTTGTTTTATCCAATAGTCCAAGGCATCCTCCAGCCACGTGTGGCTGCTCACCCTTGGCTCCTCTAATGCTCAAGGATGCAAGCACTCGGGAGAAAAATGGAAGAGGGGGCGTGTTCCGTTTCGCTGGCATTTTGTATATATATTTAGAGGAGAGAACATGGGAGGGGCAATGCCAAGCCAAGCCAGCTAATCCCCCGTTTTTCTCATAGGATAGAGAACCGCATTTCTTTCAGGCCCGGATCTTGCGACCACCCAAATACCACAACAACGGCGATAAAATTTTGCAGCAATGTACCAAGTGCTTCAGAAAAAGAACAGAAAAATTATGTTGATCTTATCGTTGTTTTTTTTTTTTTTCTTCCTCCTCTCTTTTCCTTCTTTTATTTCTTGAAAAGCTTTTGTTCCGATTAGTATCACTTTTTCCTTCCATCGCCGCCTTTTTCTCCTCCCTTTTCTCTTTCCATTGTCCATCTCTAGACAAAATTTCAGAGAATTAAAAACAAAAAGAAACGGAACATGGGAGGGAAGAGGAGATCTGAGTCTTCCCGATGGTCTCTCCTGTAGCTTGTGCGTGAAATCCAACGATCCCACATTTCTCTTCCTTTTTGTATCTCTCTTGCATGCATGCATGCATGCAATCAAACCATACCACAAGAAAAGCTCACAGAGCCGACGAATGACGCTAAGAAGGCCAATCTAGCAGGCTAATTCGAATCCTCTCCTTGTAACAGCAGCAACCGCAGGGGGGAAATGGGGGACGAGGAGAAGAAACCCTTCCGTTGCGGCCTGCTGGCCAACATCCTTCGCCGCGGCGCCAGCCGCAGCGGCGACGGCGGCAGAGCCAGCTCTCCGCCACGTCCTCCTCCGGAGGTCGCCGATCCTCCCAAGCTCAATCCTAGCACCGCCGTTCCCAACGCTAATCCCGCCGAGGCCTTGGTCCTCGTGCCCGCCAGCCAGCCCGTGAATCCAAGGCCCAACCCCGCCACCACCACCACCACCACCACCCCAATGTATCCTTCCAGGGTGCCGGCCGCCAGAAGACCAAGACCACCCGAGCCCACAAAGCCCACGCTGATGCGCGACAACAGCATATCGACGGAGCTCGACATCATGATCCAGGACCACCAGCGTTCCAAGGGGAGCAGCAACCTCGTGCGCGCCTCGTCGAGCAACGTCATGGTTTTCAGGGCCTTGGGGAACATCCAAGGGAAGGGGAATGCTGCCACCGCCTTTGCCGCTCCTCCGACGTCGCGCGGCAATGCACAGGATTCCGTGGTGCCGCGCCTGGCTTCTCCGAAGATTAGGGATGCGGAGGAGTTGAAGGAAATGGGGAACGAGGAGTACAATAAAGGGAGGTACGCCGAGGCGGTGGCGCTGTACGATGAGGCGATCAAGATGGGACCGGACAAGGCGTCCTACCACGGCAACAAGGCCGCAGCTCTCATGGGTCTGGGCAAGCTTCTTGAGGCGGTAGATGCATGCAGTGAAGCGGTTAGGATCGATCCCTCGTATCGCAGAGCGCACCATCGATTGGCTACTCTGTATCTAAGGTAACAGAAGTAGGACGCATGAAGAATAGTAGATATATTGAAGTGATTCATTTGCCTACCATGTTTTCCCTGACTAAAACTAGTTTGGTTATGATGCTTACTTTTTGCAAACTGGATAGCTAAATGCTGGATTCCTGAAAGGAATGTTGGCAATTGTCCATAAAATTTTATCTTTCTGAGGCATTTGTACATAGGACCACAAGCTTTTTTCTTCTTTATTGGAAATAGGTGTAGTTCTTTATATAACCAAGAGACGATTCATGGTTTTTCTCATCCAGCCACTCTGTTTTAGTCCCAATTGTTAAGTTGATTGGATGGATAGCTGATGATTTCAAAGAAATACCCTCCCTGTTCGATCCATTTCTTGGAAAAAAAACTCTGGAAATATTCCCGACATATTTGATTTAATGTTTGACATCTACTCCATGTTTCCTGGCTGCTCAATTCTCTGTCGAGCATAAAACAAAAGCAACCACCTCATCCTTTTGTATGAGTTTTGTCTGAGATATTCACTCATCTAGAACACAGAGAAAGAAGTGATCAACTTTTATATTTTTCTGAGTGGATCTCCGAATAATTTCAGATTGGGAGAAGCTGAAAAGGCAACCTATCATTACAAACAATCACAAGCTGAAGCCAAACCTGATGAAATTTCGCGAGCTCAGGCTCTTCAATCTCAGCTTACCAAGTGCAATGAGGCGCGTATGCTGAGGGACTGGCACACCATGCTAGAACAAGCAGAGTCTGCAGTCACTGCTGGCGCTGATTCAGCTCCACAGGTCTTCATCCCCCTCTTAACCTATTGGTCAAGTGCCACATGGAATTATACATGTACCTTAGTATGTCGATGAGTGAAATGATTCATTACATGTTTTTACACTTACTAAATCGTTCCATATTGTCTTTTTTTTGTCTTGCCAGGTTGGTATCAGATTTTTAAAAGCTGTTATGGTGGTCTAGACCCCTTACACTAGCTGCTTTTCATAGAGCACATCATTTGAACAATCACAATTGAACAGTCATACTAGTTGTTTTGTTGACTGAACTTGCCTTCTAATTTAACATATCTGTAGAGGATCACCATGGTCGCGTCTTTCTTAGTTTTCCTTGTGATCATGCCAAGATGAATAGCATCTCGAAAAATGATGTTTTTCTTTATCTTTTTCCCATTTTCTATTTGACATCTGTCTCTTGCTTGTTATGTCTTGAAAGGTCTTTGCTTCACAAGCAGATGCACTCCTAAAGCTCCACAGGCATGAAGAGGCGGATGAAGCACTGATTGATGCGCCAAAGTATGACATTGATGCTTCAACAAAGTTCTTTGGTGCTACTTGCAATTCATATATCCTTGCAGTACAAGCAGAGGTTGACATGGCTGCAGGAAGGTCTATACATTTGCCCCCATTTAAATCATAAGCTTAGTTTCTGGTTCTTATGTTCCATATAAATTACTAGAATTACTGGCACTGGCCTAACATGTAAAATTTTGTATTTCTTTTGTTGAAAGGTTTGAGGAGGCGGTTGCAGTGGCTCAAAAGGCAGCACAACTTGACCCTAGAAACAGGGAGATAGGTGTTATGGCTGAAAAAGCAGTGGCTATGGCAACAGCACGATCGAAAGGAAATGATCTCTTCAAAGCCTCCAAGTTTGAGGAGGCCCTTACTGCATATAGTGAAGGCCTCAACCATGACACTGAAAATGCTATTCTACTTTGCAATCGAGCTGCTTGCAAATCGAAGCTTGGTCGATGGGAGAAAGCCATTGAAGATTGCAACACTGCTTTAAAGTTACGCCCTTCATATAATAAAGCTCGTCTGAGGAGAGCTGATTGCAATGCTAAGGTGACTAGTCATATTCCCTTGGAAATTTTGATACACACAATTACATTGACAACTACAAAGAGGAATGGGCCTGAATCTTGTGATTGAATGTTCTGTTAGTTGAAAAGATGGGAAGCTACGATAGAAGATTATGAGGTATTACATCATGAAATGCCGGGAGATGAGGAGGTGAGAAGGGGCCTAATTGAGGCTCAGGTTCAACTAAAAACACAGCATGCTGAAGATATTAAGGGCAAAGAATGTGATGCCAACTTGGTCCTAGTCACATCAGAAGACCAGTTCAGGCACATTGTCATGTCACCTGGTAAACATTTATAATTAAGTCTAACATACTTGGTGTTATTGCAGAGTAGTGTCCTTCAAAGCATGTGAATCCAGATCCTAAAGTTAGATCAATGTTATAATGAAGTGATTATTAAACCACAAGAATGGTTCCTTATTTACATACTGGAGTTCAGGATTCCAATAACTTGTTCTTTTCCCCTCTAAGCTGTGAGTCGAGTGGTTTAGTAACATAATTTTCAATCCTTTTATTTCAGATTTCTTTAGAAACATGAAGGCTTAAACTTCCCGACCCAATTAGTTTCTATCAAATAGAGATAGACTCAAGAGTTATAGTAATATTAAGCTTCATTTCTATTAATGCATAATGCTTCTTTTTACCTATTTATTAAACCAAGAAGTTTTCAAGATCTATGTAAAGGAATATTTTTTCTATCTATTTCAAAGAAATCACTTGACCAGAACATATTGAACCCCTAAGTAAAGGATTTTCTGTTAACTGCAACTTTGATCATTTTTATTTATTAGAACAATTATTGTTGGTCTTTTTATTTTCTCCATCGCCTCATAGATCTTTCAACAATGTGAGAGATGTGTATTTCCATTTTCAGCTTAGATTATTTATGTTTACTAACCTGTCTTTTTCTGGTTCCCTTCACTTCTAGGGTTGGCCATTGCATTGTTTTTCCACAACCTGAGTGAGATTTCAAATCAGATGATGCTTTCCATGGAGCAACTCTGCAAACAATACTCTTCTGTAAAATTTCTCAAGGTATACTCTTCCTGCTTCTCTTACTTCTTGGTGATTGAATGTGAGCCAAAAAAGCACTGATTGGATTATCTTGGCTCAGCCAACAAGGAACCTCATGCTGTAGGCTCGTGTTCTACTAGTATCTGATAATTTCTATCACTTTCATGTGATCAGAACTTGTCTCCAAGAATTTAGACACAAATCTAACGAAGTTGTGTTTTTCCTTTCCAGTCCATGCTCGTAGTTTCTCTAGGATAAGCTACCTTCTAAGAAACACTGATTGGACAATCAATAAACATTAGCTAACTTAGTGCCTTATGTTTTTGATTTCCTGGTGTGCTGGTGTTTTGTTAAACTGGTGTCAAGAGCTGAGAAAATAAGGAAAAAGAGAAAATCTTACACTTAGGCAAAGAAAAAAAGTGATTGAAAACTGAGGATGTATTCTTAGTTGGATGCACTGAGTTGACTGCAGAAAGATGCATAGGTTATGGAGGATTTACAGGTTAGTCTATCTACTTAGTCTTCCATTTTCGCCTCTCAAAATCATGAGTTAAGAGAGGGAAAGCTATCTTCTTCTTTGGGGGGAAAAAAGAATGTTTGATATTCTTATAAACGTATGCAATTGCAGTCTCTTTTCATCACTGAACATTGAATAAGGTCTTCTCTTTCCCCCTCAGCAACTGAGCAGAGCACATGTGTTCCATAATGCAGTTTGCTAGTTGACCTTCTATATCATCTTCTATTATTGTAGTCATAATTTATTCCAGCAATTGTTACTATTCCTCTGTCAGAGGCTTGTGTTTGATGATATGCTTATAGGTGGATTTGGAAGAAAACCCCGACATAGCAGAGTCCGAGTGCGTGAGCTTGGTACCTAGTTTGAGAATATACAAGAATGGTTCCAATGTCAAAGACATTGCTGACTCAGACCATAACCAGCTAGAGAGCTCCCTCAGAAAATTGCTCAGCACTTGAAGGGAATGCATGTGTGAAATAGCATCAAGGAAGCACCAAAGGCTTTAAAGAAATGGTGAAGGCAGACAACAATAGAGAGAAGAAGTATATATCTCATACTTGAATTAGGTGTTTGTCATTAGAAGCCATACTGCAGCCATACATCGACAGCTTTTCACTGCCTCCTGCCAACTATTGGATTCGAACAAAAGAAAAAAGAAAGGATGGAAGGGAAGGGCTTAAAGAAGACCATGCTATATTTTTACTGAACATAAGTAACCTTGAAGAAGACAATTCTTGTAATCTATACTTGTAAATGACCTGTTTTTTGTGGAACCTGGAGGAAGACAATTCTTTCTTCCCTTCTGATGTGTAGTTTTGGTTTGATTCCATCTCGCCTTGTTCTCCATGTAGCTAGCAATGACTTTGTTAGCAAGCTATCAGATACCAATGTATGAAGCTATTCTTTCATTATTCTGGAATGTAAAATTACAGAAAGCATTGCAAGTCATGTTTGAAAAATCTGGTTGAAACTATTTTCAGGATGTCTCAAATAAAAGAGATAAAAAAGGGAAATAGTTATACAAGAATTAAAGTGGGAAAGAAAAGTGGCTGGGAACATTGATAAGGAATATCTTCTTCTGTAATTTCTCTGTTAGCACAGTCTTTTGTATCCTAGGTTGTGAAGTTCCAAATTTTCAATGGTAGGGAGTCCACTAGCTATTCCCATCTGCAGTTTCAAGCTAATAGTTAAAAATTTTCTTCTCTGATTTCACTCATCACTCATTTTACACCATGAAGGACAAAGCATACGTTAGTTTGTAATATCCTAACATCTGCCATCAAATTTGGAAGCAAAATTTAGACTTTCAACTTTAAGTTGGCTAAAGTTGGCTCTTTTGATATGTGGTTCCACTGAGCTGATTTGGTTATTCCTTTCAAGTCAAAATAGAATGGAGCCATTACTATAAGTACTGGCACCTAAGCATCCTTTCATTTGATGGGGCTGTAATTTGGGTTGAGCTCAACCAGGACAAGCTTGTCCAGCCTGCTGACCATGTAGGACTGTGTTGAGGTTTTATAAATTTGAATTATGCTTGAGCTCAAAAATGTGAACCCAACCTCAACTTTCTGGTCAAGCTTGGCCCTTGATCCAATGTATACCTAAATTGACTCAACCCAAACCAACTTAGCTTGACCTAACCAGATAGATTAATAAATAAATGAATAATTTATATTTCATGTAGACCACTTGTATATTTATGTATATTTAATCTTATTAGATTATTTATAAATATATTATTAAAATTTATGAATGATTGATACCTCAATAAAACAAATGTTAATCCAACAAAAATATCTCAGACCTTTTCATTAGAAAACTTCTATTCAATTCAATTAAATGCAATGAACATGGCACAATCCAACTTAACTCACTAGCCCAACTTGATCTTGTCAATCTAACCTCATGTGTTTTTAGCTTAAGGTAGAGTAGGGTTGGGTGGAACGAATTTTAACTCGGAGACTCGGTTGTATTCGATTAGGTTGAGGGATATAAAAATTGTGTTAGGGTTTACCCTCAAATTAACCCAACTAATCCAAGTTGCAACTATCATTAATTATTGATGTCTCCTTTTACTTAATTATACTCTTTGTGAATTTATTTTTTAGATTGCTGACTTTTCCTTTCATTATTGTGAGTTCTTTATCTCCATCCATAAAGTTAAGTTGTTCAGAGGTTTTGCACATATTGTTTAATTCTACAAATGCACCATAATTAATTATATATCTTAATGTATATCAATGTTTTATAATATTATTTTTTATTTTAAATGAAAATATACTTCTCGAAGCAACCATAGCACTAGGTTGTAGTAGGTGCTAGTGAAAAATGTTGATGTTCATAAGCCTATTATTTCACCATAATTGATATATTGTTATTAGAAATGAGCATGGATTAGGTTGGGTTAGTTTTCTACCAAAACCTATAACCAACTTAATTAGGATCGTTTTCAGAATTTTGAATTGAAAATCGATTCGATTCTATCTTTAAACCAATTCAAAACCGACCTAATTATATCACGTTGGTTCTCCATCAATTACATGGTAGAATCTATTTTCTTTTCTTTTTTTTTTTTTACATTAGCTTAGAATTTTTTACTTTTTCGTTATTATTAATATATTAAAGAATCTTTTCTTAGTTATAAAAGTTGGGTGAGAGGCTGATAGCTATCATAAAAATGTTCTAAGAATTTACAATATTGATAAATGTTATTTATTTTTCTCTTTTCTTTGGATAAATATTAGATGATGTATAAAATATATCCAATAAATCACATCAAAAGTTTACAGAACTAACCAAATTAACTTGGTTTAAGAAACCTCTTACTTTTAATAATAATTAAAGACTATAAATAAATATATCTATATATATTTGAAATATTCTTGTAACAATTAATTTATTATCCTTTGATAAACATAATCATCAATGTTATCATAAAAAAAAGCAAATGATATATATTTCTAACAATTGTAGCAAATATTTATAAAATTATGAATACAAATTAAAAATTTTAAATATCTACATGTATAACAAACCAAATCAAATTAATTTCCAACACATAACAAATATAAATATCAACATCAAATTAAAATCTCCATGTAAAAATATCCACAATCTAACTAATAACCTAATTATAAATAAATATTTATCGACTAATCTAATTTAAATATCTTTAATAGAGATGATAGATGATTCGATTCCTAGGAGTACTTTAGTTTTTTTAAAAAATTCTATGATTCGTTAAATGTTGGAACTAGTATAGTTGGTACTGTATTGTTGAATGTTAGAATCAAGCCGGTTCTTGGCTTATCCTAATCCCTAGTTGTCATCTTCAAAATTTATTCATTTTTTTTTTCTTTTATTATTTCTATATTGGGATAAGGCTATGTTTTTGCACAACAATCTTATTATATATGGGAATTAAAAAAAAAAAAAAAAAAAATCTATAGCTGGTTGGATGTTGGAACTAAATCAATCTGATATGATAGGTTGAATCTTGGAGCCGAACCCATCTGACTTTTATCAGATTGGGTTGGTATCCATTTTTAAGTTATTTTAATCCATCGCTTACGTCTTGATTTGTTTTCCTTTTGTCATTTTTATATCCTGACATGGGGTAAAGCCACGCTAAGTTCAACGATCTAACCATCTGATGGAAACCTCCTAAATCGGCCACATGAAAATTGACCCTAAGAGGAAGCCTCCAAACTATTTTCCCTTGGCCTGGCCTGGCCTGCCATGTCTAACAGAGTGAAAGAGACAGGTCCAGTGAACCAGTATATAAATTTCCACCTTCCATTCTCTCTATCTCTCTCTAAAAAGCTCCCATATAATATGTGGCTAATATTACAATTAGCTAAACAGATGATTCTAATTGGCAAGAAATGGTTAACTAGTCTTTCCTTAGGCAGAAAAAAAAAAAAAAAAAAAAATTAATATTGCAAAATAAATGCTTGACGCATGTACATTATTATAATGCAGAAATTTTGACTTAAAAAACAAAATCTACATCTCCTTGGCTTCTTCTTATAAATTTACACTTTTAATCCAATCCTTCTCTTTTTAAAAGAAAGAAATGCATTAGCTAAAAGAGATCAATTTGACCAATTAATTGGACCTCTAAAAAAAAATCCTTCGGATTTGTAGTTCTAAACACTAATGGATTTAAATCCATGATAACGTAATTTTAAAACTAATTTAGATTGACGTCATCGGTTCATACTTAGCCTTCAAGACATTCCATAGTTTCTTAACAATTTTGATTAGATGACGGACATCAAAGAATGCTAAAAATTTAATGATGACAATAAAAGTCAGTTCCCTCAGAGATAAATAGAGACAATTTAGGAGCTTGTTTTAAATGAAAAGTTAGAGCTCAATGGCTTAAATTAACTCTATAGGCTTAAATTAACTCGTAAGCAAAAATGCCGGATAGCATTATTGTATATTGAAAAGTTTAAATTTTTTATATCTAAAAAAAATAATTAAGTTTTAAAAATGAATTCAAAAATAAAAAACTTTATTTTTTTATTTTTATTATCAAATATAATAAATTTTAAAAAATTATCTTCATTCATGTATCTATCCTTATTTAATCCTTTCAAAGATATTTCCATTCCAATACCACTTCTGATGGTGGTTTGGTCATCGGAGATAAATGGGTAAGAGAGGTGGCTGACTCGTGACCTCTTCTCCAATAAACGAGGGTCTGCTCTTCCTCTCCCTGCCCCACCTATTTTCTCTTCTCTATTGTTTAACCTCCTCCTCCTCCTCCTTCTTCTTCTTTTTTAACTCTTGTTACTCTCACTTCATTATATTAATAAAATGTGAAGGAGAGATTTCGCCATCGTTTTCTTTAATTTTTTTTTTTTAAAAAAAAAGTTAGCAGATTTCTTTATCATGCACGCGAATGCATGCGTGGGGTCGGCGGCAGCAATCACCATTTCATTTCCTTACCTACTAATCCACCATTTAATTACAGTCATAATTAATCATTATACTGACCTAAATGACGAGAGAGATGCGGTGTTTTGGGTGTAAGCGTGCCGTCAGGAGGACGTCATTAACGTTTGTTGAATGGGTTAGGTGGCTGACTCTCGCGAATCCCTCCGCACGCATTGGTTCACACGTGCCAAAGGATTAGTCAGCCATTAATGCCTTAAAAGGTGGGGCCAGAGATTGTTTTCTCTTTCTCTAGGATGCATGCATACATCACTAATTCAAACCAGTGTATATAATTTATCACTTCTAAATTATTTACATATAAAAAAATATATAATTTAAAAATTCTTATTTTACATATAAAAATAATTAAAAACTAAAATTATTTAAATTATTTAATTAAAAGTTTTAAAAAAATCCACTCTCAAAATTAAAAGACAAATTTCACGCTCAAATAAAAAAGACTCAATAATCCAAAGGAATTAAGGTAGATGAACGGTTATAATGTTAGCTACAATGCTCTTTTTATTTTCTATAGTCACAGTAACTGCTATATTCAAAGTTGAAACTTGTATTAATGAAAAGATTTCATTTTTTTTTTGTTAAAAATAAGTTTCTTCGAGACGTAGTCTTTGATTATTTTTTTTTTCTTTTATTTTTCAAGAAAAAGATTACTAGATGGTATTAGAGCTCATAAAGAGAGAACTAAGAGTAATCCATGGATGGTAGCATCGATATGTTGCTGGTTAGGTTATAACTAAATCTAACCATTAAAAAAATCTTTATTATTGAGAATTATGGATATTAAAAAAATATTTTAGAGAGTTCAAAGTAAATGTATTGCTCTCTAGTCTATTTAGGCACATCCGTCAACAGCCGTATGAAGACGTTGTTTAGTTTAGGTGGAATCGCCCCTTGGTTTCTGAAAGGTTTGGGACAAGGAAGGGGATCAGTCTTTTCACATGCTACATTCACAACTATTTTTTAACTGATTATATTGCTTCAAAAATTTCATTCTAAAAAGTTTTCTTGACCTTTATTATTGCTTGAGATCAAATGTACAAAACTCAAGTTATTAGGATCAGGAGGTTTGCTTGTTCAAAAAATAAATAAATAAATAAAAATATAACTATAATTCTTTTTTACTATAATATTGTGATTAACTTAGACAGGCAATAAAACTCTTGTTGCACTGCTTGTTTAATGTCACCTCTAGCAAAGCAGCAACTCTTTTCTTATTCAAAATAAAAGAAATGGTCTTAATTTAAAGAGATTTAGGGTAAATGATGATGATGGTAATAAGTGAAAGAACTTTCCACAATATAAATAAAATCACTAGTTTCGACCTACTCTCTATGGATGTCAGGTAATAACCAAATGCAGG
The DNA here is from genome assembly GCA_017589505.3 of Metroxylon sagu. Classification (NCBI taxonomy): domain Eukaryota; kingdom Viridiplantae; phylum Streptophyta; class Magnoliopsida; order Arecales; family Arecaceae; genus Metroxylon; species Metroxylon sagu. The sequence continues at coordinate 981,331 of JACVBY030000580.1, read as the reverse complement.
TTGACAGGCCAATAAAAATCCTCGACGATAACAAGTTTGTTTATAGATGACATTTTGTTTGTAGATATATGGATGCCTCTGGTTGGTGTCCTTTTAATTCACACAAGGCCATAGGCACGAATCAACCAAGAAGATTCTCGGACGAACAGAAGCATGTTTATAATAATAAGAGGATTATGCTACTCAAATGACTTATTTATTTTTAATGATTAAATACAGCCAGTGGATCTGTACGCTATCTTCCTTGAGTGATTAAATACTTAAATGACTGATTGGTTGGGACCATTGGTTCAGGTCATTCTGGCTACCGGACATGGCATGAAGGTTAGGTTAATTGTATGCCAATTAAAACACCTCACTAAAAATACAATTGCTCAAATAAAGGTATTAAAAATTGCCTTTAAACTAATGTTATTGCACAGCCAATATAACAATTTACTTGAAAGAAATTAACAGTAGTTATATGAATGACTTTTATTAGATAATAATCTCTTTTTTTTTAATATAGATAATATACATGTAGGACAAATAACAATGTTATAATCCATTATAATAAGGCAATATCATCCATAGAATTTTCATTAGCTCCCAAGTAAGCACTTCTCTTATATTTTCTCAACTTCGATGTGAGTCCTTAGTTGTTATGGACCAACGACTGGAAATTCTTATATTCTTGGTAGGTGGAGAATTGTGAGAAGCGTTGCTTAGTGGTAGCTTTTCTCCATCAACCAATCCAACTAATGGGGTAGGTGACTTGGAAAAGATAAAATAATAGTAATAAGTTGATGAGAAGCTATTATCACTTTAGGTTAACAGAAAAATACACCAGATTGACAGGCATCAAGATTTTAGGAAAAAAATTTCAACATCATAGGATTCCAATCAACAGTGCTTTTTTTTTTTTTTGGTTAGTGTGTGTCTGATCTTATATACACGTCTATGCTGATGTAACATTACGTAATTCACCCACCAAATTAACAAAAAAAAATTATTATTTAACTTTCAAAGCACCATTTATTAACTTTTTTCAATCTGTATTCTCTCCTTCCATCCAAGTCTTTGTTGTTTTTTTAAAGTGTCTTTTTTTTTTTTTTTTTTTGGTTTACCAATGAATAATACCATGTGATTGGAATAAGCAAGGGGGGGATCCCTGAACGAAGACACAATGTGGTCACCATCGTATCCTTACTCGGAAAATTGATGCAAAGCCTTGCAGTACTGGTAGGTGGCCGGAGACCAAGCCAAAGCCATAGTTGCATGCATTGGTCCAATTTCTTTGCGTGCATCGGAGAACACTTTGAACCCAGACCTGCATTAAAATTCTATATATTTTACTGATCCAGTGTCATCCACCAAGCTCTACCATCCCAGCAATGCTAGAAATTCATGGGGCTCATTTGCAATGTTTCCTACGCTTTGGTACCATTAAAACAACTGAGGATCTTATTCAAAAAATCTAATCAAAATGATATTATTTGAGTGTGTTTTGAACTTATAATGGATGGGGAACTAAATACTCATATAAACTTACCCAGGCCCCAAGCTCCGGAAGAGAAGCGTGCTTGTCGTGCAAATGCGTGTTCGGTGGGTAGGTAAATACTATGTTGCAATCTCTGACCCCATTTCACCTTCGAAACCAACGAAAAAATATCAAAGAAACGGGAGGGCAGGAATGAGTCACTAGTCAAGATCCAGCTTTCACACCATAAAACAAGATCGATGGCACAAATCTCTCTCTCCTACGCACGCGCTCCCACCTAACCTCTCTCTCTCTCCCTCCTTCCTTCCCTTCTCTCTCTCTTTCTCTTTCTCTTCTCACGTATGACATGTGATCATCTACCACCCATCGCCAACGCGTATATAAATTCCCCACGCACCAAACCCTGGTTCTTTAGCCAGGGATCGTTTCATCACGCGATCTCTGCGCGGTAGCTTCTTCTTCTCTCGGTGGTTGCGTTGCAACCTCCGACTTCTCTCTCCGTCTCACCGACCAACCAACCGAAGAGGATTCAAAGAAGAAACAAGAAGAAGAAGACGGAGGAGGGAGGGATCCATTAGATCGGAATTAGAACCACGTAAATCTATCTATCAATCTATCTATTTATAGGAACGTAGATATGGCGGCGCTTTTTAGGGTTTCTTCCGCACGTTGTGTCTGGTCTCAACGCACGACCGATACGAAAAGGAGGAGGACGGATGACGTCGTCCGTATCAGTCCTCCTCCCTCCTCTCGATCATCTCCTCTGCGGACCGCCGAGGACATGGCCTCCAGGCTGGGTCTCGAGATCGCCATCGCCGACCTCGAGCGCCTCTTCCGCGGCCACCCACCTCCCCCTCCCACCACCGGCGACGATCACGGCCGCCGCCGCCCCCCCGTCCGCGTAGCCTGCCAGGGCGCCCGCGGCTCCTACTGCCAGGAGGCCGCCGCCAAAGCCTTCCCTTCCTCCTCCTTGCAGCAGCTGTCGCCGCTCATCATCCCCTGCTCCCAGATGGAGGAGGCCTTCGCCGCCCTCGAGGACGGCGCCGCCGACCGCGCCGTCGTCCCTGCTGAGAACTCTGTAGACGGCCCCGTCCCCCGCAACCTCGACCTACTACTCCGCCACCCCCGCGTCCGCATCGTCGGCGAACTCGTCCTGCCCGTCAACCACTGCCTCCTCTCTCTCCCCCACGCCCCGCGATCCGCCCTCCGCCGCGTCGTCAGCCACCCCCAGGCCCTGAGCCACTGCCACGACCGCCTCCGCGCCCTCCACCTCCAAGTCGAGGAGGTCGCCAGCGCTGCCGACGCCGCCCGCTTCGTCGCCGAGAACCGCATCACCGACACCGCCGTCATCGGCAGCCAGATCGCCGCCCGCGAGTTCGGCCTGCGGATCCTTGAAGACAACTTCCAGGACCTCAGTGGCAACTTCAACCGGTTCCTCCAGCTGGGACTTGCCGGCTCGACCGGAGCCGTCGTCGCTGAACCCAATCATGGTAATCATAATAACAAGACCACGGTGGCCTTCTCGCTAGAGCGAGGAGTCTCGGACCTCTTCCGGGCCATGTGGATCTTCGAGAGCCGGGGCGTCCGGATCACTCGGGTCGACCACCGGCCCAACCGGTCGAACCCGGTCCGGGTAGAGGAGAGGGAGGGGGCGGGCGAGATCGCGCGGTTTGACTACGTCTTCGTGCTGGACCTGGAGGGGTCCGCCTGGGACCCCAGCGTGGAGGCCGCGCTCGCACGCTTGAGGGAGATCGCGGGGTTCGCACGTGTGCTGGGGAGCTACACGTGCACGTGCAGCGTCGCGTGAGTATGACGTTCGTAACTGACGTCACGAAGAATCAAATTATATCACAGAATATTGGTGAAAAATAGTTGTATATAATAATTGAGGTGAATATCATTCAAGGACGGAAGACGTTCTAAAAGGAGATCACTTCTTTTATTGTTAATTTATTTTGATTGGTGTGAAAAAAAAATATGCTAGTCATTGTAACGTAAATACAAAAGGAGAAGAACGTAAATACAAGCTACATATATATCGCCATTTTGCTTAAAAAAATAGCATGCACTTATCTCTCTCACGTTCTAAAAAAAATATGTACAACGTATATATCATCACCCCATTTTCCCTTGTTCTCTTCTGATGGCCATCAAATTAATATAGCATGTCTTGACTTTAAAGACGTCAAGCATGCTAGCCCATGGAAAAAAAAGTAGAGCCCGAGCTCGGGTTAGCCATAATTGGTCCGAATTTGGTCTGGTAAAAATCTCTAAGAGCTCGGCCCGACCCAAGCCCAGCCCAATGAAAAGTAATTATATATATTATATGTAAAATACAACAGAGAATCGGTGATGTGGTGGTTAAGCTGTTTAATTTCAACCTGCATTTGGATCTCATTCAAAATGCTTTCAAAAAAGAACCCATTTTCTCTTTAAATAAATAAATATATATATATATATATATATATATATATAATATAAATAAATATATAAAATAAAATGTACATATCTAAAATAAAAAATTATTATTATATTTTTTTCAGACTGAGTCAGGCCAAATTGGGCCTATTTTTCCTAAATGGACCTCAAAAATCAAATCCAGCCTAGTCCTATGGGCTACTCAAGCCTTCGAATTTTCTAGGCCGAGCTCCGACCAACACATGGGGCACCTGACCTGTGTCCACCCCTACCTATGGCATACGAGGCAGGACTTAGCCCATAGTGGATCAGGCTAGCATGGCATGCGATGGGCTAATTTTGGCTCACCATGCAATTTTTCCAAAATATCCCCTCAACGGTCATATAAATGGCTAATTTCAAGGTATTTTGGTCTTTAATAAAGAACTCTTTTACCCATTTCAACAGCTAAAAATGGCTAGTTTTTAAGGGTTTTTTTGTTTGTTGCTTAAAAAGACCTATTTGCCCTTTCTAGCTCTATAAATGGTTAGTTTTCAAGGTTATTAGGGACATTTGAAGCCTCTTTGACCCCTATAAATAATCGCTAATCCTTTTCCTTCACCCCACACCAATTTTAAGTGTTTGATATTTTGTTAGAAAAAGTTTTAATCGATAAAGTCTTACTTAGATCCATTTTTCTATGAAAAGTTTTGAGGCAAAAATAAATTTTACCACGTTTGGTTGATAGAAAATTTGAAAGAAAAAATAACTCTAGAAATATTTTATTATGTTTAGCTCAGGATAATTGTACATGAAAAAATGCTAATTTAACTATAATACCTCTAGAATAAAGATTATATAGAAATTAATATAATAAATTATTACATTATATTATATTATAATAATATAATATCAATATAATAATATTAAATTATTTTATATTAATAATATTTTATTTATAAAATAAATAGATAAGATATATTATATAATAATATATTACTTCATTATACTATTATATTATGTTATATTATATTATAATTATAATTATATAATATTAGTTTGTATATTATAATATATTATATAATTTAATATGTTATATGATATGGTATTATATTATATATATTATAGTAATATAATATAAATATAATAGAGAAGGAACTAAAACAAAGTCAAAAGAGTAATTTTGAACTTTTGGTACTAATTTTTCTATGACACTAAAAAAGTTAAAATACCACCTCTCGCATGGAAAAAGGTTTTCCATTGTTAGAGAAAAATATATGTAGGCTCCATTAGAGAAAAATATATATAGGCTCCATCTCTATTTTCTCTTCACTTTTTAACCAAATATTGAAAATTAAGAATGAAAAATTTTTTTGCCTTTATTTTTCCTCAACCAAACGAGCACTAAGCTCTTATAAACTCTCTTATGCCTTCTTAATATTCCTACAAGCTTTCCTAAGCTCTCTTAGTCTCTCTGCAAACTATTTTAATTTTTTATTATAAGCATTCATAATTTCTTTATAAGCTATCCTAATCTCTTTAATCTTTATAATGTCGGTTGCTAGTAGCTCTTGCCTACCCTCTGAGATCTTTGGATTCTATACTAACATGAAGGAGTTTCTTATTATGGGGCCAGCTTTCGACACACCATAGTGATAGACTAAAACTAATATCCTCAACCTTAGCTACTGGTGCTAGGGATGGCAAAAAATGGATTTAGATGGTAAAAAACCAAATTTGCATCGATTTTGGGTTTGAGATTTTAAAAACCCGATTTAAACCAGGTCAGGTCCAAGTTTAGAAAACTAGGCATAAAAAAAACCTGATTTTCTAAAGGTTATAAAAATTATTATATTTTTAATGGTTATGATTTATATTATATCTTAGTTTTCTATAAAAGCTGTCTTTTGCTAAAAATGCACATTTTGAAAGATATATAAAAATTGTCTTAAATTCTGCATATAGAAAATTTCTCAAAATACTACTAAATCTAATTCTTTAAATAATTTATTGAATACAAAACAAAATTTGATTTCTTATTTTTCAAAATTTTATGATAGGATAGTACTTTTTTTTTTGATATTTGGAGTACCAATTTTGGATTATCTTATATTTGTATTATCATATATTTTATTGATAGCGATCGGATTATATAAAAATAAATTATTAGTTTTAAGTTATTTGAATCCCCGCACCATGCCACCAATATTTTTAATTCAATCATGCATATGATACATAAATACTATATGCATGATAATTTTTTAAATTAGTTTATATAATTCTACTAATAATAATGTTGCTTTTGATTTAGTCAAATAGCACTTGCATTTCACCTTAGATGAAAAATTATTTTATATAAAATGTATATGACACATCTTAAATTTAGTTATACAAAATGGTTTAAATGTTATTGAACCACATGTAAGTAAAATTAGAGATGTTAGTAAATGTATAACATCTTTAGAAGTTAGACTATAAGATTTCAAAAATTTGTGTTTTGCCTATGGTAAAAAATTTAAAATTTTTTTATTAGATATAAAACATAGATGAAATTCTAAATATTTAATGATATAATCATATTTTGAATATAAAAATATTATTAATTATTTTTATAATGACCACTTTCTCAATGAACCTCTATTAGATTTTCATTAGGATATCTGTGATATTATTATGTAATTTTTAGACTATTTTTATGATGCTACTAATATTAAATCTAATACTTATTATCATGGACCTCTCCTCTAACTTTGCAATAAATCTATAATATTATCAATTGTTTTACAACTTATATGAATGTAGAAGGTTTTAAAAATATAATTGAACCAATAAAATTAAAATTTAATAAATACTGGAAATAAATTTCATATTTACATTATTTAGCTTTAATTATAGCTCCTAAATTTAAATTAGATAGTGTATTAATAATATTAAAAGAAATTTGTAATAATATGATGCATGATATTAGTAAAATTAAAGGTGAAACTACTAATTTATTAAATTAAATGCATATATTATAGATAAAAATATAGATAAAAGGTCTTCTACTTCAAAATTATCTCCCTCTAGCCTAAACAAATATTCTTATTAAGGAAAAAAAACAAAATTGTACAACTTTATCAACCAATGAATTATTTTTTTATTTAAGCAATGATTTATAAATTTTCTAATTCAAGAAGAATTAGATAATTTTGATATTTTAGTTGGGTGGTGAATACATGAAAATAATTATTCTAGTAATGATTTTATAAATTTTCTAACTTAGGAAGAATTAGATAACTTTGATATTTTAGTTGAGTAGTGAATATATGAAAACAATTATCCTGTACTTGCTGCAATGATTCTGATTTACTAAACTTTTTGGTATTTACAGTAGTATTGGAATCTATTTTAGTGTAGGAGACTAGGTAATTGATGGTAAGAAAAAGTCGATTGAAGCTCAAGATGGTGGACATATTGATTTACTTAAAGAATTAGTATGATGCAAAGAATAAGACATAAGATTAAATAAAGGATGAAGATAAAGACTCCTCTCTAAATAAAGAAGATTTAAAATGAAAAATGCTGTAACCCATAACAATCCTAAAGGCCTGACGAGAGGAGTGACCATGATGAATCACACCAATAGCAAGCCCTTAAAAAAATTACATATATTTAATTATTTCATTTAATTTTTTAAAATTATTTTTAAAATTAAAAAAAATAATAAAAATAAAAATTGCCTAGTAGTTAGCCCATAAGGCCTGACAATTCGGTTCCTATTAGATATAGATAAAGATGAAGACTTTCTGAATGATTAGAAAAAGAAAAGGAATGAGCAACACAATGATAGAACAATATGACCACAATAGCAAGCCATCCACCCAGCTATAAGCAAAGGTATATATATTTAATTTAATTTATTTAATTTTTATAAAATTCAATAAAATTGCTTTGCTTATCATGTTGATATTAAAAAAAATATTTAAAAATAATAATAATAATAATAATAAGTTGGATTATGTTGATGGGCTAGCATGTTGGCCTAGTGCCATGCCAGCATAACATGGCATGTGGGTTCGCACAACTTGTCTCTCCCACGGACTTAACGAGCTGTATCACGTTTCTTCTGGATTTGTTGTACCATGCTAGCACAGTATATTTAGCACCTCTCCTTGGGTTTTTCTGTTTGTATTTTTTTAAAAAAAATTTTTTCATTATTTTTTTTATACTAGAAGAATAAAAGATGCACCGCACCGATGGAGATTAAATCATAGTCTTATTTCTTCTCATCGCGAATAAAAGAACAGGCTTACCTTAGATTCTCAATGGACTTAATATAAAAATGATTAATTTTTTTCTTTATCTAAAAAAAATATATGTTAAAAGATGTAATTTATTTAACGAAAAATCAATAACTCAAAAAGAGAAATTGGCTAAAATGTCAAGAAGACATAATGATATAATATCAGCTCAAGTAACAAGGAGCTCATGTTGTTAGAAGCAAAAATCTAAAATTATCTTTAAAAAAAAAAATCTTTGAATGGAATTATAACAAAATAATGCTTAAGATGGTTTAAGAGCCTCCGGATGTGTAGAGATATCTATCTATTAACAACAAACAATCAAAATGTCTTCAATTAAAATTTAATAAAGTGGGGTTAGCTGGACCATCTTTGTCAGGAGAATGAATAAATTATTACTCTCCACTTAAGCAAGAGGACGGAGAAGTTACAATCTCTTAAATTAAAAGATTCTCTAAGGAGATATTGTATGATCAAGGCGAGATCAAAAGAATAAAATGACAAAAGATACTGAAGTCAAAATCTTGAATGGCCATATGAATGACCTCCACAACAAGATTTTGAGATAAATAATGATCTTTATAATAATAATTCTAAGATGTGAAGTGGAAAGATGAAGAGACTCGTACAAGACATCTGCAACAAAGACTCTCAATATTGCTCAATCGAAATAATAAATCAATTTAAGTCCAAAGCCTTTCTCTAGAAAAAGCTCTAAAATAAAGTTTAGATAACAGAAGGAGATTGCAAGCTACCACTACTGCTCTATTTAAGTGTCTTTTAGTTTAAGTGTAAAAGTTTTGTTAAGTAGTCTAGAGTAGTCTATTTATTCAGTATGGCGCTTTTATAAAAAATATTAACAACTTTATACTATAATTATACTTTCATCTTAAACAAATATATATTTCAATGCATACTTTGATTTTTCTTAGTCGATACTTACTTTTTCTGAAAAAAAAAAAATATTGGAATAGATTATGCTACTAAGAAGATATCTATTTCTCTCAAGTCTAAAATTAATAGCAAAACATCTAAATCATTATATATGCAGTTAAAAATTCCAAAAACTAGGAATCACTTATTTTAATAGTTTCAACCTATAATTCAAGTCGATACAAAAATATATAATTAAAATAATAAAAAATTATATTTTGCTATGATATAAGTATTATGTCTATTTATTAGAAATCTATACTTGTTTTAACATACCTATGTCAATATGACAGATTCTCAATTTTAAATATATTTATATTTATTTTAATATACTATTGATAAAGTCAAATCAAGTTAATGCCATACTGGCCTCTAGTTATAATACCACACGGTCTCCAAGCCACATCATCACCGCTTGCCATGATTAGATAATATCAAGTAAACGTGGCAAATATAATTCCTGACCATTTAGCCCTTAAGACTTACAGGCAAGACCAGTTCACAACTACTTTGTATACGTCCTTGTGACAGAAGTATAGTCCGCGATAGGCAAAAGAGTTCTCTTGTTGACCTTTTCATCGAAGTTAGACACATTACCGTCGTTGGAGCCACCTTGGGTATTGAGATTAAAACCCACTAATAAAAAGGATTCTCCTCAAAAGGGGAAGAGATGACTCTCTCTCTCTCTTCGTCAAGCCTTTTTGATCTCTCAGTTCCTCTCGCCCCCTCTATCTTGTATCTTTTTAATTGTGACTTATGATTGCTCATTTTGTCCTTCTTTCCCCTTCCAAATGCAATATGGCTACAAGGTCTACCTTTGGTATCTCCATCTTCTCTTTTGTAGTAATTTAGGCATTCGAGAACCTTAGTTGGGCCAACACCTCTCATGCTCTTATTCTATTTTCACAGGAGCATCAGTTAAGATGTGGAGTATCTCCTTTGCGAGGCTAGATCAGCTATTCCTAATTCATCATCCATTTCATCCTCTCTGTTAGCATTTAGGGTTAATCAATTGAAATTTAATGCCATCATATTGGCATCATCTATGGGAAACAAAATGAAGGCCATACTAGTTTAGTACTGAGGTAACCCAAAGCTACCCTAAGAGGTAGACCAGGAATCTTAAGGGCCTACTCGATGGGATTCCAAACCCCTCACAATGATACACTGATAGTTTTTATGATCATTGCAAACTACTAGGTGAAGAGGATATTAGTTGACAACAGTAGTTCAATTGATATTTGCTACTTTAAAGCCTTTAATAGGATAAGGATAAGTGAAACTACCTAAAGTCCTCTAGTGGTCCATTAGTTGGCTTCTCTAAGAATTCAATTCTAGTTGAGGAGACCATTAATCCTCCAATGATAGTCGAAAAGGAACCCTCCTATGAAGTCACGGTCATATTGGATTTCCTTATGATGAAGGCTTCTTTGGCCTACAATGCCATTCTAGGGTATCCCAACTTTAATGTACTTAAAGCCATGACATCTACTTATCATCTCACCATAAAGTTTCCAACTGCAAATAGAGTCAATAGCTTAGAGGCAATTAAGTGTTGGTGAGTCAGTGCTACATTTGACAAATTGTTTAAATTTTTATAACAAGTTCATCATTGCTTCTTTGATCATTTCTTCCATCATAGTGTCTTGCAAAATGCAGAACATGAAATGTCGCTCCACTTTGAAAAAATCCTTTTCCTACTAATAGCAAATTATTTTCATCGGTATAATTAATTATGATTAAGCTTGTATCCTTGAATCTAGTGATACTTTCTGTACCTAGGATTTTCATTGCCAAGTCTCCCAAGAGGCTTGTCTTTGCATATACTGCTCCAATTCACTAAATAATGAAATCTAGTGATACTTTCTTTACCTTTCTAGAGGAACGATTTATGCAGTTTATCAATTCTAGATAGAACCCCTAGCTTGAATGCGAACATATACTATGAGGGTAACACCGATAACTCAAGAGTAATCCAACCTCCAATCAGCAATGTTCTTCCCTTTTAGGGAACCAATCTAACTTTAATTCTTTTTTTTTCAAAATAAGGTTTGCCAATCACCTCAAGATAGCTTTTTGTTGCAAAAAATCAGGATGTAATAAGTGAATGGAAAAGTCCATAGCTTGCAATTCATCATTTGTGCAAACTCTAAAGCTTTATCAGTGCTCAGTTTGATGTAATACATGGATTTCTTATGAAAATTCACATTAAACTCCCGATGTACTTTTGAATAAGATGACCTAGGTGGCAAGCATGTATCTCTCTTGCATAAAGAAATTAGTGTGTTGCCTGCGAATGGGTGGCTTTTATAGCAACAAATATGAGGTTGTTTCTAATTTCTTCAATTAGCCCCACCAAGTAACCTTGTTCTAATAATTTTTTCAGAACATCAATTACTTAGGATGAATAAGATAGATGAAAGCAAATCACCCAGCTGTAGTGCTTGATGGCATTGAATCCAATTCCCTTGCATGCTATCATAAGTCATACTGCTTGAGAATTCACAGGCTTGCAACACTTCAAAGAGGAAATTCCATCTCACCTTATCGAATGCCTTATTAAAATCCAATTTTGAAAGAATTCCTTTGCAAACAATTTTATAGTTCGGACCATTGCTTCATGGCTGGTAAGGAAATGTTAAATGATGGATTTACCTTTCATGAATGTCAATTGATCATCATCCTTCAATGTTGGAAGGAACTTTGCTAGTCTTGTTGCTAACCCTTTCCGGTAATCTTATGTAAGCTATTTAGCAAGCATATCAGGCTTATATTTCTAACCGATAGCACACCTTTCTTCTTAGGTTTCAAGGTAATATAAGCAAAGCTTACTCTAGACAAATCTAATTTTCCATAATGGAAATCTTTGAAAATAGCCAACAGATCATCTTGTAACAAATTCTAATATTTCTGAAAGAAGATTATTAGGAAACAATCCAATCCTGGCACTTTGTTGCTACCAGAGAGGAGATCTCTTCCTTTATTTCTTCAATGGAGAGAAGTTGTCAACTAATTTTGAGAGTTGAATTGTGGGGTTGCCATGAGTAGGCTCTAGTACTAATGGGAGAATCTTTGCAATGCAACCTCATCATCATCTTATATATTGAATCTCTTGCCCATGTCTATTATTGAAGCAAGATGATTTCTTCTTTTCCTCGCTGAAGCTATCTAATGAAAGGTATTATTTTGCATTTTGGTGATTTAGGACATTATGCAAACCGCTGCATGCAATGCTTGTACCTTTCACTCCTGCCTGATTGCATGTGATTGTTTATCATGCAGTTCATTTATTTGTTTTGTCAAATAATCAGAATTTATGCTAACATTGATTGGAAAAATAGGGCGTATAATAGAACTTTATTAGATTATTTCTCCGATTAGATTTATTCTGAAGGAACCATTTTGAGCTCATTCCATAGCTTTGTTATTTGACCAAAATGCAACATGATTTACAGAAAGATTATTTTAGTGCATGTTTGGCATTTTTCTAAAAAAAATTTGATAAGAAAAGTTTTCTTTAAATCTATTTTCCTAGAAAAAATTTTGTAGAAAAAAATAAATTTTACCACATTTGTTCATTAAAAATTTGTTTGGGAAAATAATTATGAAAATATTTTCTTGTATTTGGTTAGGAGTAATTTTATATGAAAAAACATTAATTTAACTATAATATCCCTAAAATAAAGATTACATAGGAACTAATATTATATTATAATTTATATTTTATAATATAATATAATACAATGTAATATATCATACCATATTATAGTATGTATATAATATTATAATATAATATGATATGAGTTTATATATTATAATATATGATATAATTTAAGATATTATATTATAATAATAAAATATAAATATAATACAGAAGGAATAAAATAAAGAGGGTAATTTTGAACTTTTGGTATTAGCAAATTTTCTCATGAAATCGAAAAAGTTAAAATAACACCTTCCCTACAAGAAAAGTTTGTTTTGATGGGGAGGAAAAAATATATGTAGGTCCTACCATCCATTTTTTCCCCATTTTTCAATCAAACGTTGGAAAAATAAGGGCAGAAAAGCTTTTTACCTTTATTTTCTCTCCAACTAACCCTCAAAACCTGAACAGTACAAGCTAAATTTCTTCAGTTTGAAACGAGTTCTTAATACAGTGAAGAGTAGGTGATAACTCATGAATTCAAGTACTCGGAGAGAAGGTGAGCTCCATCTTTTTGTGCTGTGACAGCACAACTCTAACACAACCTACCACGGTTTTAAATTAGAAGAGAGATTTCAAGAAATAGCAATTCTATTTACTCTAAAGTAAATTCTTCGATTTCTTCAAAAGTAGATAATTATTCATCTGCTTCTCATGTTCCATGAATAGCTGGAACATTGAAGAAGATCCAAAAAGGCATTTTGGGAATTGATCCAATTCTATCTCTATTCTATCTATTTGAAGAAAGGAAAGATCTAAAAGAATCCATCTTCTGATGCTTTAGACCATCCTATGTTTAAAGTATAATAAAAGGCTAGACAATTCTTGTGGTAAAACTTCAACTAAGATATGATCTGTAATACCCTAAAAGTTCTACATCAAATAAAAAAGAATAGTTTGAAGAGCTTATAATTTAAGTTCACCTACTATCAATTAATTTACGCTCAAGTTTTTAAGACCACATGAATATGGCTCACTAATAAGTTAATTAAGCCATTTAGTAGGTAGTAGGTTTGGGGCATTATATGATCCCATACTCTCCCTCATCTTTGCTATGTGATATATAGAAAAATTATATTAAGAAAAGAGATAAGAAAACGTAGCACAACAATGTTAAATTTTTAAATAACAAGCATTGATATGACAGCTTCCTGCAAATTTTAAGTGTCAATAGATAGGTTAGTTTTTTGAGTTGTCTGCGTTAAAGTATGAGACATTCCATCTGCAAATAAGTGATACACAGTTCAAAAGCCATGCTTTACCTTAGACTTTTTATTTGCAGAATCCTAAGATGCACATCACTTGAAGTTCTTCTGTTACCTTTGCTTCTTGTTTTTATACTTACAATTTGTTTCATCTCCCTTATATAATTTGACTTCCACTCGAAATTATGCAGCATCCTATGCTCTGTCTGGGAAAGAGAGAGTTTGTAAATAATTTCTCTTATGTTCTTTACTTCATGTGATTCTAACCACACAAACAGATCGTAATAACCAAAGACCCAATGCACAATGGCAGAGTGATTACTTCTTCCTCATAGGTTGTGAAGTTCTTTGATTTTGTCATTTAACTTGTGGTATCATGTGCGCCATACGCAAGTTTTCAAAGCTTTTGTATCGTCATACATCATGAAATCTGGGACAAATACATAATAGCATGGAAAAAACCAGTGGCAGTGATAAGTGTTCTCGTGTCCCAGTCTTAACACTTTGCATGATGAGTGTTGTCATGAAACTTAAAACTTGCTCTGCAAAAATTCTTCTTCTTCTTCTTTTTCTTCTTTTTTTAGTTTACAGGATTACATTGAAGCTCCAAATATGATATTTACAAATTAATTTTTTTCACTAAAATATACTTTTGGTTCTCAAACTTTCACTTAAAATTTATTTTGGTTCTCAAACTATTAGTTGTTATAATTTAATTTCTTATGTTTTAAGAATGCTACATTCCTGACCTTCTATTACATAAGATCATTTAAAATTGATGAATTGTTGACATGTCACCTTGACACAAATACGTAAACTATCACTTATTTTATATAACAAGTTATTAGGAGCTCAAGTGACAGTTTTTGTATTCATATTAGAATGACACGTCATATATTCATGTAACGCTAAGGTCACCAATTCAATTATAAAATATTTTTTTTTAAAAAAAAGAAAACTAAGGAACCAACCCTTAGAATTGAGAACCCAAAACCCAAATAAAATTGGTTCTAAGATTCTAGGTACATAATTAATTTTATAAATAAATTTACTAGCGCAATCTTCTTCTATTCGGTAGACATATTTTCGTCATTGCTACTGTACTAATGGTTACACAATAATGCAAGAGGAATCATGCTCTTCGCAAAGATGATTGTGATTTTCAATGTTCCCAAGATAGAGGACCAATAGTCATGGCAATCAGTATAGGCCTCCTTAGCATTGTGCAGATACTACTATTTCCAGTGATGAGCTCTCTATTGAGTCTCCCAGAGTAACTCACTCCCTTTCAAAGGCTAACCTTGAGGCAATTATTACTTAGGCTCTCACTTGAGCTAGCATACATTCTTTTACTTCTACTTTTGTTTTTGCCTTTTCTGCCTCTCTAGGTAATTTTCTCAGGTATGTTGATTCTATATGCTATAATCACATGCCTTCTGATTCTTCTAACTTTTCAACCAAATCTTTGGCATTCAATGCTCCAAAAATTCTAACTATCAATGGTTCACACATGCTAGTTAGTCATGTAAGATCTATTCTAACCTCTCAATTATCTATCCCTTACAGTTCCTAAACTTTTTCTAAATCTTCTCTTCGTTGGACAATTGTGTGATTCTAACTTTGATATACATTTTTCTCGTACTGTATGCGTTGTGCAGGATCCACAGATAGGACGGATTATTGGGACAGGCCATAAAGTGGGATGCATGTTTAAGCTTTCCTCACTTCATTATTCCTTCTTTCTCATAAGTTGCTACTTTTACTTGCTAAGTATTCCTCTTAACCTTTGGCATCTCAATTAGGTCATGTTTTAAATTCTCGTCTTCAATCATTAGTCTCTAGTGATTAATTAAGGTTAGTTGAACAAAAGCACTTTGATTATATGCTTTGTCAAATGGGAAAACATATTCATTTACCTTTTAATAATAATGATTCCATTGCTCTTTTATCATTTAATCTTATTCACTCTGATATTTGGGGTCCCATAACTATATCTACAATGAGAGGTTCTAAATATTTTATAATTTTAATTGATGACTTTTCTCGATTCACTTAGCTCTATTTGTTACAAAGTCATTCACAGATTTTTTATGTTTACAAAAATTTTGCAAACATGATTCACACGCAGTTTAGTAAAACTATCAAGTCTTTCATTCAGATAATGCTATAGAATAGGACTCCAAAGTTCATTCCCTTTTTTAAGGAACATGGCATTCTATCTCAATATTCTTGTCCAAGTACATCTCAATAGAATGGTTGAGCTGAATAAAAGCACTACCACATTCTAGAAATTATTCGAACTATACTTATTGATGCTTTTATTCCTAAATACTTTAAAGAGAAGCCACCTTAACTGCTATTTATACCATTAATCAGATTCCTTCTCCAGTTATCCAGAATTGACTCGAAAGACTTCATAGTATACGTCCTAATTACAATATCTTTCATGCTTTTGGATGTGCATGTTTTGTTCATCTTCAACTCCATGAATGTAGTAAACTCAAACCTTTTTCTCACCTATACAGTCTTTAGAAGATTACGAATATCCCATCATGTCACATTTTGGGAACATAAAATATTTTGAACTCTCTCTTTCAAGTCTCTCCAACTAATAAGTTCTCTCTTTTTACAAATTCTTCACTTGATCTTTTTGCAGATATTGATAAAGGTTGCTTAAATACTCCTACTCCATCTCTAACTAATATGTCTAGCTAGTTTGTTGATCCTTCTCACAACAAGACTCTGAAGCTCTTACTTCCTCATCTTACGATAGTAAGAAAACTTTCTGCTCATCTTAGTGAATACTTTTGTTATTCCACTAGTACTTCTCTTCATGAGCCTTGCACCTTTCATAAGATTTCTTCCAACTCTCTTAGGCGATAACCTATAACAGAAGAACTTAAGGCTTTTACTAAAACTCATACGTGGGATCTAGTTAATTTACCTCCTGAAAAATCTCCTGTAGGTTGCAAGTGGATTTACAAAATCAAAACTCAGTTAGATGATTCGATTGAGCATTATAAAGCATGTCTAACAGCCAAAGGTTTCACTTAAGAGTTTGACTATGATGAGATATTTGCTTCTATTGCATGACTCACTACTGTGGGCACTCTTCTTACTGTAGGGTGCAAGTGGATTTACAAAATCAAAACTCAGTTAGATGGTTCGATTAAGCGTTATAAAGCATGACTGATAGCTAAAGGTTTTACAAGAGTATGGTATTGAGTATGATGAGACATGTGTTCCTGTTGCACGACTCATTACTATGCTCACTCTTCTTCCTGTTGCAGTTGCCTATCAATAGCAATTTTTTTGGATAGATGTCAAGAATGCTTTCATCAACAGTGAACTTGCAGAGAAAGTATATATGGAGTCATCTTTAGGATATGATCATCCTTCAAATAAAGTTTGCAAACTTCGTTAGGCTTTGTATGACTCATGTCTGGTTTGCAATTGCAAAATTCAATTCCACTGTTGGTCATTTTGGCTTCATTCTAATTTTTGTCAACCCTTCGTATAAGAGTAAGGTTGGCAATTACAAAGATTTTAGGAATATTAAAAATTATACAAATATAAAAAATATTCTCAAATATATAAAATATTTCAACAAACTATATTAAATATTTTAGATCCTAAAATCTTATAAAGTTATATCAAATATTCTGAATCCTAAAATATCATTAAATCATATTAAATATTTTCAATTTTATTAAATATTTTGTTTAAAAAAATATCAAGTAACTAGAGGATCTCATCAAATATTCATTGCTGACAAGAATGAACAAGATAAATTAACAGGACAACACGCTCATCCATCCATCCACCCATTTAGGATTGACTCAAGCTGGTGACTACGGGGATGATGATCACGAGAATTAGGATCAGCAGCAGGACCACACCGATGCACAACCACTTGCGGCTACTCCTCTGGTACTCTCTGGCGCATCGGAGCTCCTTGGTCCCATCCTTGACGTAGTGGGCGGCGCTGGTGACATGGTGCTCGATGTTGTCCATCTGCTCCCCCTGGACCTCCACCATGACCGCCATGTCCAGGAACACCTGGTGGAGCTCCAGCAGGCTCCGCTCGATCTCCTTGGCCGCGTCGTGGCGGTCCTGGATCTCGTTCACCGTCTCGAGCACCTTGCCCCTCCCGTGCTCGAGGATGGCCTTCTTCAGCAGGTCCTCGCTCTCCCCATTGGATATGATTCTCTCGATCACGTCCTCCTCCGGGACCTCCCCCGTGACGGTGAAGTAGCGCCGCTCCACCGTCTCCTTGTACTCCGCCATGATCCTCTGCCTCAGCCCCTGGAAGTCCATCATCAGCTCCTTGAGCTTCTTCCTCAGCCCGTTTGTCACGGACGTCCTCGTGCGGTCGATGGGGGTGCCCTCCCGGTACCCTGAGAGCCGCCGGTTGGCGGCGTTCGACCGGTCCATGGCCTCCAGCCGGTCGCGGATGGTGCGGGCCTTGATGAGCACCTGGATGACGTCGGCGTTGATGCGGTCGCGAAGGGACCGGAGGGCCTCGGGCTTGTGGAGGCCCTTGCTCTCCTCATTGGCGTCCTGGAGCCTCGCGAGGAGATTCCGGATCGAGCTCATTTCTTCCTTCACGAGCTCGGCCTCCTCGAAGAAGCGGCGGAGGTTCTCATCCGCCGCAGCTGCCGTCATCTCGATGCCATCCTCTTCTGCCCCGGATTCCAGGTCTTTTAGGGCCTCTTTCTTGAGGTCTACGTAGTTGAGGAAGGACTTGGTCATCAGGTCATTCATCTTTCCTCCTCTTTTTCGTTGGCCGGAGAAGCAAGATAGTGGATTGAACTCTCAGAGAGGAGTAAACGGAGGAGAAGAGAGATGGTATGAAGGCGAGGGGATGAGGGCTAAATGGAGTGGAGAATTTAAACTGCCGTGGGAAAAGTACAGGAGGGGAGAACAAAAATAGCCGTTACGGAGCTCCAACGGCTAAATTTCCCATGGATTGGGGGCAGCTCAGTCAAGCATCCCAACGGCTACCTTCTGAGGGGCTGCTCTCGGTTGGCGAATAAACAAGCAAAAATAAAAAATTTAGCCGAGGAGCGGATTCCGTCTTTATGTGGGACCCACCTCCAACATGCCTCTAATTATTAAAAGCTTGGTATGATTCTTTGGAGAGAAGTCATCCCTGAATTATTCTTCGCCTCGCCTCCTTTTTCTAGCAATTTTTTGTGTGCGGCTCCAAACTCACCTACTGTAAAAATTAATTAATAGTAAATAAATTTAAATTATAAATTTTTAAATATTACTTATCTATCCGACTTGGAACTATACATACGGTATTACATTTTATTTTTATTTTTTTTCTGTTTATGTTTGCAAAACGTAAACCCACCTCACCAAATTTTCTACCAATCTAAATTGCAAAAATATTTGCAAAACTCAGTTTATTTGGTGATACGAGATAATTTTTATTCAATAGAAAGTAGCGTGCGTGGCCTGTACCCTTTCGCCAAATATTCTTTTCTTTCCACGTCCATATTGAAAATTTCCTTCTCATTTTGCATCACAGACTGTGGGAAATCAGGAGTCTGAAATAGAGAAATGCGTAGTTTTTTTCACAAAATTTGGCAATGCATTCAATGGCCAACCCAAATAGCGCTACCTTTCTCTATATTGCTCCTTAAAAATGCAATCTTCGATACCATACCAAACATTCGAGTGAAAATATACTTTTGCCTTTCAAACTTTCACTTAAAATTTATTTTGATTATCTGTAATATTTACTGAGATTTATCATCTTTATTAAAAATTTTTAATGTTAGATTAGTCGAGAAATTTTTGTTTGTGGTTGAATTATTAGTTGGGTTGTGAATTATTTTACATTTGATTTTAATTTGATGTAATATTTATATTTGTTGTATGTTAGGAATTAATTTGATTTGATTTGATATGTGTATAGATATCTAAAACTTTTTAATTTATGTTTATGACTTTATAAGTATTTGTTATGAATGTTAAAAAAATATATATCTTTTGAACTTTTATTTTTTGACAGCGTAGATGATTATATTTGTTAAAAGATAATAAATTAATTATTTCAAGTATATTTTAAATATATCTTATTTTTCTCTCCTATAGGCTCTAATTATTATCAAAAGCAGGAGGTTCTTTAAATCAAATTAATTTGATTGCTTATGTAGACTTTTGATATAATTTATTGGATATATTATATATATTATCAAATATTCATCGAAAGGAAAAAAGAAAAATTAATAATATTTATCAATATTATATATATTTTTAAAATTTTAACGATGGCTTTTAACCTCTCACTTAACTTCTATAACTAAAAAAAATCTTAAATTTATTCATAATGATAGAAAAGTAAAAAAAATTCGAGCTAATGCAAAAAAAAGAAAAAAAGAAAATGGGTTTTAATACAAAACTAAGCTGATCTACTTGGATTAATTTCGAAATAGCATTAGATTGGTTTTGGGTCTAAAATTTTAGAATCAATCTTGATTGGGTTGATTTTAGGTTTTGGCCTAAAACTGATCTAATCTGACTTAGGCTCACCTGTAGAGATTAACTGGATCATGAAACAGGAAAGGCAATTAATTATTTCTGTGCTACACAAAAGTCATTACCCATCAGTCATGACTTATGAAAGATTATGACTAAGCACTGTATCCTCTATAGCTCAAATTGCAGGTATTTCTTGAAGTTTCAGTATACGATGATTTTAATTTGTTGAGCATAAAGCAACATGAAATCCAAAATAAACTTCCTACTATTTGGTTGTTGATCTATTAGATTTTAATTTTTCTAAAACATTTCAATCTATATAATATGTTCTTAATAGCCACTACAATCATTTTCATTAATTGTGATTGTCAGGCATGGCCTAACACATGATATTATGAGTAGCTGGCTTCTTTTAAGAGTGTGAAATGTTTGCCATGAGCTAAAGCATGGCTGTAACTAGTCCAAATGCTAAAATATACGATCCAATATGTAATAATAAGTAATAAATCTAAAACTATTATGGATTGAAATTATGAAATTTGATATATGTATAATTCATAAATAAATTATTATAGATTGATGTTACTATTTGAATTATGGAATTTGGGATATGTGACATTATTATGCTATTATGTGATATGAATTTTGATTTTGAATACTATACCATTTAATTGATTCCACAAATTTATATTGATTAATATAAGCATATGAATTAATTGATATTAGGATAATATTATTACCTTTACTTATTAATGATCATAAAATGATATATGTATATTTTTAATTTATACTGATATATGCATGAGTATATAAAGTTGTTACATATTATTATTATTTTTTTTTTAAAAATGTTTAGCTTCGAGCTTTACATTTAAGAATTTTGATGAGATCATAACTAGTATTTTATTTTTGATATAGCATATATTTAAATGCTATATATTATTAAATTATTAATAAAATATTTTGATTTGTTATTATGATTCTTCATATCTTGCATAATTTCTAGAGTCCTGCATTGGAGATTATGCAGCAGTGTCTTTCAATCAATCCGAACGCTGAGTTAGGCGTGACAGTATCAGGCAGTGACTTTTCAAATGCAATTTCTATGGATAATTATATGCATAAACTAACAGGAGTGCAGGTAGAACTGTGAAGGTAGACAAAGAAATCATTAAGATATCCAGAGCCAATAAGTTGAAGAGTTCAATATTTTTCATCTTTACAAAACCGAGTCCTCCCATTTATACACCAGCAGTGTCTGCATCATTCTGGGACCTTTAAATTGACTTTGGGACATCAACGTATATTATATATATTATCGATATGACCTGGTGCATGAATATTGGATGTTAGATATTGACCTGGGAGCAGGTTTTATTTGTAGTAACTGAGCAAATTCTGGACAGCAACCAGAGTGTTATATCGTCCATAAGACGATCTCATGATCCCCTTGTTTGTGAGGAAATTGTTCGCCACCTTGAGCTTCTGGAGGGAGCACCGGTCTCCCCACCCCGTATGAAAAGCTTCGGAGAACCATTCCGTCCTCAGACCTTCAGTTAAAATTTATTTTAATTTTCAAATTTTTAACTATTATTATTTAATTCTCCTCACATCTTACAATAATGTTGCGTTGTTAAAATTAATAAAATAATTAATATATCACTTTAAGACTAAATTATAAATTAAGGATCAAAAGGTATATTTGCATTTGAAAAATTAAAATAAAAAAACTGTAATATATATATAACAACAATCCTATAATGTTTGGATGTTGCAGTAAATAAAATAAAATTTCAAGGCATAAAAAATATTATCATCAAAAGTGTTGGTGCGGTGGGATTGAAGTCCCGTTGCCAAGAAAAATTAGGGAAAAAAAAAAAAAAAAAAGAGTAAGAAAGTAAGATCATTGAAAATATGAGGCCAATTTGTTTTTTCTCCCTGTCACCGCCAGCAGTTAATTATATAACGGAGTGAAAAGCCGGAAAAGGGACCGAGCCGCAGCTAAAATTTCACGCGGCCTCGCTCGAGCGGGACCACGAGAAATTGACGATTAGATCGATATGTACGGACCCTGGATAAGATCGAGATTGGAGATCATAAACTATTAATAGTTTTATAGTGACGAGGAAAGCGATTAATGAACCCTACACACGAGGCAAGAGCGAATAACCCAACAGCTTGGGCGGTCCTTTCCGTTTCAGAATCCATGGGCATGTTGCCGCTATCCGAATCGAGTTGTGGGCGCCAGCCGAAAGGATGCTCTGCGTCGGGCATCGCGCAGCCGATCCGCCCACCGCTAGCGCCAGGGCGGGACGGGGACGGGGACGGGGACGGGGACGGATGGGGACGCTGTCGACGGTGCGGACAAGCAAGCGGGCGGGGCCGGCCACTTTCGTCGCCACATGGATCGATATGATGAGAGCAGTGCGGGAACCCACGCACCTCGCATGCCAACGCCCACCCGACTGTGCGGTGCGTCAGGGGTTGGGGGGGGGGGAGCTCCTGCCAATGGGCTCTGGGTTTCGATGGGCTGGTGGCGGACGTGGTTTTCTTCCGTGCGATTTCTCCCATCGTTTGTTTGGTGTGGGGGACTAGAGGCAATCCTTCTTTGTTTTTTCTTTTTTTTTTTTTAAACAGTTGAGAGGGATGGGGCGATAAATAAGAAGATTATTTATGCCACCAGTCTCCTCACTAGCGCTTCTAGTCTTCCGCCGAGGTGGAATATCAAACGATAGTCATCGAAATTGATGGGGGCATAATAATTGCGCTTTTTTACTGCACTGATCCCTCCATTAATGTTCTGTTTAGTTTCTTCCGTGGTCGTCACAAAAGCGGTGCTGACAAGACTGCTGCACACCTCGCCGAATAAGAAAGGCCTTCTTCTCCTTGCCACTTCACAGTGTGCGTACGGTTGGTGGAAGGAATTATAAGAGTCGGACCTTCCCACCTACCCACTTATATCTCGCCTTCTCCCTCACGGTGCCGGCACCCAGCCGTTCAAGGTGAGTCTCTCACTCCTCTTTGCCCCCAGTCCACTGGTCTCTCTGTGGAATATCAAGCGTCTTTGTGCTGCTGCTCTTTACTCCGAGCCTTCTTTCGTGTTTGGTTGTCTCTTTGCTTTTGCGTTTACGCCATCTGTTTTGAGCTTTGTTATGAGCTGCCGGCCCTTAAAATCACTACGGGAATCAGCTTGAAAGATTTTAAATAATAATAATAATAAGGTGATGATAAATTCTCAGATGCTTTTTTAGATCGTTGTAACTGTGTCTTTTTCGGGGTTATAGATCCTTATTAAATATGTCTTCACAAGCTCCTAAATTATCTTCATATATATGCTAGCATCTATGATCATTTTTCTTTTTCTTTTTCTTTTCTTTTCTTTCTTTCTTTCTTTCCTTTTTTTTTTTTTTGTTTTTTTAAAGGTATGGTAGTTTGGCTCATCGGCCAAACCAGCGTGTTGCTTTCAACAAAGAATATCTGATCTGATTGTTTCATTTGGCTTTGATAGACAAGAGGATGCAAGACTTTGCATAGTTATTAAGTGAAAAGATTTTACCGGATTGCTTCTGTGGTTCTCAAAAGTGACCGTGGTGGATTTGGGATCTGGGTGTCAGGTTATCAGTGCGTTCTCTCCTAAAAGATCGTTTATGAGCTGGATTACATTGGATGTATTAGTTCATGGAATAGGGTGTCTAAAATTCTGGAACTTCTCTGTAAGGTCAGGATGGGAAAAGGTGTTCTATATTGTGAACTGGAATTGCCCCTGAATTATGATGTGAAGGATAGGCCAAGTAACTGGTGAATTTGGCTGCTAAAAGACTACATTATATTATGACTGCTATGTTTTGGGTTAGTCTATGATTTTCCTAGAGGTTTGTTCATATACTATTTGTTTTTTTTTTTTTTTTTTGTACTTAAGTTGGGACAAGGAGGCCCACCATGCTCTGTTGCTCTACACAATTATGGTGAGAGTGCGCCCTGGAGTGTGTTAGAAAGAAAAAGTGAAGTATAGTATCAGGGGGATGCAAAGTTTGTTGCATTCTGCGTGTTACTTCTATTTCTATTTCTCAGTTTTCATGGTAATGGTTTTCATCTCACAATTGCAATGCACTATGATACTTTTAGTAAACAGATTTTAATTTTAGAAGTTACAAACTCTTTTTATATAATGGTTGTGATTTCCTTTGGATGAGCTATGTGGGGCCTTTGTTGTGGTAGGGAAGACAGTGAAGAATGACAAATATTGTTTCAAGAGGCTAGATGGGTGTTTTGCTGAACTTTTTTATCTTCTTCTATTTCCCCTTTCTCTTGTCCCTTTTTGCTAGCTGTCTTTGGGTGGGTCGTAGCATGTTAATGTTGTCCTAAGTAACCAAAATTTTGGGGCAAGCTAAAATCAATTTAAGATAACTTCTAGTAGTACTAGTAAGGGCAATGTAGCATGTGGCAAAGCAATTAGCATCCAGTCCTAATATATTTTCTAAGTGTACTTTGTTATTAGTGTTGGCGCACATATGTGGTATTGTTTACAAATGTGGTGATGGCTTGAGTTATCTCCATCATTTGCTTCACACTTTGAAGCTTGCCATTATCCTTGAAAATCAAATCAATAAAGTGGGCGGTACATGGTGTCCAAAAATTATTGGCCTTGCTATCATCAATTCACTAGCCTTCTTATATTATGGATTGTCATCAGTCAACACTCACCACTTGCACATAAGGCTGCAATTGGATCAGGTTAACCCATAACCCGATTCGACCTTGATGCGATCAGACCCGATCAGATTCATATTTGAAAATTTCAGGATTGGTCAGGTTCTAAAATTGGATCCGATCTAAATTTCGGATGGGATCTGATTCTTGTATTTTTTAACCCAACTTAATCCATTCTATATCCAAGTTTAATTTGGGTCAATAAAAAATGGACAAAATCTGATCCGACCTATAAACCTGAATTATATAAATCTCATTTTATTTTACTTTATAAACTCTCATGTGAACTAATTCTCCTTTCATTTTAACAATACCCAACCTATAAATCTAGATTTTGTTTTTAAACTCTTATTTGAACTAATTTCTCTTTTCATTTTAACAACTATATCTCCTCTCATCTTTTTTCGCTTAATTGTATCTAAATATGCATATTTCATTATTTGTTGCAGATTTTTATATACAATGCCTCCAATTATATCACTATATCTTTTAAAAATCATAATTTATAAATTTAAGAATGATCGATTACTTTGATGGAATTAAGGTTTTTGAACAAAAATTTAAGTTTAAGATGGCTCATTTTAGTCTTATTTAAATTTTTTCATGACTATATAATTATTAATTATTATATTTTAGCTATAAAATAAGAGTTAAATGCTAGGTTCAAATTTAAACCGGACTCAACCTAATTCAGATCCAAACTTGAATATTGCAGTTTTGATTTAGATCATACTTGATCTCGAATCGACTCACATGATTTGTTGAGTCTAAAATTCTTTTTATAAACCCAACTCAACTCAATTAGCAAATGGATTGATCTGGATCTAAGATTGTGATCTAGATATGAGAGTGGGTCATGTCAGGGTCAAGCATGACCCGATCTGTTTGCAGCCCTACTTGCATGACATGCTGCACCTCAATGCTGTCAATAACCTCTTTCATCAAGTTGTGGATGTAGTTATTGATGTGTGCTCTAGTCTGAAGCATCGAATGACTTGTGGAAGTCATATTATGTGAGGAAGTTATTAATGCTTAGTTTGGCCAGACCAGGCCAACCATCACACATCAACTGCAATCTGCATGTGAGCCACTTATTTGTTAAAGATGCTATTCATGTCTTTAATTCATCCCTCTTTGTCAAGTAGCTCATTGTATGTCTCTTAGATTGAGCAAGTCAAATGCTTTGACTGGCCTTGTGGATGACATTGATTGTGTTGTGATTGTAGTTGTTGCTTGCTGTGTTTACTTGGATATAGCTAAAGTGGAACCACTTCCAATAACTCTCCGTCAATGTCAGATGAAGAAGTTGAGTTAATTATGGAAGATGTATTTACAAAAATGCCATTCTGTTGCGCATGATGGAAAAAATGAATTTGCTTTTATTTTTGCTGATTTTCTATGTTTATTTGATATTTTCTATGTTTATTTGATATATTCTATGGGGATCAGAAAAGTGTATTAATTTAGGGAATCTCACTTTTTAAATAGGTCTGCAATCTTTTGATATATAAATTATTCATTAATAAATCAAAAACAAAGTTTGAAGTTTTCTTCTTTTACTTGTTTGAAGTGATATCTTGCTTGCCGTATTCCAAGATCATGATTTTGTAAGAAGAGGGGTGCATAATTGGAGTTCCTTGAGGAGTTGATATGAGGTTAATAGTTATCTTCTTTGTGTAGGCTTGCTTGCATCACACCCTTCTTGCACCTTTCTTGCATGTGCTCTGGTCCTGGCAGATAAGCTCTGTACCACATCTGAAGGTGTGAGGCTGTTAAGGACAAGTCTGGAGTCCTACTTTCTAAATGAACTTAATGATACAGAATGGAGGGATGTGCTTCTCCCTGTCATTCTGGAGGGAACAGCAACTAAAATTGATGAGATTTGGGGACATAATGTCAAGGGAACTTTTGTTGCTAGCTCCTATTGACCTAACAGCAGTTAAAGGAACCTATCATTGCTTGGAGACAAAATTATATTTCAATCTTTAAGTTTGGATTGAGATGTGATAAGATTGTAACCTAAGTGAGTTTAGGCAATGAGGGAAGTAGAAATTTTCCTTTGATGTAGGTTGTAGGCAGACTGTGCTACTGCTGCTTGTACTGATGACATCATATGAGCCTTTTTGGTGATTGCCATTCCATAGTTGGCTTTGCACTAAGACATTCTGGAGTGGCTGGTTTCTTAGGAGCATCTCTTTGACAAAGTATGGTTAGAAGGCTTATATCGTCATCTCACATGTATTTCAGGAGGCTTCTGAGAAGGGGAACCATAGTGTTTGAAAAATCTGCTATTGATGTTGACTGAGCTTGGTGGATTGAGAGGCTGCGTTGGAGTTTACCTCCATTTGGTGTACTATAGTACAACTAGTATTTGTCTTCAGATTTTTTGGGGATACTTTCCTTCTGCTTTTCACTCCTTTCTTTTGATGGTTCTTTGCTGCAGAAGCACTGTTCATTGCTTAAAAATAGATTGCCTGGCATGCATGGTCCTATCTCACTCTCGAATGATAGTCCTATTAATTAATTGAAGGAAATCAATAGATGGCTTTTTTTTTTATTTTTTTATTTTTTTATGAACATAGAATTGAAAATGCTCATGGTTTCTGTGAAACTTTTTCATGTGAATGTCAATGGTTATAATGAATTGAAGGATCTGCTTCTATTTTCTAGTGATTCTATGTTCAAAAGTCTGGATGCAGATGGTAGGTCTAGCATAGCAGAAGGAAGATATCTTTTTTTTCTTTATAGTTATGTTACATAATACGGTGGTCTAATTATTATGTCATTGAAGTCAGGAAAAATGCAAGGGGTACTTCAAGCTATCCGTACACAGGGAAATATTTTCAAATACACTGTTCTGAAACATGTGCGGGTCATGAATCCATCGATGTTACCTACCGTTTTTTCACGTTTTGAGTCAGCTTCTCCTGCTCGCTTGGAAGAGCATGGATTTGAAAGCACCACAATTTCAGATGTTTTAAAAGCTAAAGGCAAGGGTGCTGATGGTTCCTGGCTGTGGTGCACTACAGATGATACCGTATATGATGCAGTGAAATCAGTATGTACTTTTCTTCTCTTAATAATAAATGCTTGGGTAGATGCTTGTCTCCTTCTTCTTCTTCTTCTTTTTCTTCTTCTTTTTCATCTTTTTAAGTCTTCTAGCTTCTGAAACACTCCTATCTTCCTTGAAAGATAATATTCTGAGATAAGTGGCTGAGTAATGCTCTTCATACAGATGACACAGAACAATGTTGGAGCCTTGGTGGTGGTAAAACCCGGAGCCGATAAAGCAATTTCTGGAATCATTACTGAGAGAGGTAATCGACATGACTGATCATAGCATACAAAATCATGCATGCATGCCACTAATTTCTTGAGATAGAAAAAATGATTTAAAGTACAAGTTCTTTGGATGCTTCAAATAAGAACTACAAAAGATTGTCTAATCATTAAAAGTTCCAAAGAATCAGGTTATATATTGGATGGTTACAATAGATAGACAATTAAATATTCTAATTATGCTAGAGGTGTAATTTTTAACTTGGTACCATAAAATTATGCCAATGGTTGATTGGATGTCCCTACTTTTTTTTGTCTTGCGGCACATGTGATCATGGTTTTAGGTCTCAGCAGGACGTTAAGGCGGGTTGCTATTTTAAGTGTCAAGATTGGACTATCCTACCGTCATACTGGCATCTCAATTTGTACGTCTTGGGACATTCCCTGTCCCAACAGTCGGGATAGGGCGAGATGGCGATGTGTTGTCTCATTCCATGAAAAATCGAGATGACCTCGTCCCGTGGGATTTAAAGCCCTGCATGTAACGTATTAAAAAACTATGGAGAAGCCATTTGTTGGTGGTTTCTGTGTTTGTATTTATGCATGTACATATGGTATATAGGGTCATGTAATAATAAACAAGGTGTAAAGGGAGGTTTGCACCTATTGCAAAGTTCAAACTTGTGGCTGAAAAATTGAAATCTGAATCATTAGATATGATATAGAAGAAGATTTAAATGCCTATGCACCCAAAAAAATGGTATGTTTCGAATGCTCCTATCTTGTGGATCAAGTCACACCTGATTCAGTACACTGCATTGTGGCGTTAGAACTCTATATATGAAAGGATTTGATCCATAGGCAAGAGGTTTCTGAAACTATAACTTTTTGTGCATAGGCGTTTTAGACCTTTTAGGTTGCATTTTTCATTTTTCTATCAGAAAATTCAATTTTGTAGTGGGTATAAATTACTTTCTTTACACCTCACATGTATTTTGAGTTCCCTCATGTGTGTATGTGTGTGTGTGTGTGTGTGTGAGAGAGAGAGAGAGAGAGAGAGAGAGAGAGAGAGAGAGAGACTCGTGTTGTATTGCCTAGTTGCAGGCTTGGTAAAATTTTGGTCTTACTGGAAAGTGACTGTTTTGCTCCCTCTTGTGTGGCATTAGATACTAAATGTTATTTATGGAAGGAAGCTTTAGAAGATAAAGGTTTAGCATGAGCAAAAGAAAAATAAGGCATATGGAGTCCAGAAATTTAAAACAGAAATGGAGATTATGCACCAGCTTAAAATGGTTGATAAGATATTGGACAAAGTGAGCAATTTGATTATTGAAGACATAAGATGAAACAAATAGGTAATTCTAGGGTAGTATATAATCGATGATAGCTTGGCAACTTTAGAGGAAACTTTATAGAATGACAACAAGGCTTCAATGTTATATATCTCAAGATGTTGATCTATAACGAAGGTTCTAAGGTGGAAAAAAGTTGGATGTAGCTAAAATGAGAATATTTAGATGGATATCGAAAAAGTTAGGAAGGTGTAATAAATGAGGCCTAGGAAAATTGCAAGAGTTGCATAAGTTAAAGATAGAGTGATGGAGAGTCCATTGACATGGTATGGGAATGTAGAAAGCTCTTAAAGGGGTTCTGGTAAGGTAGGAGAAATTCCTGGATAATGTAGATGGAGGTTTTGAGAAACGATATGTAAAGACTTTAAATTAAAATCTGAGGCAACCCTTAATAGGAGTGTTTGGAATGAGGATTCGTAAAGCCAACCTCAGAGAAAAAAAATGGACAAGGTGAAATTGTTATGACTTCTGATTATGATATTGCATTAGATAGATTTGCTTATGCGGCGATACTCTTGTCAATGCTCGTGCCATCAGCATGCACAAAGAGTGAAAAATTATTGATTTGATTTGCAGACTGGAATCATCTAAATCAAATGATTTTATGATCTATTTAAATTCAAAATGTCTAGTGCAAGATCAGTGGTTTAGATGTCCAAATTATATCACATTTCTCAGTGGTTGTGTTGTTATCATTCATTATGTGCCACTTGATGCATCTATAGGAGACCCCTAAAACAGATGATTTGTAACTTTGTGCATTTTAGACATAATAGATCATGGCCAATCATATGAATTTTCATGTTGAGAGGGCTAACATTTTCCCATTGATTTTCATGTTGAGACAACTAAAACTTCTCTCACTCTGAGAGAGAGAGAGAGAGAGAGAGAGAGAGAGAGAGAGATTGCATGTGTGGAGTCTCCATAAGCATCCCAGCCATAACATAAAATAACATGCAATAATTTAAATAAAATGAAGAAATGACACTTTATCTGCAATGGATTGCTTTATGGCTTATTATTGTGGCAATTGGGCTGAGACCATACATCTGTCTTTATTTCAATAAAGCGTTGTTTTTTCTTAGCTTC
Source organism: Metroxylon sagu (assembly GCA_017589505.3). Taxonomy (NCBI): domain Eukaryota; kingdom Viridiplantae; phylum Streptophyta; class Magnoliopsida; order Arecales; family Arecaceae; genus Metroxylon; species Metroxylon sagu. Next base: position 950,408 of record JACVBY030000580.1, on the reverse strand, counting down.
ACAATATACAGAAAGTATACTTACTAACACAACAAATAACATGCAATAACCGACTACCAAATGAGGTGTACCTTGGACTTAATACATTTGTCTCTGTTTCTATGGGAGCTTCATCTTTTCTTAGTTTTAAGATGTATCATAAAGTTCATTTACCAACCTCAGCTTGAGATGTTGTGTTTTCTTGCCTTCTTTTTTTTAAAGATCTATATAAAATTAGTGAACTGAAATTATGTGATATTGTTCTATGTGTCATAAAATCAATGACCTGAAATTATGTGACACTGTTCTATGTTTTCCTTTGCATAATTAAGTCAATACATATGGATCATTTTTTGAGGTCTTAATTACTAATTTCCTAAGTATCCTAGAGATTTAAAATCATGTGTCTTAGTTTTCGTTTGGTAACCAAAAAAGTCAGTTTACACTATATTGAAAAGCATATAGTGTGACAATGACCATATTACTGTGTGGTGGCATATCTTGCATGGTCCAAAACAAAATTTTATTATATAGTTGTTACAGTGACATAATCCAAAAGCCACGTCTGATCAGATTAGTTTGGCTATATGTATCCTATGATGTTACTGGTTCTTAACCATGAATGCATCCTCCACACAAGATGTCTGTTCTATTAATTTAATATCCTCTACTGATTTGGCAATGCTATTGGCCTATTTAGACAAATTTAGACAGATTTTTTTGTACTAGGCTTTTACTGTAGTTTATGGGGAAAAAAAGGCCTTTACTGCATAAATGCTTGCCTTATTCCCGTATGCATATCCAAAGCTATATCTTCTTTTGCAGACTTGTACTGCTATATATATCTTTCTTTGACATTCATGAATCCTTTTAAGAAGCCAATGTTTATGAAAGTTGAAAAAAACAAGGAATAATGGTGTGTCCCTGTTTGTGCGTGTTAATGTAGGGAAGTTTTGTATGATGTTGCTATATTTGTTGTGTAGAGCATTTTCTTGGCTATGACAAGGTTTTACTTGATGGTGAAGAGGTTAAATTCAAGACTAGTTGCAAAGTAGCATGCACCATGTAAACATCATAGGTTACTTAGAGATAAAACTTCATATCATGCCCAAGTTTGTATGAGTGATTATATCAAATGCTTTAATTTGAATATTTTTGTAGTTCCCATCTGTCAAAAAATGGATTCCTTTGTGGATATTGTGAGAAGTTCATTTGGTAGGGATGAACATGTGTATTTGTTGAAGTTTAAATTTGACCTCATAACTAAGTTATCACAGAAATTTGCACAAGTCTTTTCACTGCCGAATCTCCCTTGAAGCAATCAACTTATATATATATATATATATATATATATATATATATATATATATATATGGTAGCACCATAACTGATGGTGCTTGGAAGGGAATGAGATATACGATCTCCCCTCCTTGTGGACCATATTTGTTTGAGCCAACATGTGCTCATTTTTCTTCAAGTTCTAGCCCACATTTTAGCGAGTTGATGTTCATCTTCACTCTTGCTATATCTCAAGAAAATAATCTCCTGAGTTAGCTGGACATGAAAATGATGACTTCCCTGAGGAAATGAATTGGCTGAGGCCAAATCTCCTCGGTTAGGAAAATGGAAGAACTTGATAACAAAAGCACTATCCATTGCTATGGAGCTTCTTGTTGCACTTCCTATGATGTTTCTGCTGAGCACTTGTCAAAAATTAGCCTGATGAGCTTTTCTGGCAGCAGTATGATGAGATCCTGATTCTACCAGAAGTGATAAATTATAAATACATAGAAGACCATAAATAAGGATGAGACTGTGGATTGGTCTCTTTAGGTCAACAAAGTAGAATCCCAATGCTCCAGAAGTCAAGTCCTTTAACTTCAGGCCTTTTTGATTTGTGGTCTGCTGAGGAACTGGGTATGGATTGGAGAGCCTGGTAAGCTTCAGAAGTGGGTAATCATGATAGATTGAACTTTCCAGCTTGCAAGGGATCAAATCATATTGAACTGAAGCATTAATTGCACATTCTTGAGCATCATGTAGAGAAATTTATGTTGACATATCCAAAAAAAAATCATGGTTCATTGTCTCGGTACCAAGGGGTGTGCTTGTAATATTTTAACATAGTATTGGTACACTTGGTATAGGGTGTACCAAGTGTCGGTTTGCCCTTTATGTTGGCACATCCACCGGTACGGCATATCATACTAAGAAAAGTAGCTGGTCTTCCAACTTTTCTGTTTCTATGCAACTTTGGATGATTGTCAATGAGTAGCTGCAAGGAATACTGGGTTTGGTGTGAGTTTAGCCCTGATCAGTTAATATGTATGGAGTATTAATTCTGTTTTTCCTTTTCCCAGATTATCTCAGGAAAATCATTGTGCAGGGAAGATCTTCAAAATCAACTAAAGTTGGTGACATCATGACCGAAGAGGTACTTCATCAAAACCAGCTGCAATATGCCATCTTACACATTGTTCTACTTCTTTACCGTTTTGGTATTACAATTTATGATTTGGTTCTCTATGTAAATGATGTAAGAACCAAAACTTATGAAAGATAAACCTTAGAAATCAAGCATGTACATGATCATATTTCTCCCACAAAAAAAAAAAAAAAAAAAAAAAAGCAACATCAGAAGTAATTTTGAATGAATCTCTCATTCTTTTGGTTTCCACTCGAGCAGAACAAACTGATCACTGTGACTCCTGATACCAAAGCTCTGCGAGCTATGCAACTGATGACAGGTATCCCATGCCTTTGTGGATTCTAGCAGTAATTCCATTTCAACTTCATTGTCTGACATTAGTTGTTAATTCTTTTGCTTTGATTTGATTGTCTTGGTAGACAACCGTATCAGACACATTCCGGTTATCGACGACAAGGGTATGGTCGGCATGGTGTCCATCGGGGATGTTGTTCGAGCCGTGGTGGTTGAGCATCGTGAGGAACTGGATCGCCTCAATGCTTTTATACATGGAGGTTATTAGAGTAACCATCCTGGGCTCTAATAAAGTGTGATGGATGAGTTGATGATGGCGAAAAGGGGAAGAAAGAAGGAAGTCTTGTAAGGTTGGCAACGCGAGTACTCCTACTAGTTTAGCATGTGTACATAGTGACGTTTAGTGATGTTTCTTGTTTTGTGTGCTGTACTCCCTGGTCCACCAGATGGATGGTAGGTGGTGAATAAGCTACATGGTCGTGACCAAGTTTATGATGAATGGCCTGTTGCTTGTTTGCTATGGCGTTAGCCGTGGTGATCTTTTGCTCATATTGATTTGAGAGAGAGTGGATGATAGAAGGAACAAGGAACCTGTGCTTGTTGCCTAAGTTGATGAAGGTCGGTTAGATTAGAGCTGGGCGCAGGTCATGTGAGTTTTAAATCAGTGTCGATTAAGCTGTGTTAAAAATAAATAAATAAAAATTTGGTTTAAAATCAGATTGAGTTTAGAAAAGAAAAAAAAAAGAAACTCTATAAATCAGATTGGGCTTAGAAAAATTTTTTAGAAAATAAAGTTTGAAAATGGATGTGTATAAAAATTCAGGTTGATAAAAAAATATAGGTTCGGTGGTTGGATTAGGTTTAGGTATGAGCATCGGGTCTAAAGACTAGTGCAGGTGTAAATAACTGAAAAATAAAATACAATGTAGCTTGTCCTCAAAAGAAAATCTAGTGAAGTTTTTAGATACGTGCACTCTCGGTGCGAGCTGAGCTCAAAAGACGAGAGGGTCATTAATTATCTGGTGTACGGCTAAATTCTCAAAAATGTACTCTTCTATACTTTTAGTGAGACCATTTGAGTTGCACCGGACAACATCGCTCGGTGATGGATTGCTTCAATCAGTGATAGAACCTTTTCTTGAATGAAAGATTGCCTATTGACGTCTGACTGCGTTTGATTTGTTTGTATCTTAACTTGGAGAGATGAGAAGACCATTGGCTTTTGTTTTGGCTATCTGGTATGTGGTCCCTTCTCTAGCAAACTCATGGACAATGGAAAATTAAAAAGAGTATGTTTCTGGTTCCCGAGCGGCCTTGAGGTATTCATAGAGCATTATTATAAGAGTTTTAAAAAAAAATTTATTGGATACTAATGGGTTTAAGAATTTATAAGAGAGTATTTAATGAGGAAATAATTTTTATAATTTTATAATTTAATAAAAAAATATTTTTTATAATTCTAAAGTTTAGTGGAGAATAGTATTTATAATATTCAGATATTAAAAATTTTTTGCTCTTCTTTATGTTTGAATATAGGTTAGTGTGTCCGTTCTTATCTGTTTTACTCTCTTTGGAAGTGGTATCTGAGTTCTCTCTGAATGTCTTTTACCATATCAAGTAGTATCCGAGTTTAATTCTCAAGCGCAAGCAGGGAAATTGCTCGGATGACAGCAAGAGATAACTTGCAATCAGAGTTCGTGACAGGCCGCACAAATGTAGGCAGGGAATTTGTTTTAGTAAAGGTCACTCACTGTAGGATCGTTAATAGGCCTCGTTGAGTTCATTCAGAGAGCACTGAGATCCATGTTTTGAGTTCTGTGCCTCAGAATCTCAGCAGAACGGTGGTTTGGTGGTCGCGCAGAAGGAAGCTTGGTTCGCGGTTGAGTTGCAGGCTTGGAGTGCGGTCCAGCAACAGCACGAATCTCAGATCCGACCAGACCAGCCTCGAAGCATCTCAGGACGATACTAAAGCCGTCCAAGCCATCGTGGCCGCGAAGCAAGAGGAAGAGCGTGGTGCTCTACCCTGTGGCCAAGCAACGGAGGCTAGGCTCGGGCTCCATCTGGTCGCTAACATTTGCAGGAAGAGAGCAACGTAGAATTGGCGATTGAAAGAGGAGGACTGTGTTCCAGCCTCTTGGGTTCAGCAGGTCGATGCCTATTCTAGCTAGGACCTGGTCTTCAGCCCATCCGCAATCCAGGTCGTAGCTGGCGATCGCCGGAATAAAGCAAAAAATAATCGCTCTATTTGTTCACCCAATTCCATGTTCTCGTTGCAGAGAACAGAGGCTCCATCCCAGGTGACGGAGTAAAGGGCTGGTGAGGACCCCAGGGAGAAGTTAACCATGGTTGTCCCAAGCGGTCCAGGAGCTGCCGAAAGAAGCAGTCGGTGAGGGCCCTTCAACTGCTGTGTTAATCCTTTGTTTTGGTTTATTTTTTCGTCACAACAAAGAGGAGGCTGTGAGGGCCGTCCACCAGAAGCCCTCCTGTCAACAAGGCAGGAGCAATAGGGTGGCCGATGGTACGCTTTGTAGTGGTCAGTGAAACACAAGCTAAAGTTTTTTCCGGTTAAGGCTGAAGCGGATCTCAGCCTAGCACAGGTCCCCAGCGTCCCCTGTTTTGCTGGGAGATTTTTTCAAGCTCGTGGTTGTTGCAGAGAGACGAAAGACCTCACCAGCGAGCGGCCATGTCCGGGCGCCAAGAGAAGCATGAGGCAGCAACGACAATAAGGCTGCTAGACGTGAGGGAGAGGAGGAGGAGGGGAACGAAGAAGAAATGAAGTTCGGCCCTTCGTGCTGAAAGGTTGCCATTTCAGTAATAAGTTCAGAATAAATTTGAAAAATTTGGAATAGATGAGGTAATTATTACAGAAAAATTATTTTAATAAGCTTAATTAATTAAAAAGTTTATTTTATAAAAATTAATTAATTAAGATGATTATTTATACCTAATTAATTAAAAATCTTATTAATTATTTTAATTTAATCAATAAAAAAATTTATTTATTAAATAATTAAAAAAATCTTATTTGATAAGCTCAGCAACAGGCAACTGTTGTACCAGATGTTTTTCTTCTATATTTATCTGAAAGATTGGATGTATTATCTCAAATTGGCGTGTGAACAAAGCGAAGAAATATATATATATATATATTTTGACATCGCTCTAGAAAAGATAAGATTTATTAAAGTTTATTTTAAAATTCATAAACTATGTTGAATTTATTTTGAAAATCGTTAGGTTAAGAAGAATCATTCGAAAAATTTAAGATAAGATATTTTAAGAATTCGTAAGGTCTTGAAATTCATAACGTGAAGGATTTGTATCCAAGAAAAAAGGTGGTTCAAACCCAAGGCACCCAGTAACGGTTCGGGAGAAGATTCGCATCCCGCGTGCCTCCGGCCTCAACTGATGGTGGTTTTTTAACAAAAACAATACTTTAATGACTTTCGAGACAGTTTGAGGCTCGGGAGTTGGTATTCGCTAAACCAAAGCTGCTGAACAGCGTCAATCATTATAAATAAAACAATCTAGCTACACGTTTTCTATTTCAAGTAGATGTTGGCTATTGTTTTGCTATTTGTTCCGGATATAAAACATAGGCAATGTAAAGATCATAAAACATATTGGATCAGATGCCATGCAGAAAAAACATCACAATGGTCGCTGCAGCACAGCACTGTACAAAACAAACAATCAACTAATGGAAGAAAGCTCAATGACATCAAGAAGAAACAATAATGGGTTCTCTCACAGTGAATTCTTTTCATTTTTTTTTTTTCACAGTAAAGAAGAGAACCAAGGAAAGAATGTGGGCAAGAATGTGGGCAAGTCTGGTAGAATCATCCAATGGTGCTACCTCCCTTGCAGCCAAGCTTTCCTGAGCTGCATCTCCAAGGGCTCTCCAAAACACTGGGCTCTCACCAGGCAAAAATGGGTGCAGAACCCCACCGACGACCTCACCCGGCAAGTGTTGAGGAGGTAGCACGCCGCGCAGTCCATCCCTCGTCCCTGGACCACCAGCCCCCACGTCTTGGGACCACAAGCGGCGGCGGAGGTGGTTCTCTCCTCCTCCTCCTCCTCCTCCTTGAGCTCCTCCACAAGGATGACCCCGTCCGGCCTGGGGCTCCCATTGTCCCACCGTTTCCTGATGCGCGGCCACCCCTCCGGCGTTGCCGCCTCCCGCTCCAACCTCACGCCGCTCTCTTGCCCGCCACCGCCTCTGCCCGCGAAGATGTGCACCAGGAACGGGGCCTCCCCGATGTTCCTCACAATCTACAAGTTTAATTATAATTAAGAATCCGGAACGTGCAACTCTAATCGTCCAAAAAAAAAAAAGAAAAAAAAAAAAAACCCAGTTTTTCTTCTACCTCTCCGACGGAGTCCCTCATCCACTGCTCCAGCTTTTCGGGAGAGAGGGGTTCCTCTTCCTCCCATCTCTTCTTCTTCGGTTCGTCAGCTGCGACGATTGCGTGGTGCTGGCCCTGCAGGAGAGGATCAAAGGAGGCAGCGATGGAGGGGAAGCTCATCGGACCCGCTGGCGCTTGGGCGGCCACGGCCGTCGTCAGGACGGCGGCTCGGGCGCTCCAACGCCTCTGGGGCGGCTTCAGCGGAAAAGAGACGGACGAAGACGTGAATTTGCTACAGCCCAAGCCCCTTCGATTCTCTCCTCCTCCTACGAATACCCTGGCCCCTTGTAGCTGGAGCGCCGTCATCTTCATTCGCCGGAATCAACCCGATCGATCACCGCGGGAATGAATGCTTGATCCGATTCGGAGGAGATGACGATTGAGAGACGAAAGATTCTTGGGCTAGGGCGAGATCGAAGAAAAACAACGAGAGAAGAAATAAGAAAGAAGTGGAGGGCCGAGAATATGATCACGGCACCTCCCCTCTCTTATTATCTATCAGTCGATCGATCTCCCACGTCCCCTCTCTCTCTCTCTCTCTCTCTCTCTCTCTCTTGGTCGTTTCTGGTTCGCTGAGACGAGAATAATAAGAGATCACGGCACCTCCCCTCTCTTATTATCTATCAGTCGATCGATCTCCCACGTCCCCTCTCTCTCTCTCTCTCTCTCTCTCTCTCTCTTGGTCGTTTCTGGCACGCTGAGACGAGAATAATAAGAAGCTGCGGGGAGAGGGAAAGGAAGGTGGATCTCTCCCACGCAACGCAAGAAGGGACGCGGACCCCTGCCGTGGGGAAGAAACGGTCTCCCACCTTTTTATCGTGTCCTCCGACGTGGCCGACTGGGCTGGATCGGCTGCACGCCTATCATCCAAATTCACGTTTCCAATAGGTAGGACCCACGGAATCACGTTAGGTGGCAGAAACCTGTTGGACGCGATTGCAGTTCGACGACCCAAGGACTGTTTCCGATTCACTTCGCGTGGCGGGAGGCGACCCCCCACGCTCCCACACGCGGCGTGCTCGCTTCTGGTTGGCGCTGGGCTCGCTTCCGCCTCGGGCGCCCGAGGGCCACCTCAGCAGCGCGCCTTGCCACGACATCGCCCGGTCCTGTCCCTCTCGCCCTCGAGCCGGTCCGGTTCTCTCGCCCCGAGCGAGAGGGGCACGTGCTCCGGACGCCACACGCTCGAATCGAATCAAAGAGACGCAAGCCCCGTAGCCTCTGGGTCCGGAAGAAGGCGGGGCGCCCCTCCTCGCCATCCTCTTCCGGAATCGAATCGAATCGAATGCTTGGATTCGTCGCAAAGATAAAGGGCTTTTCCCCTGGGCACTTGGGCGATGGGTACGCCGGCCGGTGGCACCCCAGGCCCGCCCGGCCGACCAGCAGGCCGCCGCCACGTGGGTCGCCGTCGATTGCATCCCCTCCTCCTTCCCCAATGTTACCGCCTCCTCCGTCTCCATGAACTACTCCGTCGCTCCCTCCGCCTCCTCCGCCAGCTTCGATGGTGATGGTGGGGCAGCGGCGGCAACGTGTCCGTCTCCGGATCCACCGGCAAGAGTGGGCTGACCTATCACCACCAAGTCATCGCCTCTCATTATTGATCGATTGAGTGAGTCGTTCAGGTTGTTGATTCGTAGCAGGCCCGATGGAGATGATCCTCGGTGCGGAAGACGCTGGAAGACGACAGAAACATCTGGCACCACCGTAAGTTTTCAATTTGGACTTGAATTTTCTTTTCCCTAGCTATGTTAATAGGTAACAAGCCTCTCTCCCATGCCTGGCTTGACCTCATACTATACCGAGCCGATGAGAGCCACGATTTTAAGCTCAATAGACGTATAAAACCATGATCATGTTCGCTTCATGCTTCGTTCAACGATTGCAAGCGATACCATATACTTTGACCATTTCATCCATGCTAATTGTGTGTTATATTCAAAGACCCTGGTATAAGAAACAGAAGAACATTTCTATCATCTCAATCAAATGTATTGGGCACTCCATATATCTGGATATCTCTTTGTGATCAAAATTGCCAATAGAGCAAGGTTCTTATCTGTACATCCCAACTGGAATTTAACCACGCATGCAAAAATATTTGGCTCACCAACATCCTCGATTTTCAACAAGTCCAACGTACTCCACCAATCCACAAATCTAACTTGTGATCTCACCAGAATCCTGACAAATTCTTGACTTATTGTTCTCCACCAATGCCACAAAATTATCTCGTCCAAATTTCAACTATGTACATCTTCGTTGAAATGAAGCCAATTTTCATTTATGACATCATGGTATGCATTTTTTTTTTTACCATGCTTCTGGCGGGAGCCCAAGAATAAAAAAGGCATTGGATAGGGCCTGAAAGCATCGGATGATGGCTTTGAATGGATGAGAAACATTAAAAAAAATATAATGGTACACTGATGCTGCAACATTATTTTTCAAACATATTCTGGTAGGACAATTGGTAAATAGTCTTGCTCATTTGCATCAATTTCAAAAACTTTTCTTCTTTGATAGTCTAATAATCTGCCATTATTACTAGATAATAGAAACTACAGACCATCATTATCACATTGATATAATGAAGCTGACACAAAGTTGAAGCCATATGTTATAATTTGATGCTATTATAGAGATGGGAAATGTTTTTCCAAAGCTCGTCTGGATCTGGTGCATGCACACGTCCTTGAACTATTCTGAGGTGCCAAACCTAGACCGGTTCTTTTAAGTGGGCACACATTTGAGTCTGGCATCACTAGATCCTCATCATGTAAAGCCAATAAAGGTCTCAAAAATTATTGGATGTGATTCAAAAAATTAGATGACCAAGCCGGGCACATCCTTGACTTGCGAATGATTTGTGTCTAGGATATGTCACAGAAATCTTAAATTCCAACTACGACTCATTTAAAAGAGAGGGATCTATCTCCCTTTGTGTCACTCAAAATGTAAACGACCGTCAGAAGGGAAAAAAAAATGTTGAGGGCAACTGAGACAAAGGACTAACATGTTAGTTCTGCTACAAGCCATAGTTTTATATGCAACACATGCCAACAAAATATGTGATTAGATACGTATGAAATGAGAAGAAATGAGCCTCAATCGTGTCTTTCGAAATCTTTCTTTTTTTGATCAAATCGCTCTTCAACAAGATGTTTTAGCTTTGTATTCGCTCAGGTTCGAGAGATAGTTTCTCCTCTTTAATTCAAATCTTCTATGTTATCCATTTAACTTTCTCTGGTTCACCTCAAGACTGATGTTAATTTGCAACAAACGTAGCCTAACATCCTCAAGTGGCACTTATCAATCTACACTTTTGACTGCTAGAAATCCATGAATCCACAGACACAAATATCACACTTTACATCACATTACAGGAACCTTCAGGACAACAAATCATGAACTTAGAACTGGCAGACAGGAATTATGTCACATACTGTAGTGTATAGATAAAGAACCCACATATATTTTAGAAGACAAATAGAACCAATCTCATAACAAGATCAAGGAATTGAGACTGCATTCATATTCATAACCCCATTGTCAGGACACCCTGCAACATCATAAACTGCATTTCATGCACAAGTTGATAGAGTAGACAGTTTGCACAGAGAATTTCATTGATTGTTACCAGACAATATAAGTGTTTGTGTTGTTTAATCCAGAGTTCAAATTCCAAATCACAGTTCTGTGATATTTGATGTCATAATGCCATTGAGCCTTCTCGTTTACCTACAATAATGCTTCCATGGCTGGAACAATATGGCAATTCATTCAGCTGATATGAATCCAAGGAAATAGTCATGCCAGCGCTTATAAAGTAGGACAACTTTCTTCTTGTTGAGGGCTCATTATAGTAGTGTGAATTCACCTACCAAATGTTGCCGCAACAAAGGCAGTGTATAGCTAAAGAAAACTTCAAATAAATGCAAAACATCAGATACAGGATTTATACATTACATTATATACAAACTGACAAACAAACTCTAATCATCAACAAAATTACTATTTTATGAAGTTAACAACACCAAAATAAATACAAAATACAAGTACGGTTTCAGCTAAAATGCCTTAAAAATACCCTTCTTGCAGGCCAAAGAAGAAAATATGGTCAAACCAAGGTATAAGTTAAAACAAGAACAACGATGAAGGCCACCAAGATGAGTTGCATTTTATACCCCTCAAACAATAATACAACAAATAGGGATAATCAAATGAAATGAGAAACAAAATTTTACTATTTAATTATAATAACAATGCAGCAATCAAACAAAAACAGCGGATGACATGTAGCTTAGGTCAAAGTGATTTATTAGAAGAAAAAAAGTCTGAACAGTGTCAAGATAAAATTCTGAACATTCAATAGATTCACAGAAAAAGAAATCACCATCAATCTTACATTTTTACTAGAGCAATCATCTTTGTTTTCTATATCAAGGGAATAAGCCAGCTCCATTTTTTTTTTTTTTTCTGAAAGTAGAAGACATGAGAATGTCTGAAACAGTTTTCCTTTATAACTATCAACAAAACTTGCATCATGAAATTTGTGTGGAAGGAACAAAAACAACATGATATCAATAATAGAAAATTTTGAGATAATTTTCCTTTAATACTCAAATATGCGCGGTCAAGTTGACAATCCTTTGAAGCTAATCTCATTGTGATCCAAACACTGAAATGAGACCCAAAAACCAAAAACTTTAGCCTTCAGTTATTCTCCATAGGCAGCAAAATACACTTGAAGATGCATTGAACCACAAAAATCTAATCAAGTACTGCCTTGACTTGAAATAGCCAAGTATTCTTTATAGAATTTTATAGAGAGATGCAAAATTTTTTCTCCATGTTAATGAAAACAAGATAAAGATCCTTGAGAGGAGACATAAATGACTACAGAGTTATGGTGATATACTATGGTACATGGTCTGTTATAACTTATAAGGCATAAAAATATGACGGTCTCATTGAATGCTATGAAACACAAATGCCAGGCAAAGGTATCATCCAAATAGTATATTCCATAAGTCAAAATAGAGTCATATTACTATAGGAATGAATCTAAATTACAATCTACAGGGAAGTTAGTACAGGACCTAGACCTCCAAGAAGCCATATCTGATCAATGATCTTTCAGTCTCAAACTGGAGAATTGCTTTTCAGCCATTGTCAGTTGATTCAATAACCACAAGTAATGCAATATTTTGTATCTTTATTTATTCATTTATTTATTTTTTGGAGCAATACATTTGAACCCTTGACATCATGAAGGGCAGGTCCTTAAGGGTAAGGTGCAAACCAACTATGCTCACGAATGCAAGGGTTGAAGGGAAATTTCAGACTTCTGTGAGTGTGAGGGCTTAGGTCATTAGCAACTCATGGACCAGAATTTATTAGCATACTATGAGAGCCAAGATGGATTCACATAGACTCATGGTAAATTCCATCAACATATTAAAGGACCTTAATGCTGTCAAACTAACATGTGTTTTTTAAAGAAGCAGTCTACAATTATACGTGTCGGCAAATGAAACTAAAAGGAACAAGTGGGAGAGCTAAAACCAAAAACAGACTTCTTAGAAATCAAGGGTAACAAATCTTTTGTAAGGACCCACTGACCCAGTGAAGGTGATCTAGTCCGTTTTACTTGTTATATTTGGTTTTCTCATTGTTTTGTTTATGAGTTCTCTATCTAGCTTCCTCTAATTCCTCCCTATCATGGTGGTTTTTTTGTGGTGTGTAGGGATCTCAACTTTGTGGAATGTAAAAGGGCCCATTCTGAGCCTCTAACAAGCTCTTCTCATAAATCCTACCAAAAATTCAAGATGTATGGTGGTGAAATCACATGAAAGTGAAATTGCGCATTCCAATTCAATATTTCTTTTGTTTGATTTCTGACACTGATTTTTTTTTTTTTAAGTAGCCAAAGTTGTACATGTTGGTACCAAAGTTATCAGAAGCTCAAAGGACGAAAAGACAGAGGAGAAAAGAATAGAAAGGCGAGAAGAGGAGGAGAAGAACAGATGTCTTACTTGGATGAAAGGGACAAAGAACACGATCTAGAACTCTCTCTCTCTCTCTCTCTCATTTTATTTGCTAATCTTTTTTCATTGAAGCCCCACTTAAACCCTAATCACATGACATCAGTTCTTTTGTTAAATGCAGATGTGCTAACATCAGGCGCACTTTCTCTTCATTGTATCGTCCAATCCAGATGGATCCAAAATAAGGCTTGTCAACAGAACTGAGAGGTATTAGGAGTTCCTTTACATACAAATTAGGTCATCTTTGAATATCTCAACACTGTCATTAGATTGATAAAGGTGGGAAAGCAACTCATCTGAGCAATTACTATTCAAATCAAGGATGACTGAACCATACCAAACAACCTTGAACCGGTATTAGGAACTGATATAGTTTGATATAGAGGCTGAACTACCTCATATCGCCCTGAATCGCCCTGTATCAAACCACATGGTTCGTCTTGATATGGGGTTGTTCATGTATATGTTTGTGTTCACACATGCATGCATGTATGTGTAATATAAGTATATTTGAGCCTTATCAAGCAGAGCCTAATTGAGCTAGGTCAATTTTGGCTCCACTTGAAATTAATTTCAAGTTTGTTTTGCTGGTTCTAACTTTTAATTTGTTTAACTTCAAATGAAGCTTAATAAATGCTTTTATTGAGCAGAGCCAGAATCGAGATCAAGCTGCTTAGTTTGACAGTCCTAAAAATAACCTATTGGCATGGTAGACATTGTAGGTTCGCGCATACAAATGAGCAGTTCAATCCTTGATGCTTCATCCAAGGAGAAAGTCAGCATTGGAGCAGAATTTTTATCAATCAAATTCCACCATATGCATTAAGGTCTAGATGAAAAATATTAAATGATTCTTCAAGCCATCTGCATTATTCATGTCTATGAGACAGAAAAGTACTAGCAACACAATGCAAAGCTGGTCTAAAGATTCAATTCAAAATGACATAGCTAATTTTCAGCTTTAGATAGTACAAAATACCTAAAGTGGGAGGAACCTATAGATCTCTTTCTGCAAGCAAACATACACTTTGATATTGCAAATTATCCAACTTTGACAAAAAATAGTTCTTTTTTTTTTTTGCTGAAGAAATAGTTCCTTTTTATTCCCTTTCAGTCCAGTGGTTTTTTTTTTTTTTTTATAAAAGAAGGGAAATATTAGGAATTTAAGTCATACGGGGAAGGAGGGTAAGGCCTTTGCCAAACTATAAGGACATTTATAAGAGGAAGTTAATTATTGTAAATTCAAAGAAACTATAATAGATAAAGTTTTCTCCTTCTATTTAATCAAAACCTTTTTTTTCTCTTTACTTTAAAAGAAGTATGCGATAAAATTAGTTACCCTCCTTGAATAGGCTTCTAGCATAACCAGTCTGATCCAATTCCCCAGGCCCTTTCCCTTCATCAGAAGCAACTGTTGACGACATATTCACACTGGTATGCTCTGAAGATGTTGCAGCACTGGCTAGATGTCCATGAGAAAATGCTGAAGTTTCCTTTGCACTTGATGGATGGATGATCCATAAGGAACATAAATCATTGTCTAAAGAGATGCCAAAAAGAACAGAAAAACTTATTTCTATTGCAAGATGATACATGCACGTCCAATTATAGAAAATGATGACAATGATAACAAAAACAATGAGAAAGATGCTAGCAAAATTTATGCTTTATGGCATTCAAAAGATTAAGAAAATGTACTGGACAACACTCTAATGTACAACATCTCCATAAATAAAAGAAGAAATATTTATATCACAAACAAGTAATCAAAGTTCATCTGAAACCCAGATGGTTAGAATGATGCCCTGATTTAGAATTTACCTTATATACTATTAAAATTATCTATAAGAAAATAAAATTTTGCACAACAATGTATTTCACAGGTAAGAAAAAAGAAGAATAAAATATATTAGGAAAACTACAGCCATAAATGATTGGTCGCAACATGCTAACATGCTTTATTATTTAAATCAAACAATGACAAAAAAAAAGATATTCCACATACTCTAATATAATTAACCCTTTTACTTGAAGCTCGTATTTTTCAAGAGAAATGGACATATTAAAAGAACATTAGTGCATCCACCAAACCAATATGTTTTTGTTGTGATCTATTTTCAGGTTGCTAGATTGCTTTCTCACCCTTCCTCCTTTTTGTTTTCCTTATTTTGTCTTCTAGTGAGTCTTGAAAAAATTGGTACAAACAAGATGCCCAATGTCATTCAATGGCATTTAGGTCTGAAAAGGACAATACTAGGCCAACCTTGTGGGCTAGCTCTTCCTATGAACTACTCCTATATTGGTTAGCTTGGAACTGATATAAACCCATGATGAATAAGTTTTTACTTCATCAGGAAACTAAATCAAATTCATAGAGGAACAATTAAATAGGCAGAAAGAGCTTTTGAAGAAAGAAGGTTCCTAGTGCAACACATGCATATTATAAAGCAAAAATATAATAAAACACTTTCTGGAAGTATAGAAGAAACCTCCTTGGGATCACTAAGGCAATTCACTCATCTAGGAAGAAATGCTTAACAAGATATCACCACCAACTTTTTGCTAGGTTAACTTTCTGATTTTCTTACTTGCAGACTTGTACCACTTTTTATGAGGAATAGGAGTACTAGTCTATTACTTTATCCTCTTCGCGCAAGGGATGGATACTCTTAACTTTCAAGGAATCAACTAGCCCATCTATGACATTAAAGGTAAATATCAATACACCTAACTAATTCTTTCTGTAAATCGCAATGGTAAAACTAGATGTAATGAATGACCGAAGGATGGCCAACTAGCATTACTAAGACATTATGGTAGCAGGATTGCCCCATTAGCATAATATCAAAATGTAAAATAAAACAAACAAGGATCAATAAGTTAACAACATTTTGAGTCTACTGACTACCTTAGACCGAAGCAAATATAAGAATGCTAAGGCACCAAATATCATCAACTTATTGAGTGGAATTTAAGGTCTCTCTTTTGTTCTTCTAGTCACTGTCGTCCCACAATGCTATCTGTGGGATGATAAAGGATACATGTCCAAGCTCATCAGCGAAAACAATGTTTTCTGTTGTCACCGGCTCTAAAATTGAGTTTACGAATTTCTTGAGAACATGGTACCATGCCAATATTGATTAACAAGAAGGGCATAACTCAAAGATCAAAAAAAAAAAAAGAAAAAAGAAAAAAAAAAAAAGAGGAGCATTGATCCAATTCCAATGTTGCAAAAAGAAGGAAGTCAGGTCGACAGGACTCAAGGATATCAAAATATGGAAGCATAACTCGGTGGAGATAAATGGTTGAATAAGTTTGATATGGATAAGAAGGAATGAGGCTTTAAGGCAAAATCGATACTAGAAGGAAGGTTTCAATCTAACAATTATATTTAGGAGCACTAAAAGTAATAACACAATGAGAAAAGAACCCTCTTACCCCAAGGAGACACATAAAGGCTCCTTTAATCATCTGAAAAAAAAAAAAAATCTAACGCCTTCTCAAAGAGATCCCTTAGCACCTATGGAAATGAAAGAGATTTTTGGCCTCCATCCAATGATGATCAATAAAAATAATCTGAAATTTCAAAAATTAAAACAAGAAAATTTAAACCCAATTAGACTTCTGAACAGAAGATAAATATAAAGATTGGAAGAGGGATAAAAAAAAAAGAAAAAAAAAAAGAAAAAAAAAGAAAGAGGTACGGTGACCTGAGGATATCTTCCCCCATTTATTGATCTGATGAACCCTCGAAATCCCGTAAGTCAGCTCATTGTTCTAATTAGTATTTCGTTTATAAGTTGCACTAATTGACTTCGTGGAAGCTAGAGAAAGGCTACATAAAAACATTGTAGAAAGGGCCAGCTTGGGAAAGAGACAGCGTGCCGGAACGCCGGAGAGGGTTTCTCCCCAAGCAAGACCTACGGATGGCTGATTCTCAAATTAATGGCCAAGAAGACTAGAGAAAAGGGTTAAAAAGAGTAAGAGAGCTTGGGATAGAGAGGGGAACGTACATAACAAAAGTATATCCGACGCCGGCGTTTCCTTTTTGTTCTCCTTTGTAGGCCCGCCTTGAGAGTTGGAATCAGCCCACGGAAGCCAGAGTGGCGAACGCCGGCACGCACTGCTCTCCTTCCACTTAAGCCGCTTGGTCCATCCTGAACCGTTAGATCATTATCTAGCGGTTCAGATAAATCGAACCGACTCGAAGATAGCTGCCAAATAAACCGGGGGTGGCCGCCCCCCTTCAGTTCTCTGGCCCGGCGTGCGACTGTTAAAGCCGAAAGCCTTTTCTCCGACAAAACCCCCGCGGCTTCCTCGCGTCTCTCTCTCTCTCTCTCTCTCTCTCTCTCTCTCGACCTTTCAACCCATCGGTCGTTTCTTTCTCTAATCTTCCTCCGCCGATCAGGCAGAGGTACTCGGCTCCGTTTTCTTTCTCTTTGTTTTCGTTTTCTTAAATCTTTTCTTATAAACGTTGTCTTTCTCCTGAACGCAATAAACAATCGCAAGATAATTAGTCGAAATGAATTCAATTTTGTGCGTTCTTCAATCTCTACAGCAGCTTCTCTTCTCTTACATTGCCAAATATTTGTGATTTTGCCGCAGAATCTTTCCCCAAAAAATCGAAATACGATGCATGATGTGCTCCAAAGGAGATGCCGCCGGGAGCGTTCCCCATGTGGACATGCTGTTTGAGAACGAAGACGATGCGTACGCTTTATACACCCGGTACGCCGGAGAACTTGGCTTCAGCGTCCGCAAATCCAGCAAGTCCAGGAGGCTCGAGTATGGCATCACCGCGCGGACGTTCGTGTGCTCCCGCGAAGGCTCCCGGCAGCAGCGCAGGGGCCACGAGCCCAAGAATCCTCGTCCTGCGACGCGTACCGGCTGCCCCGCGCGCATGAGAATCAAATTCACTCCCGATTGCGTCTTCCGCGTGACCGAATTCGTTCCAGAGCACAACCATCCTCTCGCGGAACCATCCACAGCGAACAAGCCGAGGTCGCAGCAAAGAAAGCCCAACGCTTCCGTCGCTGCTAGCTGCCAAAGGAAGCGCACGCCGGGGGAGGATGCGGGAGATGCCGTGGACTGTCCTCATGTGGAAATGCTCTTTGAGAACGAGGAGGATGCCTATGCCTTCTACAATCAATATGCCGAACAAGTCGGCTTCAGCGTCCGCAAATCCAACAAATCCATGAAACGGAAGGGCGGTCTCACGGCGAGGACGTTCGTGTGCTCCCAGCAAGGGTTCCGCGAGCAGAAGAGGGGACATGAGACGAAGAATCGCCGGCTCGAGACGAGGACTGGCTGCCCTGCACAAATGAAGATCAAGCTCAACCCTTGTGGCATATTTTCTGTGACTGAATTTGTTCCAGACCATAACCATCCCCTTGCAGACCCGTCGATCGTCCACCGATTGAGGTCGCATCGGGCAAAGTCGAAGGGTAATTCTGAAGGTTCCAATGATCGCCAGTCGAGGCCCATGAAGAAGGTAGGTGTTGCAGGTGCTGCACTGGAATACCTTCAGAGGATGCAAGTTGAGAGCCCATGTTTCTTTTATGCAGTGCAGATGGATGGGGCTGGTAACATGACCAACTTTTTCTGGGCTGATGCCAAGTCCATGATGGATTACAGGTACTTCGGTGATGCGGTATGCTTCGACACAACTTATAAAGCAAATGATTATGGCAGGCCATTAGCATTATTCGTTGGCGTGAACAATCATAGGCAGATGGTTGTCTTTGGTTCGGCGTTGCTCTATGATGAAAGTGAAGAATCACTCAAATGGCTGTTTGAAACTTTTAAGAATGCAATGCGAGGTAAACAACCAAAAACAATTCTGACAGATAGATGTGAAGAAATGACTGCTGCGGTCACTGCGGTGTGGCCAGGCATTGTGCATCGTGTTTGTTTGTGGCATGTGTATCAAAATGCCATGAAATGCCTAAATAAGATCATTCAAGGTTCGAAAAGTTTCTTAGATGATCTCAGTCGTTGCTTGTTCAATTATGAAGAAGAGGAGGGATTCATATCAGCATGGAAAAAGATGATAGAAAAATATGATCTTAGTGACAATGAATTGCTGGCTGACCTATACAATGACAGGGAAAAATGGGCGTTGCCTTATGGAAGACAAGCATTTTGTGCTGACATGTTCAGCACTCTACGGAAAGAGAACCTGATTAGTGCATTTAAAAAATGTTTGAGTTCAGAACAAGATCTTTTTTGTTTTCTTGAGCATTACGACAGATTATTAGTTGAGCGAAGGTGTGCAGAGTTGCAAGCTGATCTTCATGCTAGTCAGAATAATGTGAAAGTACCTTCTTTGCGTATGTTTAGGCAAGCTATAAATGCATATACACCTGCAGTTTTTGAAATGTTTCAAACGGAGTTTGAAATGCACGTAGACTGTATGGTATATCATTGTGGTGAAGTTGGGAGCACATTGGAGTATAAGGTGACAGTTGATGAGGAACCTATTGACCATATTGTTAGATGTGACACATCAGATGGTTCAATTTTCTGTAGCTGTAAAAAATTTGAATTTGTTGGGATTCAATGCCGTCATGTTTTTAAAGTATTTGATTATAGAAACATCAAAGAACTTCCATCACAGTACATATTAAAACGGTGGAGAAAAGATGCCAAGTTTGGAGCCATAAAGGACAATCAGGAATACGCATCTGATGGTAATTCAAAGTTGTTAGCAAAACATGATGGTTATTTGTGTCACCTGTTTAGTATGATTGCAGCAAGGGCTGCAAAGACAATGGAGGCATATAAATTCATTGAAAGCCAATCTGATCTGCTTTTGGAACAAATAGGAGCACATTTTGCAGAAAACAGGGTCTCCTGAGAAATGACGCTTGATTTTCTCTTGAGCAACCAACAATAGGTCTTGTTTGACATGCAAAAATCTATGCCATTATTGTGAGACTCAAGCTTTTTATGTTTTTTTGGGTAGCAACACTTAAGCTACTGACCTTAATGCAACAGATGGTATTCCCTTTTATTAACTGCAATACATGATCTGAGAACTATGTTAGCATACTTCACAGGTTTTATGATTCCTACCATCAACCATCACATGCAGTTGCTCATTTCACGTCAGGTACTCACTCAAAGGAGCATGCTTTTTATAATTTTTTTATGCATAACTTAATTTCATCATGTGTACTAATGCCTTGTTAGGATTCATTAGGACATTAGATTTGTATCAGGGATGGCTATATTATGTGTTAATATCTGTCTGACTGTATGGAAGATGGGAAGGCTTGACAAATCCTATGACCTTTTCATAAGCCATGTGACTAGTTATTCAACAACTTGAAATGGTCAAGCACATTAGGCAATATTGTGTATGGTTACTTTGTTAGAATGAGGGTTACTCCTGTCCATATTGATCATGTCTAAATGCTATTTAGAATTACTAATCTTTCAACGTGAACACCCTTCCATGCAATGAGCATAGTTTCTTGGTGGATCACTAGACCAGTGGCTGAGGCTATCAGGATACTTGACTTCAGAAGGGGGATATATCATGTTATATGTTGTCACATTCATCTGCTATTAGATAGAAATTAGACTGCATTAGCATTGTATTCTAAGGTCCATGTCATTTGTTAAATTAACATCGATTTCAACATTACCAAGATAATGTTTTCTATCAAGTAGAGTGGATGAGCAATGATTTTCCATGCTCAGCAAGAAGTCAGTGGCTTAGTAGCTTGCTAACAATGTGGTTCTTGAATTTCTGCTTCTTGGTTGGCATGATTCCTTGGTTTCCTGATCACACTGTTTGTCAAGTTTGTAAATAGTTGTAAGAAAGATTTTCAGCCATAATCATACATGTCCTTGTTATGCTGTATCAGCCACATTTGAAGAGTTAGAAATTACTATGATGCATGTGTTGATTGAAAAATAGAGAGGCAGGGGCCTACTGGTTGAAAAGAGTCCAACAGCATTCTGAGATTCTATATTCTGTAGATTTGGTCTTAAAGATTTTTAACATGGCTATTTCAGACTTTTCCCCAAAATTATGGATGTTTCAAATGTTAAAGCAGCCCATATCCGATTTTATATGTCCTTCTTGTATACTTTAGCTTTTTTATTAGTTCTTTTGATTATGTCATATTTGGTGGTTAAATTTAGCAAGAAGTTGGGAACTTGGGACGTGCCAATTTTCTTTGTTGGGATATTCAGCTAACTCTACATCTCTGGGTCGGCCAATATGGCATATGAGTGTCTGTCTGTCTGTGCCTATTTGTCTATGAGGGGCACTCTAAATTAGAAAGAAAGGCTTCATTGTTATGTGAACTTGATTGCCCATCCATTTGAAATAATTATGTGGTACGGAATACAGAGAATGACTGGGACCTATGTTAAAGAAGGTTGACATGAGGCAAGATGCTTAGTGTGATTACAGGACTGGCTGACAGAAACTATTGTTTTTTTTTTTTCTTGTTGACTTTATGCTTTATTTCTGAGAATTTTGCCTCTGGAAATAAAGCAACAATTATGCATTATTGCTGAAATTAATTATACTACTCAAATTCTGACGAAAGTTATTTGATTAGGATAGCTCCCAAGTCCCAAGTCATCGTCATGAAAGAACACAGCAACAGAGAGTACGCTGTGCATAATTCGAAGATTGTTTGTGCTTAGACTGTGAGAATATTATGAGGGACCATGAGTGAAGGAATCTCCTACACACTCTGAATTACCATCAAAATTCGAAGGGAGGACAACATGATAATTCTGGTCGGCTGCTATGCTACTATAGATGAAGAAATTTGATGTAGAATATGGTGCATAATGGAACATTTGATAGAGGGTATAAGAAATATAGTTCAAAAAAATTTCCGGTAGGTTACTAGTTTGTCTTTGGGCATATTAGGCTTATGTAGCCAGAAGTTTATATGCTTGTGACGAATGATTAAAAAGGATCCTCAAAGCATACAAAAGAATTGATTTTTTGTTTTTGGAACTGTAATGTTGTTGATTTTTAGCTAATTCTACCAACTTAGCAATTCCTTGTGGCTTCTGGTGCTTCATAGCCGGGAAGGATGTTGAACCTAAGGATTTAATAATACGTATTTTGATGATAACAAAAATATTGATTAAAGGATGAATGCAATACTTGAATTTGTGATGATGAGATGGGTACGATGGTCATGACAAATTAAGACATGACCAAAAGATCATCCGACATATATTTGAATTCAAGTTGCATGCAAGAAGTCCAAGTTAAAGAAGAACAAGATAAGATCAAATACCATCCGACTCAAGAATATCCAAGGGAATGGTTTGTATATTATAATTTTATTTTTTCTAAGGACTCATTATAAAACTTGGTAGGAAAATAAGTACATAAGGCTCAAACTTCTTAAAAATGAATTAGATTAGATTTTGGATCAAAAATTAATGAAAACTGGTCATGAAAATCCAAAACCAAGAGTGGATGGTTGACCGGACCTGAAAATAGTTGATCAAAATTGATTGTAGCAGAGAGCTACCCTAGCCTGGTGGTTGACAGCCACAGGCTAGGGCGGTCGACCACAGGGCTCTGATAGTCCCAACGAATATATTTTTATTTGACCATTAGAGCTGCCTTTGAGTTCCAACGGCCATATTTGGAATGCCTATAAAATGGTGGGTTTGTGGCTGGTTTTGACATAAAAATGAATTGAAAATCATTGGTGCATCTTTATGAAAAGAGATTTTGAGCCTAATGTGCATATTTTCTCTCCCAAGTTTAGAGCTTTTTTTATATATCAACATTCTTGAGGAATGTTTCGATTGTATCTCTCATTCAAAGAGAGGTTGGGTTCCTCCTTAGCTCATATAAAAGGAGAGAGTGGATTCATCCTTAGCGTAGAAAAGGATTGTAAGGGTTTCTCTTAAGTCCAATAAAAGGAGTGTGTAAGGGTTTGATCCTTACCTAATTAAAAGGATTGGTATAGTGGAAATCCCAAGAAGGGTCTTGGGTAGTGGATATAGGCAAGGGGTGCTAAACCACTATAAATTCTTGTTCCTCATTTACTTTCTTGCATATTTACATTTCTTACAATTACTATTACTTGTTCTTGTATTGCATCTTCGCTTAGCTTAGAATTGTTCACTTGTTTTAAAGTGCTTAGTTTTGATTTGAGTTTAATTTTTGAAAAAGCCCAATTCAGCCCACCCCCTTTGTCCTCTTAGGTTGCCCTAGGTCTAACAAAGGGTTTGTGATTTCTTTGTTATTGCTGCAAATAATCTAGATTCTATTTTGTGTATAGAGGCAGAGGGGCCTCAACATTGCTATTTTGTGTATGCATTTGGTTGTTGTGGATTCTAAATTGATTACAATCAATGACAAATTGATTCCAAATAGCTTTTATTTTATTAACTATATTAGAAGTTATCCTCTTCTATGCATAAAACTTTTCGTGCTTATTTGTTAAATAATGAGTCATATAGTGACAAGTGGATCTCATGTGCATTGGATACTGCAAGACACCTACAAGGAGGGGTCTATTCATTTTTGTTGTTTTGCATTTGTGTTCACTCTTGCATCAATAGTCACATGGTAAACTTATTAGTAGGGTGGATCTTGGTTGCCTGGTTCATTGACACCTAGTTCCTTAATGTTGGTAATGAGTTTTGGATCTACTTTGTGTCAGTCTTATAATGGTGCATTGTCTACGCTCCTAAGGGTATCTCAAAGAGCAGCTTGAAGATGTGTTTACTTATTTTCATATGAAATTTCAACTCTAAGAAATTTGTTGCAGAAAATTAAAGGGTTGTTTGTTTGCCTACAATTGGGCAAGTTGCAATGGCAAATGCTGCAATTGAATTGCAAGGCATCTAAAACAACCATTTGGTTGCCTATAATTACAACAACAAGCTACATTTCAATCGCAAAAGTGGGCCAAATCCTACAATTGGAACTACAGGAAAAATTGACTACGAGTCCAATGATAAGTTGCCTTCTGGAGAATTCTCTCACCACTCTCTAGCTATTGAAATTTTATCATTATTGGTATTGTGTGTATGCAGTGCATGTGATTAAGAGCCCGAAATGCTTTTAGGGATAACAAAACATGCAATGGGCCTTTCAATAGCCAAAATTTATTAAAAAAAAGAAGTAAAATTGGGGTGGAGTAAAAATGACAGAGTTTCCATCATAATAGTAAGATATAATTGTAACATATTAAATATTTCTTAATTATTTTAATAAATGTTTTATAAAAGATAAACTTATTGTTATACTAATTTACATAAATATTATAATATCAAATAAATTTTGTAATATTATATAACTATAATAATTATTGTTATAATTTTATAACCATTTAATAATGTAACTATTACTATGATCATAATACACTCATTTAATTATTATTATTATTATTGTATTGTAATGATTCTTATTGTAATCTATTTTATCATATTTTGATGATAATCATAATTATATTACAATAACTATGTATTTATTAATGTCAATTTATAAATGTGCAGTTAGAGTTAACTGGCTATTTTATATGCTTATGTTGAACCAGACCTTTAGTTGAGGATATTTTTGTCCTTCTAAATTTTCCTGCAGATGCCCTAACTTCATTAAATATTGAGATGAATGTTTGGCCAAATTATATAACGATATATACCTATCTCATTTCCCTCCTTCAGTTCTTTTATCTTCCTTGCTATTCTTTTCGTTCTTCCTTTACTTCTTATTGTATGAACACAAGAATTCATCTATTGAATAATATAATCAGCAAAACTGTAAGTCTCTAAGGTTTGTGATTTTTGATGTTGGATCTAGATCTATGACATATATTTAGATCTAGATCCAAAACTACCATACTCCCTCTGAGCAACAAACCATGGAGGTTGCTTCATGCAAATTTCTTGCCATTACTTCATGTAGAAATGCATTTTTTACATTCAGCTGAAAGAGGCCAATCTAAATTAACAGTAGTTGATAAGATCATGTGAACAGAATGCAGTCTGGCCATAGGAGCCAAAGTCTCATTATAATCAATACCATAGACTTGTGGATGCAATTTGCTACAAGTTGAGCTTTGAGTTTCTCAATGCTTCTGTTAGGTAAATATTTGATGGTGCAGACATAACAACAACTAACAACTTGTTTTCCATGGGGTAATTTAGTGAGTATCTATTGATGATGAAGAGCTACCATCTTCCTCCATATCCTTTCTCCAGTCAGTTTGAGCCAAACCTTCATGATGTGACTTTGGAACTATGACAAAAGAAGTGAGAGAGCAAATTGATGATAAGAAATTGAGAAATTAGGAAAGGAAACATGTTTACTAATTGGATGTTGAGTGCAAGACCTTGTGCCTTTACAAAGAGCAATAGGAATATTACCTTGTTCAAGTGCTTTAATTGATCTTTTGATGATGATAGAGATTGGTGCTCAGACAGACAGATTTGTTGGTGGTTGCACACCTTTCTTCCTAACATACACTTCTAGGGGTTTCTGCATATTAGATTCATTAAAGGATGAAGACTAAGAAACAGAAACAACAACAATATTGTCGACAGAAGTATTCATAGACTGGTTAGAGACAAAGAACTATCCTCTACCATTTTTACTTTCATCACTGAAATGAGGTGTATTCTTGAAAAAGTTACATCAGAACACACATACTGTTGATCATGAAGAGGATCAAAGCACTTATATCTTTTATGAACACAAGGTTACCCTAAAAAGTACAATTTGTAGCACAAGGAGCAAGTTTATAATGACCTGGCCCAAGATTATGAAAAAACAAGTGCATCCAAACACACAAGGTTGAAGAACATATAGATCGGGATTTGAAAAAAGACTAAGAATATGGAGATTTATTTCTCATAAGAGATGAAGGCATACAATTTATTAGATAGATTTGTTATTTATGATTATAATAATATATCGAATTATTTTGTAGTGATATCGAATTATAGTAATATATCTAGTAATTATTACACTAATCCAATGATAATTTAATAATCATATTATTTTTCTATTATAATTAAAAATATGATAAGTATTATATTATAATAGCAAAAATAAATAGTTCATTATTTCAAGGGATAACGATACTAGGTCATTTGTAGGGTTACTAGATCTCTTTTAACATCAAACAACCAAATAATTTTAATTGCATTTGCAATTTCAATTATAGAAAATCAAACAGAAATAGTTTTTGCAGCAACAATTCCAACCATGTATAGTATTCTAGGGATTTTATAAAATTCTTCAAAACTACTACATTTTAGAAGAGCATCTATTGCATTTGTGCTCGTATAGAAGTGACAATGAAATAGTTAAGAACTTGGAGATGATTTAGTTTGTGTTATTTCTTTTCTTCATTTTTTTTCCTTTTCATGGAAAGACTGATTGTACGATAACATCTATAATATTTAAGATCAACATGCAGGATTTAGTACCTAAAGACGTGAGGGATGAGTTGTCTTATGAAGCTATATAGAATATAGCTGGGAGCAGATTTTTTTGTAATAAATGGTTTAGATGCAGATTAAACACACTTTTTTGTATGTTGACTACTATGTGCTATCATACTTGCTACCTTTTTTCTTTTAAAATTCATCATTTGTTCATAACATGTGAATCAATCTTTCATTTCTTTTACTCTTAAATCTTTATCAAGAGCTTTAATGTAATAATTGTCTTTTAAAAGTAGCATAGCGTTGCAAAATATAATATATGTGATTATAGATTTTATATTTCTGAGAGTGAACCATATGACAAAATCTGTTGATTCTCAATATATGCAGTATCATTACAAAAATAGGATAGACAAAAAAAGAAAGGATTGCCTCTTACTTTTCTCCTTCTTATGTCTCCCTTTTCTAACTTAAGGAGTATAATATGTGAAAATAGATGTGTAATCTGCAGGGTATAGCTTGATCATGCGAAAAGTGACATAGAATTAGGGAACCTAGTTAGGGAATGAGGTTAGAAATGCCATTTATTCTAACTCTGAAATTTATAGATGCAATAACTATGAAATTTAACAATGTAAAATGAGCAACAGAGTTCTATCTATCTGAATTAACACAATTATATATTTTCTTTGCTTTTTATTGATTGAGAATAAGAATTTTTGATGGCTAGATGCTTGATTGGTTGCCAAATCTCCAAGACTGTCCTGCACTTAGAACTCATGATCCATACTGGGGTTCTTCAATATAATATAAAATATTTCAATGAGTTTTATTAATAATTTATATAAAATAAGTTACCTACTAGACAAGGAAGATTAATTCATAGTTTTTTTAAAGAAAAAACTTGCTCTTCATGCCATACTACATTAAAAAATGTGTCACTTAACTAGAAGTGTATAGACACTCTAAGAATAAACATCTTTAGCTTTTGAAACAGAAGCTAAAGTACCAAGTTGCACCAAGTGTCTTTTGAGCATAAACTCCAAAAAGTTGTGCGAGTGCCAAAGTCTTGGTCATTGTAAGCAGCAAACTCAATTTAGGGTGCCAACGGAGTCTTGTGCACACCATCTTGTGTTCAAGTTTCCAAAAACAAAACTCCCAAAAATTGAAGTGCTCAGATAAGATATTAGTTAGCCATATTTGTGGAAAGAAAGAATGATGGCAAAGTTTTACACGGTAGATGAGCTATTTCTGTCTTCCCCATAATCTTTTCTTCACTGCTAGTTAGAAATTTGAGAGTTGCTGCATTAAATCTGAACATCAATTATAGGAGTATAGTTTCTAGGAAATACAACAGCAGGTTCTTGTGTCATGCTATTTCTTTACATCTTGATTATCTAATGCTAACAAATGGAACATTTGTTGATTCCATGTATAGACTTTTAATGGAGCAACCACTATTCAAGTTGAAGGTGAAATTTGGAGGGTATTTAAGAGAAAAATTCTACAAGAATGAAGTATTACTGTGAGAGACAAGAGTTGGTAGCTAATGACGATTGCCATTGCTACAAGGACCCATGTGATGAGATAATGCCCACCTTCAATTAGAAGTTTGATGATACCATAAAGGTTTGGTTTGTGGGTTAGACATTTATCACTAAGCCCTACATGACGCTATGTACATTGGAAATTGATGAGTTTGAGTACAAGGATCTGAAGGATTACTTCTTATTTATGTCAGCGAAGGCCATTACTATGCCACTGCCTCGTTCAATGCTAGAGAGCCAACACCAAACAGAAGAAGAGTTTTGAAGCATTGTGCTGAGCCCACAACATACCCAGAAAGAGTTTCGAGTGGATGACCCAAGGGAGGACTAAAGTTAGAACTTAGAATGGAAGGGAGGGTGCAGCTGCAATGGGGATTGATGGCTCAGCTGTTGTTGTTGGCAATAATTACTGTGTTGGGGTATGTGATGAAAATATGTTTCAAGAGGGGCAAGAATCAGATAATGAAGCTAGTGGTTCTGAGCATAGTTATCATCATGTTTATAGTAATGGTTCTAATGATGGTGATAATAATGTCCTAGAATATGAGAGAGATTTATGAGATGGACAATGAGAATCCAACATGTCCATTGGGGCATAATATGCAAGTCAAGATCGGTTCAAGGTAGCACTGGATCAGTATGCTATCTTGAATGAATTTGATGTATGTGTTCCCCAAACTAAGCCAGACAGCATGACAGTGGGATGTATCAAGCTTGTACTTGGAGGCTCCATGCTTCACTATTATATGATGATCAAACATTTCAAGTACTAGAATGGAAATATCAGTCCTTCACAGTGTAATGTTTATGAGTAATATTGCATGCATTAATATGTGTGGTGTTTGATTGTGCTGGTCAAAAAATTGAGGGAGCCGAATACATGCTCATCTGTGAACAAGTGTGGCAACAAGAATGTGCCACCATTTTGGTTACGTACTGTTTGATTGATTGGCTAGGAATTGGATCTACTGAACTGAGGAGACTAGTGCAGTTACATCATCTTGAGCTTACATATCACTAACTTTGATGAAGAAAAGACCTTGTCATGTCCATAATATATGGCAACTGGCACCTGGGCAGACCTTTGAGAATGGAAGATTTTAAGGAGGTGCTTCTCAGAAGAAACACAGGTCGTCTAATGATGCTGAGGCTGGGTCCTGTGACTGACAAGCATTGCTCTCACTGCCTCTTTGTTTCACTGGGGAATTGTGATATGAGCTTCTTAGCCTGTTGTAGGCCTTTTGTAGGCCTACATGGCTGTCACTTAAGGGAAAGATCAGGGGCGTGGTGGCGGCTGCCATAGCACTTGATGGAAATGATGTTTTATTTCCAGTCGCATTTGGTATAGTAGAATCTGGATATAGCGATGGTTGGATGTGGTTTTTGGTGGCATTTAAGGAAGCAAATGGAACTCGAGAAGGTCCAGTGTTGCGTCAGATCAGATGAAGGGATCGGAAGAAGTGGTATGTACCCACGACAGGCACCTTGACAAAAACTTCCAGACAAAGTTTCCTGGAGACTGGTTTAAGATGAAAAGGCATGGGAGGTTGCAAGAGCTTCAACAAAGGATAACCATGAAATGTGATGGAACAAATTAGAAAGGCTACCTTAGAGGCATTCAATTGTGTAACTACTGAAAATATTGGTTTGTGCAGTGGGTCTCACTTTGACATGATAGCCGAGTGTCAATACATAAAGAACCACCTTCCTAAAGTCATTCAATGCTTGGATTTCTGAGTGTAGATGGGGACCAGTTCTTGATTTGTTGGATGTCATGAAGAAGAAAATGTATAATGAAGATGGAAGCCAAAAAGAGAATGGCTTCCCATTGGAAGGGCAAATTGGTTCCTGTGGTCATGAAATACATGTGAGATCGGCCTTAAATTAGGTGATTATAATGTTTACAGAACCAGTGATTGTAGAGTAGAAGTAATTGAGGAGGAAGGTTTGAAGTAATTCTAAATGAACAAAGGTGCTCCTGCTGTAAGTGGGAGGTGTCAAGCATTCCTTGTGTGTGCTGCGGCTTTCTGTAACTTGAGATGTGCAAACTGGGAAAATCATGTTTCACTATTGTGAATTACAAGGCAGCCTATGCAATAGATATTGGCCCATTACCAAATAGCCCAATGGATGGAAATTGATATTAGATACGGTGTGTCAGCCCCTAAGCTCAATCGAAGATCTCCTGGAAGACTGAAGGAGAGGATGAGGTAGAGATGGGCATCATGCAAAGTCTTGAAAAAACCAGGTGGTAGAGGAATCTCAACCTTCATCCCCTCATCTTCTGTTCCAAAGGAGAGTGGCAGGTGGCACCTTCTATGATCTTTGTCCTATGTTCATTGATTTACCCTGAAAAGTTGTTGGCCCAAGGGAAATGGCTCAAGAGGAAAGGTGTGTACTATGGGAGGTACGCATGTGGTGTCAATAGCACCAATTGGAAAAACGAAGGAAGGGAAGACCCTGCAAGTAAGCTGGAAGGATGGAGCCTTTATGTGGAAAGGATAATGCCTACTGACAATCTTAATTTCGGGTTGTAATTGTGTCATCATATTGTGATTGTAATTATTTTAGGCATGGGCTTGGGGACCATATAAAAGATGGCTCTTGTAATTTGGATTTGTTTTTTGGATTTGCCTTTCGGGATATCGAAGACCTTGTATGTTGATCAACACAAACTAGCTGTTATGAACCTCTCTAGCTTGTGTTACAATGAAGTTTGTAATATGGTGCTTCTTCCTTTAACTGTCACTTTAATGTCATAGCTGAAATTGATGATGTTGAATTCATAGCCAAATTTAGGTTTCTCCACATGCAGTTAGGGGTTGGTCCTATTCTCTCTTAGTTATACCCTGCTGATATAAAGTGTTTCTGATGGTTTTATATCAGTTATTCCATGGAAAATTCTTGATATAAATGCAGAGAAACAACTAATTGATAACCAGATAAGGTTTGATTTGGTTCTGTTTCAGGATGAGTTACTTTAGTGCAGGTTTGAATGTACTTGTTTGCATCAAAGTAATGAATGAGATTTTATCCAAGTTTATGAATTAGTCCTGATTTGATATGGTTCAACCAGGTTTTCCTGATAGTCCAGGTAATAAATTAATCCAGGCTGTGTTATTGCTGGTGTAATTGTAGAGAAGTGACAGCCACGGGTTGTTGTGGTCTTCTTGTTGTTGTTATTGAAATGGCAGCTTATTTTATTAGAACCAACTCAATTGTAATTGCCATCGTCCCCGATTGACCTCTTGTACTAAATTTCCTTGTTATTAATTATAATCATCATCTCGCACATTAAGATTAACAATCATCATCTCACACATTAAGATTAATGATTGGATATCTTCTTCTTCTTGTTTTTGAAATGGCAGCTTATTTTATTAGAACCAACTCAATTGTAATTGCCATAGTCCCTGATTGACCTCTTGTGCTAAATTTTCTTCTTATTAATTATAATCATCATCTCACTCATTAAGATTAATGACTGGATATATGCCGTCTGTTAAGTGAAGAATCGGATGGCAAACATCCAAGTTTGATCCTAAAGTGTTCAAAATTTATAAATGGAGATAAAATTTAGAGAGAGTTGCCTAGAGATTCCTCAACTTTGGTGCCATTATAATTACACCTCTTTTCTTTAAAATTTTTCAATTAAATCTTTCAAGTTATATTTCGTTATGATTCCATTCTTTTATATCTAAAAAGACAAAAAATACCCTCTTAAGGTAATCCTATCCGTATGCATGTCATGCATCCCTAGTGTCACACCTCTGAAGAGTCGCAACGGAAACTATAAATTTTTGCCTTCAAGACTAACTCTCTTAAGGTGTGCGGCGTTGAAATCGCGCACCACTTCAGCCAGCCTTCTCGAGAAACTCTTGACAACCCAAGTTGTGCCCTTCAAGAAGATGTTCTTACCTCCAAGAACCTCTTTCTTGATGCTAGGAATCACCTTGGCTTGCTGCTCAATTCTGCTGCAAAGATGGGCTGCGCCTTCCCAACCTTTCTTCCATCAAAGATCCAACATAAAGACTCATGAACCACACATCACAAGGAGGGAATTATAATGTATTACCAGCACTTAGAAATACATCAAACTCTCACATCAAGAAAGCTCCCAGCCCTTACAAGAATCGCTCAAGATTCTCTCCATAAGGCCTCTCTTCTCTCTCTTTGCTGGAATCTAAACACCTTGACAGAAATTCAGTAACATAGTAGCCATACAATGACTCACATACTCTTTCCAAAGGATTTACATGAGTCCCCAAAGACAACTCCAAACCTTACGCACTTCTCTTCCTCAAAATAATAGACCTCAGCCATGCGCCTAACCGTTTGATCCTTTAGAAGCCTCGTTCAAGTCAGCTAGCCGATTGCAACCATCTAGCCACACTGCCTAATATGCACCTAGCTGATCAATGGCTGCACCTCATTTCCGTCACGCCGCTGTCTAGCCCGTGCGCACACATGCCCATCATGCGCCCGCGCGTCTTCATATCGCCGTGCGCTCGCGCATCCTCGTGCGCTCATGCACTGCCATGCACACACACGCTCGCGCGTCTCCACGCTTCCGCACGCCTGCATCCGCGCATTGCTATACTCGGCCCAGTCTGGAAACATGCCATCCTCACGCGTCTTGCCCCGGCCCATCTCAGCACACCTCGGCCACACCTCGGCCATGCTTTAATCATGCCTTGGCCATATGCTCCATGCCTTGTGCTCGCCCGCGCCTAGCCCGCACGTTGCCAATGCATGTGCCGTGCACTGCCCATGCACAACACCGTCCCGGCTAGTCTGTGTGCTGCTCACTTGGCCTAGCCCGACTCAACTATGCACGCGCGCTCGCGTCACGCTCGCTCATCAACCTCGCCTGACCAAATCCAAGCATATCTCCCGACCATCAAACCAGTATGCCTTCACACAATGCACACATCATCCTTGCGCACTCCACAGTCTTGTGCATGTCCTCCCGCGCATCGCACAACCATCTAACCTGACGCACTGCATCCTGGCACGCGCACGACTCTGCGCGCTCCAACACCTAGCTGTGCTGACTGCATCTAGCAAGCTTCCAACCAGCTCGCCTACATGTGCTTTGCCGAACCCCGCACATATGCAACTTGTTTTGCACGGCCAAAACCATGCCTGGCCCAAACTCCACCTCCGCGCCGTGCCACGCACTTGGCTCTGCGTGGGCGTGCGCTGCGCGCTACTGCCGACTTGGTGACAATTCTCTCCGGGTAGAAAAAGCCGACGCCCTCGTCGGTTCCCCTTCCAAATAAGAGAGAACTTCATTTTCAAACTGCCACAGATTTGCTGCACGTTCCCATGTAGCCTCTGCAACACTTTCACCAGTCCAATGTACTAAAAATTCCATTCCCAATCTTCCGATGCTCTAATATCCGATATAACTTCTTCGAATATTCCTGGCTAACACAGCAGGTGGTGCTCTCCTTGGAACAACCCTTTCAGCATCCTCATAATATGGCTTCAAAAAGCTCACATGAAAGACTGGATACATCTTCAACCTATCTGGCAAATTGAGCCGATATGCCACAGCCCCGATCCGTTCCAAAACACTGAATAGTCCATCATACCGCGGCATCAGTCCACGATGGAGCTTGATCTTCCCCATCTTCTTCCACACTTGTGGTGTTATCTTCAGCAAAACCCGATCTCCCACTTGAAACTCTAAGGGTCTCTGCTTCCTATCCACAAACTTTTTCATTATGCCAACAGCTTTTGCTAGACTCTCCTTAGCCGTCTCAATCAACTCGGATTTATCACGTGCCATTTTATATGCTGCTGGACATGGCCCCGTGTCCTGCTGAACCGCCACCTCCAAAGGTGATAAAGGCTGAAATCCCATACATACTTCAGCTGGACTTATCCCTGTTGAAGATGCTTTATGTTGATTGTAATTAAACTGAGCTACATCTAACAATTCCAACCAATTCCTTTGACTTGCAGACACAAAATGACGTAGATACTCTTCCAATAATCCATTAATACATTCAGTCTGCCCATCAGTCTGTGGATGATAGGCTATTGAGAATCTCAACTCTGAACCCATCAATCTGAACAATGAAGTCCAAAACTTCCCTGTAAACCTCGGATCCCTGTCACTTATAATCTCAGCTGGTACACCGAAATGCTTCACAATACCACTGAAAAATAATTCAGCTGCTTTGTCTGCCGTACATGGGAAAGGTGCTGCCATAAATACAGCATATTTGGAAAACCTGTCTACAACCACAAAAACAGACCTCATTCCACTTACCTCTGGAAATCCAGTGATAAAATCCATAGAGACTGAAATCCATGGCTTTTTCGGAATGGGAAGTGGCTGCAACAATCCTGCTTCCTTTCTCCTTTCAGTTTTATCCATTTGGCAGATGACATGTCTTCACATATAGTTCAATATCATCCACCATCTTAGGCTAATAATATGACCTTCCAAGCAAAGCCATCATACGCTCTACTCTCGGATGGCCTGCCCAGCTTCCTTTCTCCTTTCAGTTTTATCCATTTGGCAGATGACATGTCTTCACATATAGTTCAATATCATCCACCATCTTAGGCTAATAATACGACCTTCCAAGCAAAGCCATCATACGCTCTACTCCCGGATGGCCTGCCCACCGTGGATCATGGCTTTCCTTCAGGAGTAATTGTTGAAGACCTCCACCCTTCGGTACATATAGCCGACCTCCTCTAAAATAGAGAAGACCATCCTCTGCCCAATACTTGCATAGCTCTCCGGCTTGCACTTCTTTCAAAAGCTTTGCATACTCCGAATCACTAGCAATATATTCTTTCAGTCGAACCAGAAATTCCCCTTGGAAAGTTGTCAACACTGCAACAAACCCTTCCAACTGCTTCTGGCTCAATGAATCAGCTACCAAATTCTGCTTACCCGGACGATGCATCCATTCAAAATCAAATTCAGCTAGATATTCTTGCCACCTTGCTTGCTTAGGTGTAAGTTTTTTCTGAGTAGTGAAATATGTATTCGCTACATTATCAGTAATGACCATGAAACGAGCTCCAAGTTGCTCTGTTTCATTCAGTTTTCTACTTTCAAAAGCAATAGGATGCCCATCCTGTACTAGCACTCCACCAATAGCATAATCTGAAGCATCTGTATAAACTTCAAATGACTGTCCAAAATCAGGTAGCTTCAACACAGGTTCGCTGGCTATAGCTGTCTTCAACGCTTCAAAGGATGCTTGGTAACCAGTCGTCCACTCCCATAATTTATTCTTCTTCAACAAATTGGTAAGTGGCGTAGCAATCTTTGAATAACTCTTTATGAATTTTCGATAATAATTTGCAAGACCAAGGAAAGATCTCAACTCTACAATCTTTGCTGGAACTGGCCAATCAAGTATCGCCCTAACCTTGTCTTCATCCATGAAAATTTGGCCTTGGCTGATCTTGTGTCCGAGAAAAGAAACTTCTCTTTGACAAAATTGACACTTCTCTCGCTTAAGATAGAGCTGATTCTTCCTCAAAGATGAAAGCACCAAACTCAAATGCTTCAAATGATCTTGCAATGAATCGCTGAACACAACGATATCATCAAGATAAACCACCACAAATTCATCAAGAAAAGGATAGAGAACATCGTTCATTAAATTGCAAAATGTTGCTGGAGCATTGGTTAAACCAAAAGGCATTACCAAAATTCAAAAGATCCATATCTAGTAACATAAGTAGTCTTGGCTTCATCCCCTTCTGCTATACGGACTTGCCAATACCCCGATCGTAGATTTAGCTTTGAGAAGAAATTCGCCTTAGCTAGTCTATCAAATAAATCGGCTGCATTAGGTACTGGATATCTATTCTTTACTGTTACTTTATTCAAAGCTCGGTAATCAATACACATTCTAAGAGATCCATCTTTCTTTCTTTGAAAGAGAACTGGCGCCCCAAATGGTGCCTTAGATGGCTGAATCATCCCGGCCTCAAGCAATTCATCCAACTGTCTTCTCAATTCAGCAAGTTCCGCTGGTGCCATTCGATAAGGTACTTTTGCAGGTGGTACCGCTCCCGGTATCAATTCAATCCGATGATCAATATTCCTTCTAGGTGGAAGCTCTCGAGGCAATTCATTAGGCATAAGATTTTTGAACTCCTCAAGCAGATTCTGTACCTCTACTGAAACTTCAATTGATAAATCAGATTGCACCTCTCTTATAGCAGCAAGATAAGTTTCCTCACCTTTCTTTAATCCCTTTTTAACTTGCTTTGTCGACATCAAAGTCCCATTTCCCTTAGGAACGATTGCTTCAGCCTTCACAAAACAAGGTGATGCCTCATCACCAATCAAGAATCCCTTCAAATGAGGAATCACACTAACCTTGGCAATATTAAAGAAATCCATGCCCAATATCAAACTGAAATCATCCAACGGCACTACCATCAACATGCACCTACCTTTCCAATTGCCAACCTCAAGATTCACTTCAATTGAACCATGAACTGGCATAGCCCCAGAATTCACCGCCTTAATCTTGCTGGAATTCTTGAACACATTGAGCTTCAATCTTTCCGCTTCTCTCACAGAAAGGAAATTATTAGTGGCACCTGTATCTAACATAGCATGCACAAAAACTCCTCCAATCTGTACGTTGGTATACATCAATCCGGTGTAAACTGGAGTCTCCTTCTTTGTCGCAATTGCATTCACAACTCGCAATGGATTGACTCTAGAAGTCCCTCCTTCAACCATACTTTGTTCCACCGATTGTTGGGCTAAAAGAGTATTGAGAACTTGTTTCTTGGGACAATTCCGCGCATGATGCGATTCGCTACATATGAAACAGCCCCATGTCTTCTTCTTGAACTGATCATCCTTAGGCTTAGTCTTGCCCTTAGGCGATCCTTCTTTCTTCTTCTTCTTGCCTTGGTTACCTTGATTTTTCTTCCACTTTCGATCCTTAACTGCCTTGGAACCAGCTGGCTTGGACTTCTCCTTGAGTCCACCACCCGAATGTGGATTGCGAAAATCAATCAACGCTTCTGCCGCCGCCATCGCTGAAGGTATATCTCTTACCCCTTGACGACGAAGTTCAGCCTGAGCCCAAGGTTGCAAACCCGAAAGAAAGTTAAACAACTTATCTTCTTCCGACATATTGGTGATATCTAACATCAAAGAACTAAACTCCTTGACATAATCCCTTGTCAAACCGGTTTGCTTCAACTTCTTTAAAGAATCTCTTGCTATCCAGGCTGTATTACAAGGTAAAAATTGTTCACGGAGTCTTTCTTCAAAATCTCCCATGAATCAATCTTTTGCCTACCCGCATTCAGATCATTCAAAACATGGGTCCTCCACCATAATTTGGCATCCGCACCAAGATACATGGTTGCCAAATTCACCTGATCCAATTCAGGCACTCTCATGGCTTTGAAATAGTTCTCTAGATCCCATATGAAATTTTCTAACTCCTTTGCATCTCGATTGCCATTGAAAATTTTTAGATCTGGAACTTTCACCTTTGTTGGCTATTCTTGACTTGATGAAGATGAGGCTAAACCATTCACCACAGCTTTCCTTAACAAGCTGATTTCATCTTCCATAAGCTTTCCTTAACAAGCTGATTTCATCTTCCATAAGCCGCATCTTCTCAACCACACGAGACACAAACTCAGCATGCTCCTCTCGTTGATGTGCAAAACGGGCCTCCAAGTCATGAATCAGATCTTCTTGGGTTGATTGAAGAGAAGCCAATCTCTTATGATGATCAGCTTGCATTATAGTAATATCCGGCATATCATCTTCCTCCCGATTACCAATAAGATCCTCCAATCTTGCGACCCTCTCCGTGATCGTCATGATACTTTCTCAACAAGAATTCTTCACTCCACAAGAATCTTGCTAACTCTTGAAAGATTTTAGCCAGATTTCAAGAAATCCCTAAAAATTCAAGAAACCCCAAGAACTACACCGATCTTACCAAGAACTTCAATCCTTCAACCAGAATTGTTGTCCTCTTCACTGCCAACCTTCAAACACCAATCTTGCCTCAATCAGTAAACAAAATCTTAATCAAAACCCGGTTTCTTTCCAAAAATCGGGCTCTGATACCACTGTCACACCTCTGAAGAGTCGCAACGGAAACTATAAATTTTTGCCTTCAAGACTATCTCTCTTCAGGTGTGCGGCGCTGAAGTCACGCACCACTTCAGCCAGCCTTCCTGAGGAACTCTTGGACAACCCAAGTTGTGCCCTTCAAGAAGATGTTCTTACCTCCAAGAACCTCCTTCTTGATGCTAGGAATCACCTTGGCTTATTTATCGGTCCAATTTCAGCAAAGATGGGCTGCGCCTTCCCAACCTTTCTTCCATCAAAGATCCAACACAAAGACTCATGAACCATACATCACAAGGAGAGAATTACAATGTATTACCAGCACTTAGAAATACATCAAACTCTCACATCAAGAAAGCTCCCAGCCCTTACAAGAACCGCTCAAGATTCTCTCCATAAGGACTCTCTTCCCTCTCTTTGCTGGAATCTAAACACCTTGACAGAAATTCAGTAACATAGCAGCCATACAATGACTCACACACCCTTTTCAAAGGATTTACACGAGTCTCCAAAGACAACTCCAAACTTTACACACTTCTCTTCCTCAAAATAAGAGCACCCAGGTCCTTTTATAGATCTCAGCCATGCGCCTAACTGTTTGATCCTTTAGAAGCCTTGTTCAAGTCAGCTAGCTGATTGCAACCATCTAGCCACATGGCCTAATGTGCACCTAGCTGATCAATGGCTGCACCTCATTTCCGTCACGCCGCTGTCTAGCCCGTGCGCACACATGCCCATCATGCGCCCGCACGTCTTCATGTCGCCGTGCACTCGCACATCCTCGCGCGCTCATGCACTGCCATGCACACACACGTCCGCACATCTCCACGCTCCCGCACGCCTGCATCCGCGCGTTGCTATACTCGGCCCAGTTTGGAAACATGCCATCCTCACGCGTCTTGCCCTGGCCCATCTCAGCACACCTCGGCTATGCTTTAATCATGCCTCGGCTACAAGCTCCATGCCTTGTGCTCGCCCACGCCTAGCCCGCACGTTGCCAACGCATGTGCCGTGCACTGCCCATGCGCAACACCGTCCCGGCTAGTCTGCGTGCTGCTCACTTGGCTTAGCCCGACTCAGCTATGCACGCGTGCTCGCGCCACGCTCGCGCATCAACCTCGCCTGACCAAATCCAAGCATATCTCCCGACCATCAAACCAGTATGCCTTCACACAATGCACACTCCACAGTCTTGCGCATGTCCTCCCGCGCATCGCACAACCATCTAACCTGACGCACTGCATCCTGGCACGCGCACGACTCTATGCGCTCCAACACCTAGCTGTGCTGACTGCATCTAGCAAGCTTTCAACAACCAGCTTGCCTACATGTGCTTTGTCAAACCCCGCACATATGCAACTTGTTTTGCACGGCCAAAATCATGCCCGGTCCGGACTCCACCTCAGCACCGTGCCATGCACTCGGCTCTGCGTGGGCGTGCACTGCGCGCTACTGCCGACTTGGTGACACTCAGTCCTCGCTTCTTGCGGTGCTCCCTCCACATCCTGCCAAGTAAGCAATTATTTCCAAATCAATATTTTGGATGACCCAATTGCGGTAGCACCATAAAGTGTTTGAGATTTTTGAAGAACAAAAAAAAAAAAAAAAAAAAAAGAAAAAAAGAAAAAGGGAAATCGTTCAGGTTTTATTTTCCGTATTAGAACCATAAAGTTCTTCTCTCATTTTGTCTCTTTATGCAAGCACAAAGTAGGAACATCAGAAAACACTAACAGTGATGCTACCATAAAGAAAGATTTCTATAAGAGAGCTTCCATTGAACAGACAGACAAATGTAAAAAGTAACTGCTAAAATTTTGTGAAGTTTTAAACACATATATTCCTCCTTTCCAGAAAAGGTTATCATGATGTAAAGGTTGCCCTACAAATAAGTGAAGATAACTGAGATGACGTAAACCACGAGAGCAATCTTTACGACCCTCATGGAAATACAACAACTTCATATTTGAACACTTAGCTTTACAAGACAGAACGATGTACAGTGAAAAATTAGAAAGACTGAACCAACCGCCATAATATACCACATGAACTTCAAGACTGTAGGGCAATAAGCCAAGCCAATTGTGGGTGAGATAAAATCCCAAGACAGCACAACACGCTCAGGTGTCTAAGACTCGATGATACCATGATCGTCCTTCGTATCATTGTCTCAAGCTTCCTTCCCAAACACTTCTTCAATCACGTTACATGTTGACAAAAAATCATCTTTCTCTGTTCCATGGGTATAATTGATATCCCATGCTTTTGGGTCACAATGACCATCAAAGAACCCATGATCTGTCATGCGACTTATACCACTATTCCTGTACTCAAGCAGGTTATCATGGTCCTCGATCAGACCATGCTGTGTGTCAAGATTATCTGTTGCACCACCACCAGAGTCAGCCCCACTGTGCTGCCCCTCATAGGACATGCATGAATCATCCCGGATATCTTGCTCCACACCATTCTGCAATTTCTTGTCAATAAGCTGCACTGTAGGACAAAGGTTTGACTTATCACTGATGCATCCTTCAGAAACATCACAGAGCCCTTCCTCGTTCTTATCAGCAATGATATAGCCATCACACTCGTCTTCATCATCAATATCTTCATTGATGTCTGTTTCTTCATGGCCATCTTCATTACAAGCAAGGTCATCTTGATTTGCAAAAGACTCCACTACAGAATCTTCTTCATCCTCCTCCACTGTTGCAAACGCACCATCATCACTTTCTTGCCATTCATCATTGTCACTGTCCACATTCAATGGGTCTAACCTGTTCTGTTCAGCCCTCTTCCGAAGCATGAATACATTGAAGTAGTAACTGACTAGCTCTTTACTGCTTCGAGATGGAAACACCTGAGGTAAATGGTCCCAAAAGTTCTTACATAATGATGCAGGGTTGGATAAGACAACTTCCTGGAACAACTGTTCCTCCTCTTCAGACCATTTCTGAGCCACATCCTCTCCCATGTCGTACAAACCTAACTCTTCAAACCTGTTCTCTCCCAAAACTCTCTTAAGCTTTTCTCTTGCTTCCATAACATGCTGTCTCACGCATCGGATAGAATCCTGATCCAGGCAGCTACAATCTGTTTTAGCGTGCACAGCTCTAACTTCTGAAGCCAAAGAGTAA
Organism: Metroxylon sagu; assembly: GCA_017589505.3. Lineage (NCBI taxonomy): Eukaryota > Viridiplantae > Streptophyta > Magnoliopsida > Arecales > Arecaceae > Metroxylon > Metroxylon sagu. The sequence goes on along the minus strand of JACVBY030000580.1, from coordinate 909,085 downwards.
GAATGGGGCATCGGCATGACACAAGTTCCAACCCATTTATTACTATCATCTTCCCCGATCATATGATGAATGGCCAATGAAGAACCTGTCATAGAGGCCAATGGTGATGAGACACTATCATCTAAATCCCTAAAAGAATTTTTGAACTTACTTGATCCCCACTCTGGAATATCAGCTTGATGATTTGGTCCAATAGCAACAAGTTTTCGAAGAGGGTAATCAAAAAGGGGTGAATAGGTTTCTACGTGACGGAATCCATTTGCTCTTTGGTATTCTTCAAAATAACTAGGAAAGAAATGGGCACTAACACCCGAGTCCAAATTTGTTTCTTCTTCACTTCTATTGTTTGTGATCCATGGCAAGTGGCTGCTGGTTGCCTTATTAGCAGGATCCTCAGGAACAGCAGCAGCCTCTTCATTCTCTGATACCCTGTCAGCATCAACTGAGAGCAAAGGTGTCAGTCATAAGCCTCACTTCACTCCATTTACCATCTTAAATAATACTGGATAATTTTCCTTGAAAAAAGTATGATCAGATAAACATTATATATGAAAATCAAACAACTAGAAATACCTGAAGTAGGTAGTTCCTCACAGGAACTAAAAGGAATTTTTGCAAAAGAATCAAATTGCTTATTTTGGTCTACTTGTTTAGGACGCTTGCTTTCAACTTGGTAAGCTTCATCATCGCTCATAGTCCGTTTGCTATGCTCTGACTTGATAACTTCACTGATGCTACCCGTTGCCCGTGACATGCTGGAGGTATCTCCAAGAGCATTTGCACAGGTATCATTTGTAGCATCAGCATTCCTGTCTTCATACTCCTTGTTCATGGAAAACCAGATAAAAGTACTGGAACCGCCTCCCAGCCTCAATTCACCTTGAGGTTTGGTGACTTGAGTTTTGGCGAAGACATTCTCCCTTTCTCCATCTTCGGATCATAATAAAGTCAGAAAAGATACTAGCCTAATCATTCCCAGTCTCTTGCAAAAAAAAATTTGTTAGTTTTATTTACCTGAAGTTGGTGATTTTTGAGGAACACCTCTTGGTGAAGAAATTTCCTCAAAAGAAGCAACCTGTCCATCATAATCCAATTGTCTTGGGTCTTCAGAGGCCAGCTGGTTAGGGTCAACATCAGCAAAAGGCAGTTTCTCCTGCTTAAACACCATGTTTGACCTACAAGATTAACAAATTAAAAAAGTATTATGATTCAAGACTAACAAATTATACAAAATTAGATACATATCTTAGATTACAGAATAAAAAGGAAAAAAGTCTTCCAAAGGGAGCAAACTCCAGTGACACTGATGCAATTCTACATTTCCAAAATGCAGAATACGAAGAATTGTTTGACATCATATGGACTTCACACAAGTTAAAACTATTTCTATCAACGAATACTAGAAACAGAAATGGGGCACAGACAGATCCAGGGGGCCATGACCGGAGGTAAGAGAAGATTTTTAGGCAAGCATATCTATAGGACCATGGGGCAATTAGAGAGGTTTTAGGGAAAAGAGGTGATTATTATATATAGAAAATCTGACATTTACACACACTCTTCCAAAGATGTACTTCCAACTTGTCTCTATTGTATTTTCAAAAATGAAGGCATCACAAGAGCTAAAAAATAAAAAAAAAAAGTTTAGCATTGTTTTTAAAACTTGGTAAGCAAGAGTTGGGCAGTGAACAAACAGCTTCACACCAAGAGTTCAAGGTGGCCCATGAATTAAAAAATACAAAAATTATAAATACAAAGAAATGTATAGAAACTTAAGAAGATAACCACTAAATATTGTCATATATCACTAACCAGATCGAAAAGTAGGGCAATATACAAAATGTTAAATGCATTCAATTGAATATTATAATGAACTGAACTAAACGAAATGGGACAATAGTGAACAATAGCATTAAAAGCATGAAAATAAAAGTACAACAAGCTAATAGATGAAACAATAAGAATATAAACTAGACACATTCATTTCCCAATCTTCCTTCTTTTCTTCTTTTCTTTTATTCTTTTTGGAGCAACAAGGAATAAAATCTTCGGCAAACCATCACCACCAGTGGTGGTGGCAACACCAGCTGCAGCAGCAGCAACAGTGGCAGCACCACTGCTACCGCCACCACCACGGGCAGGCAACAGCAGTTGTTTGTTTCCAGAAGCACCAGCTATAACCATTGCTGCTACAACCAGCCCTCTTCATTCTGCAATGGTGAGCCATAATAGCAACACCAACCATAGGGAAGTTGCATCTATCCCATCCACAGCTGCTATTGTTACCACCAACCCAAAACAAAATAAGAAAGAATAAAAACGAATGTTTGAGAAAGAAGAAAAGGAAGACGGGAAAACACCGCATCTTAGATGATCGCCAATTGCTGGGCATCGATTCCATCTCTTAGGAGCCCACAATCACTGGTCCACTTTCTATTTCTCATGGTCTTAGGTTTATGCCTTAGGGCTTGCTCTAGTAAAAGATTTATTTAAAAGGGATCAGGAAGGCTGAGGCATAAGATAAGCTAATGGGCCAAACCGCAGGTTAACAACAAATAGCCAACCCAAGCTAATCTGACCTGCTAGTGGGCCGCATAGGCAGGTGCTATCCACATTTGCAATGAAGTTTAGTTAATCTGCTAATAGGTTAATATGAGGAACAAGTTTAGGCTACCACTAGTGGCAACCAAAACCTTGGAATAAACAGAGATTGGGAGGGAGGCAGTTTCAATGTTGATGCCCCCTTGTATCACACTATTCTCTATGAGAATCTGTGAACAAAAACATATTACGGGGCCATTGATTCTATAAGTGCCACTGTTATCTCCTTATGTTCTAAGGTTGCAATCGTCAACACAGTGATCCAAAATCTTTCCTTAATACATACCAATATCATCTTGTTATATTTTCTAAAAAGTCATCTATCATTTTCTCCAAAGTTTATCATCCACCACATTAGAAAAGTCAACTTCATTCAATCATCTATTATCATGCAAGATGACAAACATAGTTACCATCTAGACATGTCAAGAAAAAATTTTATATAACTTTTATTTCTAAAGCATTAAAACATCAGGCAACTCGGGATCCATTAGGAAGCACTCCCAAAGAGAAAACCACCATGAATCAATTAGTGCCTCAATAACAACAAGGTGGTTCCCATTTTCAAGGAAAATGGGAAGCGGCTAACAACCCCCACACCATTCATAAAGGTAATAAACTTAAAATAGTATAGACAAGACTCAAACCCAGGTCACTCACACCCAAACTCCAGTAACTTTACAAACTAAACCAAGTGGCACATGCCATCAATTAGTCACAAATAATTTTAAGAAAGAGTGATTTATTTCACAAAAGTAGAAGAGGAATGGATCAACAAATCATACTCCATCTCCAAATTAAGGCACAAGAAACACTACAAACAAGGGAAATACTCTAGAATCAAAATTTTTTAAGATAGCTACTCTAATTTAAATCTAATTTGGAAGGCAATGGATATATCATTTACCCACCAACTAACTAAACAGCATATAATTTCCAAATGAACATCAACAGAAGCCATCCAAAATAGAATCTTGGTCTTGGGATGGTCTCGGAAGACAAAGTATAGCATTGCGTCAATTTGGAATACCATTAACAATTGTTATTCCCATTTAACGATTGATCAAATTGCAATATCCATCTACAAAGTATTACCTTGCTATTTTATTATAATTTTCCCAAGAGTATATGCTGGTACTATTCATACATATTTATTGCTTACTAGTTATTATTTAACCATATTAATCATTTAGCAGTTAGAGATTGTGAACAGTATTTGTGTAATTCAGAGCAGAATAAAACAGAGTATGACACAGAGACTAAAGGGACTTCAAACGCCGGTTGAAGGGTTAAATGGAAAGGTCAAAAGAAAAAGAAGGAACTTTTTCCCCTTATTTTATTATTACAGGCAAGTTCTCCAACCTAGTTCCAAATCCTCTCCAAGTCCACCACTAGATCTCAGAATCCGCCCTGCCTTCGGTCTGGCCTCTTCATCCTCTCTCTCTGGATCATTATTGATTTTCCCCCTTTCCCTTTGTTGCTCCAGAATGATTTTAGGGCCGGGCTTTCAGAACTTTTGTCTCGGTGTCCCATTCTAACCTAGATTTCGATCTCTAGATCTACTGTCTCAAAGGATCAAATAATACATCGTACGTGCATCGTCCAACTCCATCTATTTATTCCGATCCCTCTTCCCGTCGTATTTCGAGCGAGTAACAGACAGATCCAACCATAAAAAGGCGAATTCATCTTGAAATTTGAGAGATCCACGGATTAAATCGAGCCAAATAATAAAACTCAGGCACGAATTTAACTAAAAACAAAGTAATTACGTAGATCCAAACAAGATCCACCGATACAATCAAAATAAAGGTTAGGGTTAGGGTTAAAAAAACCGGATATAAATAAGGGTTAGGGTTAGGGTTAGGGTTAGGGTTAGGGTTAGGGTTAGGGTAAAAAGCTACCCGGATAGATCGGGGCGGAGTGGATGATCCCGAGAGGCCGAGGCGGTGATCGAATCGCCGGGAGCCGAGAAGACGACGATGGAAAGGAAGAACGGCGGGGACCGAGGGCGTCGGGGTGAGACCGGGTGAGGAGGCGTGGTTCGACGACCGTCGAGACGCAGGCTGCAACGGAACTAACCCACGGGCATTCGCGAATGGAGAGCCGTGGCTCGTCCAAGCTAAATAAACTAGCTTGAGCCGTGTTTGCTGCCAACGACGGGCTGGGTCGGGTCCGTGGCTCGGAACGCACAGGCATTTAATAATTAATCAGCTGGATGAATCAAATTCAATGGTGTCTAAGATGAATACTTAAATCAACCAATTCAAATACAATGGGCTGCCAGTGCAAGCGTTACGCATCCAATAATCAAGAATAGGTAGCATTGATAGTGGGCCGGGTTGAGCTGAGCTAGGCTAATCCGCGATAATTCTAGCCTGAATTTTTTTTTTTTTTTTTTTTTTGGTTTTTAAGCCAACCTCATATTCTTTTTTTTATTTATATATATATATATATATATATATATATATAAGGATGCAAGCTCAAGCTCAACTCGAGATCAAGCGTAAACCTAACCTGAAAATCAATCGGGCCAACCCATAGTAATATGTTTGGGCAAAATACTAGGTTAATGAAGTTAATTTTTATTTTTTAAGTATTAGTGCAAAAATAAGAAACATTTAAAATAATTGCAACTGATTACTCAAAAATAAGATAAAATATCAAATTAGTTAATCACTAAGAAAAATAAAATTTACTATGACATGAAAAGCTATTTCGATGTAGTACACAAGAAATCTATTATAAATTAAAAAGTTTTATTATTTTTTAAAGTTTGAGAATTGGATCTGAATCGGATTTGGGACTAATTAAGAGCCATTGCTTTGGGTCATGAACAAGCTCAGGGTTTGAGCTAAGTTCAAATTCGGCTCAAGCAATGGCTCAAGCCCGGCTTGAAATTTTTTTGAGCTATAACTAGATTTGAATTAGCTTAGACCTAACCCATTGCTTGATCCAAAATTGAGCCAATCCAATGGGCTGTGAGACAACCCACGCCTACTTCCAACCTTAAGAATAAGGCATATACAAAAGTACATATGGTTGCAATAATATCACAATTTAAAACTATCAAATCAACTCAAAACTTGGGTAAGTCGGCTCAATCAACAAGTTTATAAGTCGGCAACTTATGTAAAACTCAAGTTTTAGAGCAAACTTGATTCAGCTTACTTGTTAAGTTACTTGAAACATAGTACTAGTCATTTGACTCAATCAAGTCTGAAACACTAATTACAGTTTATTTCAATGCAATCTTTTTACATATTTTTACCCAAAACAAATTATAGGAGTGTATCTTTTAATATATTTATATAAAAAAATAAGAATATAAATTGAATATGAAGGATTAGAGCTTTTATTCCTCACCCACCTTAAAATGCCATTGTTTCAAATATTCTAACCTATACTCACAACCTCAACATTTCTATTTTCCATCATGCATCATGTGTTGAGGGTGTTCCACTAGCTACCCCACCTAACACTTGCCAATAATACTTAATAGGATGATAACATATCATATAGTTATTGATAGCTCTTAATTTTATATTTTTATTATTAAATTAATATATAGATTGTATGATAATAATAAACTATAGATTTAAGGTTCTATATATTAAATTAATCACCTCTTCTTTTATCTATGAGGCCGCGTCTAGTCTCAACATTCTTATTTTTCGTTTAACTGGCTTAGCTCTTGGCTTAATGGGCAAGTGATAGACTACTACAATTGGATCTAGACCTAATATGTTTGCATATAACTATTAGATCTTCTTGCATTTCCATAGATAGCAAGGTTCCAACTTGGATCATCTTTAAGTCATCAAAGGTTTTGAGTTTCACACTTCTAGTGGCCTCTTGATTAGACCTGGTTGTCCTTTTCACACTTCTAATGGCCTCTTGATCTTGAGTTTCACACATCTTCATTAGCTTCCACTATGATCATGAACTTGAAGTTTAATTTAAGATTAAAGTTGTAAGGTTCAAGCTTGAAATTGGATTCTTCATCATGAAAGGATAAAATGTTTTTGGCATTTTTGAAAACTTTATAAATTTTTTGTGGAATTTGAGAAGAAGAAAAATTTGAAAATGAAAAGGGTTTTGATCTAGAGGCACATTTAAAAAATTGGACTAGGTTAGAAGCAACAATCAATCATCATAATATCAATCTTCAAGGACATATCATCCTTTGGCTACAAGTCTAATATATTAAGGGTACAACCAAAATGGCAAATTAATATGTTGCAAACTTTTTTATACTCTCCTACTTTTGAGTCCAAGTTTTCTCTTATCTATTTTTGTCTTCTATTCTTGGAACTTGTTGGACCTTTGATTGTATCAATTAGCCTAGAAGGCGTTAACTAACTCAAGATTAATTTTCTTGATTTTTCTTGGATCATTTGAGGAGATATAATTGGTGAAGATCACGTTCAATAGAGGGATCTAGTTGTTTTAGAAAAGTAACGTGGCTTTGATATTGGGGCAAACAAAAGGAGGAAATTTAAATTGGATTTGACATTCAAGCATGTTGGCAATAATAGGGTTAGTGGTCTTAATAATCATCTTTATGATATCCTTATCAAGGATTAAATTCTTCATTCATGTGTCTAGAGCTTAAAAGCAATTGACATCTTCAAAGAACATTTTATTGGACTTCTATACTAGTACTTTTATATCTTCTTAATAAGGTAGGTTATCTAGGTTATAGCAATATTATTTGAATAAAAGCATCAACTAGGTCTTGAAAGGTCTTCATTTTAGAATTATCTAAAGAGATGAACCAATCCAGAGCAGGCTTGGCCAAGATTTTCTTAACTAGGAAAATCAAGAAATATTGGTCATAGATAATCTAAGTCATGTCTCCATAATATATCTTTAAATGTGTGAGGGGGTATCTAGTCCCATCATATTTCTCAAAATTAAGGATTTAGAATTTTTGAGAAGTCCATCAGAGAAGAGACAAAAATTACTACTTCTTATTAACTTAAATTCATCTTCTTGTTTCATGGTTTTCTTCAAAAGTCAAGATGTCATCATGCAGTTAGAGTATGGATTAAAAGACTGAGCAAGAACAAATGTGATTAAAGATAAGATGACAATTGGATGGTTTGAGGAATGCAAGCGTGACAATTATGAAAGTTTTGTATTAAAATGGATAGCATAGCTAGATTAGGGTTTATAAATTAATATAAGATAAAGGGGTAATGATGTCATCCAAAATTGACATGACCAATGATCTGATTATATGAGGACAAGATGCATGTACAAGTAAAATGGTTTACCTAAGGAAGAGCAAAAGACAACTTAAGAAGCAAAACCTATTAGAAAAAATTTAACCAAACTTGAACAATAACTTTCCCATCTCAAATATGAATTATTGTTCTCTACGATTATAATAATAAAAAATATTTTTTATTTTACAATAATTTTAAAGCAAAAAATAAAAATATAACTAGAAAAATGATTTCAACAAGCTTTGAATCTAAGTCATAACTAGAAAGTATAAAAAGTAAAGACAACTAATAGGCAATCAAAACTAGATTATGTCCACTGTCCGTTAAATCTGATCAAAGTTGCATCATTCTTCTCATAAGCTTCTCATGTATCCATCAACAACACATCAACTTTGCGCAGGGCCTTTTGACTCAAAGAAGAGGCTTTTGAGTCATATGAAGGTTATTATGAAAGCTACACTATAATAAGATATGGTCGAACTATCAAGAACATTCATAAATATAACTTCAAAACTTTAATTTAATATAGTATGAACGAAAGGAAGGAAATACAACAGGTATTTATAGCATTCTAGAGCCCTAACTTTAATAAAAACTTATGAGATCTCATAAATTAAACTTAATTATGAATTTAAAACTTGCAAAAGAGGCCTTCTAGAATCAAATTTGTCTTAAGGGTAATTTGGATGCTAAAAATCATCCAACGGTGATATAATTATTGTCAATTTCATATAGATGACATATTATCTACTATCCAGTGATTACTAGGTTGACGTAGGCTCAAAACCAAGTTGATAACAAAGATTATATTGTCTAAAGTATACTAACAAGTTACTTGTCATCATCCATACTCTCAGGATGGTAGATTTTGGCCATGGGTTTATAACCTCAAATGGCATTGATATAAATTCATTTTTTTCCTTCAGAACTTCATCATCTGACCCTTGGTTAATGTGATTTAGGATACATTGAAATGCTTACTAAACATAGGATTCTTGAAGTTGGTTTCATGCCAAAATTCTAGCCATACTAACCATGATAATGTGATCCTTTATATTGATATACATTAGGCTTCTAGTGAAGCTACACGTTAACTTGACTTTTAGAACTTCAAGCTCTTAACATAGGAACTAAGTGTCACTTTCAATTGTTCCCTTCGCTAGTAAGGGTGGTTTGGAGGTCATCTTAAGGATTTATGATAGAAAGGGGTATATCTTAGGGATTTATGATAGAAAGAGATACAAATTTAACTTTTAGTCTTGTTTTAGCATAATTTTTTATGCATGATATATCATCTTCCACCTTCTTAATAATGTCAAAACTTATTTATCTATCCATTGAGGTCCTTTATAGTGAAATTTGATATGATAAGGACTAGGGTATTGCATCCATAGTATAGTCAATTTCTATCTTGCATCATTCTTCATTGCCTTAGAAAAATTGACTCTTGATGAAGAAAGCTTTGTTAGTGCTGGTGGACCCATAGCATAATTTTCTCCAACAAAGTAATCTAGAGCTAAAGCTTTTCAATAGAGTTTTTGAAACCCTTGAATTATTCCTTTGGTGTCTAGTATGGTTTTACTATAGGTGGAGTTTTTTATTCCTGTCATGTCTATAAAAACTTCTAGAATTTTCTCCATTGCCTTCGTGGCTTCATCTAGTTTTACTAATTTCTCATGAGTTGAGGCATGCCACTGCAATATTGAAACAACGACATTAATTTACTTACAAATATAAAATGTGCCTCTAATTTTATTTTTATTCTAACATTTTTTTATAAAAAATGATAGTGTTGATGTTGTTAACATCATAGAGGTGAAAGGCTTTGACATCACCAAAATATAATTAGCTAAGTATCAGTGATATGCTTATGTTTTAATAAAAAATTTTGGCTCTCTCTCGCACATGCCAGTTATTCAGCAATATCCTATGCACAATTTTAGTTAAGGAATAAAAAATTGATTCTAAGAGCATGTGAGGATTTTACAAGTATTACATGCATGTGAGAGAGGATTATAGGGCATGCCCAACTCCTCCACTATTACGGGTGATCAATGAGCACTGGGAGTCGCTCGTAAATCAAGAGCTTCATGCCTTCAACTGTTATGGATTTGTATATAGTGTTAGAATTTATCTAGTCACAACCACCACCACCAGTCCTCCCACCTTCCTCCGAGGATTTTAGATCCCTCCATGGCTCTCTTATTGATCTTTGAGGATTTTAGATTCCTCCATGACTCTCCTGCCAATCTCTTGAAGGCATTTTGATATTTTTTTTCCCACCTTTCTCTCTCTGATTTGAATTAAATGACTTTATTTGTTGTTTCTTTCTTAGATTACATTTTTGAATGTGGAAAATTAGGGTGTTGCCAATCTCTTGAAGGCTTTTTGATATTTTTTTTTCCCACCTTTCTCTCTCTAATTTGAATTAAATGACTTTATTTGTTATTTCTTTCTTAGATTACATTTTCAAATGTGAAAATTTAGGGTGTTTATGATGAGCTTGTTCTGATTTTTTTTTTTTTTGATTGTCTTTTTTGAGTTATGTCGGATTTGTGGCAAAGACAAGGCATTGGATCCAGGACTTTATTTGGAAGGCCTTCTCTTCTTTTATTCTTCGATCCCAACTTCATTTTTAGGGTGTGAGAGGGATTTTTAGTTGGTTTTTTAGAGGCTCCTACGTGTTTAATAGTCACACAAATTTGTATTATTATAGAGACGCTACTGTCCATTATGCATATTTATAAGCAATCTAAAATTTAATGGAATTAAAGTGTTACAAACAATACCATCTAGTATTTGAGATAATATTATTTGGAGAGGTATAGCTTATACTAAAACTAGCAAATAGTTCAACAAGTAGTGTAGATACCTAGTGGTGTGATATGATGATCATCATTGATGTTGATCTTGGTCCACCTTCTATAGAAGAGTACTTAAACTTGAGGTATAATTACATTGTACAATTATCGAATACCTTTAGCCATACCTTTAGTAGGGAATGGAAGTTTGGATTCATCTTCAATTTCTCATTAATTTGGTCACAATGAAACAAAAAAGATAAATTTATGCATATGTATGTGCATTAAAAGCAAGCTCCGATGTTTGGTAAGTAGAAATAGGGACTTCTTTGTAAACTTGCTAAGACTTTATATACTTTTGAGCAATGGCCTCACGGGTTCTCTTTTTGTCTACACTTTGATAGTTGCTTTCTTTCTGTAATTGCTTAACTGGTATTGAAGATATAGTTAATGCTATTGATCATAACTTTTAATCTTCATCATATAGTCACATTAATTGTTAGCATTTATAGTGACTCTTTAGCATGCTAAAATTTGCTTCAATAAAGCTCTCTTATCACTAGATTACTAGAGCTTTAGCTTAATGTGATATTTCATGAATGACATAGAGAAATGTTCAATTAGAGTTACTTCAGTGCTACCTATCAATTTAAATGTAAAGTTAATTTGAATCTTTTAGTATTATTATAACTCAACATCTTAAAGTGTAATTAGTATAAAATTAGTTCTTGTTGATACAAATTTCTGAAGTTTTGATTTTTCTTCCATAGATTTGATATATTGTCTTTGCTTGCATTTTTTGTTCCAAATCATCTCTTAATGAAACATATATGAAGTAAATAGAGTTATCACATGGTTTTTACAATGTTTCTTCATTTGAAATGGTCTTTCCCAAATGAGATCACAAGATATCTTATTTAAATTTGTATTAGATGATTTAGATGGCACTCAGATTAGCTTTCTTATTCCCCTTCCTATCAGATAAGCATGGATAAGATAGTCAGGATTTTGTCTTAAGGGAAAAGCTAAGTTCCACATGTGCATTCTCAAGAGCAAATTTGGTTTGAAGCTTTACGATCTATTGATCATCAAGAAGTTGACCACTGGACTGCTTAGCTTCAAGCATCTCTATTTGCTACAATTTTTTTACAGCATTCTGACTTGCTTGAAGATAGCTTGATCATAATATTCTCTCTTTGTAGAAAATAGTCAAATCTTGAGTCTTCATATTTTCTTGATACAGATTTGTGATTGTCATGAAGTCTAAGATATCTTATATCATTATCCCCCTCCTTACCTCTATTGATAACAACAAGAAATGTAGCTGTCAATGTGGGAAGACGATGATGACTTTAGAGCTCTGAGAACCTTATATCCAATAAATTCTCAAGTTTTGCTAGAGTTTCAAGTAAAGCTAGTGCAAAGACAATGAATATATAATCAAGGTTGCATATAGCTATCTCCTAGAAAGCACTAACATGTGAGCTTTGAATTAACAAGCTTAAGCAAACAAAAAAGGTGATATTTTTTAACTTAATTTAGCATAAATGAAGTTAAGAATACTTCACAATGTTTTCTTAGGTCATCAACTTCTAGAGAATCTACAATTTCCAATAACTACAAGGTATTCTTTGGCTCAACCAGAAATTTAGTTGCAGCCTTTTCACAAAGGCTTTTCAGACTTGGTACAGTTATGCAATGTTTGTTCCTAATGTTCAGATAAATCAATGGTTAGACGAATGAGTAGATGGGATATCTTGAATTGCTTTTCTGATTCTGTATATAATAATCTTTAGAAAGGAAGGTTTTGTCCTCTTCCAACAATGACTTAGAGGAAAATAGTAGCAAATTTGGGATTTATTGTTCAAATTTACCAAATAAATTCAACATATGCTCTAATTGTTAGTAAGAACTACTTTCACGCCTATCATGTATTCATTTGTCTATTGTCTGCAAGTCATTGGAAAAGCATTGGTAGTATATTTTCTTATGAATTACCATAATTTTAGATGCTCACATGTACTAATGTGTTAATCATCTCTCGTTATATTTTTAGCTGTGCAGACACATGAACCAATTGGGAGCTCCATATTTATAAATCATTGGAAAAAAAAGAAATCTAGTATAATAGAAGTCATGAAATTAGGACTTCTAATATTAATTATGGTTATTGTTGGTGTACGCAGCAAATAAAGAGGAGGTCTCATCTGAATGGATAAGGTTTAAAGTTGACCTATTTCTAAATGGTGCCCAGCCTCCTTTAGTATAAGGTATTGGCATGGATTATGTTTTTAGGCCCATAAGCCCCTAATAAGGCTTGTTGGACAATATAGAAAAATTAAAGATACTGTTGGAGTTTATATTGCATGGCCTTCAACTTTTTAATACATTTATTTTCATAATATTTTATTTTTTTAAATTTTTGTATGCAAGTTTATCTAATCATATCTAAATATTTATGTTATATTTGTTTTGTAGGTGGCACTTGCTTAGGCATTGATCAAAATGGACTTCGAACTTAATTATTTTTCTATATTTTTGTATTTTGTTATGAACTTTAAAGTACTTGTGGTTTATCTCTTTGGTGTGGTGTTACTATTTTTGGATCAAAAACATATTTGTAAATTAATTTAGATTTGTTGGATTCCATTGGTGTCTTCAAACAAATTCATTAAGATAATTATTATTTAATATGAATGGTTTTAGAGTTTTATTACACAATTATTTTTCTATGATATGCCATTATATAATACATTGTGTCATCTTAAATGAATATAACACACACACACACACACATATATTTGTGTGTGTTTCAAATATATTTTTTCTAGTATTTGAAATTGCCATAAAATTTTTGTCACCAACATTTTGAAGTGTTAGTATTTTAATTTCTCAATATAGGAATGCTATGAAAGAGATTTAGTAACGCTTTAAACTACCACTAAAACACTTGTTGTAGCATTTATAGGTGTTAGCAATTCTTTTTATCAGTATTAAGGAATTTATCAACACTCTAAAATGCCACTAAATATCTTTTAGTGGCATTTGAAAGTGCCAATAATTTCTTTGCCTAATGTAAGCCTAATTATAAAAAGGTTTCATCAGTATTTGGAACTGCCAATAAATACTTATCAGCAATATTTGAAAGTGCTACTATTTATTATATTCTTATTTTCTTTCTTATTTAGCAGTATTTTATAATGCCGCTAAAGTTATTGTGATATTTTTAAAATGCTAGTAAATCTTAAGAAAATATTGCTAAATATATCTTTTAGTGGCACTCAAAAGTGCAATATTTATTGCATTCCTTTTTTTTTCTTCCTTACAGGCATTTTATAGTGTCATTAAAGGCATTTGCAATATTTCTAAAATACTAGTAAATCTTTAGAATGTGCCACTAAATATAACTTTTAGCGGCACTTATGAAAAATGTTACTAATTAAATTAGCAACACAATTATTGATGATATTCACTTGATGGTTGAAGGTATTAGCGGCACTTTTCTTTATTTTCACTAGCATTTTTTGATGCCACTAAAAACGTAGATTATTATAGTGTGTTCATTAGGTGACTTTCAAATGCTAGTTAGATTAATTCTAAAACATTTATTGAGGGCTCTTTATCATTAATTTGCATGGTTAGTTGAGAGGTGAAGCTTTTATACAAGTGTGGACTAGGTATTAGTTCTTTAGGTATCATTTGGGATTTCTTATGATCATCTAATAGATGTTCATTTTTCTCAATAAAGTTTTCTTTCTATAGTATGAGCTTCCGCTTCTTTCCATCACTATCAATGGTATAATTTCTATCTTCATGATTATATTTTGTATTTCAAGCACTCATCCAAAGTTTTGCTAGAAAGATGTTACAGTCTTTCATGGATGGGCTTGATGTTGCACCACACTTGCTTGTTCTCATTCAAAATCTATTTAAAAGGAACCAAACATCTTTAATTGATGTGCAAAATTAATCCCTTTGAAAGTACACTAGGTTATATAATTTTGGATGTTCTTCAACATTTTGGTCCAATTTGCTAACTTGTTTTATAGATAAAAACTATCAAACCAATTTGCATTAATTGTCATTTTAATCTTTCACTTACAGCATATGACATGGTAAAAGAAACCTCCAATCTTCACCATCTAACTCATATTTATTTAGATTGAAAACATAATAAGATCTAACTAAGAAAGAAGTTATGGCATTGAAAGGATTGGACTATGGAAAATGTGGCATTAACAAGTCAATTGATAATGTGAGATCTGCTATCATAAGTGGGTTGCTGCTAGGCAATTTCTTTTGTGTTAAAGTTAGAATGTGACCCTCAATTATTGGCAAGGTCATTGACAAACATGAACTTCGAGGAACTAGGTTTCAATTGAAATTGGTGGGAGAAGGATACGATCTGGATCTAAGGGCAAGAAGGTTGGTGTTGAATTATTTCTAACGATGCTAGGTTTACTGTTGGATCTTATCTGATAATGTAGAGTTATCATCTAGTGCTACATGTCCATTACAAGCAAGGCTTTGGACCTAGTCTAATACTAGTTTGGATACAAGTTAGAAATGATTCATGCTCTAATACTAGTTTTAATAACACTTCTGGCATAGGTCAAGATCGATAGGCTCGAGTTGGATTGAAATCTTGAGTTTGCCATGATCCTAAAGAATCATTGTATGAAGATTAGGGTGTTGGTTATATTGGTGGAGATATTGTTAGGTAGAGTGCCAACCGTACTATTTAAGTATTGTTGCAATTGATTATGATCAATTATATAATGGAATAAAGAGGTAGGATGAGAGAATTGAGCCATGGTGGTAGGAATCAAAGGATGAGATGAGTTGGACCATATTTTGAGCTAAGTAACTCAAAATTGGGTGAAGGTTGGGCTTCATTCTTCCTAGGATGATAAAAGAAGCTTATAAAGACCTAGATTGATTCAAATCTACATAGATCTCAAAGAATAAGAGGGGAAACATACTTGATAGTCATGCCTATTATGCTATACATGGAATGGGGTTAAGCCTAAGCATAAGCAAAACAATTAATTAGTTACGAAAGGTTCCAACATGATTGGCATATCCTATTCTTATGCTAGATTAACAATCAATGAATTGGGACCATAGATATAGCTTGATAAATTCACTCCTATCCTTAGGATAAGTACCTATCAATGATCAATGAAAGTTTTAGTTGCATCAAATGCCACTAGAGGATTGAGGCCAATCCTAATTTGATTTGGCTTGAGCTTGAGAGAGGGTTGGGCTTGAGCCTATTTGTTAATATGTTACAATTGTGAATCAAGAGGATCACTAGACCCAATGTGACTACTCTGGCCATGTTGAGAAAATTGGATCAGATCCAAGAGTAAGATCTACGACATTAGAAAGCTAAATGGCAAGTGAAACTTTTTGAGGCTATAACCTAGTTGTGTAATGCCTAATTAAGATATTCTTTAAATTAAATCAAGTAACTTTTCGAGCTCTATGATATGGTGCCCTTCTTAGGGGAGTGACACCTCGAGTAATTAGAGTCAAATTCTATATTCTTTGATACTTTGATCCTATTTCATAAACCTTCATAGATAAGCATAACTAGACAATCAAAATTGCATAACTATATAAAAATTATGTGGTTAGAAAGAAACTAGTCCAACCATGTAACTTAAATAGGATTGAATGTTTTATGTGGTATCTAATTTTACTTATAACCCATGATTAGGAAACATGCGTAGTTTACAGATAGAGAAATAGTAACAAAAAGATTAATGACATAAAAGAAATATAATTGAATACACTAATAAATATTCTTAAGAGTAAAATGGTATCACTATGCTAGAGAATAAGAAGAACTAATAAAAGTTTAGGATCAATGATTCTCTTGATGCTCAATCGATCTCCCCCAACGTATAATAAAGTATTATGTTGAAGAACTTTAGACCACATCATGAATGTATAATACTTTTTAGACCACATCATGAATGTAGAATACTTTCGATGCTCATCAAACTATGCAAGAAAAGTGTTAAAGTCATGGACGTCCAATATCGATAAAGTCAAGTGTTCATGTATATAGAGTTTGAGATCAAGAGAATGAAGTATTCATCAAGAGAATGAAGTATTCTTTTCCTTTTTATGACACAAATTACTAGTTATTTTGAGCAATAAGTAGAGTCTCTTGATGGTTTTTTTTTCTATGTAACTTCCTTGATAATTACAATTGATTACCTATATGAATAACTATATTTTATCCTGGGATATCTTTCTTTAGGGATTGTTTGAATCTTTGGAGAGAAAGGGAGAGGAGAGTGAAGAGAAGGGAGAGGAAAGAGCATTGTTCCTCTCCTTGTTTGGGAAGGATGGTAAAGGAAAGAAGGGTAATATACATCCTTCTTCTTTAGTAAAAAGAAAGGAGAAAGGAGAAGAAAAGTTATGTTTATGAATTGACAAATATATCTTTCGTTATTGAAAAGAGAGGATTTTAGGTTTTTAGGGCTAGAGAGTAGATTTGGAATAGTAAGATATAAATTACTAAAATATTTTTTCTCTTATCACTAATTTGGGGTTTAAAAAAATGAACACTCAAAGGAATGGAGGGGAATGAGTTGCTCTGATTCCCTTCCCCCTTCTCTTTTCACTTTCCTTCCAAACAAAATATTTTATGACCTTTCCTTTCATTTCGTTTTCCTCCCCTTTCCTCTAATCCAAACATACTCTTAAGAAGTTAATTTCATCATTTAACTACCTAAATAGAGCCTATCATATAAGTAACAAGCGGCCAAACATGATTCTTCAAGGGTCATGTACAAATGGTTAACTAAATCTTAATTAGTTTTATATTTTTAATTATTTATCATGATTTGTCAATGATTGTGTAACGCCCCAGACTTAGGATGGATTTAAAGCGTTCGTCGCACATTGGGAAATAAATCCCTAGCATGCGAGGCATTATATGCAGAGCAATTTCACATAATTAATTGAGATAAAGGTTAGCTTCTATTCAACTCTTATTATATCTTGATCTCTCAAAAAAATAATGAGTTTTATGAGCTTTTACTTAGTAAGTAACACAAAGCATAAATTAATGGATCAAGCAAGTGAAGATTTATAAAACTTTTTATAAGACAAAGCATATCATAATTAAAACCAAAAGACTTCAATTCATAACTTCGCATATTATCGATATACTAATGCCTATAAATTTTAAGGGATCTTTAATTAGTATATAAAACTTTTCATATAACATCTTTTATGTAATTATATTCAAAATTTTCATATCATCTTATTTATGTTATCAGAATTTCATGTTATTAGTAATGCATGCTATCAAAAATACATGTTATCAATAATACATGTTATCCGAAGTTTATACTCTATGATCATAAACTATGGTCACATGTATTCTTGTGATAGGGCTAAAGTGCCACAGTTAACTCTGTAGATGAGGACCAAAGTACTACAATTAACCTTGTGGATGGGGGCTAGAGCACCATATTTAACTCTACAGATAGGGGCTAGAGCACTACATATCTCCCCTATAGAGGTTGGTCCTAGTGTTAGAACATGGGATTAGAACATGATATCAGAGTCGTTATATAGTGGACCAAAAGCTACATATTTTCAAAAATAATTATGTATTTATTAATATTTAGTTATTCATATCATAAAATTCTCGTAATAACAATAATTCTCTAGTATTTATAATAAATAGCTATGCAAAAATAACTATACTTGATTTAGATTTGTAATAAATATGCTACGTAGAATTTAAAATTTTAATAACATTTTAAAAATAATTGCAAAATCTTAATATCGATTATATAAAAGTTTAGCAATTATTTCAATTTAAATAATCATTTATTAACTATAAAATAAATTTTGTAATCTTGTAATATTTAAATATTTAAGTTTTTTTAGGATATTAATTCCTTTAAAAAACCAAAGAGATAAATATCCATTAAATATTTAAAAATATATTTTGAGTCAAAACTAACTTTTGACTTATCCAACATAATTTTTGAAATATAAAAATTCGGATAGAAACACCAAAATCATCCTTAATTATCATCAATGATATTTTTATAATTTATTTGAAGTTTGTGAGTACTGATACCTGTTAATTAAATCGCTCCTAACTCTCTCAATTAACTTCTAATTTGAGTAATTCAAGATGTGTTAGAAAGGTAACTCAATACTGAGCATCATGAATATGAATTCAATCAAAATTTTAATTATATTATTTTTTTTATTTTTTTTAACTCAATTCAATGAAATTACATCTTAATCCAAAGTAAACGAGTCAAAAAGGCATGGCCTCATAGGTTGATTAGTTTATATATATATATATATATATATTAAAAAAATTATGCAGCCAAAAGGAAACAAATCCAACCATATAACTCACGTAGGATTACACTTTTTTGTGTGGTATCTAATTTTATTTATAACATGTCGTTGGAAAACATGCCTTGATGTATATTTTACTCAAACAAAACTCTTTGTTTTCTCATAATAATTGATTACTAATGTTTTTTAATATAGTTATGAGTTTTGATGAACCTTGTAAGGGGGAATGGTACGAACCTTGTGACCACGTGAATCCTCATCCTCATGAATCTAAATGAATCTAAATGAACAACAAACGCTCTTCAAAATTTGTTGTTTCTATTTTTCAAAAAAAAGCAAACAATAAATTAAACAAAGAGGACCACAACGTTTTGATTTTGATTTTATTTTATTTTTCGAGGCCAAGATGGCTCACTGCACTCAGCTCCATCTATCTAAATTGGAGATCAGGCTTTCGACGGATCGAACCACCACTCGCGAGCTCATGAAGTCACCAATAGAGAACCAGGAGTGGCCATGAGTGAGGTTTTAAGAATTTCTAAATTTACGGAACCCATGAATGTAAGTGGGCGGTCGCCCTCAGGAGCATAGGAAAGTTCAAAGGAAGGTTCACGGATGCAAGCCCGTAGCCGCCCTCGTTACCAATTCTCGGTGAGAATGGGCCGCCGGATTGCCACATAAACAAAAATAAGGAGAAAGTTTCGAGTTTATTACAGGTGCCATGTAGAGTGTCGTGTATGTTTTGGTGACCGCTTCCTACTACTAAATTATTCTTTATTTTTTAAATATATTACAGCCGCCCTTGGTAAAACACATGGCCGCCGTTCAGAGGATCCGTGAGCCAAACCGCTCGTCATCGAATCTTATTGCCTTGGTTTGTGAATCGGAAAATATTCCAGCAGTGGGTTGGTGCATAAAAGCCAACCTTTTTGTTTGATACCTGCGGAGATTTGAAAATAATAATAATAATAATAATAATTTTCTATCTGAGAAGCGGTCAGCGGAATCTGACCGCTGTTTCGCTTTCTCTTCTTTCCGTTTGTGCGTTCGTGTTGCTCATATAAGGTGCAACTGGGCCTTAGTACCAGCGTGCACTCCTGTGGTTTTCTCCAGTACTAGTCGATCTCTGAGACAGAAGAAGGTAGAAGATGTCGTCGTTGGAGAGCGGCGTGGTGACGGTGTATAGGGGGCCGAACGAGGGGGCGGCGCTGACGGAGCCGGGGGTGAAGAAGACGTCGACGTTCTCGGTGAAGGTGGGGCTGGCGCAGATGCTGCGGGGCGGGGTGATCATGGACGTGGTGAACCCCGAGCAGGCGCGGCTGGCGGAGGAAGCGGGGGCGTGCGCGGTCATGGCGCTTGAGCGCGTGCCCGCGGACATCCGGGCGGGCGGCGGGGTGGCTCGGATGAGCGACCCTGGGCTCATCAAGGAGATCAAGCGCACGGTTACCATCCCGGTGATGGCCAAGGCCCGCATCGGTCACTTCGTCGAGGCCCAGATCCTTGAGGCCATCGGCATCGACTACGTGGACGAGAGCGAGGTGCTGACCCCCGCCGACGACGCCCACCACATCAACAAGCACAACTTCCGCGTCCCCTTCGTGTGCGGCTGCCGCGACCTCGGCGAGGCCCTCCGCCGCATCCGCGAGGGCGCCGCCATGATCCGCACCAAGGGCGAGGCCGGCACCGGCAACATCATCGAGGCCGTTCGCCACGTCCGCTCCGTCATGGGCGACATCCGCTCCCTCCGCAACATGGACGACGACGAGGTCTTCGCCTTCGCCAAGCGCATCGCCGCCCCCTACGACCTCGTCATGCAGACCAAGCAGCTGGGCCGCCTCCCCGTCGTCCACTTCGCCGCCGGCGGCGTCGCCACCCCCGCCGACGCTGCCCTCATGATGCAGCTCGGCTGCGACGGCGTCTTCGTCGGCTCCGGCATCTTCAAGAGCGGCGACCCCGCCCGCCGCGCCCGCGCCATCGTCCAGTCCGTCACCCACTACAGCGACCCCGACATCCTGGCCGACGTCTCCTGCGGCCTCGGAGAGGCCATGGTCGGGATCAACCTCAGCGGCGACGCCAAGGTCGAGAGGTTCGCCGCCCGCTCCGAATAACAAATATATGTTGACAGACAGGCTGCAGGCAGGCAGTTCCTTGGACTCTGATCGATGGTGACGGCTCTGCTCTGCTCCCTCCCGCTTGCCTTCTCTCTATGCCACGGCTTAGGTCCTATATCAATAAAGTTAGTATCTACTCTTGAATGATTGCTATTGTAGCAACTACAGCTTCAAACATTGCCCTTCTCCCTTAGGCTGATACCATACAATACTGGTCTCTGTCTACCAGTATCTTTCATTTGAAATTATGAGCTAAAATCCTCTGCTGAAAATTGGAAGACATTTTATGATTAAATGCTCTTGTTCTGGTCTAGTATATATATACTAATATATATATATAATAGTTTATATATATATATATATATATCAAACATATTAGAGCCTATATGACATGGATTTGCCTTATATTCTACAAGTATCTTGTTTCCTGTACTTGCTACTAGAAAGAAATGAGAACTTGTACCGATAAGAGGTGCTACTTTTCTTGAATTTTAAATTTGCAGTGATCCGAATGTTAAGCTGCTTTTGTAAATAGCCATAACTTAAGAAGACTGGTTCAGGATGTCGGCTTGCTTCTGTTATAACCTTGTTATCATCATTTCCCTTCCGTCTTGACTGCTTTGATTGAACTTTGTTTTTAGTCTATGAATTAAAATAGAATAAAAAAATATAAGATTATGATTTAATCTAAAATTTAGATTAAATTTGATTTTTCAATCGAATACAACCAACATGTCTCTGAATACAGATCGGATTTAATGACAAAACATTTAAGGATTACCAAGCCTACACTGTGGGACATTGCCAGCCCGGCCACCAAATTATTGGGCCAAGACAGGGGGCATTGACAAGGGGTTCAGATGGGACAAACGTGTCCCCAAATAATAAAAGACTGGGTCCCTGCGAGTTGTAATATAAATATAGTGTAAATTCTAATTTTTCTTTTGCTGAGATCAAAATTAAATTTCACTTTCTGAATCTCCGATCAATATAGAGAAGAAAGAAAATCTCTAACCTCTTTCAGAAAACATCGGTGCCCTCCTGAACTTTATTTGGGACAATTAGCTGTTTTCCTTGCAGTAATATGAGAAGTAACAAATGATATGGAGCAGTCACTAATGTTTTCCAGTCAATGCTATATGCTGTAGGAGAAAGCAGGATGCTTGCACCTGCTCGTTATTAAACATGACGGTTGTTCAGTGGAGAGAGAGTCCACAAAGATAAGAGAGTTGGGGAAATGCTGGAAAACAGAGTTGCACTTCATTTTTCTTTTTATTTTCCATCCTTTTGAACCCATATTTGAATAATTTTGCCTCTATTATTGTATCAAAGATAAATCTCCAATTCAATTCAAAGAACATTGTGGTCGAGATTTTGGGTTATCACCAATCCTCAATCCGGATCGCCTATACTTTTTGTTTCGATAACATGGTTAATATCTGATCCTTTTGTAGACCTGAACCATGTTGGCATCCAAATGAGCCTCGTTTTTCATGGAGTTATTCCTTCAACGTTTTTATTTGAATCATTCATCTTTGCTATTTCCAGTACATGATATGGAATTTTCGTATAAGAGGAAGGAGGTCCTTCCTGTAATTTATCATTTCGTTACATGCTCTACCTCAACAGTGTGTTAACCAGCTTTTTTATTTGGATTTATTGTAAGCTGAATATAGATGTGGTTGCAGTAGCAGTCATGTGACTGAAATTTAGTAGATGAATTTATTTTTATTGGTCTGAGATCTTGTTTCTAATTATTCAGCCTTTAGACGAAACTACCCGTTTTTATATGGCGATTGTTTTCTTAGCATTGTTGTACTTCTAGAGGAATTGGGGTCATGGACTTTATGCGAGAATAAATAAAGTTCAGCTTTTGTTCTGTTTCTCTGGCCCACATTTTTGTCATTATGACTTTGTAACGTATAGTTCATGCAATGCGTTGCAAGTGGATTTAATAGGATTGGATGAGTACATGCGGAGGTAGCAATGAGTGCCTACCTTGTACTCTTTATGAATATAAAATTTTATATTTTTGATTATATAATATCTATACTCATTTCATCGTATTCATTCTGTACCCATCATCTATTCTTTTAAAATATTTTTTTTAAATTAAACAAGTTTATTTAATTTTTAGTTATTAGTTTCAACAAAATTTAAAGTTAAAAACATAAAATCAAATAATTTTAATATTAACGAAATATAATTACATTTCAATTACTAATAATAGTATCAATATAATTATAATTAAAAATCTAAATAGTACTTAAATATATTTTAAATTTTATAATATTAATAAATACTAAATAGAAAAATAAATGTTTCATAAACAATTTTTACAACCAAACTGTATAGAAAAAAAAAAAAAAAAGTCTAATAACACACTAAGGATAAGGATAATTAATATTTATTATGTAAAATTTTTTATTAAAAGTTTGAAACTATATTAGTAAACAAAGTAATCAAAAAGTTTTATTAATGGGTGTAACAGGTATGGAATAGGATGGAAGGAGGATATCGTTGGGAATTGTCCTGTGTCCCCATACTGCACCAAATAAAGTAGAGGAAATTGCCATCCCTCGATGGATGCTGGATAATTTTAGATATCACAAGAGTTAACTGTGGCATCTGGAAGGAGAAAACCTAAAGAGATTTGTTAGAAATAATTATAGATAATCAGATAGAAATGTTAATAACAAGACACTCTCTACTTATGCAATTATATTGCAGTATTCATGACTTGCATTTAAACACTTCTTATGTTATCCTACTGGATCTTGATACCCCATCTTTGATTCAACCAAAAAAATATATGTTACATTAATGTGATAAAAAAAATATAATTCAAAATCAGACAGAACCAAGGTAAAAAACGGAGGATTTATGCAGCGGACTGCATCTAGAGGCTTTCTTACCATTATTATTGTTGTATGTTAATGGGGTTTCATAGAATATGTACCCTATCAGTTTGAGTATATGTTACTTTACATGTGGTGATGCAAGGTTTCTCCGGTAGGACCATTCAAGCACTCGCTGCGGACAATGATGGAGATTGGATATTCAATTTAAATCCCCTGGTCCAACCTTTCCCTGATGGATGTCTCAAGCAGTGCAACATTTGGTATTCAACTGGCATTTATGTTTATATGAGAGAACAGAACATGTCCTAAAGTTGGTCAATATTATGCAAACAGGACACATGTTTAAACAAATAGAAAGTTGAAATCAGATTACCTGTTTCATATTATCTCCCTCTATTTTTATAGAAAGAAGAGTGCCTCGACTGGCCCTAATGTTAAGTCTGACATCTTTTAACAATAAATAAACATCGTAGCAGTACAGTCGAGATCTGGTGATGGAGAATATAAAACGAAGTGTTAAACCAGCATGATACCATGCAGGCACCTGAAACAATACATGGAAGGGTCATACAAGCAGTTCCCGGCGTGGGAGCCCGTTATATAAGCAGCAGTTTTAGTGGTGATGATCCAAATCCTTTTTCAGAATTTTCGGCTAAGTATGTTTCATCCTATATATCTAGCTCACCAAAAACCGTTTTAACCACCATTTGATGCACATCCTAATGTCATCAGATACGGTGATATCTCTGATAACTCAAATCCAGGAGAAGGCATAGGGACAATTTTTGTACTGTCCACAATTTATGTATGTAAGCGTTCTTGGGGCAAATGTCACTAAAGGGAGCGGAAAGGTTAAAAAAAAAAAAAAAAAAACAAAGAAAGGAAAGAAAACCACAATGAAAAGGATAAATAAGAAGGGGAAAAAAACCTACAATAAAAAGGCTAAATAAGAAATGTATATCCTAGAGAGATCACTGCACATTCCATGAACATTTTTAAATCTTCAGCTCTGAATGCATGCTTCCCCTGACATTAGGATATCAAGTGGTCCACTATAAAAATAAAAGTAGATGGTCCAACAATCCCAGACGTTTGAAACATGCTGGCAACTAGAGGAAATTAGATCAGAAAATATCAAGAGGTTAGTTGCTGCAGATATTCATGCTGCTTGGTTTTGCAGGACTTAGAGCCAAAAAAAAAAAAAAAAAAAGCTTGTCATATATCCTCTTCCCCTAATTTGGCACACAGAATAAGGGAAATGCTGAATATAGGAAATTATCACTATAGTCCCATGATCACACTTTTGATGCTGTTATAACAGCAATTCTCATGCAATGCTTATACCTAAACTAAGGGCCAATATAGGCCGAGCGTAAACGTGTAGTCATCAGATTTCTAAGTCAGTAATGTTTTTAAAGTAGATGCTGAGAGAAACAAACCTTAATAAATAGTGTAAATTTTTGATTTATAGGTATTTCATTTCATAAAGTATTGAAAATAACTATTTATATGTATTTTTGAGTAAATTCTAGATCACATGGTTGAGTCATGTCAATGATTTTTTTTGGGATGTTTTGGTGTGTCTAAAGAAAAGTTTAGGACAGTTTAACAATATTAAGGGTTTAGATTAGTTTTATGTTTTCCTAAGGTTCAGCCTATTTTGTGATGCTACAAGGCAATCCTTAGGGAGCTGTAAAAAATTATCACTTGCTTGGTTGATTTTGCATTCCTACTTGGTAGATTCTATTATGCTCGTATTCCTTCTCATTCCAAGTTTTCTTAACCATCTACCTTGCAGCTTTCCATTGTTAGCAATTGCAAATTACATGATATGCAAGCAAATGGATTTTGTCTCCTCTCATAACAAACTGATGGTGGATGCTTTTGTCAACTGCCTTTTCTTTTCTGCTCTTCTAAAACCACTTTATTTTCTTTTAATTCTCTTTTACTTCTTTATATCTTTTCTGTTCTTTAGAGGTGAACATGGGCCAGATAGAGACAGTTTTAGACCAAGACCTAGAACCAACCTTATTAGGATTGATTCCAAAATTTTGGACTCGTAACCAAACTAACCGTACCTAGGAACTGACTTGGAATTGATCTCGTTTGATTGATTTTTGGGTAAAACCTTTTTTTTCTCTCATTAGCTTGGTATAATTTTTCTGACTTTTTTTGCCATTTTTGATAGATTTATAAGTTCTTTTCGTAGTTATAAAAGTTAGGTGAGAGCCACCAAAGAAATGCTTTGTGTGTGTGTGTGTGTGCGTGTGCGTGTGTGTGTGTGTGGACTGATCTAACACCTAAGTTTTCTTAGAAGAGATGGTAGACAACTTACGGGGAGTTTTTGATGGCCCATATTAATAAATTCAGTTAGTTCTCTAGTTAGAACTAAGGAACCTACCTGAGGGAGGCTAATTCTAAGGTTTTGGATCCATAACTAATACTTAGAACCAAACCAACCTAACCCCATCAGATTGAATTGGTATCGATTCTTGAATTATCCAAACTCGTTGCTCACCGCTAGTATTCTCTCATCAATTTTGTCCTTTTTTTTAATCAACTTTTCTACTATTGCTTCAAGTTCGCCTAGGATAGAAGGCTTATTAGCATATCACTTCTAATTCTCCTATATATACGAATCGAGCTACAACACCCCCCCCCCCCCCCCCTCCCAAAAAAAAAAATTCCTAAAGTTCGGTCAAAATATAGAATCTAAAGAATTACAAGGAATATAACAAGGTCCCGTGATTCCCTTTCTTCTCTAATGTTTTCAATAGGTTTGATCATTGCAAAGTTCTAAAATGCTACAGGAGAAAAGGAAGAAGAAGACCAAGATCACATTTAAATTTCATCAATTTCATGATGAGATTATAAACTAGCTTTCCACCACATTCCCCAACCAACCACCCTACCAACCCACATCCACCACCATATCTCACACCTACACCCAAGGGCGCTCTATGCCCCCTTTCCTCTGCCTTGATCTCATTCATCTTAAATCATTGCATAAGACCCATGGGTTGCAGACAAAGTTTGCATGCCATCAAAAGAACATATCTACAAGCCATAGAGTGAAAAAGAACCATGGAGAAGTAGACTTCATAGGAAACAATAAATTATTTCAGCAAATAACTTGTAAAAGTAGTTGGAAGAACACCTAGTGGGAGTTATTGTAGGGATTAACAACCAGAGTAGTTTTGCCAAAATATAACCACGGATCTTTTTTAAAAATCCAAAAGTGGCTTCAAAACAGCCTTTTACATTCCCTGTATTGACACTGACATCAATAAGGCTCTCTTTGTCTTCTTAGGAGAACAATGCAATATTTTTTTTGATTCCTATTTACATCAATCATCAATTTATGAACTCTTCAATGAGGCCTAAAGATCCATCTCTTTCATTAACTGACATTGACCGTGACTCCAAACTTTGCCCATGCAAGATAAAGGATAATGAATGCACAAAATCATCTTCAAGATAAGCTACATGTGGATGAAAAATTTGTGCAGTCATGACCAATGACTGTAGTATAGAGCACCTTGTACTGACAAACTTCCTTGACAAGCTACATCCTGAATTAAGGTAACAAGATCAGCTTACCATCTATTGTGGCCATATAATAGTCACAAATTATTGTTGAGGTGCATGGTCAAGTTTCTCCATTAAATAGCAGTCCTCAAGTCAGCTATTTGCATCCATTAATGGTGATCTGTGATGCATTATGCTGAAGATGACATTTCTTTCAAGTTTCAACTAACGAGGAAAAGATACAACTCTCACATCCCAAATCCAGGTGGCTTGATGACTTTCAAGTCTTATTGAACTGGAGGACAACATCTGATACACATTTTGTTTAACAACTTTTAACCTGACATCAACTCTATGAAGGACAAGGAGACATTTTGGCTCAGGTGACCAGCCTCACATGAAAACAGAAGGCCACTGACTAAATAGGGAGGCCTACCTTTTTTGTTACATATGTTTAGCTTGTGCAATGGAGTACCTTTTTGAGACCCTTCAATTACCCTAAGAACTCCCACCGGACACTTATTACCAAGTCTATGTTTGACAATTCAATAAGAATTTGAAACAGAATTCACAAAGTAGGAGAGACAGATACTTAAATATGTATTTGAACTTGATAATCATATATAAGTCCATTTAACACAGATGAAAGAGCAACATTTCAAGGTTCAATCAAACCTAAATAGGAAATAGAAAACAAGGTTGGATAGAGGGAACAGCATTATGTCAAAATGACCATAATCTTAATTCAAAATATGTAGTCATGGCTAAGATTACTAGTGCCAAGAAAGCTCTTAATACTTGGCCAAGCCAACAAAAACTATTGGAGAAAGAGTACACATAGAGCATCTAAGGACCGTGCTGGGTCCTAGTGAGGAAAAGGAATCCAAGTTCAAAGACAAAGAGAACAAAACTGAGAGTCAGCATTGCGAAGGCAGCACAACATTGCAAGGGACAAACAACATGGTGTTCAAAATTATCAAAATCCACTCCCTGAAAATGAATTGAGTGGCAGCAAGGAAGATCGCTCTGATAGTGATTTCATTAGCTTACAGAACTTTGATTCCTGGGGGATCAACGAACTGACTCTGGAGCAAGGTTAGAATGATTCATCCATTTTGGTAGGACAATTGAACCTTACATGCCCTAGCTTCATACTAGAATAACAAGCTATCACATTTAAACCCCATGCACAATTATGTCTATCAACATAAATAATGATACTTTCTTAATGAAGAGTTCTCTTGTGGATCCATTTGAGTCGTGCATAATAAGCATCTTGGTTATTCATGGTGAGATTCTTCCAACTAAGGCTTCTTGATTTCTCATTAAAAAGAAATGTTCAAGAACAAGAGAACCAAAATAAGCAATCATTTACCTCAGCACAAATTTGTACTTACATGAGAAAGGCAACATGCTTTCAATAGACTACACCCTAACCCTAACACTACACTCAATCTAATCTCCTCTTTTCATTTTTTAAAGTATATTTTCATATGCCCCAATGAGTCTCACACAATCCTGTAAAGTGCATGCAGCACCAATTATTAGCAAGCCACTTCTTCTAAGTAAAATCTACAGCAACCACTCTCCTTCCTCCAAATAAGGCCCCTTGCCTGCATAGTTCAACAAGGAGTTTAACAAGGTGGCCAGATAACTTGTTTCTTCTCTTCAGTTCCTATTCCACATAAAGGAAGATCTATTAGGGTAGGCATTCAACTCTTGGCTTTTCTTATTCACTTTCATTCACGTTACATTAAATGGTCCAGTGGTGATGAGATTTTTATTGTGCAAATTCTTTTCTCTCAATCTCACCCATCAACTAGGTAGTTTTTCCTTGGTGTTGCATGATTATCACACTTCTAACATGCCTTTCTTAATGCCCAGCCAAATTACTCTACTAGTGCTTTATATAAGTCAATAAAGAGACAAATCGTATTTCCTTCTTCTCACTTTGGCTTTTTATTGATTTTCTTAATGTATCATACAAAATAGAAAACTAATTGGGATAAAAAATCTAGTTGTGATGGATTTTGTTGCATCTGCTTGATGCAAAATTCTTTTTAATATAATATCTTCCATTCCTCATGTAAATTCAAGTGCCATGTCTTTTAACTCCTATGTAATTCTGAACCAACATCCTCCACATGACCATTCAAATCTTTCTTAGAAATGATATTTCTCCTTTTAATTCTCTTGGAATTAATATTTGAAAAGGCTTCAAAACTCTTTCCACCAATCCTGTTCTTGATGCTTGTATCAAACCAAAACATTGTACTACATCGTCATAAACTCAACACCTCTTTTCACAGGTAGTCGTCTTTCATAGCTCTAACCATCACCATCCTTGTTCTAATTTATTATTAAAAGAGTGCTTCTCCTTAGATACAGCTCCTTTCATTTGATCATCAATAAGCAGGCCATATCAACATCTACATCATCATTAGGATTACCTATTGGTGTTTTGACCATAAAGTGGCAAGGTGACTTCTATTAACATATGGAGAAATTCTATATACCACCATTGTCTACATTCAACAACTCAAGGAAAGATTTTCACTAACAAACAATATTCTTAATTTCCTATTACTTACCATGGGACTTGTTTATGAAAGGACTAACAGTACATTGTGCAAGCCCATGAATAAACATTTAGAAAATTCCTTGAAACTCCTATTAGTTACATAAAAATGACACAACTTTACTAAACAGTGAAGAAACCTAATACCTGAGACCCCTTAGCCTAGCAAAATTTCACCAGATACATTTCTCTCTTAAATTATATATAAACCATCCAGCCAATGACATTCTTCATGTTAACATGAATTGAAGCTATGCATACAACTCTTCAAGAAGGATATCATCCCACTATTCCTATAGTGTGTGTGTGTGTGTGTGTGTGTAACTGATTTGAAGAAAAATAAACATAGAAACGATTTTTCTCCTGGTTATACTTCTTGCAATGATATTTGTAAATGCCTCCTAACTCTTTCAACTGATCCTATCTTAATGCTTGTATCAAACAAAAGCATTGGTTAACTCTTAGAATCACATTATATTGTCACAAGATCATCACTACTTTTACGGTTGTCTTTCGTATCTTTAACCATCTTCATCCCCATTCTAATTTATTATTAAAAGGGCCTCCCCTCAAATTTAGCTCCTTTGGTTTGATCATCGAGGAGCTGGCCATATCAACATCTACATCATCATAAGGATCACCCATTAGTGTTTTGACTACAAAGACACTAAGATGACATCTATTAACATATGGAGAAATCCTAATATACCACCACTGTCTACATTAGGCAATTCAAGGCAACACTTTCACTAACAAATAACAAACATTATTCTTCATTTCCTGCTTTTTACTATGTACTTGTCAAAGAAAGGACCAATAGTATTGCATGGGCCCATGCATGATAACATTTAGCAAATTCCTTGAAACTCCCAACAGTTATATAAAAATGACACAACTTCAATAAACTACGAAGAAACCTAATACCTGAGACCCCTTAACCTAGCAAAATTTCACCAAAAACATTTCTACCTCTTAAATTATAAAGCCCATCCGGCTAAGGACGTTCTTCATGTTATCAATAATTGAAACTTTGACTCTTCAAGAAGAATATCATCCTACAATTCCCAGTACAAATATCTAACAGATTTGAAAAAGAAAAATGAACAGAGAAAAGTAAGGTGCTTTTATATGATTATATATAAAACTACAAATAATATTGTCATTAACAAATATCATGTATGCAAAATAGAAGCATTTAGTCCCTTCATCATGTAAAGTCTTACTCATGGAAAACAAATGAGACAAGCATGCAACGTATCGTTGCTAACAGTCTTCTTTAAATCATAAATAGGTCACACATACAATGCCCATGCTATACTTCACTGTTGACAACCACTGTTGACAACCACGTAAGTTTGTGGGCAGCAACAGAGGATGTTAAACACATGAAAGAAGTCATTTGTGTCCAAGCTGGAAAAAAATTAAGACAGCTGCTTAGGAAGATCACCAGAAGACGCTATTCTTATAAGTGAAAGCAAATCATGCCAATTTAAGCCAAATATGGTCAAGATATTAATGAATCCATCTGAACATAAAGCGTCAAAAGAGAGTTGCCGTAACATCCATCCTCCCAGTGTTGTGCAAGTATAGAGGATGAAGACTGATCTTGGGTAAAGATAAATAAGAGTGTAAAGCCATTAACCAGAAATCAAGAGTCCAAACAAGCGACATATAACCTAGTTGCTCCAATCATAAGAATAACAACAGCAAACAGACCAGAACAAGAGCATTTAATCATAAAATGTCTGCCAATTTCAGCAGAGGATTTTAGCTCATAATTTTAAATGAAATACAAAGATAGACAGAGACCAGTATTGTGTAGTATCAGCCCAAGGAAGAAAAAGAAACAGCAATGTTTGTAGTTGTAGTTGCTACAATAGCAATGATTCAAGAGTAGAGACTAACTTTATTGATATAGGACCTAAAAAAGAGGAAAAGCGAAACAATCTAACCAAAGCCATGTCATAGAGAGAGAGAAGGCAAATGGGAGGGAGCATAGCAGAGCCGTCACGATCGATCAGAGTCCAAGGAACTGCCTGCCTGCAGTCTGTCTGTCAAAATATATTTGTTATTCGGAGCGGGCAGCGAACCTCTCGACCTTGGCGTCGCCGCTGAGGTTGATCCCGACCATGGCCTCTCCGAGGCCGCAGGAGACGTCGGCCAGGATGTCGGGGTCGCTGTAGTGGGTGACGGCCTGGACGATGGCGCGGGCGCGGCGGGCGGGGTCGCCGCTCTTGAAGATGCCGGAGCCGACGAAGACGCCATCGCAGCCGAGCTGCATCATGAGGGCGGCGTCGGCGGGGGTGGCTACGCCGCCGGCGGCGAAGTGGACGACGGGGAGGCGGCCCAGCTGCTTGGTCTGCATGACGAGGTCGTAGGGGGCGGCGATGCGCTTGGCGAAGGCGAAGACCTCGTCGTCGTCCATGTTGCGGAGGGAGCGGATGTCGCCCATGACGGAGCGGACGTGGCGGACGGCCTCGATGATATTGCCGGTGCCGGCCTCGCCCTTGGTGCGGATCATGGCGGCGCCCTCGCGGATGCGCCGGAGGGCCTCGCCGAGGTCGCGGCAGCCGCACACGAAGGGGACGCGGAAATTGTGCTTGTTGATGTGGTGGACGTCGTCGGCAGGGGTCAGCACCTCGCTCTCATCCACGTAGTCGACGCCGATGGCCTCCAGGATCTGGGCCTCGACGAAGTGGCCGATGCGGGCCTTGGCCATCACCGGGATGGTGACCGCGCGCTTGATCTCCTTGATGAGCCCCGGGTCGCTCATCCGGGCCACCCCGCCGCCCGCCCGTATGTCCGCGGGCACGCGCTCGAGCGCCATGACCGCGCACGCCCCCGCTTCCTCCGCCACCCGCGCCTGCTCGGGGTTCACCACGTCCATGATCACCCCGCCCCGCAGCATCTGCGCCAGCCCCACCTTCACCGAGAACGTCGACGTCTTCTTCACCCCCGGCTCCGTCAGCGCCGCCCCCCCATTCGGTCCCCCGTACACCGTCACCACGCCGCTCTCCGACGACATCTTATCTTCCTTGAATGGATGCGTTCGGAATTGGGATGGGAAACCCTAGCGCGTGATTACCCAGATGGAAAGGCAGGGAAAAAGGACGCGTCTCACCACTTTGTTCCGTCCACGACTGCTCGATATTGTAATATTTCTCCTATATATTCGCAACCATCAAGCCATCCCTCCGTTCAGGATGGGGTATATTTCACGGCCCACGAGCGCACTCCTTTCCCTTTCCGTGCGATATATCAAGAAAAGATAAAAATAAAAATAAAAACATCGGTGCACGTAGTCGAGTCGGATGCGGCTTGTTATAGAGTTTCATGAGCCCATGGACTCCACTGGTTACCGAGAAGCGACCTGGGTTCTTCTTGGCCACACATCAGCTCCGTGTCACAAAGAGATTCTTAGGGCGAGCGACGATCACGTGTATAGAATCTATCATCTAAACATATATATATATATATATATATAGATGATAAAATAGGAAAAAACTACGTCGTTCTTCTAGATTTTTTTTTTTTTTTTTCGGTAAGAAATCTTTCAGATTTGTGTTATGCTCTGAAAAGAAGATCCATCAAGATGTATGCCTGGATTGAGCTTGCCTTTTAGAAGCTGGAGAGCTTTTCTTTCTCAAAATGAAGCAAACTATAACCTTAAGGCAGGTGAAAAAGACTGAAACTCCTTTTCAATTTAATCTGGTGCAAACCATTCCAACCAAGCCATCCCATAAGGTGGAGTTACTATGGATTACAGTGGATTGAAAGTTAACATATTTACTTTGATTTAAATTACTCAATAGTGAAAAAGGAGCTAAGTAAAGGCCGGTTGCTGAAATCTCAAGTCTTGAGGAGATTGAATGGGTGGGGGACAGTGGGGCACTAAGGCAAAAATGAAGGACGATGAACATAGTGATCAATTAAGGGGAAACAATCGCAAATACCTTAGAAGTCTGACATGACCTTTGAGATCTCAACCAAGTCTTTATCTTGAACGCATCGTAATCACTAGCAAGGTTAATTCTTGCTATCTTCTACACCGATTGCACCCACAAAAAGACAATCTGATTCTTTTTCAATTTTATTTATATGTGATATGGCAATTAAGAATTTAGCAAATAAAACACGTTTTTTCTGAACACAAACTACATAAATCAAGAGGAGGAGATCTATCAGCATAATCCAAACAAGAATTTCAAAGAATGTCAGAGATTATTTGTTTGTTTATAGGTTTTATTAAAAATAGTAAAGTTGATAATGACTTATGGGGGATCCCAAATCCTCCTTCTTCTTCTTCTTCTTTTTTTAAGAATTAGTTGTTAACTTTGAACCTAATTCTATTGTAAAAAAAGCTTATTTAAAATTTAAAATCTATTATAGTCTAATGAACATTTAAAATACATTAAAAGCTCCAAATTTAGGACTTTAAATCTAATATTTAGAGTATAATAAAAAAATCTAAATTTGCATAATTACACCTATTTTAGAAAAATAGGTTTAATGATGGAGAACCTAATCTTCATTTTTATCCATGAACCTAGTGGATTTTTAAAAATTCTTTCTATTTCCTCTTCCATTCCCATTTAATCCCTCCAAACCCATTTCCAACGGGATGGATCTTTGCAGAGATCGAGTTTCTCATCCCCATTGCCATCCATAATTAGGATAAAGGCAAACCTTGTTGATGATAGTGGGTAATAGGTGACAAGATTTTAAGAAGGCAAGATGGTTTTTCAAATTAATTTAAATAAGAAAAGGGAGAAGGGGAGGAGGATAAGTGGCAATATAGGAACAAATACAAAAGAGGGTAAGAGGAGGGAGACAGGAAGAAGAGAGGGAAGGAGAGGAGAGATAAATAAGTAAAGGAGTGAGAGGAAGATGACAAGAAAGGAAAATATGTGAATGTTGAAGAGGAAGCTAGTGGCAGGCAATGGACAAGAGGAATATGATTCAATCAAAGATATTTTGTTATTTAATGATAGATAGCTTTTGATTTATATAACAAGTTTGTTTTATAATGTTGATCAAGGCATCATAATTTTATTTTGTATGCTCATATTTTTTGCTCAATGTGACAATCAAAACCAAGAAATTTCTATAAATTAGTGTATTTGATGATTTTAAAACATATTTTGAAAGAGATAAGGAGAAAATAATAGAGCCTTTGTTAGCTATTGGAACTTCATCCTCTTCCTTCATTTGAGTGAGGAGTAGCCCAATCCCTTCATCTCAATTACGATCCTTAACCTCTAACTCTCTTAACTAGAATCTACCTTCTTTATCTACTAAGACAACTGCCATCACCACCATTACCATCCCTTCTCCTAGCTTTTCATTTTCTTTCTTCCAAAACCCTCAATTGTTCAATCACCACCTCTAAGTATTGCCAATGATAACATTAGCAGAGTTTACTATAAGTTTATCACCTATCCAACCTCTTCACTAGTATTAACGCCAAGTTCCTTACAACTCACCTATAACCTGCTTCATCATATCCCCTGTATACTTTTCGTCTCTCACCCTTGCAACCACTATCTTTGTCACCTTGGCCATGTTAGCTACCATTATTATCGAGGAAAAGATCACGAATGCCACCCTCAAGACCTCACCTACTTCAATCTTAACAGGGAGGTTGAGATAGTGACATATCTTGAGATTCATCAATAATAAGATATTATCATTTTTGTCATGTCTACAACCTTCGCCCTAACTCACTCCCAAATATATCTCCTTAGTTCATGAAGAAGGATGAGGAGCTAAAGATGAATAACATCGACATCATTACTTATATGTCCATCAGTGTTACCTCTATTACAATGAACAGTGGTAGTTGTTGGCATTTCAATATTGGTGGTGAGAGGTCATGATGAAAGAAAGGGGTATAAGACAGTGACACCAATGGTAGCTCAACATCTTGAGGTGCAAAGCTTAGAGTAAGAATGAAGATGAAAGGATGGGGCGACATCTTGCTCTATCAAAGATGATGGGCTTCTGAAACTAATGGAAGCTTTATTGGTGCCTTTCCCTCCTTTTCCAAGGTTTTTTGAGATTGTTAAATATACTGATATAACAATTTATAAAATCTCCTATATATGATGTATTATATACGCCTTTATAGAATTTTTATTACAAACCTAAGTAGTGTATTTATTTTGAAAGAGAATTTTGATATCATGACTGATGAGCTATCAACCAAGCTATTAACCAAAACTAAAAAATGCATCAACATTAAAGAGGCGATGGAAGCTCAGAAGAAGGATAAAGGCTAAGCTAGCAAAAGCATCAAGAAAAGGACAACCAGTGGACTAAGGAAATCAAAAAAAGATCTCATAGAGCCCAAAAGGCTTTGTAACAAACTAAGACACCTCCTCAAGGGTTTGAGAGGTACACACCAATCAATACTTCAAGGTGTAAGATCTTGATATAGATCAGTAATGAGGATTATGTCTGCTAGCTTAGAGAGTTAAAGTTAAACTTGAGAGAAAGAAATCAGTGCAAGTATTGTTAACTCCATAGGGATCATGGCTATGACACTAAAAAGTGTCAAAATTTGAAAGATGAGATCAAAGATCTTATTCAAAGAGAATACCTCGGCTAATATGTACAAGGTTACTAACAACATGAGGAGATAAGTTAAAAAGAATTTTCTCCAAAAAGAAGATTGAATAATTGTCCATGGTAGGCATCATCACAGTCATTCATGGGGTACCTACTACTAAAGGTGAAAGTTAGTCAGCCTAGAAAACAGATGAGAGTTGAGGAGCCAAACTTTAAAAAGGTTGAAAACAAAACCGAGCATCTCCTTCTCTAATGATGATTTAAAAAGTATACAAACCTCACATAATAATGTCCTAGTCATCTCAACAACCATTGCTAATTGTTAACTAAGAAGGATTTTAGTTGATAATAAAAGCTCGATAGACATTATCTTCTATGAAGCATTTCAAAAGATCGACATCAGCTCAAATCAATTAAAGCTAGTGGAGACCCCTAGTATTGGCTTTACTGGTGAACCTATAAAATTTGAGGGAATGATTTCTCTATCCATATTAGTTGAGGAGAGCCATGCAGTAAGATGATAATGGTGAATTTCTTAGTCATCAAGCTTTTCTTAGACTACAACACTATTTTAAGTTGGCAAAGTTTGAATGCCATAAAGGTGATTGTGTTGACCTTCAACCTTCAAATAAAGTTTTTCATTGAATACAACATAGGCGAACTAAAAGAATACTAGCTTATAGATCCTATTTCTATCATTTGAGGAGGTTTTGAAGTATAACGATCTACTATTCACATCATGCCAGGTATGTAAATTAACTCATGGAACATGATGTAGACTTGTTATCGAATTATTTTGAAATATATGAGTAATTTTCCAACAAGATGACTTTAATCACTAATTTTACTTAAAATGAGTTCATTTAGTTACCAAGAGCTGATTTTGATCCAACTTGGTATTATTACTTGGCCTTTCATGTATTATTTTGAACTATGTGGTTCTTGATTTGTTGTGTTCTGCAAGTTGATGAATTTAATTTTCAGTCAGCTAAGAAGTGATTGTTTTGATTTTGAGTAGTTACAGACGATGTATTTGTGGTCCAGTTCTTTAGGTGGTTCTCTGATTATTTTGAGGGTTCTGGAATTATTTGAAATGTTGCTTTTAGCAAGAAGATGGATTTCATCAACAATTTGATCTTTAATATATTGGCTGCCATTATAGCAGCTATGCTCTATGTTGGCTGATAGTTGGTATGTGGACTTTGGTTCTGTGGCTGCTGTTAGAATCATAGCCCTCACAAGGCCCTTTGCCCTTAAAATGGGTAAACAACTTTCTATCACCCCAGCCATGCGGTTTCTTTGGCAAAGGATTTATTAATTGGCAGTGGCTCTAGTAGCATAGAGAAATGATGAGTTGTCTTTTCTATGCTACTTTTAGTGCTTTGAATAGAGAATTTGAGTCAAATGACTTGGTGGATTAATGTGTTATGCAGAGATACATGGGCCAAGTAGTCAACTTGCAAATGACCCTATCCAAGTAGGAAAAATTTCCCATGTTTGAGCCAATTAGGAACCTTTAGTTAATTTCATTTTTGGTTGAAATAATTAACTCCAGGCTTATTTTTGGTTATTAAAACAACATGCTAATGATTCTTTTTTTAAGGATTCTTTCCTGGTAAACATCGAAGATTTTCTCACTTTCTCCTTCAATCGAAGGTCATAAATCACTTTCTTCTCTCACATTTTCATCAAAGTCAGACCTAAAACCATAAGGATAAATACAACCCGAAATGAGAATTCATCAATGCATAGTTCTCATTGGAGATAGTTACATAACATAGCACACATATAAGTTCCAATAAGACTTCATCCTTCAAAAACATCCATTTTTTTTGCTTTATTTCATCTATTCCATGGCCGACTCAAAGAGAGAAAACATTACACCATGATTTTGGATCAGAAGAGAGATTTTAAGAAATGCCAGGTCCAGTCACCTTCTCTTCCATGACTGAGTTGGATCTGGGCAGGGGTTTTAAAACAATTGGAAGTCCATATTGAGACTGCAGGGTGAACATGTCTAGTGGTGCATGTATGTAGTTTGATGAGAGAGAGAATGCAAACCGCTGGAGAATCATGGCAAACACTGTCTTCACCTCCAACATGGCAAAGTTCTGACCCAAGCATGCCCTTGGCCCTACTGAGAATGATAGCAATGCATTAGGATGCTTGGCAGCTTTGGATATCCCATTCTCAAATCTAAGTGGATTGAACTCCTTCGCATGGTCTCCCCAAATCTCTTTGCTCTGATGAATGATTGCAATGGGAATCGTCAATATAGTGTCCTTTGGAATCACCATGTCTCCCAAGTTCATATCTTTTGCAGCCATTCTCTGGATACTGACCACAGGGACATAAAGCCTCAAGGACTCCCAAAGAACCATGGTAACCTGGAAACAAACATTTTCAAAGAATTAGTAAAGCATGAATCATTTAGAAGGATGTATATGGTTTCTAAATGATGTACCAATTTTAACCTGCTGAGGGTATCTGCATCAGGAATTCCCATCCCACATTCTCTCAACACCTCCTCCCTGAGCCTCTCTTGCCATTCTTGTGTACTGAACAAGAACATGAATCTCTCTTTTTCAATAACTGTTAGCACAATTGATTGGTACTTCACCTCTAAAGGCAAATTGTTTAGAATGTCCAAGACTTTAAACCCTTTGCATTGCTCAAAAGAAATAAATATATGGTCTCCAAATATTACTTTGATTTTTCCCATTATGCAATTGATTGTATGTATTATTCCTTTCTGATACAACTGTGCAAGAATTATACAAGTGTTCACTTAATTGTTTAACTGATTCAAGAAACAATCCAGGAATAAAAATTAAATATGTTGCAATGTCTCTGGAGAGAATTAAGATGCTAGTTTTTTGTTGGTAGGGGTAGGAATTTTGTTACTATTTAGTTGTTGCCTCTAGTTGCTTCTTTCTGTAAGTATAGACAAACAAAAATCTTAATATTTTTATATTATTAATTTTAATCTTTTGAAATTTTTCTATTCAAATTGTTTT
This sequence comes from Metroxylon sagu, assembly GCA_017589505.3. NCBI lineage: Eukaryota > Viridiplantae > Streptophyta > Magnoliopsida > Arecales > Arecaceae > Metroxylon > Metroxylon sagu. Next base: position 869,444 of record JACVBY030000580.1, on the reverse strand, counting down.
TGAACTTTTATTTTTCTTTTTTGAGCAAAAATGATGGGAAAAACTCAGCACACATTTCATTATTTAGTCAGACTAATGAAATAAGAACAAAGGAAGAGAAGGGAACTTTTTGTGAAACTTTTCACTTGTTCAAGATTTATATGTTGAGCTTGCGATTATGAAAAGGCAACTAGCTTTAGAATTTCTGAATAAGATGAGAGGATATTGAATGGATGATATTTTTGGAGTGAAAAGATCTAAGAAGCTATGCACCAAAACATCAAATTAATGTATCCATCTCATCTAGAATGTAGAGAGAGAGAGAGAGAGAGTAGAAACAAACCATATTTTGACATCCATTTGCAATAGTGGGGCAAGACTCTTGGAATGAAATCATGTGAGTTGATATCCAACACCTTCTCTCTTATACCATCCTTCATGCTTCTAATCTCCTCACTTGCTCCAGACCAAAATTTGTAGGCAGGGCCCTTTATCCCTTGCTGCCTGAACCTTTTTGTTATAACATATGGCCTCTATGTGAGATACATCAATACACTCCAAAGCCTTGAGATCAGTATCACTATGAAAGCACCTAATAACAACCTAAGAGAACCCATCTGCCATGAAAGATGTTGGAAAAAAAATTAAAGTTAGAAGAAAGATTTTAAATACAAAATTAGATGCCCCTATGTCTCCTCTTCTTGATCGAGCATCCCAATAGATACCATTTTGATCATATTTTCCCCCAAGATTAGGACCAAAATCTTCATTAGAACCCTAGAGATTTAGCTTCTTAAAAAACTTTCTTTTTGCGAAGACTTTTACATATTATACCACGCTTGCTTCAAAAACTAAACTTACTTCTTCACCCAAATTGACTTTTGTTCTTGTTTTAGGTGGCAAATAAAGCCATGTAGTAGCACGATAGCACTATTATTTATCCCATGAATTTAAAACATTCTTTTCCTCTTATTCTTGATGCTATGATGAGGGATTGGTGGTTTCTTATTTCCTCCCTAGCAAATGAGCTTATGGGTAATGCAAATGAAGAATTGCCATTTGAAAACATGGCCAGCTAAGCATGGAGTTAAACATAACCAATTGTTTTATTTGTGTGGCCCTCAATCAACAACATTAATTGGTCTTCTCAATTTCCTAACCTTTGTCATTTGCTAGAAGCTAATGCCAGAGGCACACCTTATTCTATGAAAAAAAAGAAAAAACTATTATCCATTATCTATTGCTAAATCCTAGTCCATTTATCCCCATCCCTCTCCTAAGAGTTAGTTTTTCTTTTTCTTTTTAATTTCTTTAATGTTATGCTCATAAGGAAGCCATGAATCTTACTTGCATGCTCAACTCCATTCCATCATATATAAATGGATAGAATAAACCTATCATTATTATAATTATCTAATTATTATCTATTTATTTAATTCTCTTATTTCTTACCTATAATTATAGGAAATAGCTTGCATTGCCATATAAGGTGATCACAATATATGGATGGTGATAGAAGAGGGAGATATCATATCTTATCCAATGATCCTCGTGTATCATAATTTTTTCTAACCACATTTAAGAAAAAGTATAATACATGAGGCAATAGATAAGATACAATGCCCCCCAATCTATTATTCGCTATATTTTTCGACCATAATATGTGGCAACATAAATTGACTCCATCTTAAACACTACCTGGTAGAGCTATTAGCAGTAAAGCTTATGTAAAAGGTTGTTTCCTGTTTAGTAACCGTATTTTTAAAATACTATAAGATTTTAACATTTATTGGATAACCAAACAAAAAAAGTACTTTAGAATAAAAAATGATAAAAGATATTGCATAATACTTTCAACCGTCTAATTATTTATATTATCAAAAATTGTTATTATAAATTATTCTTAGTTTTTAAATTATTATTAAATTTTATTATTACTATGGTTCAAATATATGCCTTGAAGTCTAATAAAAATAACTTTTCAAGCAAAGCTTTCAAAAAAGCTTTGAATTAAAACTTTTTGAAGTTGGGCATTTAAGAATTTTTGCACTTTTAAAGTTTTTACTAAACATCCTAAAAACATCCAAAAGTGCTTTTGCCTTTTCAAAAGTACTCTTCAACCATCCAAATCTCTATGAGACGAGGCCTTAGTCTATAAAAAATCCTTTAAACATCAGCTTGTGAAACTATAATGGGCACAAAATATTTTCCCTCCCAAGCACGTTGATAAAAAGATAAAAAGAAAAAATCCATGAGCATGGAAAATTATTTACTTTTCATTTGATTCAATAACCAAAGTTTTGAATTTTTGATTGTGTGCTCAAAGTTTTTTAGTAGGTGTTTCTCTCTTCTAATCACCAGGACATATTTCAACAAGGGCAAAATAGAAAAAGAAGAATTTAACCAATTAGAGAGAGAGAGAGAGAGGAGAGGGAGAGGGAGGGAGGAGAGAGATGAAGGATACATACTATCGCTAGGAAAGGCAATGAGGGAGATTGAAGGTTTTCGTCAGTAATAGTTCTCCTCTTTGCTGAGAGACTCATAGGTAGAGAGAGAGAGGAGGGGAAAATACCATTGGTGCAGAAGACTGATAATAAATATACTTATATTTATTCTAGAGCATTCTAAAATATTTTTTATATTATTGCAATATATTTCTTATACTATTATCTTAGATATTTTTTATATTATTTTCATAAAAAATTGTAGACACCTTAATACAAACTAAACATACAGAACTACAAACATCTCAACATAACTCCTTTATGCACATGGAAATATAGAGTTTATTATGCTTCTCAATTATACTTTTTCCTTATTTTTGAGCCTTATCTATGGGTCAGCAGCAAGTGAAAAGAACTAGACAATGGAACAAAGCAAAAGGAAGAAGAGGAGATACGAGAGATGGAAAGAAAAATTTTAAAAAATAGAATTAAGTCTTATATTTAATTGAGTTGACTTGTTTACGGCTAAAAGCATCAAAGAATTTGCATGAAATGCCTCTAACATCATTATATGTCCCTTCATTCTCTACTTTTAATACTATTTAATAACCAAATCTTTCTTATATAGCAAGGGAATGATATAATAATTTCTAAATCTATTTTCATACATGAATTTATTAAGATATAAATACAAATTTAAATATCTAATTAATACTTATTTTTACATTCATATTTTTTAAACATTAAATATATTTAGATATATAATTATCTAATTTATATCTAAATATATGATTCTACTTATAATACTACTTAATCTTATATATATAGGTATAAATAGACAATTATCCAATCCACATTCAAATATTCAATTTTACTAATAATCTTATTTAACCTTATCTATCATTCATGAAATTATAAGAAGAAAAATAAGTAACTATATTAACATGATTTAATTTACTTACCTTTGATACCTTTAATCTAATGGTTATTTAATTTATAGCCATATGAATGCATGTACTAATATTAACCGAACTTGAGAAATGAAAACAAAATTTATATTAGTATGTTAGATTTCTCTTAAAAAAATTTAACATGCAAGATTTTAGGCATGGTATCAAAATACATATTTTTTGTTGAATGTTTTAAGCCCTCAAATCTTGAATTTTTAATTTCTTACTATTGTTATATTATCGATGGATTATTATAATAGTTATTATAGTAATTATGTTAGTATAAAATAATTTGATATTAAAAGTTATTATAGATACAATGCTGTAATTAAAATGTTAATTTATAACATGCATCATTTTAAAAGTAATAATTACAGTATAATAGTTATTATAGTAGGCTATGATTTTTTTTTAACATTATATATAGCATATTTTAGTAATTATTATATCATTATGATAACTATAATAGAAAGAAAACAATTAATGCATTATTTCTGGATAGTTGTGTTACTATAATAGATAATAGTAATTAAATAACAATTATTATGATATAATTTTAATTATTTCCATTATTCTAATATTATGTTTATAATATAATAAGAATAATTATTGTTATTAGGAGATGGGGTGACCACAGTGAATGTGCACATGATGAATTTTGATTAAGTAGCCTTTTTTATGATTTTGACTCATTTAGCTATTATTAAATTGACCTAATTTGGATACTCATGGTGGTTCTAAATCAGAAAAATTCATCTCTATATGGAGCTAGAGAGCTAACAATGTATCATGTAAAACATGATGTCAATCTAAATATGAGTTTCCAAGCCACATATTATTTGAGCTCAAATGTTGTAAGCCAACCTTTATGATACATTCAACTCATCCTCTCTAGCTAAATTAACTTGTGAGAATCATGTATAGTATGGTAAACTAATCTTCACCTACAATTAATACAGAGGATCCAATGACTTAAAGTATTTATTTCAAAGATAGTTAAATATGAAAGTCGAGTTGGGCCCAATAATTTGAAACCTAACCCAAGATAATAATAGAATAAATAAATATAGCTAAAATTTTAATTGTAACACAAATTAAATCTATACTTAAAAAAAAAGTTAGCAAAGTAATATTTAATTAATGTTCATTTCAATTAGTAAGTTCAAAGGTCAGTTTGAGTCTATTTAGACTATCATATTGAGTTGCATTATATTAGCAATAGAATTTAATGAAGTCTAACCATTTTGATTTGCAACTCAATTGACCCGATTGCACATTAAGACCATAAATAGGATGCTAGTTTTAGTAAGGCTAAATGAAATATAGTACAACTAGCATGAATACTATACTAGGAAGTATTAGACCTAAGCCACTACCAAGCTAGCTAGATCCATCATACCAAAACCTATCATAGATCTGATTAGACCAAAATAATTTTATTAAAGCTTTGACTTCATCAGGGCTATGAGGATAGAGTTCAATTGAAGTATGGATAATTTAGTCAAGATTAGTCATAATCTTTCTAATATTTTGTTAAGAAATTAGCCACAGTATATATGTAGCTATCCTTGCTAGACCCAATCCAATTGGATCAAATTAAATTCAATTAAGAATTGTCTGTGTGTCATAAATTGGTTCAAAGCCTAATCTTCCAAAGTCCATATGATTTGATTGAATCCAAACTACCCATATCCAAAATTTTTCGAACTCAATTAGATGCAAACCTATTTAAGGAAACCTAGATTTGTCAAGTTAGACTTAAAGGCGCTGGATTGGTTGATGGGTTGGGTTTGAGTGAAGAGAGAAGTGCTAACCATTTACAAAACTCACTTGCTATGCAAGGATCTCTGTCATATTAGGTTGAGTTGGGAGAACAGAGTCAACCTATTTCAACAATCATCCCAATCCCATCTCTTTTTCACTTGGCATGGCAAGCTTGAGAAAATGAGGAGCGAGGGGCCATTTGTAGTTATCGTACAAAACTATGATCGCCTAAGAATGAAGAAGTTGCAAATTGAGAGGTAGGAGAGGTGCCCACATTGTTGATAAAGATGATAAGTTGTTTGAATTGAGCATCATCTACTAGGGAAGAGACCTATAAGAGAACCATAAATATTTTTGGAAGGCCCCCTTTGATGCTAAAGTTAGTAGGAGATAGGAGAATAAAGAGTAACAGGAGAGAAAGAGAGAGAATCTCTATGCAAAAGGTTTTGCCAAAAGTCTTATTCTATATACCTATAGCCTCTGGCATCTATTTATAGCTATGAAATTTAGTCCTTTTAGGGTTTAGGAAACCCTTCTAGAGACTTTTTGGGACTCAAAAACTTGAGAATCTTGGTCCAATTGGAGTCATGACATCTCTATTCTTTAGTACGAGAGTTATCCTTTTGAGAGTGTATCTCTTTTTGATTGAGTTCTGATTATATGCCATATCAAAAGGATTGTGGAGAAGGAAAGGTAAAGTTCTTGAACCATTAATTTTACTAAAATTATGGGTAATGCCATTTAAACTTATTGGTTTACCTCATAAATAGGTAATGAAGCATCATCATTGATTCAATTTTGGATGGTTGAAATAATTTGAGATAATTTTATAATTTTTAGGTTGAGTAAAAATTAAAGTTCATGGAATGTAAACTAAAAAAAAGATATGAAATCAATCTTCTCCCCAAATCCCCTCCACACATTGTAGAAGGGATAAAATATGAAAAACAAGGCTTGACTAAGTTGTTAGATAATATTAGATAATAATTTTATTAAACCTATCGGTAGCATTTTGCCTCATCTCATTTTTATCCTTTCAATTTTGAGAAAAAATGAGTAAAATATAGCCCGATCACACCTACATCTATGAAGATCTATTTAATTGGAGAGAAATGGGCATCGAAAATAGAAAATTCTAGGAAAGTTTCTTTTTTAAAAAATCTAATTTAGTTTGTGGTTTCAAATGGGTTACTAGAAAAGAGCACTTCTTATGAGATAGTATTGAGACGATATTTAGTATGGAAAGTAGCTACCTATGAAAGAAATGAGAAAGCCACTTTCTCTTGAACTACAAAGTTAATTAAAAATTTTTTATTTTAAAAATTCTCTTAAGTCATAAAACAAAATAAATTAAAATTTCTATTGAAGAATTCTCATCTATTATAATTAAATTATAATATTATTATAATATTATAACATTATTATATAATCTTCTATTATATTAACATATAATCTTATAAAATTGCTTAATTATATTATATTAATATAAAAAGAATGCTAGTATTTTTTTTGCACCTAATAATTGAACATGGCTAGTTATAGCTAGCCAAACTTGCATCTTATGTATAGAGGCATCTATGATATTTTTTACTTACTTTGTAGGAAAGTGGATGGCCAATCAATCAAGCGCTACTTGAAAAAGTATTCTCTACAAGCCTCTTTCCAATGGTTAATCATATCAAAATCATTTTTTTTCAAATTCACTATTGAGAATTTCATTTCCCAAGCACACACATTCTGTAAACCTACTTTCCAACATCATCTTCCTCTTTTCCAAACAAGGCCTAAGTGTACTCATATCTCCTCGAAGGCCACAACGCTAGCGGCTTATGTGGTGTGAGTCTGATTGGCTTTTAGATTTTGATAGCAAGCAAAATAGTCTTTAAATTGTGGCTACTCAAATTCAAATAGTATTCAAATTTGATGGCTATCTCACCATGTTTTTTCAAATTTTAGCAAACAAAAAAAATCTAATTATCTTACCTTTTGGGCTTCACATATTTTAGTAGCGAGATACTATTTTATTATTTATATTTGTTGTTAAATTTGTGATGCCAAATTTTTTCACTCTTATCATTTTCTATGATTTTTTGATAACAATTTAAGACTTTTACAATGAAATATTATTACCTAAAGCATAATGATTTTTAGTGACGACATATGCCTGTTACTAATTAGTTTTTAATTTTGATGATGCGAGAATCATTCCAAAATGTATATTTGTAAATTAAAAAATAAAAATCATTTGTAACTTTTTGGTGACGAATTAGTTTCATCATGGATATATTTTTATATTTAGCGACAAATTTATTTTTCATCACAAATGGTTTTTGATTTTTGAAGGATAATATTTCACATCTAAATATTTATTTATTGATGATGCTTACAATTATGTTACAAAATATACACTATTTAGTGATGAAGATGGATTTCAACATGCGTTCCTTAATGTGTAAATTTATGATACAACAATTGATATTGCAATTATTTATATAGTTTTAGTGATGACAATATTTCTTTATTAAACATTCCTTTATTGGTGAGATATAGTTCTACCACAAAATATTAACTATTTGATAATAATCTACATTTTGTTGCCTAAACATCATTATGTAACGTTTATGATGAAATATTTTTTTTTCATTTATTATTTATATGGTTTTTAACGATGATAATATTTTATCAAAATATGTTTTTATCAGTAATACATAGTTTTGTTGTAAAATACTAACCATTTGTTTATGATCCAAATTTCATCATTTATATTTTGTTGTATAATTTTTACAATGAAATAGCTTTTATTGTTAATTATTTTTGATTTATTTTTACAACAAATTAGTTTCATCAAAAATTAATTTTGATTTTTTAGCAATGACAATATTTTGTCACTAAACATCTATTTAATAAAAATATATTTTTTGCAAAATATAGGCTATTTTGTTATGAGTAGGTTTCATTGCATTTTCTTACATATCTATTTATAAATTATTTATAAGTTCTTTTGGAGATGAAGTAGTTTCATTAGTAATGTCAAAGCCTTTTTTTGTAATAAAATTATTTTCATTGCAAAATGAATTTTAAATTTTAAATAGTTAATTATTCTGTTTTTAATCAAATTAAATATAATTTATTATTAAACATGTTGCACAAGTTAGGTTTGGTTAATAATTAAATAAATAGAACAAGGTCATGTACATGTGGGCCTAAATTCTAGTTATAAATTAAGCTATAAACAATCCATATCTAACTAACAATGAATTTATGGAATTAAATCAAACCAATCATTATAAGAGCCAATCCAATCAAAATTTATTAATCAATATCCATTAGGCTTAAGTCAAAATAAGCAAAAATCATGAAAAAATGATAAATAATAATTTATTTTCAAAAATATATACTTGAAAATTTTATTTAAAAAATGAACATTACATATATCCAAAAACTTTAGTTTTATTCTCTCTCTAAAAGTTTAATGTTTATGATAATAATATTTTTAGCTATTCTCATTATAAAAGAATCTTTGATGCCTATTGATTATTAGAGGGACAATAAATTTAATGAAATTGATTATCTATTATGCTTTAACTTGAAATTTTTTAATAGGTTAAGTACGCTATTTTCAACTTGATTTGACTTGATCTATTTATTGAATGGATTATATATAAGTCAAGCTAGTTTAACAACTAGGTAAATAGGTAAGTAAGGTTGGATTCTACTTTAGATATTTCGCTGATAATAGCTTATACATTAGTTATTATTAATTATTTAAAGATATATTATAATCAATTTAGTAATATAGTGGGATGGTGTGCATGGAGCAAATTGGTTCAAGTTAGAGGATAACTCACCACAAATCCAATCATAATGTCCACTCATTTACTAGACCAAAATTAAAACTAAGCTAGATGATGTCATGACCAAGCCAATTTGGACTAATTAATCAAAATTGATTAATATTATAATTGTTTTTTATTAAAAAGACATAGAATTGGAAGTAAACTAGATCGATCGATAAATAAATATTTAGAAGAATGTAGATTATAATATATTACAATATATAAAAATAACAAATAAATATTTTATTTAAAATAACTTTAACCAAAATCTAAAAAAATGAACTACAAATTTTTAAATATTATAAAACATGTATATTATGTATAATATTATGCATTTGATATTACACATTATAATATCATAATATATTATGTATTATGCATCATATATATTCTATATTGAGCTTTACTTGACCATACTCGAGAGCAATCATATCTTCTTTGATCTAATGAAGTATAGATTTGGATGATAAAGGACTCATATTGATGATATGAGCTATTAGATATAATTAATATTTTAAAATAAATATGTATTAAAAATTATATGATTTAGAGACTCCATACTCATGATGCAAGAAGAAGTCAAAAAATACATATTATTTTATGCTATTTAGATTTGTTGATTGACTCTGCCTATGTATGAAGTTTTTAGACATAGCCAGTCCTAAGCTTGGATAAAGGAGGAAGGTTGCAGTAGGTTGATAGCGAGCGTCAAACTATAGTCACAATCTATGAACATGAATCTAATAGAGAAAATTGTTAAAGCTAAGGCATTTTTCGGAAGCGGCATGCTGCATCGGATCCTTAATGTAGTAAAATTGGCAAGGATAGCTAGAATGGTCTCTAAAAATGTCATGCATATCGGTGTCAGGTGTAATGAAAAATAAGCGAGAGTTTTCATACCTTCATAAATAGGTATGGGTAAAGAAGTTAGTTCAAAAAAATAAAAATAATAAAATATATTTAATAACTTAGAATATAAGGTCATTAGCAGGAAAGTTTATGAAACTAATAGATATAATGACTAGAAGAAGAATTATCGTAACTTGCTTGCACAAAACCAAGTGAATAGATGAAAAAGCAATAGAGGTTGATAATTTTAAACTTTGGTATATAGGTAAAGATTAGAATAAAAATAAAATATGAATTATTGTAGATAAAAGCTTAAAAGCTGCAGACATTAAGAGAATAGAAGATAGAATAATTTTAAATAAATTAGTGATAGACGAGGAGTTAATAAATATTATTAGCTCTTATGCTCCTTAAGTAGGTTTAGATAGTGTATCAAAGCAAAGTTTTTAAAAGAATATGAATGAACTAATTCTAGAGATTCTTACTGAAGAAAAAATATTTATTGAAGGATATTTGAATAGACATGTACGAAAGTATAATATAGGTTTTGAAAGAGTACATGGATGTTATGAATTTGGAGATAGAAATGAAAAAGAAAATATCATTTTTAGAGTTTGTAATGATATATGATTTAATATTAACCAATATATATTTTAAAAAGAGAAACTCTCATTTGATAACTTTTAAAAGTAGATAGAATGCTAGTCAAATAGATTTCTTCCTTATCAGAAAGATTAATCAAGTATTTTGTAAAGATTATAAAGTTATATCAGGTGAGAGTCTAACTACGCAACATATATTAATAGTTATGGATGTTTGTATTAAAAAGTAGAGCAGAAAGATTATAAGGTATATGAATTCAAGAATTAGGTGGTAGAATTTGAAATAAGAAAAACTAATAACATTTAAAGATAGAGTGATGAAGAAAGAAAAATAGAATACGGATAAAAAGATTAATACCATACAGGAAAAGATGGTTAACAATATTAGAAAAATAGCTATAGAAGTGTTAGGAGAGTCAAAAGAAAAAGGATCACATCATAAGAAAACTTGGTAATGGAACGAGAAAGTTTAATTAGCAGTTAAAGCTAAAAAAGAGTGTTATAGAAAACTATCTAAATGTAAAAATGGAGAATCATATGAAAACTATAAGATGGTTAAGAAAGAAGTTAAAAAGACAGTAAAGGAGGCTAGATATAAAGCATATGAGAACTTATATCATAAATTAGAAATTAAAGATGGAGAGAAAGACATATATATAATTGCAAGAGTAAGAGATTAAAAAAAAAAATAGAGATATGTTTTAAGTTAAATGCATTAAAGATAATAATAAAAAAAATTATTAATGAGAAATATATTAAAAAAAGATAAAAAAGCTATTTTATTAATTTATTAAATTAAAATTATATAGATAATTTAGGATGCCCTATTAGCTCCATTGATGATAAAGTTATAGTGTATATTCATAAAATTAGGACATCCGAAGTAAATGAGGCTATAAAAAAAGAAAGTAGGAAAAGTTGTAGGACCTCATAAGATTTCTATAGAAGTTTATAAATGTTCAAGTGATTTTTGAATAAATTGGGTGGCAAATTTATTTAATAAGATTTTAGAAACTAAAAAGCCAATGAATGAAGGAAGAGCAATATAATATCAATTTATAAGAATAAAGAAGATATTTAAAACTATTCTAATTATCGTGATATTAAACTTATGAGTCATACTAAAAAACTTTGGGAGAGAGTAATTGAATATAGATTCAGATATACTACAAAAATATCAAAAAATTAATTTAATTTTATGATAAAAAGATTAATTATAGAAGCTATTTTTCTCCTTAGGAGGTTAATGGAGAACTATAAAGAAAAATAACAGGATTTTTATATAGTTTTTATTGATTTAGAGAAAGCATATGATAGAGTCCTTAGAAAAATCTTATAGTGTGTGCTAGAAAAGAAATGAGTACTATATTAACATAATAAAAGATATGTTAATATACTAACAAATTTTTTATTACAATAGATTTACATTAGCAATCTACTCTTACTCCCTATCTTTTTGCTTGAATTATAGATGAGCTTACTAGATATATTTAGAATAGTATTTTATGGTGCTTGTTATTTTCAGATGATATAGTACTAGTAGATAAGACTAAGGCTAGAGTTAATCATAAGTTAGAATTATGATGAAATGCATTAAAATCTAAAGATTTTAGATTAAGTAGGATAAAAATAAAATACATGGAATACAATTTTAATACAATTAGAAATGGAGATGAATATCGAATATAAATTAGGGATCATAAAGTTACTAAAAATAATCATTTTTGATATTTATGATCTATTGTTCATAAGAAAGGACAAATTAAAGATGATATTGTTCATAAGATTAAAATAGATTAAATAAAATAAAGAAGTGCAACTAAAATATTATATGATCGTAGAGTACGTGCCAAGTTGAAGAAAAAATTTTATAGGACAATCATAAGATCAGCTATGCTTTATGGCACGGAATGTTGGATGGTTAGAAAAATACATATACATAAGATGAATATGGTGGAAATAAGAATATTAAGATGGATGTGTGGTAATATAAGAAAAGATAGCATAAGAAATAAAATCATTCATAAAAACGTAAAGCTAGCTTTAATCGAGAATAAATTAAGAAAAGGATAATTTAGATGGTTTGAATATGTGTAACATAAATCTAAAGATACACCTATGCGAAAGAATGGCTTGATACATATAGATGGAAAAAAAATAGAGGTAAACTGAAAATTACATGAAAGAAAGCGATAAAGAAAGACTTAAAATCTTTACATTTTATAAAAAAATATAACTCAAAATAAAGCTGAATGAAAAAAAAAGATTTATGCAACCGACCCCAACTAGTTTGAAATTAAAGCTTTGTTGTCATTGTTGTTGTTGTTAGATTTGTTAATTCATGGGACAAAAGACTCTAGATCATATGATTTTTATATGTAAGAATATTAAAGAAAATAAATCACATCTATGATTCAGATCATTAATTTAGAACCTCTATCATCCAATTTTAGTCTTGATTAATTTTGAGTAGGCTTTCTTCAAGTATAGTTCGGTTAAGCTTATTATGTATTATATATTATATATTTTTATTGTATATTATATATAATACATAACATAATTTTTGACATCATACCTAGCTTGGGACAACTTAGACCTTGATTATTTCCACCAACATTAATTAGAGAAATATTTTTTAGAAATACATTATTCAAAGTAAAGATTCATTAAATTGCCAGTTTTTGGAGTGGTTGCTTATTTAAGGGAATCTACCCCTACAGATAGGTACTTTAGTGGGAAAATTTTTTGAGTTCTAATATTTCAGTAATCCAACTTAAGCATTTAAATTATAAGAGAACATTTTGTGGGTTCATTAATTAAAATTCCAAAGTCTGAATTGGCATATGTCAAATTGCATATGGCCCGAAATATGATGTCTAATTTTGTTCATGAAGACCAACAGCAACAATCTCTCAATCTTTGCTTACTGCATGTTCTTAATATTTTTTAGATTAAAGTATACTTTTGGTCTTCAAACTTTCACTCAAAATTCATTTTGGTCCTCAACATTTCAATTGTTACAGTTTTGTCCCTTATGTTTTAAGATTTTGTATATACATGGTTAGTTAAAATTGATGAAATAGTTGATGTGTCACCTTGATGCAAACATGCAACATGTCACTTATTCTATGAGGTGAGACAAATTAGTATCCAACTTGTGATGGGATATTAGAGTGATTTGTCAATCACTTCATCAATTTTAGCTTACTCTGTGCATGTTTATAATTGCACCATTAAATATGAATTTTATCTGTTATCTATGCATGCAAATGTTATCCTGTAGTGATGCTTTATAATAAATATATATATGCATATAATTATATGTAGGAGATTCTTACTTAACGGTAGCTCATATTAGTTCTTTTTATGTTTTCGCATAGCTAGAAGAAGCTTAGAAGCAATGTTGGATTGAAGAATTCGAAATCCAAACTTTGATGTTAGAATTCTAATACCAGACTTTGATATTAGAATTGTATTTGCTTATGTAATTAATCTTGAAAACTAAGTTATTTTGGATTTAGTGTTCTTGTGGAGGTAAGAAGTTATTTATATTTTAGGCCTTGCATATTCTTAAGTTATCTCAAGGGGTTTTGCGGTTATGTCATGCGCTTGATCCAAATAAAGATTGCAGTATGAGAAAAACAATGGCCAAGATTAATAGTTTGTTTGAAATAATAATAATAATAATAATAATAGAATGATATTTTTCTCCTCCTTCCCAAAGGGTCACAAACATTCTCAATAAGCCTTTCTTGTCCAAAGGTTTGGAGAACATTCTTAATCTTAAAGCGTTGAAGGACCCACACGTAACGCAAAACAGAATAACGGATTTCTCCCTTCATGCGAACCCCGTGGCGCTGTCCGACACGATAATATTCTTCTAATCATTCTACCTGAATTTGATGCCGTTCTTTCTCTACGGTCGATCCAGACAACCTCCGGGCGGTCGGAAAAACTCTGCTATAAAAATCCAATCACTCGCCTCTACCGCCTCTATCTCTATTTCTCGTGCTTCTCGGAATTCTCTTCCAGAAATTTTAATTTCAGTTTCAGTTCCACCGAATTTGTCTTGCTAAATTCTCCGCTCTTCTTCGAAGAATACGCTGCCGGCGGGGTTCTTGATGGGCGGGGCGGAGGCGGCAGCGGAGGAGGAGGAGGAGGAGGAGACGGAAGAGTGCCGGACGCCGAGGGCGGCGGAATTCCGGATACCCGAGAAGATGGCCTGCCCGCCGGCTCCGACGAAGCGGAGGAGGAGCCCCTGCCCGGCTCCTCCTCCAACCAAGGAGTTCTTCGTCTCGCCGGAGCTCGACGACTTCTTCGCCGCACCACAAACCCTCTTAAAACCCTTCACAAAATGAGCATATGGTAAGCCGAATGTAGAGAGTAATCTTTGAGGGAGAGTCGCCGGAGAATACCTCTATCTGCTCGCTGTGTGTCTCTTCTTCGATACTGTGAAAGATTTCTATCTCACGATATAAGTAGTGAAGATTTGAAACAAGGATTTTTTAAGCGCAAGGGCCAGCAGAAGTTTGAGAGAAATTGGTAGCAATGGCAATTGGTTGGCAGAAGGGTATACAAAAATAGATCAGATTTCTCAGCACAAAGGAACGATAGAAAACTTTCAGAATCCTATGAACCGTTAGAAAGTAGAATTTGAATATCTTATACCAGATTTTGCCTGAACCCAAGTAAACTAAATTTTCTTTTTGAGATAAATTTCCTGTAAAAAACCCTATGAATGTTATTTCAAGGTTCAAGTACAAATTTCAATCATGATCAGACATAAAAGTGCCAAGTATCTTAGGGTTCAAAGGTTTTGTTGCCAGAGCCCTTTGTTCATGTTATCTAAATATTAGACAATTTTATTAGTTGAGAAGGGCACAAGGTTTTATGACAAGTTCTTATATTACTTATTTTTTTAAATTATATTAAGAATTAAGATTGATGAAAAGCCTTGGCCAAATAAGGGAGCAGGCTAGGATGGAATGAAAGTTTTTTTTTTTTTTTCAATGGTACGTTGGATATTACAAAGTTGGCTAGAAAGTTGTGCATATATGTAAGGATGCATTTAGTAGTTAAAAGAGGTGAAAAGTCACTTCGAAAACATTTAACCCTCTCCTTTTGAAGGTATTTGGCATGAGGTTAATTTTTATAAAAAAATAATTTTTTTCCTTTATCCTCCAATTATTAATGGAGGACAAGTAGATTAATAGGGTTAAATGTAAAAATTATCATAGAAGAAAAAGGAGACCAAATATTAGGATTAATAAAGTATTAAATAATCCTATCATCCTCTTCCATTTCATCTCTTTTACATTAATGATATTAATATGTTAATGATGATATTTTTATCTCTTTTATATTAGTCTTGTTCCAAATATAATTAATAGTTACAATTGTAATGTTTTACCCTTTATTCACAATACAACCAACTATAATTAGCATGAAAATTTTTACACCCTTAAAATTTGTATCAAAAAATATTATTCTTTTAACTTTTCATCTCTACTTTTTAAAACCTCATACGAAACACATTCTAAATATTTATTTATACTAATAGTAAATAATTATTATTCAAAGTAATTATCATTGGCTCTAATCAAATTAGAAAACCAATTATCTGTCATGCCACAAGTTTCTTGGATGCAGGGCGAACATGGAATTAGCATGGCTTAGGTTGGTTCAACGAACCTACACCAATCCCATGTTTCCTCCGCCTAAAGAACTCATGGTGTGATTTAGTGGTGCCCCATAGTATTGGGCTACTGAGGTGTAGACATTCATTCCCTTTTTTAAGAAAAAACAATTATTTGTACCTTTTTTTTTCTTGAAAGGAAATTTAAATATCATTAACACATGGGGTTCTAGGTGTACTCCCAAGTGCCCAAGCATGGACAGTGTCTACATTTAGGGTGGGAATGGCCAAGCCAAGCTTGAACTCGACTAAGCATTACTAGTCTGAGCCTTGCTCTATGAGAATTTCTTAAAACCCAAGCTCAAACTAACCTAACTTACACTTTAAAAAAAATAATAATAAAGTATGCTAGCTTATAACTTTTATTTAATTTTTTTAATTATTATAATAGAAAAATCATTTCGATATCAGACTGGGCTTGTTTCTTCAACATTCGTGCCCTTTAGACCTTAATGCAAATCCAATACTCTTACTCTCTCTCTCTCTCTCTCTCTCTCTCTCTCTCTTTATATATATATATATTCACCCATTCCCACCCCTACCTATATTAAAGTACTGTAGCACTTGGGAATACAAAAGACCAACAAGCATGGATTTGAAGCATATGATATTTTATTCATATATTATCTTTAACCACAAGTTTCCTATTTCTCTAAACTGAATTAAGTTTGATAATACTCCATCAAGTTAGTAAGAAAAAAACGTAGCCCTAAACTTGCAGCGAATGTCCAAATGAAGAGGCTTAGACAACCAAGGATCTTATTTTGTTTAGTGCAAATGAGATGGGTAAGAGTCTATTTTTCTGAAGCATACTCAACTCCCTCTGCATTGAAGCTACTTCAAGCTATTTTTCTTTTGGGATAATCTATTTTACCCTCTTGAGATAAAGTCCGATTTTACTTTGCCAACCTGTGGTTTAAAAAGTGGTACTTAACCTACCAAGGTCGGTTTCCACTTGAAAAGTCTTCTCTACACTTTGATGTAACTTACTAAAGAAAACTATTAAAGATACCAGCCCTATGCAAGAATCCTTATAGAACCTAAGATTTTGCCCATTTCTAGTTTGAAGTACAAATAATTTCAAAATGCATCTTGATTTTTGTATATATCCTTCCAAAGAGGAGATAATCTAACTGATGAGCACCATACTCTCATACCATCTTTCTTTAAGCATAGTACAACCTCCCTATTTGCTTCTTCCAACAACCCTTCGGTCCATAGATTAGCTTCTATGCCCATTTAGAAAGAAGGGCCGAGTTGAAGTTCTTCAAATTCTTGATACCCAACCCTTCTTCCTTCTGATCTCTATAAACACTATCCTAATTTACCAAATAACTAAATCCACTTAACTTATCGTGACCTTTCCAAAGGAAGTCTCTTCTTAATCTATCTATTCTCCAAATTACCCAGTTAGATAGTTTGGAAATAGACATATAGTAGGAAGAAAAAGAAGAAATGATGGCATTAATCAAAGTAATTCTACCATCAATGGATAGTAATTTACCTTTCCAAGAAGCGTCTCTCTAAAGAAAGGGGAAGACCTAAGCAAGTGAAGGAAAGGAGCCCGATTTACAATTCATCATCTTGGCTAAATTCTTTGATTCCTCCTCATTCACATTCATTCCTATCAAATAGCTTTTGTAGAAGTTAATGCTTAATCCTCCTGCATTTTCAAAAGCAAGAGAATATCTTTCACTACTATGAGAGATTCCTTTTCAACAATATAGAAAATCAAGATATCATCTACAAAATGAAGGCTTCTGAGATTTGAGATACAAGAATCGGAGCCAATTCTCTTGATCAATCTGATGCTGCTAGCCTGCTTTAAAAGTATAGAAAGCACATCTGTAACAATAATAATCAGAGCCAACGAGAGGGGGTTACTTGCCTCAAGACCTTATTTACATTGGAGCCACTTTCTAAGGGAGTCATTAATGAGCAAAACAGCCAATCGCAGAAGAGAACCAATAATGAATCCACTCTATCCATTTACCAAGGAATCCTATAGCTTCAAGAAGATCTAAAAGGAAGGTCCAGTTAACTTTATCAAAGGCCTTCTCAAAATTAATCTTACAGAGAACTCATTGAGATTTATATCTTCTGCAATAAGCCACCACTTAATGGTCCATAAGAAAATTCTTAATTATAGATCTTTCTTTTATAAAAGCTGACTGATCCTCATTTATAAGGAGCGGTAGGAATTTATTAAGTCTTCTATCTAAGATTTTAGATATGATCTTATATAAGCTGCTTAGAAGGCTAATTTGGTGAAGGTCTTGTCGTGTAAAAACTCCCTCTTTCTTAGGAATCAAAGTGACAAAGAAATAGTTTAATCTCTTCAAGTTCAAATTACCTCTGAGAAACTCCCCAAGCAAACACAAGATGCCATCTTTGATATGGTCTCAAAATTTTTGAAACAAGAGTAGAGAAAAATCATCCTGAAGCTTTAGAGGATCTGAGAGATTATCATAAAGCCCTACACTTTTCATCCCAACATTTTACTAACTCAAGTTACTTCCGGAGATCATTTGTAGAATTGAGAGGATGTAGACTGCATGCTTTCGCGTCAATCCATATTATTAGAACGTCTAATTACTGGCCATATATACATTGATGTGAGAGGCTACGAAAGGCACCTCCACTAGCGATGGAATTCTTATTTTTCTTTGTGGTCGGCTTAGCTTTACGTAGAGACTCGAGATATCTTAATAATAAATTAATATATTAAGATGACCAATAATACATTAATTATTGGAGAACCTCAAATGGGCCTTCATAATACACTTACATTCTGAGTTTTTCTATTGGTAGAAGTAGGAGAGGACCCTATTGAAAGCAATGTTTGATGCATTAGCATCTACACGTTAAAAAAAGAAAGAAATTTTCCATCTGAAATGGGTGTTGAGGGTTGTGGTCACATTAGCTAGATGATCAATTAGTTGATTTCTTTTAAAAAATATATTGTATGTTAAGTTTGATGTACATTATTGATACTTTTCTTATCAACTTGAGCTTTTCAAACCATGGATTTTGCAACATGGTATCAAAGCGAAGATTTATTGAAGATTATTAGTTCGAGGATGATGCTAAACCTGATATACATTACTAACTCTTTCCCTTATTGTTCTATCAAAGTTGACCTACTAAAGCTTCCTATTTAAGAGTGCTATTGCCTTCATGGCACCATCTTCACTGCCATAAAAAAAATATTACAACCATTTATCAAATAATAATATAAACAAGTCATCAAGCACTAATTGGATAACCAATCAGTCAACACCTTTCCCTCCAATAAGCAAAGGAAAAGAGGAAGGGATATTCGTTCTGAATGTAGGTAGAGGATGATTGCCAAAATAGTTCAGCAAGAAAAACACAAACTTTCTGCATCCAAAAAACCTCTTTCTTTGGTTATTAGTCATCATACCCATGTGCATGAGGTTATTAACATGATATCAATGCCAAGATGGACATTCCATCACCGTTTCCAGCGTCTCAATCAGTACATTTTGTGACATCTCTAATTTCAAGTATCAAGATGGGTCAAGATAAAGGCACGTCTCAGTTTATCGAAAAACCATGACAACCCTGTTCCTTTAGTTTAAAAACTTTGTATCAATGTGTATTTATATGTGATCCATAAAAGTATAATCTTACTTAGTCATGTTAGGAGCTCGCCAAAATTTTGCAGAAATTTGTAAGTTACTTCAAAGCAAAACTTGAAAAGTGAAGCCATAGATGACATCAGGAGTCATGGTCCTAAGTAGACATTCATTTATTAATTAAAAAGATGAGGGAACCCCATCATGGCATTACCTCCCTCTTCTCACTCGTTTCTACATTTGCAACAAATTATAATAAATTAAAAAAAATAAATTTTTATGTTTGGAAATGATCAATTACTTTTGCTATATTTTTCTAATTAAAATTGTGAATAGAAACATACAATTTTTTTTTTGGAGATAAGTTGCAGCCACTCAAAGGTAGACATGCTGGCAATTTTTATGGTTTCCAACCATGATTTGATTAAAAGCCAAGAATTAGTAATATTAAACTGTGGATTTTTTCCATGTGACATTGGGAAATTTATGAGATTTCTATTCACTAACTTGGTCTAGTTTTTGAGAAAAACAATAGTTTTGTCTGAAATGAACAAGGAATGACCAACACCAGATTCATAGGTTTTTAAGGTACATGATATCCTCAAAAATTTTGATGGAAGCAGTGGAAGACTGTGTCAGCCAAGCCAATTTATTTTCTTTGATTAAAACCTCAATGGGATAAGGAGAAGTTTCTAAGCTCCTGCAACCATAGAGCCATAGCAAGCATATTCCAACCGACTTGATTTTGTCAACTTATCCACAACATGCTGACAGAAAAAGTTGGAAATCTTGAAGGTAGCTTGCAAAACTTGGGGACCATATAAAGTGAAAAGTTCCCACAGGTTTTGCTAAAGGCTGAAGCCTCTAATAAAGCACAGCTGAAAGCAACCCCAATGGACCTTAAAGAATTCCCACCACCCATATCTCCACCATATGGCCAATCATGTCATGCCACCTGTTCCCACCACACACATGCACAGCGACACAATGGAACCTGAAGGTGGGCTGGTCATCCCATGATCTCTATTTTTTGTCACAAAATGTTAATCAATCACAGACAGGCGATTTTTTTTATGCACTGTTAGTCTGATATTCTCACTGACTTTTTGTTGTATTAAGCTATCAGTGGGTATCCATTCATGCCAGCTCATGCTTGTGTATGCTAGCTTGTTGAGATTGTGGGCTTTGCTCTTTCCTCTTATCTCCTCCTTGTTCCCTCTGCTCCTCAGACCAAAAAAGAGGATCAGCTACACTTGAATCCATGGCCACTGAGGTTCCAGTGAGAGATGAAAGAGATGAAGTGGTAAGTATAGAAGTTAGACTCTTGTTCCCTTCTCTTTTCTTATTCTAGCATTTATTGGTCATGCAAAGAAAACTGAGAGGCAAAGAATCTAGCTTTTTGTAATTCAGTGGTGGAAGTTGGAGAAAATAAATCTCATCTATTTCTCTTGCTTCTAGTGTTCTACTTGTTTACTTATCTGTTTGGAGCAACAGAGAATAGTTTTGGCATTTATAATCTATGTTCCTATGCAAATATACTGTTTAAGGATTTGGGCACAACCTTCTTGAAAAAAATGCTAACAAAAATCTTAGATGGAGTGACAAGGCTTTGGTATGGATACATGCCAATTCTTAATTAGTTTATCTCTTGATTCTGTATATTTCTTCTTCTTTTCGGTCTACACAAATATGATGTGGAATCTGGTGAACATGAATCACCCAAATAAAAACTTCATGAGTTCAGCCAAGGAAAGCTAGAAAAGATTGAGCCTTTTTCACTTTTTAATGATTTAAGGCATGACTCTCTTTGGTTGTCTTCAAATTGGCCCCCTTGTTACCGCTATTCAGAGTAGCAGGCAGGCAGATGTTGTGTTATAGGATGGACCCAGGCCTCTAACTTGGTCATGAAGTAAGATTACTCTGGATAAGGATCTCTCTCTCTCTCTCTTCTTTTTTGTTTTTGACCCTGGAAACAATTTCTGATAAAACTAGTCTCATATAATGTTTTCTTTAATCTTTTATGTCTAACCTGTGGAGATTTTCACTATGCTACCTTTAAGGTGCAATCTCTGATTTTCTTTTTCCTATTACATGTTGCCTTTTTTTTATTTCTTTTTTGTTGGGTGATAGCAACTTGTCTTTGCTGCTTGGCTGTAGATAGGCTAGTGAATCATGAAAAGGGAAGAAGATGGCAGATCCACCATGCTTTATTTTAGGTTAAGTGATAAGAAGAAAGACTAAGTTCCCTCAAGAACTAGGAAAAAAACAGCAGATAACAAAGCTAGTATCTAATACAGCTCAGAGATTGGATAAAAGAAAGGAAAATCTGAAACCAGAGGAATATCTATTTCTAATACCATGAAGAAAGATACTGTGAAAAGCCCTCTCTCCCAAGATTCAATTTCAGTTCATAACAAAGCATTTATTCTTGTACTTATGTAATTAATCTAGCTTTAGTGCCTTTCTAAATTACTATCTTAATCTCTTAGTATTTTTTTATGAATTTTTTTCTTCTTTGAACTCTTCATTAAAAAAAAGAAAAAGTTCTGCCTCTCAAAATAATGATTTGTTAATTGCTAACACTTATGTTTGTTCTTTTCTTTCTTTTTCTTACTTTTTGAGGAAAAAAGATGGGGATACCCCTGCCTGAAATCATTTCTTCCCTTCTTTGGTCAAAGAAATTTCATGCAGAAGAAGCAAACATCTTGTTTAGTTTCTTCTAACAAAAAATTATATGCCAACACTCTAGAAAAATTAGAAATCAAATATTGCTTGGAAATGTCTGAAGAACTAATGGCATCAACCTTCAAATTAGCCAGGAAAAATGCTGCATTTCATGAAGGGCGAAACATGATTTTGTTGTCTAAAATATTATAATTCAATACTTCTATTAGCAGTTGCTCTTGGCTGATTGGTTGTCTTAAAAACTTTTTGCAGCAAATTGAGGAGACGAAAGTGGATGTTGATATCAAAAATGTTCACGAAGTGAGTGTTTCTCAACCCAAGAATGTTGAAGGAGCACATGAAGAAGAAAAGGTCAAAGTGGAGGGTTCACAAGATGTTGAAGCATCTATAACTGAATCAGAAAAAAAGCCAGAAGATAAGGAAAAAGACACTATGGTCGAACAAGTGAAAACAGAAGAAGATGATGATAAGTCTACTGTAAAACAATTAGTTGAAGTTGAAGTGGAGAACCAAGTTAATTCATCTGATACTCCTGAGCCACCAACTGAGTTAGTAGAAAGCCCAGCAGGGGATACAGAAGCATCTAAAATGGAAGAACAAGAACCTGAAGCACAGAAAGAGCCAACACTTGGAGAAACTAAAGCTAAAGAAAATGGAGATGTGCAAAAATCTCCAGTAGTTTCTGCTGCACCAAGTTCAACATCAGTGGAATCTCCAACAACATCTGCTATGTTGGAGTCTGCACCTGATGTCACTATAATCACCAGTGCAGAAGTTAGTGAGCTTAAAGGAGTTCAAGAAAGAGCATTAGTTCCTGATCTAACAGAAAATAAAGATTTTGATCCCAATTCTGATACTGGTAAAGAGGAATCTATGGAAGAAAGTGCTTCTGCTGCAATTAAGGTTGAGGTTATTGATACCAACATTGAAGAAGAGATGCAAGAAAAGACTATGGAATTTGAAAAGCCAACTTTAAGTGAGAAAACCCAAACAGAGGATCCTACTGAAGTTGTTGAAACCTCTGGGCAAGAAAAGGCTTCAAGAGATATCGAGGTGGTTGAGGAGAAGAAAGATGGAAGTTTTGAGGCCGACAGTGCAACTTTGGTAGAGACCTCCGCAGATCTTGATGTTGTGGGAGGGGAAAGCAATGTTAACACATCGATTAGAGAACTAGAAGGAGGTTCTAAGGAGGCCAAGTCAGAATTGAATCCAGCAGAAGCTATACAGACTACCACAATTGAAGGTTCAGAAGATAAGAAAGAAGAGACTATAAAGGCTGATGAACAAAGTTTAGTTGAACCCACCAAAGTTAGTGGTGAGACAAAGACAGATGTAGAGGCTCCTAAACAAGAAGTTATAGCTAAGACATCTCAACACCAGTCCAATAACATACTATCAAAGGTGAAACAGTCAATTGTTAAAGTGAAGAAGGCAATCATTGGGAAATCACCCAGTTCAAAGACCGTGTCATCCAAAGGAAAAAGATGAGTTAAAAGCAAAATAGAATGGAGAAGAGGTGTAGTTCATTGGGTTTTACTGCCAGATTGTAGTGTGTGTTTGTGTGTGTATATATATCCTATGTTATAAAAATCATCCTCCCATATCTTAGAATCCTGCCTGTGCCAATGCGACTGCAGACGACAATGCAATGAAGCAAGTGCATGTGGATATAGAAGATAAGATGCAATTCAAGAGGATTTCTACTTCAGCAACCAAAGTCACACACAGTGAAGGATTCACTGAGGTCTTGGTCTTTGCTTTATACCTGCAAAGATATAAAATAGAATATCTCATCTGTATTGTTCTTGTTTTTCTTTCATCATGTATGCTTGTGTGTGCTTTGTGATATTTCTGTCTGCATGTATAGAACTTTCAACACATTCTTTTGGTTGATTATGTGGTGTGTATATTTGTAATTTGTAACATAAAACATGTTTTTGATACTTGGTCTATGAATTTTTGCTCAACCTTTGAAACAGGATTATGTGGCTAATATACTTAAATAATTTTCTTTCTTATAATGTTTTTGTGATGAATTTTGGAGGTGGCAAATGTTTGTATTGCCTGATAGTAAACATGTGGCTTGAGTTTCTAAAGACAGCTGAGTTTTCTTTCATTCTTTCAGTTATGATGCATTAGTGGACTTCATTGTTTTTTACATTCATGGCATCATCGCATGCATCATTTGGATATGTACATGTTCATTTCTACTGCAATACTTGATTTTCTACATCATTAGACAGGTTGCGCTTGTACATCATTGTTGCCTTCAAAAGGAAAGCATATGATGGCCCTCAAAAGAAAAGAACATGAGAGCTTGATTTTGGCATTCAGATCATGAAAATAGTATAGTGCAGATGCCTTGTGCAAAACAGAAGGCTTACCTAAAAATGGGGCAAAAGACAGAGTAAAGTTATCTGCAAGCATATTAATAAATCTATCCCATTAAATCTGGCATGTAAAAGTAACACTTCAAATTTCAATGCTATTTTTGCTACAACAACTGACCTTTTTACTGATTAAATGAGAACTGTGACGAAGTCTGTTAAAGTATCCAGTGAATTGCTTTCATTCATATCATTTGCAAGCCATTGTTGCATGTAAGGTGGCAAAAATGGACATGATTTATTTACTCGATCCATATTTTATCTGCCATAAATGAATTTGGGTTTGAATTAAATAGGATCGGGTTGTAGATGGGTTAATCTATCTAGACCTGCATATTTAGTGGGTAGGGTTTAGGTTTAATGTACTTAACCTATTTAAGTAACTAATTGGGTCAGGTTGCATCAATTTTGATCCATTTATTCAATCCATTTATATTACTAGTTAGCAGGTTAAACGAATTAAAAAGATTAATCATTTTATTATTGGTTAACAGGTTAAATGAGTCTGATCAAGTTACCTCCATTTAATAAACGAATTGGATTCGGATTGATAGTTTTTATGAATAACCCATATTAAACCCAATCCATTTCAACCCGTTTGCTAACCCTAGTTACATGGCATTTATCAAATCAAACATCATAATTTCCCCCAGAGAAAGGTAACAGTTGTCATCTAAGACAGAAGCTTTTTCAGCCTCTGAGCTGACTATTTATTTGTAAGACATTTGTCCAACAATGATATGAAACGCAATGGGTTTGAGTGGTGGAAGACAATGGACAATTCACTTCCCAAAGAGAAAGATAGCTTTCTTTTAATTGTTGTAGGTTTCATGTTTTTTAATCTTTTATTTCAAAGAGTTAGATGGTCAATTCGTCAATAGAAGCAATTTAAGAGGGAACTTAATTTTAGAATATAAGGTGGTTAGAGGTGACACTATATGATCCAACCCATCGCCTTGACCTATAATCAGCCTACTTTAAGTAGTTTTGGATTTGATATAAATAGGTTTAGGTCATGAATGGATCAGCTTGTTGATATTCATTTATTAAAGAGGTCAAATACAACTTTAAACCTCTAGCCCGTTCAACCCATTTTGACTTGTTTGATAATCGGATTTAAATCCAACCTATTTGGACTATTTAAAACCAACCTAATTTGGTTAAGCCAGTCTGCTTGCTTTAAACCCATTTAATAGTTAAAAACCTCTCTTATCCTATTTGACCTGATTTGACCTGTTTAATAAATTGATTATTGAGTTAGATCAAATTACTTGTTTAATAGGGAGGTCAAATTTAAATCCAAATTGTTGACTTGTTTATCAAATATGTTGGGTTCTATTTGACAAAATTTTGATTCGACTCACGTTTGATCTAAAACTTATATGACCCAACCGAATCGATTACAATGTCTGGAAGTGATGATTACATCATTTAGCTTTCATTGGCATTTAAGCATATCATACTTCCTTCGCCTTAGCCTGATATAAATTTTTCCTTTATTTTTTTTTTTTTAATGTAAATGGTGAATCCAATGTACATGCCAAAGATGTCCATTTCAGATGAGCATATACATCAAGAATATGCCAAACATCTCTCTTCTTTCAATTATTTATAATAAGACATAAAAGGCACACTAAATGTAAAAATTTTCTCAATTTTCTCCAAATGTAATCTTCAATAATAAGAAATAGAAACGGATACATGGTATTATTCATAAAGATGGTAAAAGTTGGCGTTTTGTGAGATTCTTTTTTTCAAGAGGCCGAACTTTGATCCCCAAGACCAAGTCCGGCCTCTTTAATTAGTCGGGTTTATTTTCAAGCCCAGCTTGTCCCACCAAGCTTAAACTCCAGGCCAAATTGCTTCAACCCTCGAGTGGGCTTGGCGGGCCGTTCGACCCACGAGTCAGACTTTAATCTCCAAGCCCAATCTGGCCCATTTAATGGCCAAGCTTATGTTCTATCAAAATTTTTTTAAAAAAATAAAAAATAAATAAAAAGAAAAAAGCCAGACCTGTTGAAATTAAGATCTTAGCCCAAGCCTGCTCAAATTGCTTCAAGCTCAAGCAAGCCTTGCAAGTCATCCAGCTTGGTTATAACTATTCGATCTACATCTACATTTATACCCATATTATTGTATCAGTATCTATTTAAAATAAATATGAATATAAACTTTAACATCTAATTCATATCTGGTATCCATTATTGCTAAATAACAATGGATATGGATATGAATATATTAACATTGGATCCATTTTTAGCCCGACATCATCTGCCAGAGCGCCCATTGGCATGGGATCATTGGCTTATTAGAGAGGAGAAAAACATTGCAGAATCCTATGTAAGGCATATATATTTTTAACAAGCTTATGCAACTGAAAACAGTTGATAAGAACATCTGTAACATATTCATGTCTAAAAATTTAGTTTAATGAGATGAAGATATCATGCTACTTAATATGTCACTGTGCAACCCACTTTGTTTCTATTTAAATTCTGCACACATATGGATCCATACGTGTTGTGTTCATGTACTTTGGATTTAATTATGTTTACAATGGCTAGATTATAAGGTGCAAAAAGTGTTACCTTGTTGTGTTAGGAAAGAATGGCAAAAGCCCTTCCTCCTGAATGGCCTACATGCATCTCTTTACAATGCGTAAAAAATGAACAAGGTGTAAAAATAAACAATAGAATATCAATGTAAACTAAAGATTAAATTCAATTTCTGCATTTGCTTATATGACATTGTTATTAAAAATATTCAATAGTGAAGCTTCTTTGTTTTGTAATTAGAAGCAAAGAAGATGCTCAAATTCAGAATTAATGACCATAACAAGAAAAGGGAGCAAAGAATCTGCATAAAGCACAAGGCAAGTAGAAGTTGGCACATGAGAATTGAATTCAAGCAAGCAAAGCTACTCCACTTCATCTATCTATATATATATATATATATATATATATATATATATATATATATGGGGATTGGTTTCTCAAATACTAAAATAATTTATTTGCATACAACAGCCATAATTGTGACTTCCATAAAGAATATTGATACCACTGCATCACCATAAATGTAAATCAAGAAACCTTATGTAATATTTTAAGCTCATCTGTTGGTCCAATTAATCTATCAATAGGTTGAATTTATATGGCCTTAAAAATTTGAGTACAAATTAATTGGTAAAGGATGAACCGTTCAAATTTTTCTTTTCCATCCGACATAAGGCTACTTCGAGATATTATAATCTCTCCTACTTATCATCATCATCGCACGCCACAAGCTAGCCAAAATCTACCTCGAGCCGAATCGTTGATGCTGCAAAAATGGCTCACTATGGCAGGAATCAACTACCATTCCATGGATAGTCTTTTCTTCCTACCCACCAAATTCCGTATACTTGAATTGGCTTTGATATCATTTATAACGCCAACAGTCCATCTGCTAGCCCAATTAATCTATTAACAAGACAGATCCACGTGGTCTTAAAACCTCGAGTGTAAATTAATCGATAATAGGTGAACTTAAGTTATAAGCTCTTCAAACTTTTCTTTTTCATCCAATGCGAAACTATTTTGGGGTGTTACACCTTTATTCCTACAGTTTGAAAGAACTAGGACTTACATGACTGCAACAAAAAAGAATTTCAGAGGGACTTAATGTAATTTCTACTCTAGAAATGGAGAGGTGTGACCACATCAACTTAGAAGTGGAAAACAAAACGAAGCATGGAGATTTAACTAAACTAAAGAAAGAAGATTGCTCTTTTTACCACTTGTCTCAGCTAGACTTGCAACTGAATATGGGCTGCTTGATTGTTCCTCAAAGCTGAACCATTTGCAGGCTCAGTGCAGTCTCATCTTTGACCTGGAAAACGTATCTTGGATCCGGATCCAGCTTCACCCTCGAATGCAGCTCTGATCCTGGTTTGCCTGCATCTTGTTTGCTCTTCCCAAAGCCAATCCACCCATAGTGAAGCAATGCTGGCTTCTCTTCACCCCACTCAGGTCCCACCACCAGCCTAAATGTCCCAATCTGCTGCTTCCTGCTGGTGACACTGCAAAGGGACCCTTGCTTCCCATGGAGACCACAATGGTGCTTGGAAAATATCCTGGGGCCAGGTAATTCTGTTTCAAGAGGTGCGAGAACCAGGGGGGAAAAAAATAAGCTGAGAAAGAGCATTGTAGTTCTTCACTCAGGGTGTCAGAGCCAGAAAGAAAATAAAGCTACACAGCAGCAGCATTATCAATGACCTTTTGAAAGAAAGCAAGATATTGTAGAAATATATGTTAGATCTTCTCTACCAAAAAGAAAGCCATGCAGAGGCATACAAACTGCATTGCATCATGAATTACTTTGCAAGTGCTCCAAGTATCTACTAATGATGAAAAGGAGCAATTTACGTGTAAAAAAGTAATGCGTTCACCACAGACATGGTTGAAGGGTACATCTGAAGTCTGGCTTAAGAGTATTTACAGTAATGATATGAGAATGTACAGATGCTCTGTTTTAGCTCCTATGCGGAGATGCAAGACAATAAGCAATTAGGCTACATACAAGACAAATATAAAACATGGAACGAAGGAAAAATAAAGGCTAAGCATGAGATGTAGTTTTAATCTTCAACCAGATCTTGGAAAAAACAGAGTTTTTTTGGGTGGCCTAGAATTGATGATTCATCGAAACAGCTTAGCGACAGCTGCAGCTGTCGCAATGGGAGCTTGTTTGTGAAGAAATTTGCTAGCATCTCTCCCTCCAGGATACCCAACATAGAGCATGAGAATTGAAAACTTTGAAGAAAGTATTCACTACTCTGGTTTGAACAGAATTCAGCAAATCTAGATGGTGGATGCAGCACATCCATATTTGAGCTGATCATGTCCCAGATTATCATAAAGTTCAGATTACACAGCCTCCGACACTTCCTCGAGTTTCTTGTGGAGATTTGCCTCTTGTTCTAAGTTAGTTCTTCAAACAAATCCAAAGGAAACCTTCGATCTTCAGAGCCATTTTTAATGACCACAGAGAGGGGGCGTGGATACATTTGCTGCCTCTTTTGTTAATGCATTTGTATAAAGAATCTGTGGAAATGGAGGCTGTGTTTTCTTGCATCCATGCAGAGAGGCTGTGGAAAAGGAGGCTGTGGGAAAGGAGGCGTGGTAGTTTCTGGGAAGTGGCGACATGAAGCCAAGGCAGGGGGAAAAGGAAAACCTACAGCCAAAAGGCTCCAAGCTCTGTGAGAATGGAGGAGGAGTTCGGTTGGTGGAACCTCTAAAGCGAAAAAAGCATGAGTGGGGTACAACAATGCAAGCATGGTATTTTGGAATTTCCTTTGGTAAATGGTAAAGCTACCGAGATTCCAAGGTCGATCACTTTGCTGGTAGAAAACCCAGTAGCCCTTCATCAGGGCAAGGAAGATACGAAACCTCACCCATTAGCCCGGAGCAAGAACCTCAGCAAGACAGAGCCCCTCCTCCCCTAACCCTACCCCCAGGCCATCAGGACGCCCACCGCCCGACCCGGCACCCTAAGACGCGCGAAAAAGATAGCGGCCAACCGCGTCTCCCGGATGCTGTTTCTCGCCGCCCCCCATGACAAACACGTCAAGAAATCCTGGCGCGATCGGATGATCTGGCTGTTCTTGATCGTGTCCGCCATTTTGGCCGCGGCCGTGATGATCACGGGCATCATCGTCTTCGCCATCTACATGATCTACAAGCCCAAGATACCCTTCATCAACGTGGCCGACGCGCACCTCAACACCCTGGACTACGACCAGTCCGGCGTGCTCGACATCGAGATGGTGCTGACCATCGTGGCCGAGAACGACAACTCCAACGCCCACGCGAGGTTGTCCCGCCTCAGCTTCAACCTCAGGTTCCACGGGATAAAGATCGCGGAGCTGCGGGCCGACCCGTTCGACGTGCCCAAGAACAGCTCGATCCCGCTCGTCTACCTCGTGCCGTCGGCGCGCATCCCTCTGGACCAGGGGGGGATGGAGGCGATGGATGCGGCTCTGAAGCAGGGCGTCGTGCCCTTCGGCCTCCAAGGGCAGACGAGGACGCGGTGGAAGTTGGGGATTGTCAAGTCGGTGGGGTTCTGGACCCACCTCTCCTGCGAGCTCCGGTTCTCCTGGCCCGACGGGAGCGTCGTCAACCCCTTGAATTGCAGCTCCAAATCCCACTGACGCCGGCGGTGATGGAGGTGCCATCT
The DNA here is from genome assembly GCA_017589505.3 of Metroxylon sagu. Lineage (NCBI taxonomy): Eukaryota > Viridiplantae > Streptophyta > Magnoliopsida > Arecales > Arecaceae > Metroxylon > Metroxylon sagu. Next base: position 838,438 of record JACVBY030000580.1, on the reverse strand, counting down.
CCAACGCAATTTTTCTTCTTCTTCTTCTTCTTCTTCTTCTTCTTCCAGTGTTTTCGTTTATAGCTTTCTAAATTCTTACATGTAGATTCCTGTTTTAGATCATGTTGAATGGTTGGATACATTCGGTCTAAAGAGATTTATTTTATAAGAGATAAGAGTAGACAAGAAAAGGCAGGCGCCGTCTTCAACAGAATTTTTCTTGTTCTTAGTTTTTGTTTGCAGCTCTCTAAATTCTTATATGTCGATTCCTCTAGAACATGTTGGATGGTTCGATATAGACAAAAAATCCAGTGATGCAGGGCAGAAGGATTAGCCTTACTTTTCTTTTCTTTTTTTCTTTGTTTTAACTTTTTTTTTTTTTTTTTGGACTGCACTCCCTTCCTTTCCCCCAAAGCTGCTCCAATCGCCAGAACTCGAACCCTCTCTGCTGCCAGGGAAAAAGCTCTTTCTTAAAGGGGAAGAAAGGTTTATTTTTTATTGTTTTTCACCAACTTCCTTCTTTTTCAACTGAGCCTTCTCTTATCAGCTCAATCCTTCCAGCTCCCAACCTCTCCATCGCCGAATCTAGAGCAGAGACACTGTCGAGGCCTTAACCCCACCAAACTCCGTTCCTTTCTTTGCCGCTTTCTTCGTCCCGCAGGCGCTCGCTCGCCCGCCCGCCCACTTTTTTTTTTTTTTTCTTCAAAGGATCGAAGTAGGCTCTCTCGTTCCGATAATGAAAAAACAAAAAAAAAAAGGTTTCTAACATTACCAGATAATGAGGGTAATAAAATTAAAAACAACACGCCAACGGCTCAAATTCAAATTCAAAAAAATAAAAAAAAGTGATTTTTGAGTTCACAACGTAAAATTTTTAGAATATATTTAATTGATAATACATTAAGCGAATCATATTTAGTAAATCAAATTATATCTATCTGTATTAACTAAAAAGTATCTATTTGTATTGAGCAAATCATAGTTAGTGTCAATTTATATGATGCATTTATTAAATGAGTTATACATATTATAATGTATTATTTATGTGATAATTGTATTATATTTATATTTAAATTTTTAATATAATTAATTAATTATATTATATTTATATCAACTCATATACTATTATTTTTTTTGATACTCAATGAATGCGATATGAAAACATAAATGGTCATTCTTAATTATTATTATTTTAAAAAAATTAAATTAAATTAAATAAACTTTATGTGGCATCACCATCATTTTTTGAAAAAATTTAATATAAAAATTTTATTTTTATTTTTTTTTACATTTCTAAGAATAGCAACATAATTAGTAATGGCTGTTACCTTTTTAATTTTTTGCAAATATGTTTGGGAATTATTATTATTTTTTATTTTTACGGCAGAAGATATAGTAAAATATTTAATTTTTAAAAGAATAATGAGGAAGAATAAAAAATAATTTTCAAGAAGTTAATTTTAAGAAAAATTATATTTTTAAAAAATTGTTTCAGTTTTCAAAGAAGTTATTTAAAAAAAAATATGAAAGTGAAAAAAATTTTACGTTCACTCTTTCACGAAGATTACGTTTAAAAATAAAAAATAATATAATATAATCAAACATATTTTTTATCTTAAATTTTGTATTTTTATTTTTAAAACAAATAAAAAAAAAGATCCCTATTAAATCCTCGATCTATCGCTCTTCTTCGGAGTTGGGCTCTCTTCATCTGGTCAAAAACAGTTCCAATCTTGGCAGGCTTTGAAGCCCAAATACCGAATTGCGTTGCTAAAACATGTGCAGAATTTCCAAGCGATCAAAGAGGGATATATATATATATATATATATATAGAGTCAACGTCCTCCTCGGTGGCTCTTTCTCGTTATTACGGCAGGCAACCGTTTTATTAAAAGAAAAAGAGATTGAAAATAAAAAGAGAAAATAAGAACGAATGGTTCTTCTTCCTCTCCACCGTTGTTTGGATGGCTCGCAGTGATGCCGAACTTGACGGCTGTCCTTGCCCTGGTCCTCTATCACACAAGGCTCATCCTCTTCTTTGGATTAATTTTTATTATTTTTTTATTAAAATAAAATAATATTTATTTTAATTTATTCATCACCATATTTTCATCATTCATTGACATCATTTTCTTCGCTAACCATCCTTCATACTACCACCACCACCACCATCGTTACCATCAATGTACCATCATCATCACCGTATCTCCAATACATCCATCACCATATTTTCACCACTCATAATCATTATTGCCACCATACCTTCACCATCCACTACAACATTGCCATCATACCTCCATTACTCACCACCAAAAGCACATACTTATGGCATCCAATATTATACCTTCACCATCCATCATTATTTTTATCATTTATCTTTCACCATCAATTATCATCACTACAATACCACTACCATCTACTATCACTATCACCATCATTAGTGCCATAACCACCATTATACCTCTACCTTTCTTCATTATTATATCTCTATCATCTCATTATTCTTCACCACACCTCCACTGCTCCCTACTACCACTACAATCACCACCATCCGCCATTCGCCATCCACTACCATACCTCCACCATATATCATCACTATTACAATAATCAACAACTATTTATATATAAAAGTACCATACTCTCTCAATTATATTTATTTATAAATTTAAAAATAAAAATATTTGCATATTAAATAACCATAGCAATGAGTTTTAATCAGCTCGTTTTTCTGACTTTATTTTACTAGGTTACATGCAATTTATAATCATTCATATGGTAAGAATTATTTTTGATTATGAAGGAATCAAGATTTTATTCTAAAAAATCTCATGGTTGACAATTATCAATACGAGATATAGTAAAAATAAGATAAAAAATTATCTAAAATAATTTTAATTGAAAATAGTTTGATAAGGTCAACCTATCAATGCCACCTAACAATTATTTCTTACCTTGTACCTTCTATGCAATGATATTTGCCCTTTTATGTCCAAGTCCATGATGAAAATATTCTATATTTATTTTTTCTTTGCAAACATGATATAAAGGTTCAACATAAACTTAAAAAATATTAGTAAGTGTTTGATTCACTATAATCTATATTAGTAATATAAAATTATCACATAAATTACTATATTTAGGAATTAGTTATAGTAATTATTTAATTTTTAAAAATATAATATTATTATAAATTATGATAATCTGATTTTTATTTAAAAGATAGGTATCTCAAGTTATCCAAGTCTAATAATCTTAAATTATATTCTAAATTTTTATATAAAAATTTTGTAATATTTAATTCAATTATATATTTAATAGGCACTCAGTAATATTTGAATATATTTAAGACTATATTTATATTTAACATTAAATATATAATATAATATATTATATTGAAATTAAATTTGGTATTAATATAATATTTCATATTTCAAATACTATTCTATATTTATGTAATAATATAAAATATTAAATTTAAAATTATTAACATTATGATCTTCTTGCATATTAAATTATTATATATAAATATTGTAATATATATTAAATAATTTATATATATTATCTATAATATATTATATATTAAATAATTTATATTATTTAAAATATTATTAAATGTATTATATTATTATGATCCTAATCTCTAAGGCTTCAGGATTACTAGTTTATTACAATACATCCTTTTGATGAGTTGGAACACTTCATCTTTGTTATGAAAGAGTCTTTTGTATGGACGGCAGGGGCTGAGGGACATCTTTGTTTCCTTTTCATTTCATGCGGTCTTAAAGAGGGGACAACATGGATGTGTAATGGGCAAGACAAACTTACCTAGAAGCATTGAGAGAGCTAGAGGCTGGAAGAGGATAGGAGAATAGTTGGTCACAACGTTTCCTTTAGGAGCTAGGGTAGGTTTCAGGATGTAAAGATCACCTAGGATTCTTTTAGAGGTTAAGACAAGGACAATGTTTCCAGATGTTAGGATGATTATCTTCATATCCTTGGAGAAAGTGTTGGTAGGTGAGAGAAGAGGACAGTTGGCCACGTAGTGACAAAGTGATAGCATGTAGAGATAGTAATGATAATGAAGGTGATGATGATGAAATAGGTATCGTCATGAGAGTACATAGCAGAGCATCTGTGATACCCTAAATTTAGTTTTATATTGAATGGAAAAGAAATGGATGATGTGCTTGTAACTCAAGTCCATTTGCTACCTATTAACTTTCACTCGAGTTTTTGGGCTATGTGGTTTCAGCCCGTTAGAAGTTAATTGGGCTAGCGGGGGTGGCTTGGGGCATTACAAATGGTATCAAAACCGACTTGAGTGTGCGAAAGTTGATAGGCACGAGAGGCTACCCATGGGACGGTGGTAGAGTCCGTCATGACGTAGAGCCATCCTTGCAGCACCAATGATCTAACTCGAGATAGATTCTGGCTAGCTTGTGGCATGCGACGAGGGTCGCATTATAAGCTAAAAAGATTGTAATACCCCAAATTTAGTCTCATATTGGATGGAAAAGAAATGGGTAATGTGCTTATAATTCAGGTCCACTTGCTACCCATTAACTTCCACTCGAGTTTTTGAGCCACATGATTTCAACCCGCTAGAAGTTAATTGGGCTAGCGGGTGGCTTGAGGCATTACAACACCATCGAGTGCAAGAAAGTCGAAGGTGAAGAGGATGGATGATTGATGAGACTAGGGCAAAACGAAGAGGATGGATGATTGATGAAACCAGGGCAAAACGAGGAGGGTAAAAGGCCCTCGAAGCAAGTGGATAGCAGGAGGACCTTACTTGCTTATTTTTTTCGTTTGACAATTTTCTCAAAGATGATACACTCGATATTTAGATCATAGGTCCTATCTATCTATTTTCTTACAATCAAAAAATGAAAAGTTTTGTATTAATATTTAAGTTAATTCATTTGATAGTTTCTTCAAAGATAATGTACATTGAATGAAGTGATCTTTAAAAATATAAAGCTCCAATACCGAAGAAGCGAGCAAAGAGAAGCATATGACTAAAGAAAGAAAAAAAAAAAGCTAATATTTCTTCACGATCTACTACCACATCATGTTCTTAAGTTATTTTTAATTAGTATTTAAAAATAATTCATACAATGCAAAGATAAGTAACTAGTGTATATATATATATATATATATATATATATATATATATTATTTCATGAGATTACGTCATGCGTTATTTTTACTTGATTATTATCATGTAGTATTGTGCCATGTATTTTTTTTAACTTAATTATTATAGGGCCTGCCATGATCGTTCTCCATCGTTCACATTGTAACCAGCTTTTTATTTTTATGTGGCTTCTATAAAATATTCTTACCTGTTATTTTTCTTTCCATTAAAGACCGACAAGCGTGTCACGCCCTCAATTTCTTTTTAATTAATATTTAAAAATAACCAGTGCAACACACGTGCATAAAATTAGTCTAATAAAATAAAATTAAATATATAAAAAAATAAGGGATAGAAGAAGGGGTGGGAGGTGGAGACAGCTGTAATCGACATGGAAGGTTCTTTATTTTATTATTTCTTCAGTTTCTTTCTTTTGTTAAAAAAATAACAAAAATAAAAAGCCGGGAAAACGGGCCTCCACTCGCTGGGAAACGAAAGCAGCGGGATGGTGACGGGTTCCCAAGAGACGAAGCAAAGGTTATTGCCGAGCGGCCCGGACCAGAACCCAAAAATTAAAAATAATTTAAAAATTATAATAACCTTGATGCAAGTCATGACCTTGCAACTTGCAATATATATTATAATTTTTCTTTTCAAAAATATGCTTTTTAGCCTTAAACTTTCTCTTAAAATTCATGAGGCCTTCAAACTTTTTATTGTTGCTATTTAATTTTTTTAATATTATATTTCTAACATTTTATTACATGCTCAACTAGAATTGATAATGTAACTGGCATGCTATTCGATCAACTAATTCATACTTTCATATTTAAATTATATCAATTTTAATTAATCTTGTATAACAAAATATTAAGATTCTAATATTTTTAAAATATAAAAATTAAATTATAATAACTAAAAATTTAAAAATTAAAAATATATTTTTATTTTTATTTATTTTGATTTAATATTAATAAATAAATAACTTAACACTCCAAATAAGAGAGACTTAGGCCTATTTAATTGTAGCAAATGTTTTTTTAGTTTTTCATTTCCGGTTTTTATCACCATTTATAGATCTTTTTTTCAAAAAAAAAAAAAAGAGAAAGACACATTCATTTGTTAAACATAAAAAAATATTTTTTAACTTTTTTTAAAAAAATGATTGTAGAGGATGGTTGATGGTAAAGGTACAATGATGAATGGTAGAAGAGATGACAATGATGATGGGTGATGAAAGTGTAGTAGCGGTGATAGCAGTGAGTAGTGAAAGTAATAATGGTAGTGATGATGGATGATAGAGGAGGGTGGTAGTCATAGTGAATGACATAGATATATTAGCAGCAATGGTAGGTGGTGGAGGGATGGTGGCAGTAATGGTAGTAGTAGTGGTGATGATGATGATGGTGGTGGTTAATTGTGGAGGTGGTGGTTTGTGGTAAAGGTATAGTGATAGATGAAGTAGGTATGGTAGCAATAATGATAGAGGTATGATAGTAGCGATGGTGGAGAATGATAGAGAAGAATGATAGAGATTGATGGTAGTGGGTAGTGGAGAATGATAGGTATAGTGAAGATATTGTGGTAATGGCAGAGGATGATAGAGAAAGTGATAATGATGGAGGTATGATGGTGGCGATCGTGATACTAATGGTGAATGATGGAGATATGATGATGGTAGGGATAATAGAAATGGTGGATATTGGTGGTAGATGGTGAAAAGTGGTTGATAGTGAAGATATGTGGTGAGAAATATAGAAAAAATATTACTTTATTTTAAAAGAATTAAAAATAATGCAAAATATTCTAAAGATATTTTTCACACTTAATATGCATTTAAAAAAAATTAAAAATATAATTTCCTAATTTTTTATTAAAAAATATTAGTTTTGAATTGAATATCTTACCTTTATGTTTTCATGAAATTTTTTTTTGAAAAATACTTCCAATTTTTTGGAACTAAACAAGCCCTCATCCTTCTGAGAGCACGTAAATTAAGCTCTTGTGGCTCCCATATGTTAGTGAGGCAAAATCAAAAAGGATAGGCAAGTAATATGACCAAAGTAAAGACTGTTATCTTTTATCTCACTTGTGAGCAATATGATTCATTACTTGCCAAGCAAAGGCTACATGATGGAGTCTAACATGATCGATCACACATTCTTGCCTATGATTCCATTGGAGTTCTGTATTTAATCTCTTCAACCATTAGCATTTTTTCTTGCTTCCTAAAGGTTTGGTATCCCATGTGAAAAGTCACAAGAAAAAGATAGAAGCATAGTGGACACCAATTGATTGATGAGGCAAAATTATTCAGCCTTCTATAAAAGAACACATGACAACTAGATCCATGTTAACATCATCGATAATACGACAATACTATTGATAAGATGATTATAAAGCATATGGCCAATAAATCGACAAGTGGATCATGCATGACAAGACATGATGTGCATATTTCTTAGTAGGCTAGTTGGAGCAGGGTATAGATGTAGATTCTTAACTCCTTGTTAGCTAGTATGCATAAGGCTACAAATGAAATGAATCGATTTGTGACCAAACCGATTAGATCTCTTCCAAGCCATATTTAAAGACTTGTTAGTCAAGTGAGATTAAGTTTAAAATTAGATCCAAACTAAATTTTGGATTGGCTTCAAATCTATAATTTTCGATCTGACCTAATTTGAACCTGATCTGACCCAATTTATTAACATCGATTATATAAATCTTATTTTTCTTCACTCTAATTATCTTTATTAATTCTTTAAATAGACGCTCATTTAAACTATTTTTTTTTTCATCTTAACAGTTGGATCTCTTATCCTCTATTTTCACTTAATTATATCTAAATATTTATATTTCATTATTTATTCCGATAGATATTCTTATTTATAATATTTTTAAATATATTAATAAATATTTTAAAAATCATAATTTATAAACCTAAGGATAATTAATGACTTGGATAGAACTAAATATTTTTTCATAAAAAATTAAGGTTAAGTTAGCTTTCTTTAATCTTATTTAAATTTTTTTAATAGATCTAAACCAATTACAAGATTTAACTATAAAACAATACTTACATGCTTAATTCAAATAGAAATAAGACTTAATCTAATCTCTCATCCTGAATATAAATATTTTAAATTGGATATGGGTTATGCTTGATCTAGAATTGACCTGAACAATCTATTGGGTCTAAATTTTTTTTTATAAACTTAATTTGTTTTGATCCAATTATAATTCAAATGTAAAATTGGATAGGATTAAGGTCAGGCATGACCCAACTTAGCCCGAACCTTTTTCATCCTAAGCATAAAGTACCATGGAATATGTTGCATCATATCATATATTGGTACCACTCTCATGGGAAGCAGAGGATGCATGCTGCTTGATAGATAACAAATATGGAGATGGATTTAGATCTTGATTACTCTCCATCGGAATAAAAATAATATCAATAGAAAAAAGATATTTTAAGTTCTTCGTCCATATGTTAAAAATCTAGGCGTCAACATCATGACATACTAGTAAGCATGAGATTTAATTTTTTTTTATATTTTTTTAATCTTCGACCATTAGCTTGGATATTTAATAACTAAAAAATAATTTAACATAATAAATTTGCATATATTTTGATATGTATCAATTGAATATATTAGGATGCATTAGTTTATATAGTTTATATTGATTATATCATCTTGGTAGGTGATGAAGGTTAACACGCTTTGGCTTTGATATTTTGGCAATTTAAGATGGAAATCTTGCTCACGTATCCAATAGCACATCACCTTCGCTAGACATCACCTTCACCAGACTTTGCCAAATGCAAGGGGTTGGGATCCTGAAGTGAATGCTTGAAATACCATTTTCTTTTTTTGATTGTGCAAAGTGGATGACGAAGACTTCATTTTAAAAAGTATTTTCTATATGATAATAATATATCCAGAGACTAACTCTAAAGCGAAATGCTTTTACTTTAGGTGGACGATGATCCATAGAATAGATGAAGAGGATAGTGATTTAAAGAACAAAAAGTCTAACAGCAAAAGCTAACATGTCCACCAGAATGACGAGAAAGAGTGTGAAAGATGGGAGGTTTTTCCGATGAGAGCCCTTTGACGATTAAGTTAGTTGAAGAAGGAGATAAAGATGATCAAAGATGAAACTTATAGCCTTATATATATTTAAATATAATCAAATATATATATATATTCTCTTTAGAACTTATCATATCCAATCCAACTCAGTAGAAAGTCTTTAAAAAGAGAGGTTCTACATAAATTAACTATTAACAGAATTCGACATCCCCAATTTTTGAGGATGGTAGGTTCTACATATGCGGCAGTAAAGAGTATTTTTCTCTCTCCATGCAACTACTTCTTCCCTCACTATTGATTTAAATTGGATTTATTTAGAAGATGACTTATCGAGGCATCATAACAATCTCTTAAACGTTGCGATGACAAAGCTATTTTGAGGGTCAACCATGCTAACTTCTATAAAAGCCGCCTCTCTAAGTTAACAACTTGCAAAATTTATGAGGACACTCATAAAGTTGCCCATATTGAGCAAACTCTATAACCATGTGTGAGCTCGTGTGGTCATATTTTTGATTTTTAATCGATTGTATATTAAAGAGTCCTTGGATATTAAAACAAGGTCAAGTTTTAAATCGGTAACCCTTTGAATATATATATATATATAGCTTAAATTGACTGTACATAATAGGATCTTTATTATGATTTAATAATGTTAAAGATTTAGATGATACAGATTTTACATCGATAATCTGAGCTTTTAAATGTAGTCTATTACACCTAAAATACTTACATATAAAAAATTATATAATTTTAAAACTACTAGCTTATGCATCAAGTAATTAAAAAATTAAATAATTTAAATAATATAAAATATTATATATTTTTTTGCTCTCTTGATGCATGGGATAAGGATCCTTAAATCATATGACCTTTTATGTATAATCATTTTAAGAGTAATATATTACATTTAATGACTCAAATCATTGTTTTATGATACTGATAATTTAAAATTAAATTTGATTGGATTTGAATAGAGATCCTATATAGATAGACATAGAGATCTTAGCTTGGCTACATAAAGACAATCTCTACTCATTCAATAACTCTATATTTAAATAATAAAAATTTTACATGATAATATAAATTATTAAATATGAACCATTAACTTTATAATATTTACATGTTAAAAATTATATAATTTGAAGATTGTTACCTCACTAATTAAAAGGTTAAAAATAAATTTATTATTTTATATTATCTTAATTATTTTAATTTTTTAATTATTTAATGCAAAACTATAAATTATATTTAATGTATAAATATTTAAAGATGATAGAACATATTTAATAGTTGAGGTAGGTCGGCATGATATGACATAGAATATAAGAATATATGAATGGATGATTCATTCAAGCTTAATTTAGTGAAGCACTTTCTACATATATTATACTGTACATTTATTTTTTATTATAAATGCGTCCATAAAGTCAAAAAAAAAAAAAAAAAAAGTTACATGTTACCATTTTTTTTTTCTTTTTTTTTTTTTCAGTGTTCTTACGGTAGACAAATGACCTAACCTTTTCTTATTCCACCCAAGAAAAAGCAAAGAAAAACCTAACTTTTATTCACTCAAAAGTTGACCTGACGATTGTGACCTAACAATTTTCCTTTTTACCCCACGTTTAAAGGTAAAAAAATTCCAGTATGGCCACGCGTCACGATTTCGCTCGCCCTTTCTTCGAATAAATAATGTAGACATCCCCGTTGTGTAGTTGGCATAACACCCAATCATCAGCCAAACACCAGAGAGAGAGAGAAGCTCGCTTTCTCCTACGCCGCCGCCGCCGCCGCCGGTGGTTGGCTCGGGTTCGCGGTCGCCGCCGCCTCTGATTCGCTTGGTGCAGGTCGGGAACGCTCCGATCCGCTGGGGGACGAGACGGATCCCGCCTTGCACCAACTGAATCGGAGGCGGAACGCGACGATCTTTCTATTCCGCGGCTCCGATCGTTTTGCCCGAGGTCCCATCTCCTCTCTTCCTGCTGATCGATCGGTCTCGCAAGTCTCTACCTTGTGCTGGTTTTGGTTTCCTCTCTTGTGAACTGGGATTTGGATTTAGATTTGATTGCCTTCCACTTTAACCTGCGTAAAGTTGTCATCTTTTACCTCAATTCGATTCTTTTAGTTGATTAGCGAACAGTCGTATAGGCTTTTAATCGATCCTTCGATCAATCGATCTGATGATTCGATGATTCTTCGTTTTTTCCCTGCTGCTCTCTGTCTCTGCTGGTTCTTGCTTGCAGGCTACATGAAATCTTTGCCCTTCTCTTTATTTTGATTGGAAAGTTATGTTTTTTAGTTGGTTTGAGCCTTCTGTTGCTTCCCCATGCTCTGATTTAGTATCTCAAACTTTGAACGATATTGATCTGACGATTTTTTCTAACATAGACGAAAAAAATTCATATTTTTTATTTTTATTTTTATCTTTTTGCTTGAATACTAGGATTGGATGGATTATGGAGGAGCACGGTGGTAATTGTTGATTAAGTTGATTTGGTTTCAAGTGATCTTCCTGGTTTATTGTTATCTGAGCGTTATCAACACTTGCCTGACTCTGTTGTATGTGAAATTTGTTTAATTACCTTGTTCTTTAATCGAATGGTTGAGAGGAAATTAACTGAAAACGGCAGAGCTATGGATTAGTTCTACTTTTTGGTTCTTTTCTTTGCTTGAACTAATGGATTACTGTGGATCCCCTTTGTTTTTCTCGTTGTTCCTCTTCTCTTGTGGACTAATTTTGGAGATAAAAGATTCGTTACCAACATCATCAGTCCACCTAGATTTTTTTATCTTGCAGCAGCAGGGCTCTGTGACTTGCATGAGCTTCTTCAGCAGGTATTTACTTCTGTTTTGCTTGCATATTTTATCGTATTATGTCACTAATGGTAGTTTTCAAATTTCAGCATTGGAATTTCCTGTATCATGCATTCTAGTCTATTGCTTTGATTTATTGATTCATTTCTTGTCCTGTAATGCTCTTTTCCTGGTTGAGACCACTGAAACAATTGAACACCAGGGTGACAATAAAAATTTACAGGATTCTTTAATCAAGGGCTCTTTGAGTTCTCTAGGTTGTGACTTGATGGATTACATATATGTTATCTGTCTTTGGGTGATGAGTGTATGCCTTAGATTGGCTACATGCCTTGCTTCTATTTTTGAGGTGTGATGCAATTGCCAGAAGAAGGATTCCCATTGTTTATTGCTCTTGAAAGCTATCAGTGTGATGGTGGAACTTGTTGCTGATGTAGAACTGGACACAACCTGATGTATAGCCAGACACTGAGTACAGAGTGCTTGGCTTCCTGTTTGCTACCTTCTGAACCTCCTGTGCTTTTAGTCTTCTTTCATTAATAGTATTTACAAATGACCAAACGAACAAGGTCATGGATGGGATCGAAAGCCTTTTCTTGTGGAAGCATTGTTACTTATTAGCTATGGATAATATTTTGTATCATCACAGTTATTCCTAAGGTTCATTGGATTGCTCTATTGCTATGGTTTATGCTCTATGAATATCTTGTGACTATACTGACCATGTTAATTCTATATGTTATCTTTTATGTGCAAACCCTATCCAATAAAATAGTTATTAGATTAATCTTGGGTCTCATGTCAGTTGTGAAATATCTCGTTTGCTGAAACTATTCTTGAATAAAGTTAAAAAAAAAAAAAAGGTTTCCATTGTACCAAATTAAGGACATGAAGGAAGAAAGGATCCAGTAATTACTCATCCTCAAATCAGTTCCACCTCTTGGCATCCAAGTTAAAAGAGATAAGCTGAACAAGCATGGTCATCCACTATTGGGATGTACAACTACACCAAAATTGGTATTATCCACAAAGAACTATGGTAGTTACTGCTGGCATTTAGTGGATCAAAGGTTTCTTAGGAAAAACTTATTCTCTTCTTGGCCTTTTTGACTGGTTATTAATTAACTGTTTTTTTGGCCACATTTTAGCAAAGAAAACTCTCCATGGGAAAGAGAATAGTGAATCCTTCAATAAAAGAAATTTATTAATATTTATCCTTGAGGACATGAAAAAGAACTAGTAAAGGACCAATAATGGAATTTAAATGGTTTGAATTAATCATTGCCTAACCCTTGGCTACAAATGCTGCTGTTTTTTTTTTTTGAAAATTTGTTCTGTGTTTTTGACACTATTCTTTTAAAGGACAAAAAAAGATGTAAAAGGCTTATTACTTTATTTTTCTCTTTGATGCGAAGTTGGTGCATCCATTCAAGTTTGAACTGAGACACTATAACTCAGGCTTGTTTGTAGGACTTTCAAATGAACAAGTTGTTTGCAAGACAGTGTGTGTTTGGTCTGAAACCTGGCTCAAGTTCGTCTTGCTTGACTAGCAAAAGAGCAGAGCTAGAGCTGGGCATGGCTTGTTCAAGCTCAGCTGGATGAAGCTCAAAATATGAATATATAAATTATTTATATCAGTTATTATTTTGATTTATATAAAAAATATATTTATTTTTATTTTGTATAAATTGACATAGTTTATATAATTAGAATGCATTTCTATGACTTTATTATAAATTAACTTATGAACATCTTGAGTTCTGCTCAAACTTAAATGAGCTTGCCTGAGCTCACCATGTTTACAAAATGAGCTGAGCTTGAGCTAGACCTGGCTTGCTCGAGCTCAACTCATTTATACCCATGCTTGTATCTTTGATCAACAATGAGATTTCTACTTTAACCTGAGTTTCTGATCCAAATATGGCTAAATGTGAGCTAAATGAAATTAAGCCAACCATTGTGAAGTAAGATGGTATAGGTTCAACTATGATGTTACAATACCTTTGAACTATTGAATGTTTAAAATCCTAGCTGCTCTTTAATTTGCTTAGTTAATCCTGCCCATTTAGAAAAAATGAATGTACTCATCTTGAGGAGAATGGCATCATGAAGGATTAATCATTGTCCAGGAATTCATGTTGTTAGCTGGAAATATTGTCCTTGAGGATGAAACTCTTGTTAAGAGCTTTCGGACCCTAAATTAGGAAAAGTTCTGAACTATTCACAATTTTCAAGTGTTGGGACATTTTTATGAAAGTATTGGATATAAAAAATATCCACAATTATTTTAGCAACTGGGGATGTTATTACTAACTTCTCAACATTATACTTAGATGTATTCATGTTAGCTTAATTTTCATAAATAATTGTTGATGCTGCCAGCTATTTTATGGCTCTTATTTTTGCAGTACAAAATGTCAGGTAGGTGCATGCATGCGTGTAGTTTACTGAAAACCAAAACTCTATTGCAGAAAGTAGGCAACAGATACCAACAAAAGGAGATTAACCAAAACATTCTGACTGATTTCTGAAGCAAGAAGGCAACATATAGCAGCAAAAGGAGACAAAGAAAGATGCCAAGTTCGGCTAATGACAAGGAAATGCAATGGAATAAGAAATCCTGGTTTTATCCGCAGGTGGCGTGTTCAACAAGAGTATTTTGTTCGCTGGTTTGTTTTGGCTGCTCTTGGCATGGTTTTATGAACTTGTTTGATGATTCCATGAGAATTCAGTATAACATGTTCTTGCTAATTTGTCATTTACAATTCCATAAGTGTAATTTTTTGTGGTCCCAAATTCAAAATTTGATGCTAGATATCATTTTGTTGAGGGTGAGCTTTGGTGCAACAGTAAATTTGACCCTACCTGGACCTTGCAGTGGTGAGAGCTTTACCACCCTTCTTTATACTAGGAATCGTTTTACTAAACTGAGCAAAAGGTTCCCAGATAGCTATTTTATATGTTTTGCTCTTGGCTAGAATTGGACTCTTCCGCGGCTGCAACACTGGTAGAGCATTTTATTCCAGGGAATTCCATTTGATTTCTGTAACTACTTGCTCTGCAGCTAAGTTGGGTCTCCTTTCATCGTTTAACTCCGTATCCTGCTCATTCTGAGACCTTTTATTTAGGTTTCTTTTGAAGTCGATGACATATCCTGTGCCATAAATCTTTTATTGCTTGTTTGCACCATTATCTTTCTGGGGAATTGTTTGCACCATTATCAAATTACAGAGATAGCTTGCTTGTGCTTTTCTGTTTGGATTAAGGATGATAATTTTTTTTGATTTTTTTGATTCCCTACAGGGATCTGTTCGGAATGAGATAAAAATAAAAGAATTTTTCTTCTACGAAGATTCCATAAGTGAGAATAGAGAGGATACTCTTTGCTCTATAAAATTTTTCATTCCTTATTTCATAAAATTTTTATATATTTTATATTACTTAAATATTTTTATATTATTTTAATATTATAAATATATTTATATATATATAATCCTAAAATCATTTGAATTTAAGATTTTGCTTTACTCATCTCACGACTTTATATTACTTGGGAACGAGGTACATTTTTAATCCTGCCACCTTCGTTTGGATGCGTGTCTTCAATCCTATCATCATCACAATAGTTTTAGTGGGTAAGATCTTTCTTTTCTTTTCTTCTACTTTCTTTTTTCCTTTTAATTTACAGATTTTTCTTTTAAGTTTCAGTATTTATTTAATTCGAATCTTGATTGATTTTTTTTCAGAACCGATACGAAAAGCTCTCTTTTGAGGAGAGTGTAGGGTAAGAAGTCTGCTTCTCTTCTCGGTTCTCTCTCATCTGCGGCATTGCAAAACTTTGCCTTCTATATTCCCTAATAATAATTTATCCATCTCTTCTCTTTCTGAGATAAGTGGGGAAGAGACAAAAGAGCATAGGTGGCTCAGAGCAAGACCTTTCTTCCTCCTTACCCAATGGAGCATCTCTCCCTAATCTCTAAGTTTCATCATTTCGCGGCCAGGAATCCTATAAGTCGTAAGATCACATTGTTTTTTATTATATTATTTAATAACAAAAAAAAAGAAATGGGCTGCGCTTTGATTGTGTTAAAACAACAGAGTCTCGGCTCCCTCAAATCAATTAGGAATTTATAGCTGATCATGTTTTCGATATCCTATATATTAATTAATTAAATCCAGACCTGTTGTTTTCTACTTAAAATTTTCACATGGAACAACCATAACTTCTCAAGTTTTCTTTTCTTTTTTTTTTCTTTTTGGCACTCGACAAACACATTTTCTCTCTTTGGGCTGACAAAGTGTTGTCATAATAAGCATTTTATGGTGTTGCCATGATGAATATTTAATCTTATTTTTTTGATAGTATAAATATTTTATAAAAATATAAAAATAAAGAACAAGTATGCATGTTTTTAAGGATTTTTAATAAAATAAATCTACATTTTAATTTGCTAATGGTTCATTTATTAGAACGGTAAATGTTTTAAAGCCTTTTTGCATTAAATGAAATAAGCCATTTCTTTTACTGTAGTTTTATTCTTTTCTTGTAATCTTTTTGTTATTTAAACCAATGCCTTTATATACCTTATGAACTAGTTTTTAGTATAATTTTTGCTTATTTCTTTCATCCAGTGATATATGGATATATATACTTTTAATTTAATAAAGAAATGTATTATTGAATAAATTTTTTTCACAAGAGAACAGCCAAGACCCTAAACGCCCTCCATCTATTAATCTCTCTGAATTATCTACACTAATTAGTAGTAAGGATAGAGGATTTGCCAACTCTAGTAGATTCAAATCCAACTCCTTATTTAAGTCCAATCAAAGAGGACTTAGGTACTAAAAGATAATTGACTTTAGTTGTATGGAACCATTTCAAGAGACAAAAGATTGGTGATAAATGGAAAGCAGTGTGCAATTATTGTAAGAAAAAACTTGGAGGGGAAATCAAAAATGGCACCAAGCACTTGCATGATCATTTCAAGAGTTGTCCATTGCAAAAACAAAGGAATATAAAGTAAACATATTTATGACCTATAAAGAATGTGGATGATGGAAAAGTTACAATTGGGACACATACTTTTGATCAAGACACCACAAGAAAGGGGCTTGCAAATATCATTATTTTGCATGAGTGTCCTTTATCAATTGGTGAGCATTATGGATTTCGACAGTTCGTTAATGCTCTTTAACCATTATTTAGAGTGATTTCTAGAAATACAATTAAGAAAGATATCTCGAGAATTTCATGACTATAAAATAGCTAGAACTATGAAGTTGTTAAAAAAGAATCGTAGAGTTACCATTATAATTGAAATGTGGACTTCTAACAATCAAAAGAGATGTTTTATAGCTGTCACAGCACATTTTCTCGATGACATCCAAGATGTTACAAAGTTAGATAATAAGGTAATATTTATTATGAATCAAAGAATTGTGTTAAGTTATATGTTATTTCTCTTTAAGTAGTTTATTTATTTTTAGATGTTATGTCGCTTGAACAATATTGCTTAGTTATTATTTGTTTTAAGTTGGCATGTTTCTTAAATAATATTGATTATAATTTATTTGTCTTCAATTAGTATATTTCTTGAACAATATTGACTAAATATTGTTTAAATATTTTGTTTAGGTATGTCTATATGCCTTTCAAAACATTTTGTAATACTCTAGTTGATTGTTTGATGGATTCAAACATTAACAAAAAGCTCTCCACATTGATACTAGATAAAGGCTCTACAAATGATGCAATGGTGCATATTATATTGGAGAATATTTCTATTAATTCATTATGCTTGAATGGAACATTGTTGCACATGCGTTGTTATTATACCCACATCTTAAATTAATCGTTAAGGATGGTTTGGATATAATTGGTGATGAAATTGAGAGGTTTCAAGGTAGTATTGCTTTTTGGACAACAACACCAAAAAGAGAAAAAAAGTTTGATGAGACAACTCGTTAATTAAAAATCCTATTTATAGAAAATTAGTCTTTAATTGTATGACCAAGTAGAATTTCACATATTTTGATGCTTTATGTTGCTTTAACTTATAAGAATGTTTTTTCTCGCTTAAAGCAATGGAAGCCACAATATAAATGTGTGCCATTTGAGGAAGATTGGGAGATGGTCAAAGAAATTTGTGAAAGGTTGAAGTTATTTTATAATGTGACTGAATTATTCTCTAGGATTAAATATCCAAAAGCAAATCTTTATTTTCCTAAGATTTGTGAGATTAGGATGGCATTGAAATGATGGGTTAACCATGGACGTGACCTCATACAATGGCATTAAAAATGATTGTAAAATTTGATAAGTATTGGTATGAGGTTTATGGTATCATGGCTGTAGCAACTGTCATGGTGGATCCTGGATATAAATTGGAGTTATTGGAGTACTATTTTCCTCTTCTTTATGTAGATGTAGCTTCAAAATGAAATTAATAAGGTCTGACAACTTTGTTATGACTTGGTCCATAAGTATCAGTCCAAGTCTGAATCGAGTAGGCATGGAGGTAATCAGCCTGAGTCCTCAATGACTACAACTTGTTCTCAGTCGGAAATTATTGATCTTGATGAGCCAGATCACATGTGCAATTTTGACTTAGTTGTTGCTTCAAGTCTAATATTTCTTATCATAAATCAGAGTTAGATCATTATTTAGAGGAGCCTGTTATTCCTAGGACTGATTGTAATATTATTGGGTTGGTGGAAGATGATTGGGATTAGATATCCTATTTGCAAATGATTGCTAGAGATATCTTGGCTATATTCTTGTATCCACTGTGGCTTTAGAATCAGCTTTTAGTATTAGTGGGTGATTTATAAGTCCACATCGTAGCAGGCTTCGTTGATATACATTGGAGGCATTAATGTGTGCACAAGATTGTTATAGAATGAAATAAAAGGTATTCATAATCATATAACTATTTAGTAAATTAATTCCTTTATTTTTTTAATGTACCATGCACGGCTAATTAGTTTTAATTGTTTTTCTTTTAAAATTAGATTCTCGTTTGGCTGCTCATTCCGGGTGTTGCACTTTTTTTTTTGAAGATTTAGATATAGATGAGGTAAGTGAATATTCATAATTTTTTATATTATCTTGAATCTCTTTTAATTCATTTTAAATCGTACTATAGGTGTATAATAATTGTTGGTGATGATTGGATATAACTTATGCTTGGATTATTTAATATTGTAGGAACCCTGTCATAAGGATGCTTCTTGAGTGCATTGGACCTTTTAAAAAAATAAGGTTTCATTTTGGACATTTATTTGGCACGATGACTTTTTTTTTAAGTTTCATATTATCAATTAGTTTGGTACTTTAGGTAATGGACTTTGTATTTTGTTGAGGCTTATCACAGAATGTTTTTGTTTCTTATAAACTAATTCATGGTCATGAACTTGCATTGTTTTGTATTTGAAGTTGTTGCATTTCCATTTATTAGATTAAGCACTTTGATCATAGACATTATATTTATTAAGACTTATGGTTGTGTTTGTTTTTTGCGAAGTAGCTCACGATCAGGATTGATGGGGATGGGGTTCCTATGAGGATGGCGATTTTCATAAGAATGAGGATAGAAACCGTATCAAAAGAAGGTTGACGGGAAGGGGATAGGAAAGTCCCTGCCCCCATTGGTGGGGATGGGGATGAGGATGAGGGGCTAAAATACTAATGAAGATAGGGATGGGGGTGGCTCCCCACCTCCGCTCCATTGCCATTTCTACTTTGGATAATAATGCAAAAACTAGAGCGATGAGGCCTACAAATAGCATCACAAAAAGAATAATGCTTTCTTGCTTCAAAAGTGAAGATTTTTTTAGAGTTTTTGCCATGAAGTTTCTACCAGCACTGCTCTTTTGGACAAATTAGAGCTGCAAAGTCCATTAATCTTTCTTTAGCAAATCATTGTACCAGGTGCTTCTAATTTTTGTTAAGGTAATCCTCATATTGTATTTCATCCAAATCCCACAAAGCACTGTACGATTCCACATGGATGAACTGATTTCAAATTGATCTAACTATCAAGTAATGCACAGCCGAAATTTGATGGGATATCTTGTAAGATTTTGTGGAATATCAGAATGATCTAATTGCAAGAGAAAATTTTTGTTATGGTTTTTGGTCAAGTGTGTTTCAAATTACAAATTACATTACTAATTGCAAGTACTCCACCTTAACCTAATATACCATCTAAGCCTTGACTCCCCTCAATTGCATCCTTCATCTCAAAACCATCCCTCTCTCACAAACACCCTCAATTCCCACATAAAATCCCAATTTCTGAATATTTGCAAATTCATGTGCAATTCACGTGGCTTTTCCAATAATTCTCTCTAGGCTCTAGGCACATTTAAACTGATGCAATTTGGTTCGATCTCTCTCTTAGAATCAACCTACTTGGAGTTTAATTAGCTTCTTTCGTTTCTTTCCCCCACTTTTTCTCTCCTAAAGGACATCAGGATTCTCTTCACGCCTTCCATGCCAACGAGCCAGAAGTGGTCAAGGTCATGCACTTGGCAGGCAGCTGGTACAACGAATAGAGAAATCACACCATTCTCAACAGTCGATGTCCATCTTAGGAGTCATCTATAAATGGTAGCTTCATGAAGCCATCCACATCCAACCTGGTCTTCATATATCAACCGAGTTTTGAATGTGAGAATTGGAGGCAGCCAAACTGATTGCAGAGAATCAATTTGGTTTCCTCCAATGTCTCACCTTCAACTACTCGGCTGTCTCTGAACTGCAGGACGATGTGGGGCACTGAATGTGAGAATTCGAGGAAGCTGAACTCTTGACATTGATTGCTGGAGAGCTCAGTTTCCTCTAATATCTCACTTTCAACAGCTCAACAATAGGTCCCCTCTGTGTGAGGATTGGAGGGCACTCTTCCCTTCTCTAATATCTTGCCTCCATCCACTTGATTAGTCTGGACCTGCCCCTACCCAACTTATGGCTAGCATTCATCAAAGAGGCATCGGGGCTTCGAATGTTAGAATCGGTGGGAATCAAATCCTTTCAGATTGGCTTCAGTGGGTTTGATTTCTTCCAATTCTCACCTTCAGCTGCTCAACTAATTTTCCTGCACAGTTGTGCTGCTGCCAGCACTTAAAGAAGGCATATAAATATATACATCAGTAAGACTGAACTGTTTATCCTTCTTGATTTCACAAAAGCATATCTTCTATGAATACATTGAGAGACTAGTCCTCAAATCCATGATGGGGATTATATGCCAGGTTTTCATCTGGAATATATTGTATTTAAAGAAAAAAATATTTCAATCAAGAATAGACTTTCAAGTTGAGCCAACTGGGTTGATAGACACATTGTGAAGAATCTTGCCTTGAAGGCCATTCAGTGAGGGAAACACTACCCTACCGAGTGAAAATAACTTAGCCTGCACTTCTGATGGTTCATAGTGAGTAAGTAAGAAAGAAATACTAACAGTATACAGCAACATCAAAAGTTTGGATGAATGTAAATTGGTACCTCTGTGGCATTCCTGCCTTTCTTTTGCAACATATTCAGGGACTGCAATAGAGATCAAAAGAAAATGATCCATTTATAATAGAATGATTGGATGCGAAATTCCAACTATCTCCAGTTACTTTCTTTAGACTGTTAAGAGGAAGGACTTGCCATCATGAAGCTGGAGTTCCTTGTGTGCAAAGCCTGATTTCCTAAACTTAATCAAAGCTCAGCTGCACAAAAAGGAGTTAGAAGAGGAGCAGAACAAGCAGATGAGTAATGGTTATAAATTGCTTCAACACCCAATTTTGCACATCATGAGGAAAGAAATTGGACACATTGCTTAAAGAATTCAATATTTTCATTGCAAACATCATCAAATAGTTTAGGCTAAGTCATTCCAGGGTACCTGTGATACTACAATCCGGATTTATAACAAAAATGAAAATTAAATGACATATGTTGCTGAAGTAAAATAAATCCATAACGGAAAAATAAATTTTATAGCATCAAAAATAACTTACATAATATAAATTAGGTATGTTGCATTTAGATTTAGGTTACATAAGCACAAAATGTCCAATGTATTCACAAATGTCTACTTGTGCAACAAATAATACCTGTTTAGTCACCTAAATGCAACAAGTTGCTTACATCTATTGATGGCATTATTCCTTTCCTTAATCTTCCAGTCTAATCTTTGCATTCCAAACCAAGTTTAATCTTTCATCTAAATGTGTAGGTAGCTTTGAAGCTCTCAAGTTCTTGACCAGTGCTTTTGAAACACCTTAGCAACAAGAGAAAGCTGAATGATTAGTCTTGGCAAAAAAAAAAAAAAAAATACAGTGAGCTATAAACTATAATTATAATGCACATGAAGTTTAGAGCTTCACAATATAGAGGGACTGGAAGAGACTTTTTGGAAAAAAAAAATGTTCAGTTTTGCTCAAATTATAGACTTTCATGTCCTATACTATACACATATTCCATGCAACCTTTTAAACATTAGATAGTAATGCCTATGCTATATCCATGCAAGTCCACCACTCTCCTATTTGTGGCTAGAATCAGCCCCTTCTAATATTACTGTAGTGTCATTTCCTGTCCACTATAATAATTAACCAAGCAAACAATGAAGCCAAATCAACACTCCAATAATAATACTTTTTTATCAATTCCCACCCTGCCACCCTGTGTGCTTCAACCCCTCACCCTTCCTGAAGGGATCCCTTTCAGATGGATTTGGGTTTTCTTTTGATTCCTAAAGAAATAGGCAAAATATAAAAATATCAGCGAAGCATCGGTGAAAATCGAATTATTGAAGGTCATCATCCTCTACCTCAGAGTAGGTATAATATTCTGCCAAGAACATCTTTGATCAGCAACCACTTTGGACTAATTGATTTCACCCAGGTCCTGTGGAAAAATGGATTTCATTTGGACTATTTTTTTTTTTAAAAAAAAGACTATGTAATTACCTTTTGATTTTGTAAAAATGGAGTGTTTAATATCCATCATCGATTCTACTTGAGAGTTCCAATTAGCAACCAGTTAGACTCACCTGATGTATCCCCCAGCACACATAAATTAAAATTGTACAGCCCTTTGAAGAATCAAATTTCTCTATTCTACAAGGCAGTCCAATCAAACCACCCAAAAACAAAAAAATAAATGTTTAAGACACAGAAATGAACAGGCCTATAATGATAGTGCTAAACTAAGAAGAAGATAACAGTAAGTACCTGAACCAGGCACCAAAATTATCATATTCTTGAGCAATTCTGTTAAGTTTTGAATGCAATTCATCATGTGGCATTCTTCAAAAAAAAAAATGCCAATTTCTTGTCAGGGTGTTCGAACCCAAATTTTTCCTTCAGTCTGGATTAACACTAAGCTCAGTTAAATGGATATGATAAATCTGCAGCAGGAAAATTGAGGAAGAGTATTCAGACTAGTAGCAGTTGTCTTCAAGTTCCCTTTTATAAAGCAAGGAGAATAACAAATACAAAATAGAAACTATGAAATTGAAAGGGATAGCAATACTTACAAGGAGAATTATCAATTTAAAATCTTCATTAGATCCTATTTCTATTTTTTATTATTTTTTTTAACTTCTTGTATTCCAGTCATAAGTGTCCTCCTGACATCAATTTGAAGACTAGAACATCAAGAAACAGAGTCCAGGAGTTAAGCTGAGAGTGAGGGTTGTCCCTGAAACAAGAACTGTCTATAAAAAATAAAAAATAAAAAAAAGAAAAAAAAAAGAAGAAAGAAACTTTTAATTAATTTTTTGTCGGCTTCTTCCCCTGGCAAGATATTGAAGAGAAAGCTAGATTTTTTTTTTTTTTCTTTTGGCCTCGGTAAATGTCATAAATCATAAGTGAAATTATCAACAGTCTCTCTCTCATTGAATTCTACAACATGCAAGATGTGAACTAAACATCTGACAAGTAGGAAAAGCAGTGGGACAGATATTGTCAAGCAATGTGTTTAATGTAAGAAAACTCCTAATAAGCATTCTGACTAGACCACTTCCTCATAGTCATTGCTGCCTTTGTCAAGAAGAAACCTCTGAACAAGTTAACTTCAGTTTTCTTGCAGCTTTCTCTAGGATCACCAGCTGCCTTTGCCTGTTTCAAAAGGTAGTTTCCATTGCTTTTCCAACATAGACTTCTGCAACAGAATGAGGACCTCTAGAGAATATAGGCTTAGATGGTGGGCCATCCTTTCTAAATAAGTTGTCTGTTGTTAGAATTTTCTCCTGCAATGCCTTGTGGGAATTAGAACATTCCAAATCATGAGTTTTGCTCAAGCAATTCTCTTTCCCAATCAATTAAGAAAATTGGAAAGTGAAGGAAGATGGATTATTTGAAAGTGATAGATCATGAATTGCCAGGCTTCACTTCCATAATCACGGCTTCTCGTACCTCAATATTGTTAGGCAAAGGAAGGCTATTAGTCTCATTCTTAATTCATTGCTCCAACAACCATACTGCTGTAGGGATGACTTTTGAAGGCAGAAAAAAAAGGAGGTCAGACAAAAGGACGCAGAAGTTAACGCTGTCTGGGGATTCTTCCACTTCTCGAACATGTCCCTATCTTGCGCGTGAGAATCGCCTTACAATTAAGGATTTGAAACAGTTGTTGGTCGTTGGTCATGCAATAAGTCGACCAATACTAGTATTTATTACGGTTGGAGAGATGGAGAATATTTTTTGGGCAAGGATCAAGTTGTGTCAATTGGATATGTTCAACCATATGATATAACATTTTAATTTTGAAATAATTGAATACATGAATATACTTTATCCAAAATATGTTGTCTATATTTATAGGCTTCTTAGATCATATAGATTGCGTCAAATAGCCCATGTTATCTATTTTATAATCATATATTTGATTCTGATGTGAATATAAAATTTATTTGTAATTGATGGATCTTCTGAGTCCATTTTAACATAAATTTAAAAATACATTTGATTAGTATATTGATAGGAACATAAATTTAGAAATACAATATATTGGTAGGGACGGTAATAGGGTGAAATGAGGATAAGAACCTTAATATCCATCCATCATCTTTGTTAAAGAAAACGATCCCTATCCTTATAAATGAGGATTTTTTTAATCATCTTTGGAGAAAATAAATCCACATCATTATCCAACTCCTTTCTTAACATGTATGAATTTTTAATAAAAACTATAACATTAATTTGACAAATATAAAAAAATATCTTTGTATCATAGTACTTAAGTGCAAGAGCAATGTAACGACATGGGGGCATACTTATTACAAGTCCTATTCTTGTTTTATCTTTGCAAAAAAAATAAAAAATCTTCATGTAAATAAAACGGGGTAGATATAAACTTAGGATGAAATTAGCATCCTAATATGAAAATTATTTAAAGAATGCTCTAATTAATCCTTAGATGATGCATGTATGCTCTTATTAGATATGATGTATAATATATATATATAGATATATAAAGGAAATTCTCACCGCGTCCAAAGAATCAAAGTTCTTCCTCTTGATGGTGAAATGCGCTCTCTTAATCGCATTGCATTAGATCTCTTCAACGTGTAAATGTGGATTAGTGGCAGGGACAAGATGACCGTTGACAAATATATATATATATATATATATATAGGGATATACGACCTCTGCCCTGAATCCGATCCCTCGTTCCCTCTTCTTGACCGCATTGTCTGCGTCAAATACGTCGGCGGTATTCAGGAATAAAATTCGAAGGATACGGCCGAGATCGCGGCCGGCAGCTCCTTTTCCCTCTTCCCACCGCCGTGGCTCCTCCCCCAGCCGTCACCATTGCCGTTCCGCCTCTCCCTCTTCCCTCTACAGCGGAGGCGATCAATATTTATAAGCATCGTATCGGCATCTGGCCCCCTCTTCTCGTCTTCTGCTCGGTTTCATCTCTCACCAGTTCCTACCAGGGGAATCGGGACAGGAAAGGGGGAATGGAGAGGGGGGAAGAAGGGAGGGTGCATCCCGACTTCACCAACGGGTCCATTCACCACCACGAATCCATCGTTGACTCCGAAATTGTCGAGGTCAACGATGTCGAGGAATCAGGTTAGATCCACCACGTCCCCCCTCCTTTCTGTATCCATCCAATTGTATATTTTACTTTCTGTTACTTTCTTTATATTTCTTTGTCTCATTTAATTTGGTTCCTTTCTGTGTTAGAAATTACCTGTTTGGAAATAGATGATAGGGGTCGAAGGGGTGATAACGCCAACAAATGGGAGGAGAGGACGGTGAATCCTGATTGCATTCACGCGTCCAACCCGTATCATTCGTGCAACGAGTTCTGTTTCAAAAAGATGGCCGAGGGAAAGAATCGGAATAAGAAAAGGGATCAACCAGGTTTCTTTCTTGCTTATTATTATTATTATTATTTTCCTTTACGCCCCTTTTTGCCCATTTGTTTACTCTGAGAAAATTTCCTCGTTGATTTGTTCTCGTTTGTTTAGTAATGCTAGTGATTAGGTTTTCTTCTCTTCAATTAGGGAATTGCCTTGTTAATTTACGACGCTGTTGTGATTTTAGTTGTCTTATGTGACTTTCAAGAGTTAGGTTAGGGTTTCTGTTTTTGTTATGAAGGGTGGCGGCAAGCTTGTTCTTCATTCGTTGCTGGATAGTATTTGGCTTGTGTGGCTGCAAAACTGTGTTGAAGGAGGTGGATATGATGTATCATTTGAATGATGTGTTAAGTTAGAGGAGGCAAAAAAGAAAACTTTAGTGGTTTTCTCAGGCTTTGGAACCGACCAAGATGATTCATAAACATATGATGAAGGTGATACAGGACTGTATGCGGGTTGGTTTGATGGCACTAGGCCTGAAGTAACAGGATACAGTGCAATGTTAACCGAATGATGGATAACTTTGAGGTTTTAAAAAATAATTAAATAAATATTGAGGAGATCTTGATGGATTTTGCAAGAGAACTGTACTGGCTATCACCATCTGAAGCCCAACTTGCATGCAGCGATCTGATATTTTAGTTTTTACTAGTTTGACTACTGAGGAAGTTCATAGGGACAATTTGGTGAGAGGCCACTTTTGTAAAGAAAAAAAAAAAAAAAAACTGCTAGTGAGTGGCAAAGGAGAAATAAATAGTAAACTAGTCTGTGTTACCTGGATACTCGTGTCCTCATCCAAAAATCTGTATGGGATATGTATCTTATTCTGATTTTATTACATAAGTTGATTCCCAACTTTTATTTCGTATCATGAGGTAAGCTAACACCTCTTAACTGCATTGATCTAATAGCTTCCTAACTGATCTTTCCAGTGCTTTCTCTCTCAACTGAATTCACTCATAGTTATTACCTCCATCACTCTATAAGAATGATCCTGACTTTGTGACAAGCACCAGCACCATTGTCCAAGTGCAACCAAATAGCAAAAATATTCCCAACAATCCTAAGATAATCAGCATGCTTGGATAACTACCAATACAAGGGAAGTTGAAGGTGCAACAATTATATTTTTAACTAATCTTTTTTCTTCTTTATTTTTAAGTAAAGCTCCATGGAGTAAAGCTGGCAACAATAACCTCTAGGTAAAGTGACTCGAGGAAAATAGGTAAGAATGATCCATGTAAAACGTTTTCCCTTGCCACACCTTCTATAGTCTCTAGTTCATTATCTTAATGAAATATTATTGTGTTGCCCATCTTCTTCTTTTTTTTTTTTTTTTTCTTTAAAATCCTATTTGCAGCAACAAAATAGAGCATTCCTCCTTTTTTATATTAGTCAAAAACTATGTAGAGACTTTGAGGACTAGAAGATGTTGAAGAATCATAAATTTTAAAGCCTCTGGGAATAAGGAATCTTGTAGTGGATATTGTTTGTAAATCTGATCAGTTGAAGAAAGAAGTCGGGTTCAGCTTGGCATATCATCTTCTCCCTTCTACCAATGCCCAACAGAGAGTCAAGGGTGTTTATAATGGAACTAATGGCTCGTCTCAGGGCATCGGGGAGATTGGGTATCGAAAGAGTCCAAGTCGAGCTCTGTTCTGAGCTTGATGGCTCTCTAGACACACCTACGGGGAGATGAGGAAGAAAACACCACCCTCAAAGTTGGATTGTACTATGGTTGGATTGTACTATGGCTGGTGTATCACACTGCTTTTTTTGCGCTTTATATTATCTATTGATCCACAAGGTGATGCCATGTAACTTGGGGATTGGAGTTTGAAACCAGCCAGCTAAGCAGCGGACCTGATGCAGGCCCATTTACAAATCACATGGGCTTTGGTTTTGGTGCACTAAATGGGATGGGAGCAGAGGCCCATCCTCACTTTCTTAGGCTTGACAGTTAAAGCCATGTGTTTTGACTTGGTCACAGTTGGTGTTCACTTGTTGAAATTGAAATGGAATTTTACTCATAAGGCATGGCTGATTGGGTTCTTTCTTTCTAAAAGACTACAAATACAGAATACCACCTATGACTATGACTTCCCTTTTTCGCGCCCCCGTCTTCTCCTTTCTCGCTATTCTGTTCCTTTTCTCCAATATTTGCACCACATTTTTGAGACTCTAATGCTATCCATTCCTTCACCCTAGGGGTTTGTTTTCCAGATTCTCACTCCTATTCTTTTAAGCCTCCCCATTCTCTCCAAAAGTCAACAACCAACCATCTAATGATTTGTTGGTGATAGATTTTGGACCCTTTCTTTGATCTCTCTCTCTCTCTCTCTCTCTCTACCCCCATCCAAGAAAGAGAAAGAGATGGAGGATGGAGAGTGAGCGAAGGGTGAATCATGCCTTTGGTTAACCTCTTGTTCTGAAATGTTCTCTTTTTTCCTTTTTCGTTTTAAGATTTCATTTTTTCTTGATCTATGTTGTGGCATCTGCAGTTCAAAATGGGGAAAGAAGCAAGGAGCAGGAACAGGAGTGGGGAATCGTGGTCGGCAGAGGAAGAAGGAATGCGGATCCTCTATGTGTCAATGCATCCAATCCTTACCATGTATGTGCCGAGTACTGCACTAATAAAAGAACCACGGACACCGCAAGGAAACCTAGCTGGGGAGGCAGATCAGGTTCACTTCTAAGTTTCCTTCCTTTTTCCACTTCTCTCTGATGTTTCCAAGACAATCACATAGACCAAAGATTTCAGCCCCATCCTCTATAAATTGGAATTTTGATTATATTATACAGTAGAGCTCGATTGCATCCTTCATTGCTGTATTTCCATCACCATTATGATTGATTTTGCTATACATGCAAATTTAAAATCTCAGCCATCTTACTTGCAATTAGAGGTTATGCTTTATTTAGTTGCATATCTAAAATTTGAGTTCATTCTGGTGTCTTTTCGGGCTGTGAATGTAGCAGACAAGAAGGAAGGTTTGGACGTAGGACAGAACAGGAAGGTTGACCCAAGGTGCGTAAGTGCATCCAACCCATATCATGTCTGTGCTGATTACTGCTTCCAGAAAATGCACGAAAAGGGTCAGGCAGAGAGAGGTAAGTCAGGTGTGATTCATTCTCAAACGGTCTTCTTTTCTGCAAAATGTTTTATCTTTTAATTATTATTATTTTGTTATCTACGGTCTAACGTTACTGTTGCTGCAGTTGTGGTTGGAGAACAAAAGAAAGGTGGTTCAAATGTGCTGGAGAGAAAGGATGTGCACCCCAAGTGTGTTAATGCATCCAATCCATACCACAAATGTGCTGAGTACTGCTTTCAAAGAATAAAGGAAGCATCGTAGCTAATTAAGGTACACAAATTTGTTTTGCTTCCTGTCTTTATATGTTGTTTCTGAATTTTAAACCTCTTTTGATGGTCTAAAGGTTTTCTTCCTCTCTCCCTTATTGAGCTATGTCCTTTTGTTTAGTAATTATTATTATGCTAATATATTTTTTTGAGAGGATCCTAAAAGTTTTTTTAATAATTTTTTTTAAAAACTATTTCCCAAAATAAGGTAATTTTGAAATTATTTACGGAATAGGGTGGTTCGGGCCAGCACAATAGCCATGTCAGAGGGGCTTATTGGTGTAGTAGAATTCGTCTATTGTACAGATGATTTCATTTTTTTTTTATTTTTTTACAAAAATTAAAGTGAAGCTAGCAATGGATGCCAACTTCACTTTAATTTTCACAACTTCACTTTAATTTTCACAAAAAATTAAAAATTTGAAATCGTTGGTACGGATGATTTCAATATTTTTTTATTTTTTTTTAAGTTAAACTGAAGTCAGCACCCATTGTTGGCCTCACTTTAATTTCTGAAAAAAATTAAAACTAAAATCGTCTATTGCTTGCCCTTAGGATAGCCTTGCATACTTAAAAAAATTTGGCATGTCAGTAAAGTTGATGCTCATTTTTGTCTTTAGTTCAACTGAAATCGGCAAATGGGATGTCGACTTCATTATAATTTTTTAAAAAATAGAAAATAAAAATTATCTCTTGGAGTGATGATTTCATGGAAATCGTCACTTGAAGTGATGATATCAAAGTACCACAAGCAATTCTTTCTATTTTCTCCCTTTAATTTAAAAAATTATATAATGATGAAAATCTGTTATATTAATTAATTTTTAAATTCAAATATGAAATGTAGAAGATGAACAAAGAAAATTGATGATGGACCAAAAAATGATGTATATATTAAATAGTAATCATCCAACAATATATGTATGAATAGTAACTATATGTCTGTTACCAATAAAAATATATGAATAATCATGTGCCGCCTATCCATGCCCTTCTCTAATGCTGTGGCTCATGCATCGATGGTCCTACATAAGCTGCGATACATCTCCCTGGTGTTGGTGGTGGTACTAGTGGTTGAGGGTCGTCAATTGTCTGTGCTCCTCCACGACCCTAATCTTAACCTCGATTGGATCATCATCCTCTATAATGACCAAAGATAGGTGGCTCGATATGCATATCCTTATATGCTGCTATGGCATGTGACCAAGGGAATTTCCTGTCCTGAAACTTTTCATATGTGCAGCTATGCTCATTAAGTTACACAATGTGTGTTTCCTCCCCTACGATTAAAAGTTGCTATAAATTGTTTCCACTTCAAGTAATCCAGTATGCCTATCAAATGACACAACATGGTGTGAACTGACCTTCTTTCCATGCTTTGCTATCTACTCAGTCAGGTACCTTGTGTAAACAACTCTTTTCTCCATCAATGCTACAACTGGTGTTTGCTGAAGTATTCTATGAGATGGGAGAAAATATGTTGCACTAAGGCAATTATGGGAAGGCTTCAAATAGCTTTAAGAACACAGTTGATGCACTCCAATAAATTAGTTGTCATATACTTGTAATGATGGCTGTCATTATAAGCTTAGGTCCAACAATGTTTAGGAATGATGTCACACCACTCTGTTGCTTTCCTTTCAAGCTCACGAATATCGCATATTGTGCATTTGAGCTTGTGCCGTTGGTATTGATTGCCTACATAGTATTTGAAATGAAAATTTGTGAAGTGAAAATAATTTCATAGATATCTAATTGAGGTAAGTAGCGTAAAACATGATTATTTGCATGGTATACCATTATTTCCACCTTGAATTATTGAATTTGTGATTGAAGTTACTGACAACAAGGCGCAGACAAAAATGATGGTGATCATCAAGAGGTTGCCACCCAAGGGCTGCAACCCTTATAGACTTTATAATACCCATGTGACTATTAGAAATTAGACAAATGCCTAACCTTCTTATCACGTGCACCTTGATGTAAGCAAGAAATCATAATGAATTGCTCCTAGTTTCCTTCTCCACGATAGTAAATGCAATGAAAAATATCTAATTGTTCCCATCAATTGAAGTAGAAATTAGCAGTGTCCCTCAATACTTTCCATAAAGAAAAGTACCATCTGCTTGAAGCATGGGCTTATAGGAGTTGAAGCCATTAATGTATGGCTTGAATGTTTAGAAGACACGGTGAAAGACCTCACATTGCTGGCCATGGTAAGTGGCACTTGTTTCATACATCGTCCAAATGACCTATGAATCGGGGTTGGATGTATGCATAGCAAGCATCAATTTGGCCAACAATTTATAAGACTCGTTCCACCTGCCGGATATGCTTAATAATTGCCTACTGCTTACCATCCTATGCCCTCTTATATTGATGCTATATAAGAATATTGGCTCCTTATCTCCTCCATGATAGCAGCTTTGGGGATCGATGGATTAGAATGCACCATGCTCGAAATGGTACTAGCAATTAGATTAGAGTCCAATTGGTGGTGGTCTTGGGACATTCGAAAATTAATACATGTATGAGGACTATTGTAGCATGTTATCTCCTACAACTTGTGATTCTTTTTTTGCATGCATGGAGTCTACATGAACATCAATTCAAATATTTTTCACACTTCATAGTTCAATATCTTTGTTGTGACTTCTCCATTATGCTCTCTTGATGCCTCAAAGAATAAAGCTCGACATCCATCTTTATATCATCTTTTGAGGCCAATAGCAATCCTTTGTAGAACTCTTGCGTGTCATTACAACTTCGAGCCTCATAATTGGTGACTCTTATCGGGCGTCAATTACCTCCCAATTCAATTCAAAAAAATATTTGGAAGGAGACATGAATGTCCATGATGCAATCCGAATAGTATATGTCCATGAATCAATTAGAATAGCAGCCATATGGGAGGGTCCACTTCCATAGATCTCTACATGCTTCGCATCATCCTCTAAGCCATCTTTTGGTTCATGCTCCTTTGTTCCATCATCAGATACATAGGCATTAATAATCAAAGGGTCTATCAACCTATCCCTCCAATTAATAAATCTTCCATGGTGTTGAGGTTAATGGTAACACTGGGAGAGAAATTGCATATTGCATTAAGATTGTGACTATGGATTGTTGTATCTTGAAGGGACATATGACTAAGAGGCAATGAATGATATGTGGAAGGCTCTAGCCTAAGCAATGGAGGATGAGTAGAAGGCCTTGGTATATCCATGAACATCTAACTCATCATAGGATGTGACGATTAGTATGTGAAAGGCTCCAGCATTGGCATATTTGTAAACATCCAAATAAGAAAGGATGACTAAGGTAGACTGTCTTGACTATCTTGTACAGCTGCGACATCATGCTCCATGCATCTAATGGGATGGCCTCTACTTTAATATACAACTCCATTGCAGACAATCTTGATTGTGAAAGATAGATATCATACATGATATCTACACCTTCATCATCTGCAACTTAGAAAGGCATATATTTCGTAACTTGATAACAAACAATTGAAAAATGATACACAACCTTACTCACTTTTTGATTTGAGTTTAACTTTAACAGACCATGTATCTTATCTAACAACTTATTAAATGTCATTCCATGCCTAACCTTAGCATCCTTCGGGTTAGGACCATTGTATTGGAGCCCTTCCAGGCCATTGCTTATCACTCCATCTGAGTGAACAAGAATCATCAATGGCTTGTTCATGCTGATTCTTTAACTAGTGGCGACCATTCCTAATTAATTACAGTGTGCTACAATATTGTAAAATAATTATTAAATAATGCGGATGCAAATTACGTTCCTATGCTCGTGCCGGTGGCTATAGTAGAGGCAGCATTGTGGTGGCAATGACTGTAGTGCAGTTGGTAATGCAGGTGGATGGACAGCCGCAGTGCTACAGGGGTTCAATTGCAAACCCAGAAGAGAGGTGCCAATGTGCTGCCAATGGACTGTGGCATGCTCTAGGTGGCAGCCTGCTATAGGTGGACAGATGACAAGGAGGTGCGGTGAGTGGCTTTGAGTGGCAGCCACGCCTACGAGGGGGAGGAGGGGGTGGAGGCCATTGATGAGCAACAGTAGGCGGTGGACATGGTGGTGAAGAGGAGCAGAAGGAGAAAGAGGAGGGGAGAAAAGCTACCAGCAGTGATCAGTGATGGTAGTGAGCGGTGACGAGCCTCAGTAATAGTGGGAGACGGCGACAGGTGAGCTAGGGAGGTGAGGAAGAGGGCATGGATGTGCCCTAGAATGTGGGCCACATGGAGCATGTACGGGTAGATATCGTTAGTTCAACTGATGATCTCTTTTTTTTTTTTTTGTGAGTTTTAAAGCAAAGTCACATCCCATTTGCCGACTCACTTAAACTGAAGTCGGCAATGGGTGCTGACTTCACTTTGGATTGCACAATTTTTTAACAGTTTAATCATTTGTTTAACAAATGATTTCTTTTTATTAGTTGTTTTGAAAATTAAAATCAAGTCGACAAACCATCTATTGACTTCACTTTTAAGTTTCCGAAAAAAAGGAAAAAAATTAAAAATTTAAATGAAAACATTAACCAGTGATTTTGAATTTTTATGTTTTTTTGCAAAAAATTAAAGTGAAGCTGGCAATATATATTTTTTTTAAATTTTGTTGAGAAGTCAGCAACTTATTTTCAACAATCATGTAGAAATTGTCTGCTTAACAGATGATTTCTACCACACAAGCAGCGTCAGCTGATGTGGCTGCTATGCTGGTGAAGATACCCTATTTCCATAAGTAGTTTCAAAAGCACCCTATTTTGGGCAATAGTTTTGAAATACCATTATGTTAAAAAAAATCTGGATATATTATTGATACATTGATGCTTTTTGTTTAGTAATTATAGTTTGAATTGGTGGCCTTCTCAAAATATGTTGGAATGTTGGACTAATAGTAATGATTTAGATAGCACTGTCATGACTTTAACTGTAGAGATGTTAATTTCTTCAGTTTCACAAAAGTAGGTCCTAGATATCTACTAGTTTAAGATAAATGTGATCATGAGAGGGACAGATCTTGATGACTAAGGAAGAAATATACTTGTTAACACTACAACAAATAGATTAATATTGTATTGTAGAAATTATCTCAAACATCTGTTGGATTGACTCATTTTGTAGAATAGATCTGCTGATGGTATCTGACTGGAAACATTTGTTCTAAGAACTTGTTCCTTGATCAGGTTAAAGATCACGGGTCTAGACTAAGTTAAGGATCATTCTTAAGGGCATTTAATTGTGAAATGGGAATGGAATCGTAAAAAGAAATTGTAGCATAAAATATCTGAACATACTTGTGGATGTTTAAGGGCTTTTTTCTTGGCAGGGCTTTTTTTCTTGGCAGTTTATAGGAGAAAAAAAAAATTAAGCATATATAAACTTTCTCAAGTATCTTTGTATCTAAATAATGACAATATGAAAAAGTTTCCATCATATTCCACTGATATGCACCAATGTCAGGTAACCATAATATTGCTTGTGACTTTATTATTTCATAACCTGAAAGAGGTTATATTGAGCATCAGAGAACCTCTGAGTTCATGGTATTAACCAACCAATATAAATTTCCTCGAGTCCATTTCAAGTCATAAGGCTGGTTAAATAAGATAATTGCCATCTGTTTCAATTCTTGATCAGATTACTGAGTGGATCAGATTAGCGATTGGTTTATGCAAGGTATTGACCAATATAACCTAAAATTGCTCGGCCATAATCACATTATTATGCTCTCTTTTTATAATATGCAATATATAAAGTAGGAATGCAAAACATATGTAGCCAGTTCTCAATCACTGAAGGCATGAAAATAATTATGCTTCTGATTCTGAACACATGATGATAAGGAGGCAGGGCATAAATTTTGCATGCTAATAAATTCTACCTCACCAAGTCAAACATCAAAGTGTTTCTCATGGCTACCATTCAGTAAGTTATGGCTCCACACTACTACTACAGCAACAATAAAGCCTTAATCCCAAACTAGTTGAGATTTTTATTGGATTCATGTTTATTGGGTGTGACTATAGTTTTGCGGTGATCATCAATCTACTGCAATCCTCCTCCTTTATCTGAGCTTGGTTCCACACTCCAATTTAATATTAACGCAATATGGTGGTGAATGTGGAAACTCATGAAATATTTTTCTACTTTTGCAAAAGAACTGTGGTAAAAATGTTTTTTTATCAATTTTGTGTATCATGCAGGGGCATCTACAAGATTGTACCTATTATTTGCTCTGTTTTCGAAATAGACTTCAGATGATGCATCAGTGAATCATTAAAATATAAAAATCAACCATCTTCTGGTTTCAGGAGTGTGTGGTTCAAGTGTCAAGGCATTGCTATCAACTCAATGTAATATTTAATAAATGCCGGCATGATATTGAGTTTTGATATCTGGTGCATGTTATTCTCGGTAGTCTTAGGCTCTATCTGTCAAATGCTTGCAGTTTCATGTGATTTTCTGTGCAAGCTCTATATGTGCTGTGAGCAATATTAACTAACAAGCACTTTAGGATGCCCACAGCCAAGTTGCTTAGAAAAATTGATGAATTTATTTGTCATGTGCTATGGCAATTTAGATGTGGTCAGCTATTCACCGTAAAACTTTTTCTTGTATATTTATATTGTGGTGCACTTTGGTCTTTACCAGTATATGATGGATAGGTATCCCCATTTTCATTTCCAGATTTTGTTTCAAAGTTACCGCAAATCAGGCTTCAAGATTATATCAGGAGTTGTATTTATCAGCATTTGGACAATTTTGTACTACAAATCTTCTTGTTAGCTATATATCATGGAAATTTGTAATTAATGTTGTATTCACCATGCATCATTAATGGTGTATTAATGATGCGTTTATTTGTCATGTGCTATGGCTATTTAGATGTGGTCGGCTATTCCCCATAAAACTTTTGCTTGTATATCTATATTTAGGTGCACTTTGGGCTTTATCAGTATTTGACTGATAGGTATCCCCATTTTCATTTTATTTCAAAGCTACTACAAAGCAGGCTTCAAGATTATGTCGGGAGCTGTATTTATCAGCATTTGGACAATTTTGTAGCACAATTCTTCTTGTTTGCTTTCCATCATTGAAATTTGTAATCAACAATGTTTTGACATTGGTGTATTTGAAGCAAGCAAGTTTGAACTGATATATACTACACTCATAGTTCTAGGTATTTCAAGTTTATGTTTCTTTTCAAGTGCAGAAGATCCAATATCTTTCAGGATGATTTGGTTCATGATAATCTATCTTAATAATTTAAGGTTACTATACAAATTATTTTAGCAATTAAACATGATAATATAAACAGTAATATTTAATTTTTAATAATTTAAGATTATCATAAATCATGGTATTTTAATTTTCAAATAAAAGGAGTATATGAGATTATCAAAGTCTTGTAATCTTAAATCGCATTTTTAATTTTCATATAAATATTTAATAATACTTAATTTAATTATATATTTAATTTATATTAGATAATATTTAAATATCTAGATGATGTTTGATTTATGGTAATACAATATTATCAAGAATTTTACGTTTTTGGTAATGTTATATTTCGTAATTAGATTTTTAGGAAGGGAAGATTGCTACGTTTGGTTCATAATAATAAAATACAATAATTAATTCATCATATTTTTAAATTTTATTTCAATTTTATTCTAATTCTTTATCTTTTAAGTGGCTCTCTCTTCTTTTTATTAAAACATTAGAATATAAAATGTTTTGATAAAATTCAAAATTTTTTGTAAATTAATTGACACGTTCTGAGCCCACTACCTCTGCTAAACTTGTAAAATGCTACATAATCCATAACGTAGGACTCTAGAGAGTATGCAAGGCCGTAAGATATGATCCAAATCAATTTTCAATAGAAAATATAGATAATTATTCCATTAATCAAAAACACAAGGTTCACATACAATTGGTATTAAATTAAAAGTTAATCAAAACTCACTCTAATTATTCCTGATCAACCCATGTATCCTGCAAGAAAAAAATAGAAGAAATAATAATGAGTTGATAGCTTAGTGAGAAATCTCCTTCCACACACACTAAATGAGAAATCTCCTTCCATGCACACTAACATAAATTTAATATGCACATGAATTAAATTTAATATGCACATGAATCATTTTATAAGCATAAATAAGAGAAGTCAACAATAATATGCCAGTACAAATTAATTCACATATCAATCATAAAGTAATATAAATTGTAGATGCTATTAATAACAGGATGCTCATGTTCATTATTCATAATATAGCTCATAAAAGCGATTGAAAATACCACACATGTCAATTTTCATCATTCAATCAATCCATAATAACTTGTTACACTTAATCTTTGAGCATTGGATTCAACACTTTGATATCTGAATTGGTTATAGCGATAGTATTACGTGTCAAGTCTATATATCCCCTTTTTTTTTTCAATACATTACGGCTATACTTCTAATAGTTGCCGACCGACTATAAGAGAGAAAGAGAAATGCCATATTCCTATTAATAGCTGACTACAAAATGCTACACTTTCGGTCTGGCTACAAAAGACGTTACATATCCAAAACAAGGCATCATGTGGCTAATCCAATTGTATTAATATTGTATTAATCACATTTTTACGTTGTCTTGAAATTTATTAATTAATGCCATGTATGTTTCAAAGTTATTATATTCACATCATTTCAATTAAGAAATTAAGTTTCATAATCTTATATTTTTTAATAATAACATCTCATAAATATTTATAACAATAAAGTAATCATGTAATAATTTATGATACAATACCATACGGGTGATTATGATCGAATTTTCTTATCTCAAATAGAAGCCCTGCACTGCCGGTCAAAATAATATCAACTGAGACAGCAGCGACGCCTACATTGGGTGGCTAGGAAAAGCACCCTTGGGCTAGGCATCTCTAGACACAGAGGCATAACGAAGACAAAGGAAGCCACCAGTGACCCGGTGTAGCACCAACCATTGCATTGGGACATGGGCAGAGTCCACAAGTAAATAGCAGCCTCCTCCGTTCATTTTCCCCAAAGAGCCATAAGATAAGCACCCGTATGATGCAATACCACACCTTCAGATGCTCCAGAAGCGTAGCCCAAGGCAATGCTCTGCCACTCAACCTTTGGTGGCTTCCACGCAAACTCAGGGTCACCAGATTCTATAAACTTCTCGTATTTAATAGCACCTTTTCTTACAGCATCTTGAGGAGACTTCGGACCACAGGTTTCATCACCTATAACAATTGGAACTGGAGGCCTGAAAGCTCCTTTCTTTTGTCTGCTATTATCTTCAAAGATTTCTCAGCGAATGAAAAGAACTCTTTATCCACCAATAATGATAACA
The DNA here is from genome assembly GCA_017589505.3 of Metroxylon sagu. Lineage (NCBI taxonomy): Eukaryota > Viridiplantae > Streptophyta > Magnoliopsida > Arecales > Arecaceae > Metroxylon > Metroxylon sagu. Next base: position 799,277 of record JACVBY030000580.1, on the reverse strand, counting down.
ACTTCAGTTGAAGAACGATCCAAAAGGAAGGAAATTGTAGGAGGATTAAGCCGGGTGTTGACAGAGTGCAGCACTACACCAGCCGTTGCACTCCAAAGTGAGCTTCATAGGTAGCTGGGACATTTGGTGCAATTACGGCTACGTGCTCCCAGGGCCGTTCAAGCGGCTCACAAAGGGCGGAGACGAGGCAGCGACACCGGCGGTAGGTCTCAGCCGAGGTGCCGCGGACCAGTCCGTGGACCACCGTGAGCCGGTTTGAGTGGGGTCCGTGCCGTGTAGTTGGGTGGATTCTTCGTGTAGTTCGTCTTCTCTATCCTCTCTGGCATCTCCCACCATCAGATATAGAGATAGAGAGAGATCAGACATAGAGGTAGAGAGAGGTCTCAGAGAAAGAGAGAGACGCCGAGTGAGAGGAGAGAAGAGAGATGGAGAGGAGAGGAGGGAGGGAAGCGGGGGCTTCGGCCAAGGGAGATGTGTAGGAATTTTCGAGGATCGGATGGTGGATTTTAGAACATCGAACAGTAATAAAATAATATTTTATTATCATACATTATTAATTATGCAAGAAGATCTGAAACGGCTTATATCTTCCTCCTGGATCTTTCTCTTTTTACTTTTGCTTCTTTTTTGGACGGTGTTTCGATGAAAAAATATATTATAAACATGAGAAGAGAAAAAAAAGGATCTATCTTATTTATAAATAAACCCTAATAGATTCTTCTATCATAAATCATTATTGTGCTTCAGGCCCATACAAACTATCAACCACATCATCCAATAGAAGTGTGCTCATTCAGCTTGTATCATTAGATTAAATTCGTCTAGCCAGTTTTATAAAATTAAAATCACAACAATTAATGATAGCCACATATGAAAATTTTCTAACAAGAAGGCTTACAGAAAGAAAAGAAGCTGCGATGGAAAAGCTTCAGTGAAAAAATAGAGGTAGTGGACCGGCAACTTCATAAGGAAAATTAAGAAAAAAATAGGAGTGCTACCGATTTCTACGAAGCAAAATATTAAGTATATTTAAATAAGGTACCCTCTCCCCTTTTCATCGAGCATCACATTGATTTAAAAAATATTATATATTTAAATATTATAAATATTAAGTAGATATTATATTATATATAATATATATTATAATATTCCATTATTTAATATACAAACATTTAGTAATATATTATATAATAATTAAATACTATTATAATTTATATTAAATTATATATAATATATAGTAAAATATTTAAAATATTTAAATATATAATATTTTTAAAATAAATTTATAAAAAAATCTTGATTTATATAATAACATTTTATATTCTAGCAAACAAAGAAAATACTTTAAAAAGATAAAAAAGATTTATAATAAAATTTAAAAACATAATAAACTGGTTATCGTATTTTGTTATTATGAATCAAATGTAATAAACTTTCATCCCTGAGAATTTATTATCAAATATAAGATTATCGCCCAGGTGTATTCAATGCTTGTGGCCTCCAAAATGTAAATATCCATAAATTTATTAATAAATTTCTTAGATTTAAAATCTTTTCTGGTCCAATCATATAGGTATTTTTTTTTTTTAACTTCTAGATGATGTAATTAGTCATCCCTCTAGATTTTGAGATTTTAATTTAGAAAGAGACTCCAGCTTTACCCCTTGGGCTCCCTCGCCTTCTCTTAGGAACCATCTGCCCTCTTCTCCTTGTATTTTAGCTTCCTTCACCCTTCCATCTCTGCTCTCTATATATGGTTTCACCCCATTCCCTTCATTCGTGGTTCCTAATGGTTGTACAACTCTCTTCATTCTTTGTATGGTCCTCTCTTGGGTCACCTTTCTTCTTCCTTTCTATGTTCGAGAACCCCAAATTTCTATTCTCAGTATTCCTTTCCTAGCCAGTTTATGAGCATGCAGTTTGCTGCCTCTTTTGTGGCTATAAGGTTTATGATGATGATGGTTCCCTCCCTCATAAAGGTGTCATGGTGTTACTCTTTCTCTTTCTTTAGGATTGTGGCTTAGGATGCTCGCAATTTTGATGGAGGAAAAACTTTACCAAGGACAATCCTTGACTTGTTAATCATGAGTCTTTCCCACCTAGTGATATCATTGTCAATGATGCTCTCATGGTTTTGATAGCTCTCTAGAAATAAGAGTCCTCTAGTTGCAAGACTCTAATTTTAAAATTTAATTCTTCTAAACAAAAGGTGGCCATAACCCTTGTCTCATATAACATCAACTAAATAGTGCACTCTTTCTGATGGTGTGTGCATCTAGAAGGGTTGTTGCCCCTTGTTCTTAATATCAAAGTCTTATGAAGTCTCCAAAGTTAGTGTAAGAAAGGTCAACGCTTCCTCATCTCTTATCCTCTCATAGCAAAGTCTGATAAAGATTTTGGAGTGTCATTTATATAAACCCTAGTGCCTCCCCTCTTTTGTATATAAAAGGAGGAACCCTAAGGTTTCTAGCATCCTTCACATGCCATGCCAATCCCAATGCCACCAAGAGAGAGGGAAAAGAGGCACAATAAATCTGGAGGTTTTTCCTTAAAAATAGAAGAGAGAGAAATAAGAAGGCTTGTGAGATAAGTTTGGCTAGCAAAGCATCACTTGGCTTGTAGTTGTTAGAGTTTCAAAGCTAAGCCCATAACTAAAGGTGATTCTTGTTGAAGTCCTTCCTATCACCTTAAACTTTGGTAGAACATAATTGCTTACCCATTTTCATTATATTTTGTAAGTGTTAAGAGTCTTAAGTACCAAGGTTTTAAGTCTAAGAGAGAAGGGGCGTCTTAGCTGTCCCATCCTATTCTCAAAGTATTAAGGGTTGGACACCAAAAACTAATCATATAGAGAAAAAAGAAGAAAGAAAAAAATAGAAAGGAAGAAAGAAGGGAAAAAGAATGAAAGGAGGGAAGAAGAAAATTAAAGAAAGAAAGAAAGAGAGGAGAAAAGGGGGAAGAAAAGAGGAAAAGAAATAAAGAAAAAAAAAAAAGAAAGGAAACAAAGAAGCAAGCAAAGAAAGAAAGAAAAATTAAAGAGAGATTGGGTATGTGGATGTTCTATTAGGATAGACATTAGGATAAGGTAGGATAGTCGGTTATTTTATTTTATGAAAAAATTAGGATATCCTTATCTTATAGGATTTAAAATCTTATTGACTATAACGTAGAACATTTTTTTGAAAGATGAAGAATACAATATAGATAAAATGTCTTATGGAGTATTCCAACATATCAAGCAATTTATTTTGTTTGATTGATGGAATTTTAGTATGACCATGAACTAGTAGCCTTCCATGATTAAAAGCAAAACTAAACCCAAGCAATAATGCATTCCATTTTGATTATAAATAGTGCAATGGGTAGAAAATGATTATTATTACCGATCGTTGTCACAGTCATCATGCTTCCTAACCATTTACCCTTAAGATGTATTTCATCTAATCCCAATACTAAATCAAGGTGAGACCTCAAGGATTAATGCCACTTTAGTACACAATGCTCTTGAAGTCACTTCTCTTGAGCTCTCTTGTGTAAGAAGGTGATTATTCAAATGATTCTTTAAAGTTGCCTCAAACCTCCTCAATAATTTCCATTTTACTTTATAAGTTTTTTGAAAAATTATAGTAATACCGTGTTTAGTCGATATGAGTAGATATATTTTAAGACCAAACCTATTATGCCTCCTACTCGAAATCATGAGTTAGAGACATAGCAACTGTCACATACTCATGGAGCATTATCCTACAAGCATGCTAGATATTAAAGCTAGAGACATGATGAATTCAATAAGATAGTAAAATAAAATCAAACCATCCAAATTTCTAAATTTAATGATTAATGAGTCAAAAACTAATAAGATAGAATTTGTTCGCAAGAATCTAACTTCAGCTATTTTTCAAATATTCAATGAGCTATTTTTCAAATATTCAATGAGAGAAAGAAACCTTTATAATATTTTTAAGAATTATATTAAAAAATAAAAACCAGTTTCTAGGCTTTATCGAGAACTTTTCTCTCGTATCTAGTCACACTTCCAAAACGATACCTATCAGCCACTAGTCATTTCAATTTGCAAGGAAAGAATATAATTAAATAACAAGCTTTATAACCTAGTGAGTAATAAATACTTTAATTTGATTATCAAAGTTATCAGTTAATAAAATTTTTCAGCTAATATTAAGCTTATAAACAAAATCATTACATTTTAACAAGACACTTATAATCAAGAATGTTTAGATTTGCTCAAGCATTCATAAGAAAACAAAATTGCATGAAATTCATAACTTGTATCTTAATTAATTTATAATTTATTTGATATCACATATTTATTCAAAGACATAAATTAAATATCCATAAAAGGTGAAGCATTAATTATTTTTATAGCACACTAAGTAAGCATGTCCAACTATTCTTGAAAAGTTCTTTCTGAATCTAATGTCACCAAAAGCTATATTTAATCAAAGAAATAAATAATATATCCATGAAGGGTGAATCATTAATTATTTTAATAGCACACTTAATAAGCGTGTCCAACTATTCTTGAAAAGTATTTTAAGAATCTAATATCTCCAAAAATTATAATTTTATCAAAATATTGTCATGAAAAATTATATAGTAAAATTCTAAGTCTTTGATACTTTAGGATCTAAACAAATTCTAATAATTACTTCACATTAATATGATCCTAGGGTTGCATGGAATTGACCAACCTAAATATTAGTTCTTTATATATTTATTCAAAATAGTATATCATAAGATTTCCTAAATTAAATTTTAATTACCTTATTGTATTCTAGTTGTTAGATTAATATTTTATAGAAATAAGACTATGAAATATATTATATAAAATTTAAAATATTGAACATAGTATACATACATACATAGGAATTTTAATAATCTGAATTTTAGTTGTAAGTTATTATACATTTTAAATTATAAAATTTTAATTTGCAAAAATTAGTTATACCCTATAATGTACAAATATAACAATCAAAAAATGAAAATTAATGCATAGATATCCACAAATTCTTTTGCAAAATTTAAAAGGAGAATTTTATTTTGTAGACGTTAAGTTCCTAGAATATAAAATAGAGAAATATAATTACGAACAATTTAGATTAATATTATTATTTATTCCCATATATTAATAAGAAACTATTAATTTCATAAAAATTGCATTGTAGAATTTATGATAGACATAAATCTAATAGACATAATTTTAGAAAGTGAAATATGATATAAAAAAATTAATTGTAGAAATGTAAAATAGATTTTTTTTTTTCTAGAAATAAATAGTGCAGAATTTATTGCATATAAGTTTGGTCTTCCATTATTTTGTATACAAACGTGCCAAAACTAGAAAATATTTTTCAAAAAAAATAATTTATAGAAATTAAAGTATACTTTTTTCTCAAGACAAAAATCAAAGCAGCAGAGGATCAAATTTCATCCAAAGAAAAAAATCTTTACAAAACTACTAGTCTCTCTACATATCAGGAAACAGAAGAAAAATCCAAAAAACAGAGGGAACCCAAGAGATTCAGATGAACTCATGCAAAAGGGGCGTATAATCATGAAGCAAGGCGGGTTAGTTTGACTGAGATGAAGTGATGAGAGATGTGAGCTAAAAAAATAAAAAAGAAAAAGAAAAAATAGAAGGGAATCATCCAGTGGATGGGAGTCAAGAATGACAAGCTAACAAGCATTTTACCTTCACATATGACTTGATGGATTTCAATGGCTGGTACTGATCATCGCACTTGGCATCATGCCATCACCCTCCTCTTTCCCGGACTTTGATAGTTATCCCATTTGAGGTTGATTGGAGCCCAGTAGTTCCTATGGTCATATAACCAAAGGTTATATGACTTACATGATTATATAATTTATTGTCCTATGGTTATATAACTCACACAACCTATGTTTCTATAACTTATATAATTATATAAGTTTATATAACTTGTACAAACTTATATAATTATTGAAAGTTTAACTTATTGTCTTCACTTCTGCTTGCATGGCAGAACACCTAGTCATTTGATTCAACAAGAATGGGAGTATTAGCAAGTATTTTGATATTCACAATGGGGGTACCATAGAATTGGAATACACTTAGACTCTCAAAAAAACAATTTCATGTTCAATATTGTCAAGTAAAATACGCATATAAGAGAGGGTCCAAACTACACCAAGCCTTGCATGGAGATCCATGGGATGTAGGAAACCCACACACCCATGCAAAAATTTAAAAAATATAAAAATCTAAATAGGAATCCCAAGTAACAAGCATCGATAAAGCACAATAGTTAATTAATTGGAAAGCCATTCTATTTGGTGGAAAGTAACATGTATTGATTGCAAGAGGTGTTGAAGCTTTATCTGCTCGGTCTACTGGTGCACAAGCACCAATAGGTGAGCACATTCTCAGACATAATTTCATTATCATACCAACATCCAAGACCTTATAAAAATATTTAAAACAATGGAAACTTGCATAGGAATAAGTAGAAGGGCTCTTCTTTATAAAATCATAAATTGCCTTTTATGAGTTTATCATATTTGGCAAGACTTGACCATTATTAGCTTACATATGCCTTCATTGTAAGCAAAGCAGGTGACATCTAAATCATATCAGAATAAGAATATTATGCTTTATGTGAGAGCCCTAGTGTTTAATTTCATATTGATTATTTCCTGATAAGATCATAGGTATTTAAACAGAACCAACGAGTTTAAATAATAATTTCTTAAATAGTTTTTTAAGTAAAATTCTAAATTGTTATAAATGACATATGAGCGAACCTTATTTATTATCTATATAGATTAAAGAATACTGTAGATGGATTTTATATTTTTGTAACTGGATTCATCGGATGTCTGAATTAAATGAGAAAATTATAGGAGAAGTCATGTTGGTAAGTATTTAATCTTATATTGATCTCATATCAAAAGTCTAAATAATAATTTTTTAGCTAATTTTTTTGGATGAAGTCCTGAATTATTATATTTTAAAAGTTACAACAAAAAGCTAATTTTGATAAAAAAAAATTATTAAAAAAAGTGGTACGGATTTTTTTACTTCCATTATTTCCTGCGGTGCGGTATTTTTTTAAATAAAAAGTAAAAATAGGATAGCCGTACATTTTTTTCTCTATATATTTTAAATTTTCTTGACAAAATTTATTCCGTTTCAAACGAGGAAGCTGATGAGGGGTTTGAAAAGACCAAAACAGCCTCTACGGTTTATTACGTTAAACCGGCGGTTCGAAAAAGACCGGTTCAGTTTTACGAATGCTATATATATATATGTGTATCTCTAAAACTGCGCCGGTTTCACGCGTTGACACCAGAATTCCCCAGGGACAAGAGGTTCTCGCTGTCTAGGGTTTTCTTGATCGATGTCCACCAAAACCCTAAAAATTCCACCGGATAATCCCTTCGTTTAAGATCTATTTGATTCGTTCCGATTCAATTAATTCTCCTCCTCCCTTGTTGCTCCTCTCTTTCTCGTGCAGAATTATGATTCTAATTTCCTCTCCTGCGTCTTCTTGTTCGATCGTGGATTCGATCTCTTCAGCTCTCAAGAATCTCCGCGTATTGGGCCCTGGCTTGAATCCTTTCGCTCCGTTCGGCATGGGGAATTACTCGGGTTCCCGCTAACCTTCTGGTTCTCGGAAGCCCTTTTCCTCCTAACTATGTAAACCATTGATCTTGTTCCTGGATTCGATCGTTTTGTTTTGCAATTTTAACCCTTGCCGCAAGATCTAGGTTTTCGTTTCTACTCGAAAAAGAATATCGTGAAATCGTGTTGAGTTGCTTTTGGGAATCATCACGTCTCCTATTTTTTTTTTCTTGGAATCTTTTTTTTTTTAAAAAAAAAATTTGGCTTGTGGTGGCAATTTGGGGAATCATGCTGCAAGAAGAAGTGTCGCAGCCTCGCCGCCGCTCGTTAAGCAGGCGATCCTTGAGGCAGAGGTCGAGCGATAGGGACGATAGGGGTTGGACCCTGCTCCACGTTGGTGCTCGGAAAGGCGACCTGAAGGAGGTTCGTGTTCTTGCCTTGTTTTACCTTTGAGATTCTTTAAATCAATCTGTTTCCAGAACTTAGTATATTTGATGCTTTTTAGAATAAATGCTTACATAGTTGCTTAAACTTTTTTATGTACTTTGGGTTTCACAATTTCTTTCTTTCTTTGTTTTTTCTGTTACTTTGGTGCTATATGTAATGTGTTATGATATGATTCTTTTATTTCTTCGCTTTCTGTTTTGCAAAACAGTCATAATTATTAAGGACCTGTTTGGTATCGTTGCAGTTTTTGCGTTTTTTTTTTTTTTTTTTTTTTTGGGCCCTCAACAAACAGGTGGAATATCACATGGTAATTGATGTTGAAGATAGTATTTTGCAAAGCAATAAATCTTTGCTGCGAAAAGCTATAGAAATTTTACAAATAATTTAAAGAAAGTAATATGGTTTCATCATGCATGTTGTTCAGCATGGTTCGTTTTTGTCTTCTTGTAACTTTGATAACAAAAACAAGAAATTAAAGGGATACCAAACAGACCCTAAATTATTGCCAGAATGTTGAGATTTTGAGGGAAAAATCCAAAGTTTTGTTGGAAGCATTGGAATTAGATCGAGGAAAATGAGGGCAGAGACAGAATAGAAGAAATCACAGTTCTGTTGCAACTTCAGATCTCACTCAAAAGTTGTTGTTCAACGAATGCCGCACTTTATGTATTGATTCTCTTTCTGGACTAACTGAGCAGGTTGGGCAAGGTTGGGCAGGGTGCACATAAAGAGCCACATCAGCTGCACGAGATTTTTTATCAGCTACGTTGTTACTTGATACAATCATGATAAATGTGCAGATAACAATAGGAGATCTGAAAACTTAGGGATGTTTGTACTATCCAATACTCAGTAGCCATAAGTGGTTTATGATTTGTGGGAATGGCTTCCAATTGTTGCTTAAAATATTCTCCAGGTCAGAGCATCTGCTAAGATGACTCAACCAGCCATCTATCCATCTCAGCAAAACTAAAATGACAGAAAAAGTCACGATCAGTTGCTTGCATTTTGATAATTTGTGGCCTTAATCTCTGGTTAGGACTTTCTTTTTCACAATTGGATGTCCAAATGTGTTGTCGATGCTGAGGACTTCAATCTCATTTACTTTTTGTAGCCACACTAACGCTATTGCTATTTGAAGCATGATCATTGTTTTCTGATGACTTTTTTTAGTGCACTTGAGCTTTGCTATAACTCAAAAATTTTAAGTTTGATTTACTGTCCTTTTTCTTTATCATTTTCTACTCTGTCAAATTCAAGTGTTTTGATATGCATTCAAATACATTTCTCATAGTCTCATGTTAATGTTGATTTAATACCATGAATGACCAATTTTTCTCTCTCATCCACAAATGATCACTTTATGATATTACACTGGAATTCTGTTGGTTCAATTTCTCTCTAGAACCTTCAACAACCATTGTCAAACTAAGAATGGTGAAACAACATAAAAGCACATATCACAGCATCCACATTGTTTTGTGCCTTTCTAAATTTGACTTTCTACTGGATCACAATCGAGGAATATTCTTGTGCTCGTTAGGTTCAAAAATGGTTGACCATTTCATACTGATGAGGTTCCCATGTCTTTGGTCTAAGAAATTTTTCCCAGTTGCATTGTCTCTTAATTGGCATGGCATTTTTTTATTGATCGTGCCTTAAAATGTCGCAGCCTGTGCTTGCTATGCCATGGAATTATTTTCTACTTAATGCAAGCATGATTTCACTAACTCTGGTCTGAAAAGTATCAAATTGCTTCTCTGCCATTTGGATCATGTTGAATGTGCTCTATGGTTTCGATGTAGGATCTAGAAAATACAAGAGCTACCATAGCATTTTTGTTAGATTAGCATTTAATGAAAGATCTGGTTAATGAACAAAATTTTGGATAATATAAGATTATTTGGCAATTCTGATTGATTAGGATGTTTGGATGATGTTAAGAGATGATGATATTAAAAGATTCTGAGGAACTATTTCAAGTAAATAGGGGTGAAAAGATTTTTTTTTTATTTATTTGTGGGTAGCTTATGGTAGATATAAGCTAAAGCCATAGAAGAAAAAAATTCAAGTGTCAACGTGATTAGGGGTGTTCAAATTCATGATCTAGGGCCAATCCTCAAGCTTTGAAGCTTAAGAAAATGGTGTACAGAAAAGAAGATAGAGCAAAGTTACCATGACTGCAAGGAAGACTATTTATTCATCTTCAGTCTCCTGTGTATGGCCCCATGGTCATCTTCCTTAATACATATGGGCCATAGTTACGTCACCCTTGGAAACCTTCATGTAATACCAACCATTAGTTTGACTGAAGAATTCTGAATTTTATACCAAACTTATAAAGAAAGAAACTAGAAATGGAAGGAATTTATGTCCATTATCCTTTCTATGCATAACTGGATATACATTCATCAACAAATAGTGGTGGATGTTTCTGAAATGGTAATATGAAATCTGACATTTCAAGATAGGGTACTTGGGCTTAAGTTCTTTGAGGTCATAGGTAGTATCTCAACTTTATAGAAGCTATTTATTTGTTCCATGATTTCGGTCAAACCATCTCATGTTAAGAGATACAAACTCAATTTTTAACTTTTTTAAATACTGACTTAACCATATCATTTTCCATGACTTTATGCCAAACCACATGGCACAAATATTTTATACCATCCATCTAGGATGTATGATTTCTTTATGTCGGTTCAGCATATTAATGCTTAGATATGGTAGTCCTGTAACAAGCTCTAACTCATTGTTTTAGATTATCTCTTTATTGCTTGATTTGCTTACGCGTTAGGTGAGGCGGCTTCTGGATGAAGGAATCGATGTTAATGTGACAGCATGGGGCCCCAAGTCACAAGGCGTGACCCCTCTCCACCTCGCTGCACAAGGTGGACACCTCAAAGTTATGGATGAATTACTCGAGCGTGGTGCAAACATTGATGCTAGAACGAAGGGCGCATGTGGCTGTAAGTTCTACTTATTTTGACTTGTAGTTTCTGACAACATTAGTTTTTGAAATTGTAAAGGCTTGGGACCGTACATTCAAGGTTAGCTTCTTCCAAAGGGAAACTTTTTCTTTTACTCCTGTTTTGCCCTTCTCCTAGTATTCATCGGTCCAGGTTTTTATCTGAACTTAGTTAATACAATTTACAACTTGGAATGTAAACCTGATCCACTGTTTTTCCATTTATTATGGTTGGCATCAGATTCTCATGGACCTTATCTTAACCCATTCTGGCCTAACTCTCATACGGGATCCTTAAATTGATTTTATCGCTCAATTTTCAAAATCTGTGTCCTCATATTTGAGAATAGTTTAATAGTTATAAATTTTCTCCAGATTGCATGGCAAATATCAACTCCTTGCCATGCCCTAAAAGTAGTCTCCAATCTAATTCCATGTGTTTAAAATATAATGTATAAAAATTCTCCTTCATGTGTTATTCTTCTTTAGTATCCTTGTCCAATCTGAATTTTTAACCGGGGTTATTTGTTCTAGAGTCTGGTTTTGCACTGTTATAAACAGGAAGATTCAGTTAGTATTGGGTTTTTTTTGGTGTATGAAATTCCTCTTGCAGCATGATAGCAACTCATATTGATGTTCTGATGAATCAGGGACTCCTCTCCACTCCGCAGCCAAGGAAAGAAACAAGGAAGCTGTCAAATATCTGATTGAAAATGGTGCCTTCTTGCCTCCTGATATAAATGACAACAGGTTCAATCCGCCTCTTCATTACTGCCCGGGACTGGAATGGGCCTACGAGATAAAGCGCCTACAAGATGAAAGCCTCTCATCAGGCGAAAATTCTTGCAGCTCTGAGATCTAAGCCAGATGTTTCATTGCTTTCATGGAAGTACGTTGGTTGTGCTGGTTAAGATGACAATTTAATGTAGAACAGCTGAGACGATTGATGGTGTGATGTGTGCTTGGTGGTTGTTGTCTTGGACCTCCTTTTAGGTTATTGTCTTGGACCTCCACTTTGGCTGCTGGCTTGTGATGGAACTCGTGCGGATCTTGAAGTCAGTGTATTACCGATGTGAAATAAACTTGCTGGTCATGCCACTTCTTTTCTGTTTATTCTGTTCTTGCTTGAATTCATGGTTGCCTGATGTTTTTGCGTTAAATTTTGTTTTTATGCTTAACCCCAAGAAAAGAGTCGTCTCTATAGAGGGAGATCATTTGTGCTGCCTTTTTCCCCCTCCTCCTCTCTCTCTCTCTGCAGCTACTTTTGTATTCAATATTTTCGCTGTTTGGCATCATTGTTTTTTACAAGATCTATCGATTAAAATTTTAAGCCATTACGGAAATGGAAAATGAGCGGAAAATTATATCAATATTCTACCTCAGTATTCTTGGCAGAAGTCTTTCTATAAAATTGAAGTTAACACAATATCCAAGTCTTTCTATAAAATCATGATTAGGGTGGTGGGTAATCAGCTAAAATCATTCTAACAGGCAATGGAGATGGAATATAAATATTTTCAAACTGTGCTTGCTTTCTCCCCCGTGATGCATCAATGCAGACAGAATCTATTATATATATATTTCGATTCCTCTGGTTTGATTAATAGGCTAGACGGTTGGGTGACATTTTTACTCTCTACACATGAATATGAGGTCTCGAAGGCGATATAGAAAAAGGCAGTGAAGAAGAAAAACCCAAGGTTATCACATTTCATGAAGCGTTCGGGTATAGAAAAAAAAAAAAAAAAACGCCGCAGAGATCACAACACATTCACCTCCTCTTGACAAGCCTTGCTTTGATCAATAACCAATTTTGGGACGGCTAGCCATTTTTAATTTGCCAATTTGTTACGCATGCTCATGTTAAAACAATTTTTTGAATGCTTTCGAAAAATATTTGAATGCTTTACATATTATACGATTAAGGCCCGTGAATTGCATTTTCATTTATACAAAATCTTTGATGTTCTCCTTTCCTCTTCATCTGTATACACTTTGATATGTATACAAAATCTGTCGGTCTGGGTGCAAAATTCAACTCTTAAAACGAAACCAACCGTTCTTATACCCCCAAAAAAAACAAGTAAAAGGAAACCAACCACTGTTCCTGGAACCACCTGAGAGTACCCCTGTGCAGCACTTGACTGATTTGAGCGACAATGGAAAATACAACCTGCTTGTCAGTTGCTCTGGTGTGACGACAGATCATAAAGAACTCAATTCTGACATGTTAAGGCTCTTCATAAGGAAACCCTCAATTCATTTCACTTCTCATATCAGATTATTCCGATGTAACATGTGCATCCCCCACCTTTGCAGCTTCCCTCGCTCGATGGCAGAGGACAAAACCTGTAGAGTATCCTCAGCTTCTTCCTTGTTTGATAATTCAACGCTCAAATGAAAAAGGGGCGCAGATGTGGGGGGAACCCAAGGTCTATTCCTCATACTACGTTTTTTCTGCTTGGATAATGTTTCTGCTTTGCTTCCAACAATATTCACCATCTCCTCTGTCCTATCTATATGGACAATGCTCTCCAGACTCATTTCTGTTTCTATGATCCATCCTGGATCAGGAGGAACACCAGGAAAGTCTGGCAAGCTCAAGTTCACCAAACAAGAGCACCAGACAACCAAAAGAAGCCTCTCACTAATAATAACAAACTTCCCTGCATGTTTGAGCATTTTGCACATAACAAATATCTCGTCCTTTAGTCTGGAGCCATCTGCTTGTAGAAGCATCGACACCCCGATTGCCTCCTCCCATGAGTATGGTGACAAGGGGAGTTCTCTAGCTAAAGGCCTTGGGAACCGGATGCGGAAGCGACTGGACTGGTGGGGGTTGCTACGATTTCTGATGCTTTGTGCTGTTTTTCCTGTTGCTTCAAGAATGCTAGCCATTGGCCTTGCCACCAGTCCGGCAGTTCCCATTGCTATTCCTGTAGGAACAAACACATGCATTAACAGAGATCTATAGATGTGTGCTCATCAAAAATACAACCACCCTACACAATGTCCAGGTATCTTTAAATGGAGAACCTGAAAGAACTCCAGGAAGACCATGCTTTTCAGCACCTCTGATGGGGGATTGAAGCAGTCCTGTAAGACCCTGCAGCATAAATGAGATTAGACAAAATTACTTGAAAGATTTAAATTTACCCATGACCTAATCCTCATGTCAGAAGCAGGTGACTGGTTTGAAATGAAAATTAAATGACAAGTTAAAAATGAAAGCACAAGAGTCTGCAGGCATGGACATATTAAGCATTCTGAAAAAATTTGTGCTTGTAGGCTGGAGTTGCATGTGATATAGATTAATGTTTAATCCATATCACATTGATGCAAAAGCCATATCTCATATATTAGCAAGTTGGGCGTCACATGTTCATGTACTTTAGTCATGAATACCAAGAATATGAAATAATTGTTGCATCACATTGATTCAAAAGCCATATCTCATACATTAGCAAGTTCGGCATCACATGTTCATGTACTTTCTTCATGAATACCAAGAATATGAAATAATTGTTGTTTTATTAAAGGCATGGATTTAAGTGCTGTTCGGCATTGTATGGCATGATGCATTCCATGTCAAATCTTATCAGCATGCAACGCATGCTAGGTGCCGGCCACATCCCAATACTCCGCATGTTTTCATGCAGGTGCATGCAAAGCGACATAGGACATGATGGCACAGCATGTATTGTGCAAATACTTTGGATGACACACCATGATATGTGAAACTTCAATTCTTAATGAAAAGCAAGATGCGGATGGACAGTTCTCCTCTTTCATTTGGAGAATGCTGTGTGATGAGCGGTACCTAAAATGGCTGTAAGCCCAGTTTTCAGGAACTGTTGGATCCCATTGCATTGACAAAGGTACTCTTTGAATAAATGCACTGAGAAAGGTTATTCACAAAAATAACCTTGTTTAAAAATATAATAAAGAAATAATGTCACAATAGTTTTACAATAAAACAATTTTTGATGGTAAGGAGTCATCATCAAAAATACTGAGTTCGAAAATCAGAATTGACTTAAAATTATGCAAGTATAATGACTAAAGTGAAGTGGGAATATTTGAAATTTTGAATTGAATAATTTGGCAACTTTGTCTTAAAAAATCTTGACATAACAACCCCCCATATAATTTAAAATTGATTAAAATCAAAGTTAAAATTATAATTAAATCATAAAATCTTCAAGTGATGTTTTCCATGCAATGGGTAAAGATGCCATCTAGGCTTGAACCTTTGTTTCATGTAGACTAGCTACCGTCTACAAAATGTAGCAAAGTATAGTCTTTGAACTATGCACTTCAATTTTTTCAAAACACATGCTATGAGGCTTGCTATTAAATCTATTCTGGGTGTGCTTTAAAGTCATGCTAGAATCTCGATTGAAGGGTAACTTATGCTTTAGCCCAAATCCCCATAAGAAATGACTGATGGACTTCTATTGCCAAAGTTATGCAGTCCTCAAAAGGTACCTTGCTATTAAATACTTCACAGAAAATCCTACCTTTGGCTGATTTAGGGCAAAACTTCCTAGATTTCCATTGCAGTTCGACCAAAAAATGATTTAGGGATCATCAAAAGAACCACTCTAAGGTTGTGCACGTTCTATGTATGGATGTATGCATTTATGCATGTAATGGGCACATAATGGCACAGCATTGAACAAGTACAATAATATGGTTGCATTATTCTTGGCACTTAAATAAAAGAAGCAATGCCCATTATAATTTCACCAATGTTGTCATGCCACTACTTCAAGGCATATATTGACAGTACAAATATGGATGATACGGCCTGTTATTATGAACAATGATATCCTTTATGACAATGAGCTGTAATATATACTTGAAAACGACATTCAGAAAGTTAACTGATGACTAGGCATATCTCTTGATGGTACGGTGATATTTTCTACAAATTACTTCTAATAGGAGTTAGGTAACCCCCATTTTGACAAACTCCCAAGGCATCTCTCTTCCTAGGTAACTATGAAAAGTCTTAATAACATCATGATAATATCATATGGCAAAGCATTCATAAATAACATCATAGTTGAGGACATGTAAGCCTTGCCAGAGGACCATTATTTAGCTTAGAATCAATATTGACATGTTTAAGATTGAACACATGCATGTAAAATCTCAAACAATTATAAATAGCATTGTCCAAAAAAATAAGAGTTCTGACCAATAATCCTTTATACAACAATAATTTAACGTAAGATAAATCGTCAAGACACCAATTAGTTTATATAAATCATCCCTTTGATTTCAAGCAAGATTCTATTGAATTTGACTGTTTACATCAGAAATAAACTTTGAAACTATCAAAAAATGCTTTAATATATTGCAGTAGCTTTTAGAAATATCACTAATTGATAAAATTAGAAATGATAGAACTGCATCATTTTTCAATGAGCTTGCTCTGAAATTTTGAGACCCTCATGTTGGGCTGTTATGATCATGCTTGATATTTCTAATCCATTTAGGGGATTAATGTTTCTAAAAAACTCAGAATATAAAGTTTTACCTTTAAGAATTCATTTAAAACACCTTTTCCATGTGAATCTAGACGCTTCTGCTGTTCATCCATTTCAAACACAGCCTGTTCGTCAAATGTAAAAGCAACAATACCCTGCAAAAGTAAATGACTGATTATGTGAGATAAGAACGATTCTGACAGAATGATCTATTGAACCATTGAAAATACCTTGTGAGCAGCTTTACTGAACTGAGTAGTAGCACTGCTTATGGCATAGACTGTCCTACTAAGAAGACTCTTTGAACCATGTGCTATGCCAGTTAATAGTCCACCAGGGCTCTGCAAAGGCACCAACTTACCATCAAGTTTGGATTAAATAACTTCCTTCCTCCAGATAAGATGGTCCAAAAAGTGAATGCTGCATACCTGTAAAATTCCCTTGCCAGAAACAGATAGGAAGTCCCTGATACCAAGCCCAACATTCCTTGCAAAGCCAATAGGATTTCCTATAACACCAGCAGAACCAAAAACCTGCAATTAAAGTGACCAAACAACCCAAAATGAATTAAAAAGAAAATTCAATTCCAATATAGAACTTTATATACAATAAATAAATTTGACCATGTCTTGGCTGCTTTGGGAAATCTATAATTGAACTTTCTTAAACAATTAACAGACGTAAGAACAGTATGACCTTCGAAAAATATATTCTCGATTAAGAAAGTCAATAAAAATAACCTATACATACAATTTGGGGGCTTAGACAAGCTGAACAAAGGCAAGAAACAAACAAAACAGTGTGGCCATGCCATGGCTAGTCTAGGAAATCCATATTTCTTCAAAAATTAACAGATATAAGAATAGCATGATTTTTGAAAATTATTTTGTTCTTTAGTAAAGTCATCAAACAAAAAATAACCTAGGTATGTCTTGGGGGTGGACACAAGCTGAACACGAGCAAGGTCAAGATTGAGCTTGGCATGAGGATAACAAGAACAGCTTAGTTTGGTTCAAGAAAATATAGTCAAAATTTTTTCTCATATTCTAATTTTCCATATTGACTTTTAGTTGCATTGCAAGATTCTGAAAAAATGTTATAAATCAAGGAGAATAATAAACTGCACCAAGGAGACCTAATATGACAACCACAGTAAATCTTACCATAAACATACCACTGTTTATTAAATTAGCATTACAGAAAAGCACTACTTCAAACCCATGGTGCCCTATAACACAACATAAAATCTAATGTATGAGATTTATCAAACAATGTAAATAACTTTATTCTCTATGGACATCTGAATTAAATTCCATGGTTTAATTGAGGCAAAAGGTTATTACACTAATGGTGAGTCTTAACACAATGATTAAATTATTCCATTATGACCTAGAGGTAACAGCCTCTCTGTATGCGGGGATAGCACTCTGTATGTGTGACCTCCAAACCCACAATGATGGGAGCCTTATGTACTAGGCTGACCTCTATAAGGTTATTGCACTAATTGCATCTTCAGAAGTATTAGTGCATATTTGTATGCAAGTTAAAGCTAACATAGTAGACAGAAACAAGCACATGAATTCTCCATTATATCTGTCAGAAAGGGTAAAAGCCCACTTCACCTTATACATTTCATGAAGCAACTGCCTTGTATAGTGTCTAATGAGGATCTGTTGGATTGATTCCCAGCTAGCCATAAGATGTTCTAGTGTTAGTTGTTTAAGATGAACAGGTACTCCTTCAACATCAACAAGGGCCATCAAACCCCTCTGCAATCAATTGCTAGTGTTAGGACAAACAAATAATCTGATAAAAGGAAACAGAGGGATGCATGCAGATACATGTACAAACACATCTTCACATACACGTATAGACAAGAAGCAACTGATCATAAATGATGAATTGAACAAGTGTTATATCTTAAATAATGATTTTTTTGTGTCCATGGTACGGCGTACGAGTGCGTATTACCCCACACCGAGCACACCATATTTTATTGGTACTAAATTGAGACTCAATACAGGGGCCATGCCAAGTCTCAATATACGAAACTGACCCATATACTAAGTGTACTAATACTGTACCTGTGTGGCATTGGTACAGGTCCAGTACCGAGATTATGAATCTTATTTGTGCTTGTGATAAAATTGCTTGAAACACTATGGTTCTCGGTGAAAGTAGTTGGGTTTTCTTTGAAGCATGTGTCAAATACCCAGTGTCACTACCAACCTACATCCGATACAAATAATGCTTGAATTTAAATAGACCTTTCCTATTTTCCTAATTGTCTACAAATGCAAAGTTTACAACTTCATAAATTGACACATCTTTGAATCTAAATTTATGAATTTTATTTCACATGATGTTTAAGTTCATATACATGCATTAGATTTTAACTCATAATTCTCTCAAATTTGGCATATTACTAAGATGATCATAATAAATTTTCAGCTTAAAACCCAGATGATGCTTGTAGTCAACTAATATTTTGCCACAATTAAGTTCCTAACCTTTTTCATTTTAATAAATGACAAAAGTTTTACATGATTTTTCTTGACAGTAGAATATCGCCTTAGTCCAAACAACATTTTTGCTACAATCAAAGAAAACACAAACTAATGAAGGAAACCTTACACTATAAAATTAGGGTTGACCTAAATTTCTTCACATAAAAACTGAAAGGATCCTTTGAGGTGCCATCATTTTTTAACCCCTAAACAAAAATAAATTAATAAGCATTCTTGTTCTTATTAACCAATTATTTACCTTTTGCCTTTTGACATACAGAAAATGATTGGATAAATTTAATACTTGACAAATGAAAATTACACTACACTATATATGCATGACTGCACTTGACTACTATAACTGTATTAATCTTTTGCAATATTAAACTTGAATGTACAAGCAAATTACATCAGCATCAAATTATAAGCTATTAAGTAAGAAAATGAAATAAATTGTGAAATTGAACAAAGGGAAGCACAAAAACAAAAAGATAATGTATTTTCTAAGGAAACTAGTGGTTCAGAATCTCTTATCATACAAATTAAATGAAGAAGCATCTGTCCAAAATTTTAGGTTATTGGTATTTTAACTGCAATTAGAGTATAATGATGCCAAATCACCAAATTTACAGCAAATAAACTGGTTTTAGATAAGATGATTGGAATAGAAATCATTGTCCATGAGAGAAGCATTTCTACCTGAAATGTAGTACTAGTGATGTGAGTAAATGGCTCCAAATCTCCAAGAACTTCATTCCTAATTATCCATGGAGTGCTTGAAAAACTACAACATAAAATGGACAAGTTAGCAGAACAAAATAATGTTTGCCAGTGGAAAGTATAGCAATATTAACATTAAGTGTTCATTGAAATTGAGGGTAGGAATACATAGACTTCCTATCTATCATGTTGTTTAGTATTTCATATTAAACATTTTCTGAAAAATAATCAAAAATTTTAAGATATTCACCTTAAAGACAGCACAATAGGATCCAATTCAAACACTTCGACATACATCTTTTTCTTCCTTCTTGCTAAAAGATAAATCTGTTGCCATGGAGCTCCAATTGGAACAACAGAAGGTAATAATCCACTGTTTTTCTGGGTTTCCACAAATTCTGAATTTCTACGCTTGTAATCAAGAATTGGGAACTCTATGAGAACATCTGTGCCATAGTCTAGATTCCGTAGTTCAGAACTTCTCTGTAAACTTCTGTTCTGCAATCTTGAAGACACAGTTCTAAAATATTCAAACAAACTCAAGAGAATTTGCTCTTCAAGCTCGATACAAAGAGGGGCCAAACTGCAATTGTTTAGTGCAGTACAAAGTCACTAAAAGCCAGGCTGTATGCAAAAGAAAATAATATATAATCAAGAATTGAAAAGTACCCTAAATTTATATATTCAAAGGAAACCCATGATGTATCTGTATTCCTCCACTTGGCTGCATCAAAGTAAAAGATAGGTTCAAAGGAATTGTCACATGAAGAAGCACTGATATGGTCATTCTGGAATCTTAACTTATTTTCTTTGTTTTTCAAGAAATTCATCGATCGCACTCTATGTTCATTATCAAATGATAGCATAATAGGATATGGAGTATCAGGCAACTGATTATCAATCTGCAGGGATGAGATTTTGAATGAAATCTTCTGCTGATCCAAACTTTGCATTACCACAACAGTGACCTCTTTAGCGGATGCAAAAACCAATTCCTGCAAGAAAACATCAATCCTTATTTCTTAATAATCAGAACACTTGATACCATCCATGTGTAATGCTAATACTATTAATGATGAAGAAGAAAATAAAAATAGTGTAGGAAGCCACATTGTAATCATAAAGAAGTTTGTATTTTTTGACCTGTGGAGAAGAGTTGATTAAAGAGATCCCAAGAAATGGCAGATGTAATGTAGCCATTTCAGTGAAATCGGCATGACAATCCTGTTTTTGATCAACACACTGTTTTTCTTTTAAGCCAAAAAAGCTAGTCTCTTTCATATCTTTCACAATATGATAACTTGAATCGATAATACTGAGAACCTGTAAAGCACGGAATAAAAAAGCTGAATAATACAATTCAAGAATATATTCTATTCTATCCTATGAAACTGAAGGAACAGCGAATAACCTTAATTGCTCCTTCAGCATTTACAGAGACAAAAAGTCTTCTTTCAGGTTTCTGCATACAGAATGAAGTTGAATGTCAAGAAACCAAACAGTGCATTAGTCAACTCCCAGAAACCAACCACATCTAGTGAAGGAACATTAAAAAAGAAAGCAGACGGTCTAGTATAAAAATGTTATAGCATTCAAAGATAATACCATACTATCAAACAAGGTATGCCGAACCATACCAAACCATCTGGTACGAAACATACCAAACCATAGGTGTACCAAACTATACCAATATGAAATCAATATGGTTCACCATTTCAAAATGGTACGGAGCCGGCGCCGCTTCAAACCACCCTGTATAGCTCAAAACCATACCGTACTATACCAACATCATATTGATCTCGTACCGTACCGAACCACCTCATACCATACCAAACCATCCGGTTTGACTTAGTATAGGGCAATTTATGGGTTGGAACCTTCTATTTCACCCAACTGGTACGCCGTTGATTCGGTTTGAGATGATTAATACAGCATCAGTTCAGTACAATACGCTCCGTATTGAGCCATATAGGTACCTAAACGGTTCCGATTCTCGGTACAATGAAACTTGCTATCAAGATATTCGTGTAGCTTAGTAGATATGAATTATGAAAATATACAAAGAGGAATTTCCTATACAAGAACAGTGTTAGAGAAAAATCAATTTGACAACAGCATTGCAGGGAAAACATAAAACTAGATACTGACTGCTGAAAAAATAATATTAAGTAGGAAAAATACTCCATGTTTAACAAAAACCATTTCTTAATCATATATGGCATTAATTTTCCAATTTGACATCACTAACAAAGCATCCATACCTCAGATGTAGAAGGTAAGTACACAGGCACATATTCTTTTACATCATCAAGACTGTATGTTCCCAAAATTCGCTCTCCCGGCACCTAACAATCAACATATATGAACATTAGCATGCATAGAGATGTAAGTAGAAGCATGGGAGCAAGCAGTTATGCATACCTCAACAACAAGACGATGAGGGTAGCATGGTTCATCCCAAGCATATTGGCAAGACGTGTAAGAATGCACAATGGTTTCAAAAGATTCACACCTTTGTTGGTAAATCCGTAGCCTCTGTATTGTGGGGGGATCAATCAGAAACCATACAAAATGCAAATCAAGTACATGGATGGCACTGCTAGAGGAAGGATCATGATTTTAAGTGAACATGCGTATGCTAAAAGCTGCTTCAGGTAGAGGGCTGCAAATGGATCCGGTCAACTTGTGACTTGACCTGGTCCTGAGTTTATGACCCAGTTGGGCCCAGCCTGACTTGGCTTGTTAGACCAATGGGTCAGGTCAGGATCCAAATAATGACCAGTTTGAAAACCCGGATCTGGTTCATCATGTTCTCCTACCCAAATTGGACCTGGTTGGTCTTGTGCGCTAATGTATCTAAACCTACTTGAACATTAGATGGCCTCACCCAACCCAATCAAGATCCTGCAACTTCAAAATTCTTCAGCTCCTTATCGCTCACCATGGCTGTATTTAAATATGGCAGGGCAGGTATTAATGCGATTTGTTCACAGGTTGAAGACTTAAAAAAGGTTGAATCTTGTTATCGTTGGTAATATTAGTTGTAGCTTGCAATCCGCAGAAATATCATTTTTCAGTTCTCTCCACTTGAGATCCATGCCATTATTTTTTTTTTTTCTTGTTTTTTGAATGTGGAATGAACGATAAACATTTCCTTCATCTTGTGTTGGATCTGAACCTAGACAAGACCCGACTTGAACCCGAATGCATTGGGTTGAATTTGGGTTATGCCTGACCCAGCCCAAATGACCCAGTGGTTTAAAAAAAATTTCAATGGACCCAACCTGGTCAGTCAAGGTTTAGGTCTAAAATCATGATCTGAAAGAGAACCAGGTTGCATCCAGGTCATGCTTACCAGTCTGGACCAGGCCCAGCTGCAGGCCTACTTATGTATAAGTGCCAGTATGGAAGCTTTCCGTAATAAGCAAGAGTTAAGAAAATAAAGGCTTCTAACAGAAGCAAAAACAAATTTAAGCAAACTTGCAGCAAAATAAGTGAGTCCTAAGGATTGGACCGATGAAGAAACACAATCAACTTCAACTTCATATATTAGCAGTAATGTTTACAAACCTTCAACAAGTATGAAGTAATTAGAAGCCAACTAACTTGCAAATTTGAATAATTTAAATAACTATTATATTCTCAAACATTCCATCCAGTGGCACTAATCAATGCAATACCTGCAAAACTTGAATCCTATAATTACAAAGATTAGCAAATGTACTATAATCTGGTGAATTATTACTTTCTGACATAGTTACTAGCATCACCTGGTGACCAAAAAGTTTCTGGATTTCACCATGTAATTAATGAAAAAACATCAATGAAAACTTATGCTATTTGTTGACTGGGGCTTGATAATTCAAGTTACAACAAAGTGCTGAACATTAGATTCCTCTTCTTCATCCTTTGCTTTATTAAGAATAGACTTAGTTATGGCTTAAATCGATACTAACATCTTAGTAAGAAAACAGGGAAAGATGGAAAACTCCCCTTACAGTGGTTTTGGGTGGCTTCTGTAGTTAAGCTAATATGTTGTTTTTAGAAGAAGGGAAAGCAGAAATTTAATTTTATGGATACCAAAAAAAGAAAAAAAATGAAAGCAGCCTATGCAATTCAGGTTTTGGACCTGAATTTGGAAGCTTAGGAGTTTTGGACTAGCTCCATGGGTCATAGACAGCTCATTTCTAAGTAGCTGGGTCCATTGGAAAAATCATTGCTGGAATCAAGCAATCATTAATATTATATTAGTCAGTAGTTTGAGAATATATTTAGTAGTCTTGTGTCTTGTAAATTTGGGAGTCTTAGTAAGTTGTAGGTACATTAGATAGTTCTTATCTTTTCAGTCGAAGAGTTTTTGGAAATCCTAGACTGATATTAATATTATTTGGTAATGAAAGTATCGTTAAGGTAGTTGGTTTCATATCATTATTGCTGATGTAAAAGGTCTATATAAATTAAATGGTATTTTGCAGTCCAGCACTTCACTGCAATTGTTGTCTTCAAATTTGCATCTCTTGAAGTTCCAACTATGCTTTCTTGTTGGTGATATTCCTCTCTCAGTTTCTACACATGAAACTGGCTGGTTTTCATATTAAAAACGTATTGCAACTCTGTTTCACCTTAAAAGCCCTTGTTGGTCCATTGGAAAATCTGAGATCATACTGATTTTGGGCTTGAAAATTTAAGCAGTCAGAGATATAGGTTCTGTCCACATGGAATGCTGCATCATTACTGTAATAGAGTAATAATATCCCCTTTCACACCATGGTGAAATTTCACTTATGCTGATATGTTACTATAAAAGAGTAACGATGCCCACCTTCACACCATGGTCAAATTTCGAACAAGGTTTTAAATCCCATGAGACAGAAGTGTCCCAATTTTTCCACGGAACGAGATATCTTGCATCCTGTTTCATCTTGATCCCCGAGCCAGTCAGGCGTCCTGATACTTATCTAGGATGCTTTTTCTTAAAAAAAATTATTTATGAAGATTTAGTGCTTTATTCGATTTTTAAATATATTTGAATCTTAAAAGTTATATCTTTATGATAAATTAGATCTATTTAAAATTGACACTATCTGAGATGAAACATCTTTGACCGTCTCAGCCCCTATCACTGATTTCAACCATGCTGATGCTAAACCACCCCATCGATTAGTAAACACACATGCATGCACGCACGCAACGAGAGAGAGAGAGAGATAGAGAGAGAGAGAGAGGTCGCTTGCATAGGGCCTAGGCAACATGCAAATGATTGGGGCCTATGTGGGTGTTAGCAACCCAATATTAGCCCATCCTAATCACAAAATTATCTCAATGTTAAGTCATATAAGTTATCTTCCACTCCCATGATGATTGGCACAATGCTATGTAATCTTTTCCCTAAAAATTGACCACCTTAATATCTGCATCTCCTAAAATATTAATGTTTGGCCCAAAAAAAAAAAAAAAAATCACAAAAAACAACTGAATTGTTCCTAAAGTTTTCATACTCATTATTTTGAAAGGAAATTTCCATACTTATTTGGTCCTATAGTCTTGACTTTTCAATTTGTTTTCCAAAGTATCTCTACCTTACAGACACCAAATCCCTACATGTGGCACTGTTAACCAAAGTTATCTTAACGGAATTTGCATTTCATAGCGTCTAAAAATAACCTATTTATATTTATTTAATCTCACTACTTTCACGAAAAGCTTATTATGACCATACTTAATGATGCAGCATTGAGATTGAAAGGTGAGTTGAATGACAAAAATTAAACTCTAAGATTAAATACATAAAACTGAAGCAATTTGGATTAAAAAAACCCTTTTCAATGAAGAAGTTCTTACAAAATAAATTTTATTAATATCTCAAAAACTGATTTACATAATGAATTAAGAGAATATATATAGACCACGACCCTAACCCTAATTCGAGCATTAAACCCGATACAAAATCATACTAAAAATAGGATTCAATAGTAGGAAAATATGCTAGGAATAGGACTCGATAATAGAAAAATATGCTACAATTATTCGGGTGCAAATATATAAACCCAATTAAAATTTGATACTATCTCTAATAAAAATTTTAAAGAAAAATCTAGGGAAAACCTCTGAATTGTTTTAGTTTCTGCCTACGAATCTGCTAGCTCCTGCATAGTTTGGCATGATTTTGCTAGTCATAGTATCCGTTAGCTGCATCCTATGATGCATCCTTAATGTACTAGTTTGATTGTAACAATATATTCCCAGTCTCTCTCATTCATCCTATTTAGTTGGTAATTTTTCCTAGATACCTATCACTTAAATCATCATATTTAACCTTATTATCATTTTAGCATCCACCATATTTTCAATTTTAAAATATGTATCTTACAAAGTCCTCAATGTCATGTCTTTGTACTATCCTTTGAAGCAAAATCTGTTTATATTATTGCTTTCAGATCTTGCCATGTCTCCACCATGATTCTCGATATTAAGTCAACTCCAGATTACCCAGGAACCTCTCTATTTTCTGCTTTTTTGTGAGGCTTGCTATAAGGCTCGTACTTTTTCTTCAATGATAAATGGCACAATGTTGTACATAACCTTACTTAAAGAATGACCACCACAACATGTTAGTGCTGAGCGTGATCTACAACATTTATGTCACATGGAAAAATGTTACTTCACCAAAACAACCTGATCGCTCTTGAAATTTTCATATATTCACAAGCATATTATTTGGCCCTAAGGTTTTAACTTTTCGAATGGTTTTCAGATGTACCTATACACACACTGACTCCCTAAATGTATCCTTTCAAGTAAATTACTTGCATAGAGTCCAGATTTGATAATTTCTAGCCTATGAAGCATGCACAAAGATACAAGATATGGATACAACACATTAAGTATATGCTGATTAATATGGTTAGGATATGTCAATGAATATAATATGCATTAAATACATGAATATGTACAAATGTACATATACATGGATAGATGCACGTATGTGAAGAAAGAATTCATAAAACAAGATAGCCTACTAAAATAATATAATTCATACTTTATATGATAACAACTTCTACAAGTTCATCATCTAGTCATCATTTAAATCTGTAAACTCCAAATCATATTTCACCTTTTAATATTTAACATCATATACTATAAAATAGACCACTCAACCACCAAAGGTTCACATTAAAAAACAAAGAAAATGCCCTTCCCCTTATTTATAGAGGTATCAGAGAAGTATACAAGTGTATCCAAGAAGTATTTGGTGTTTTTTAATATTTAAAAAAATAAGATAATTAATAAAAGTGTCAAATACATATTTGAGAAGTATCCAACAAGTATTGATATCCGATATGCATCTGCTGAAGACACATGTCATTTGAAGCACACTTGCTTCCTACTTTCTAGGATATCTTTATGTAATCACCCTATTTTGTACCAAAATCTTGTTATTGCCACCCTTCCTCCCATAGAGATTTTTTCCTCATTATTTAAAACCAAGCTATCATCTAGATCATCATAAGGTGCACATTTAGCTATACAATCTTTTTTAATTGAAAATATCTTCAGTTTCAAAGCACATATCCCTCCATCTAATTTTTCTTCTTTTTTTTTTTTGGCTATTTCATGAAGCAATGTATCTTTGTATTGACTAGCTTCAGACCTATCATGCCACCTTCATAATTATTAATATGCATATTACACAACTCCAGATTACCTAAGAACTTCACTAGCAACTTTCTAGTAATTGCCATTTGAGTGTACATTATACTTAGTGAAGGCCTTCAATTCCCAACCCAGCTAAAAAGACAATGTAGAAAAATAAGTGAAAGGAGACAACCAGCCAATATTTCATTGATGTTAAGTAGGCCAAGTATTCTTTTGCAAGCTTATATATAAGCAGACGAGACATCTAATCTGATGAGTGGGCCTCTTGGACTCATAGTATCATATATTCTTGTATCACATAGACAGTCTGTATTATAATTGTAGACATCTTTTTAAAGTTTTCATTGACTTGCTTGTACGAGAGGTAAAAACAAGCTAACATATTCTAATGAGAGGAACATAATATTTCAACAATTAGAGAAATAAATTATAAC
Organism: Metroxylon sagu; assembly: GCA_017589505.3. Taxonomy (NCBI): domain Eukaryota; kingdom Viridiplantae; phylum Streptophyta; class Magnoliopsida; order Arecales; family Arecaceae; genus Metroxylon; species Metroxylon sagu. The sequence goes on along the minus strand of JACVBY030000580.1, from coordinate 771,426 downwards.
AAATTTCATTATGAAAAGATGATCTAAAAGGTAGTTACCTCCATTGAGAAATTGTCTATCCTGTATGGCATAAAGCCAGTTTTGTCATCAGATAAAAGAATCAGCTGCGTCACATTATTTCTATTAGAATTCCTGATAAGATTTTCATCGCTGATGGCCAAATCAGCATTTTGTATTTCAACTCGAACCATGTTTGATGCACCAGAGACATAATTTCGCATTTTCACTTGAGCATCTCCAAGGCAATCAGGAAGGAAGCTGCCCGACCATTGCCATCCTGGTTCACTGAACCGAATGGACACAAGCAGTTCTCTGCAACAAATACTTGAAAGCTGAAATATGTGACCAAAATCTAAATAAATATTTCTTAATCTAAAATCTAAGCAAGATTAAATTCAAGAGTACGTAGGCAACATGTATAGATATCGGACAGGAATTTATAAAACCATGAAAACCTTGAGCTCTGACATAATTCTCTAAACAATGAAGATAAAACAAACTTCATTTGCAACATACAAGCACAATCATGAAGTGCAAATAATGCATATGTAATTTCAAATTTGCTTGAATCCACCATGGAAACCTTGAGCTCTGACACAATTTTCTAAACAGTGAAAAAAGAAAGTTCATTTGACATATCAGCACAATCATGAAGAGCAAATAATGTAAATGCAATTTCATATTTGCTAGAATCTTGTAGATATTTAAATCAAGGTCTGAAGTATCACAACCCAGTCCCTGCACATAATGTTGGCCCAGATAAGGATGAAAATTCAAGCAACTTAGTTAAAGAAAATATGGAAGACTATTGTAAATGTTTTCCAGTTCCTTCTACATTTTGTTAGAATTAGTTTTTCCTGAATTCTGCAGCAGCAATTCCCTGTATAGAATTTCTCTTAAACAAGCATATTATAAATATGCCAAAAAATTAAAATATCAAAATAACATTTAAGTTAAATATGAGCTTTTCCCTATTATTCCAGCACAAAGAAATTTTTAAATGACAAAGAAATAAGGGTAACAAGCTTCCACGAGATCTTTATTGATATATAAATAATGAAAACAAGAATCGTTAGAAAATATTATGAAAACACAGGATCTATCACCTTCACATAAATTGTAATTGAGTTTACTTCATTCATGTCATGATTGTTGTGCAGCACCTTATGACTCTTTTCAACATTGCACTACAGCTTAAATAGTACATATTATAAACCAAACTCCACATATGGTCAAGACATATGCCAAACATTATAATCCAACAGAACTATATACAAGCATCATGTTTCTGGCAGCTGAAAGGCTTCATTAATAATGATAACGAAACATAGATGAACTATTATAGAACTTTGTAGTATTATTAAAAAACACCAACGATTGTCAAATTTTAAAGGGCTTTTCAGATATTTGCTTTAGTAGCAACTTCCTAACATGTTGCAATCACATCTGCTGATATTCCCATGTCCCATTGCAAGCTGAAACCCTTTTGTGACTAATATCAATTGTTGAGAAAGAACTAGCATGCATAACTCTATAAGTACATTATACTCATGAAATTTACAAAACAATGAAAAATAAAAAGAACTAAAAAATCTCTATAAGTACATTATACTCATTGAAATTTACAAAAAAATGAAAAATAAAAAGAACTGAAAAATCTCTATTGAAGCTAACAGCAAAAAACTATAAGTTAAAAAAAAAAAAAAAAAAAAAAAAAAAAAAAAAAAAACTCGTTTTCCATGTAAAGCAGGAATATCAGACAGAAACTAGAATATGCTCTACAAGAGAGAGATAAGAACCTTGTTGTGTCAGACCAGTGAAGATGAGAATGTTGTCCAATGCCCAAATGATGAAATGTTTTAGTTCCCTTCTGTCTATAGCATAAGTCTTTGTCGCAAGCATTACAAATGACAAATCTGCAAAACATTAAAAATCCATGTTCATAGATGTATGTTAAGCTAATCTTAAGGCATTAGAATGATTTATCTGCAGAAGATGAAAAATCCATGTCAACAGATGCATGTTAAGCTAGTCTAAAACAAGGACAGAAATGTTGCAAATGTACCAGCTGGAATTTGTTGTATTGGCCCAAGACTAGTATGGGAAGGCCCTATAAGCCCCGAAATTAGCAGAGCTGAGACAAACTGCCTTTGTTGGCTTGAATTTGGGCCGATCAAGCATGTATCACCCACAAACCAGACCAAAAGGAGTGCACAGAGTTCATGAGTCAAGACATTCTCATCATTTGGGCATTTGAGTCAAACCAGACCAGCTTCACAATCTCTTCACGATAACAGGCCCATCCAGAGAAATAAAAAGCAAAACAGACTAAAAGGAGTGCACAGAGTTCATGCATCCTCTCTCTCTCTCTCTCTCTGTGACACACACACACACTCACTTGCTCACTTCATACTTCTTGATTTATATTCTTTTGCTTTCATCTATATTTGTTTTTTAACTTCTGTTCATCCCTTCAAGGGATCTAGGACCATGCTTGAATTCAACACATACTTTTACCAGAAGAAACCTAAATCTTCTCTTTGTTTTATAAACAGGATATTTTATCCTTATGTTGAGAAAAGAAAATAAACATTATATAATATCTTTCGACTAATGTTTACCAAGCTTTATGAAAACATGGATCATACACTTAAAAATCATCATATAAAGAGTTAATCTATTTATTTATGTTTCTCTTTTCGCTCCAAGTTCACCCACCAACATACATTAGATTCTATTGATCTATTCCTGTAATTACTGTAGCACAGAAACTCTTAAGTCTCTAACAAGTCCTTCATGATATTCCTAGATATATCAACTACTATTAATTAAAAGCACGAAATGGTTCAGCCTAGATGGATCTTTTTTTTTCTAGAAGTACTAGATATTTTGAACCATGTTTAGTTTAATAGAACATCTTATAAGAATATTGAAACAACCATTTAATTTGAGAGATGAAAGTTAAAAATTCTATATGACTAAAAAATGCATCAAAATTATCATCATCTCATCATTATCAATTCACCTACATATCACTTCAAAAATTACCTTGGTTGAAAACTAACAGCCCTTGTCCTTCCTGATAGCTCTCCAGCAACAGGCATTGATATAGCCAAAATTAAGAAAGCACCAGGGGCATCTGGTCTAGGGACAGCGACATTTGTTGAACCACTTGCTGGGACAAGAGGAAATGGATTTGACCAAACTGGTCTATTGCTATTTTCAGATTTGTTCTGAGGTAAAGTTGCACTTAATTTAACTGAAAGTTCAGTAGTAGGAATATGACCACAAGGAGCATACATATATGCCTTTGCCCTTCTGTTCCCTCCATTTTGTGCATTGGCAGCACCATCTCCTATCTTTCTAGATGAAAAAAATGCATCTCTTGCAATTCCCTTGTCCATCAAACTATAGTGAGAAACTTCTATTCCATCTGTGGAATTCCTATAAGAAATTTTGGTTGGGAAATGACCAATTAAAGGAATATGTGAGTACATATGGTAATTCTCTGGTGCAGATATAGCAAAGTTTTCTGGTAAGTCCACAGAACTATTAATATCCACAGGACCAGGAGATGGTTCTATCTCTGAAGATATAAGGGCAAGTCCATGCTTCTCAGAAGAAAGTTGTCTATGCCCAATCGTGTAGCAATTCGAAGGAATAGCAAAGGCACTTCCATTTCTTTCCTGGCTACTGTCTAGAATTGTAAGAAACAAACCCGTGCAATTATACAGCAAGTACGGAACAGATAGGCACATCTCCCGTGCACCACAGTATGTATCCATAGCCTTGTCAAGTGTCACATATATAGGACCTAAGATGATAAATAAGATGTTAGACCTTTTATAAAACATTGAATATTATGAATTTAAATAATATAAGTGAACAAGCTTACCACTACAAGTATTGGGATGGAAGATCAGAGTCTCGGATAAAGTGAATTTGGAGCCATTTATCTTGGCCATAGCAGAGAATGACTCTGCACGAGGAAATTTAGAAGTGACAGGCCTGAATCCTTGTATAAAAAATGTGACTCCCAGATCATGTGCTGAATCAACATGGAAAACAGAAGCAGTATCTACCTGAAAATTGCATGATATCCAAACAAGAATTAAATATCAAAAATGAAATTCACAAACTTGTAGAACAAAATGATATTAATTTGATATTAATTTGTTAAAATCATTTAGCAACAAGTTGAGAGCAAACCTCTGAAAGTGAAACAGAATGTGTAATTCCACTGCTATCTAGCGTCAATGATAAGCATGTGGGAAGATAGTTTTTCACCAACAAAGGAGTTGTCAACCTCACATGGCGTATAAAATGTTTCTTTGTAAAATTTGGGCCAAACATGCTTTGACCACTATCTTTTACAGTAGGTTGTTGAATCTCACGAATATTTAGAGACGAGCATTTTCTTGCAACATCTGATGTAGACAAGCTAAAATCTTGAATTGATATGCAACAGCGAAATGGATCGCTGCTAGGATGTGAGGGATAGCACACAAATGATCTCATGAACCCAAGCCTATTTTCCTGTGAAAGCATATTTGATAGTGAATGTGCTTCACTCCACAAATAATTAATGCCAACTGGATGCCACCTAATACGACCAGCCTCAGCCAAATGGAGTGGCAATGGAATCTCTTGGCCTGGAAGTATTGGACCGAGGATCTGAACCAATGAAGAATTAGAAACTGTGTACATATCCCTTTTATAAAAAGAAAAATAAGCTAAGCATTGGGTGAAAATCATATTTTTAATTAGCAGGCACCAACAACAGGGCAAAGTTGAAAAATAAAAGAATTTTAATTTAAGAAAATTCCAATACAGTTATCTAAATCATAGATTTAAGTGGAGAATTCAGTAGAGTTAAGAAATGAAAATATTCAGAGAACTGTTCAAAATGTATTGCTTAAGAATAAGAGCTACCTCTCCCAATAAACCAGACTAAAAATACTCGACCTTTCAGTTTGGTACAGGAGGCGAACTGCCCCAACCTGACCATACCGTCCCCATACCAGCATACCGAACCTAACCATATTGTCCTATACTGAACTGAACCATCCGGTTCAACCTAATAGAGTGACAGACGTAGGTGGGGGCCTTCCAATCCATCTAGCCGGTATGCTGCCAGTTCAGTAAGGTACATGCCATACCGGCCCAATACCAGTATGGTACCAATATTTAGTATGACAGACCTTATGATAAACAATAGCACTTGATAAATAATCTTAGTTTTATCAGTGAGGTTACACAATCATACGAATACCTTTGAAGAAACACCAAATGGGATATCAAATCGTAGCTCTAGGGGCACTGATGTTGCATTGAAGAGTATAACCTGTTAAAAACGGGTGTGAGGACTCTATTAGGAATACTGATAACAAATTACGTGATTTTGAAATCAAACACTCACTGTGGAATACAATCGTATCATCTTGCTGTAGTGTTGCATAGAAACCTCAAAGACCACTGGAACAACTAATCCATTGTTCTGATCACTTCTACATCGTTCCTCATTTTTTCGACTGTATTCTGAGGTATCACCATCTCTGTCTACTTCTATAACACCGGACTGCTTGCTTTTAGAGAAATTTACCTCAAAGTAGCTAATCCCCACGAGGTCCATTGACATTGGTTTGGAAGGACCAGAAGTTCCATCAAATTGAATGGAGATCATATGATGTGCCAAAGCACTCATCTTTTTCTCAACAAGCCTTTCTGAGGAATGAGTCCTACGTTGAAAAAAATGTTCATCAAGAGTTTGTTCAACATAAATTGGAACTGAAAAACCTGGTTGCACAGTATTTCTCTCTTTCATTGAGAAGCTGTCGACATTTTCTGTATTAACAGGACCTTGGAACACATGGAATGTTAATGGCAAGGATGTATCATTGCAGAGAATATAAGGGGCATATCTTCTGGTATGTATTTCATCAGTGTTTTGAAATCCAGATATTTCCTGATTTCCTTGAAACTCATCTGCTCCATTCTGATTCAAAGCGTCCTTGATCATTTGATTTAATCTGAAAACAGCCTGCAAGAAGATTTATGAATCAGCAAAAAGAATGAACGAGAGCATAGTCATGCATACTTCAGTTGTGGTTACTTAGTCATGTGTTCCAACCACAAGGCCATGAAAGAAACTCATGGCAAATTCTTCTCAGAGATTCTCAGTATTTTGTGCCATAACAAGAACAAATTGTATTGCAGTACTGCAGTATACATTTCTCAGCCTTTTGGATAAGCCCAAGTATTGAAGTAATGTGCTGTTAGTTCATAAAGATAACAAAAAAGTATATCATTTTGCACAACTACTCATTTAGAAAGTCTGTGCTTCACGAGTCAATAATAAACAACTACTTGAGAATCAACAACAATTATATCTCAAGCTTTTATGGAGTAAGGAAAAACAAAAATGAATCACTTGAAAAGCCACAAAATTATACCTCAATCAAAGGTTCTGTTATGTTCAAATTAAGCTGATTTGTTGATTTCAGATATACATCTGTAACTGTAGATGCATTCAGGAGGGCATTTCCTGCATATTTTCTTACTGTTTTTATTTGAAAGCTCCATGGCTCTATAAAAGGTTCCCACATAACCTGCAATTATTTAATTTATGTTAAGAGTGGAGTAAAAGAATGAAACTAAAGCACAACTCACAATATACCTTGTCAATGTTATTGTAGTTGACTAAGAGATCTGCACTGGTTAAACCCTCCAAGACATCTTCTGCCCTACTGAATTCGACTAGTATGTTCTTCATCAAAGTCTCTAGGATTGGTCCATGACAGCTCCACTGTAAGCCAAGAAATGAGCAGCTTAGAGCAAAAGCAGAAACCACTACTATTTAGCACGTGCATGCATACATTCTCTATAAATATCATCATGGTAAACATATCTAATATATCTAACAGAGAGGCTTTGTAGTATCTGCACTTTGCAGTGCTAGAACTTACTGCCACATCAGTGTTCTGAGATCTTAATTTTGCAACATTATCTGAATGTATGTGAGATTCGAATTGCAAAAAGAAAAGAATAAGTGTGAGATTCTCATCATCCAGCCAGCTGGAATGCACATTGCTATTGTACCAACTTACTTTTAAGGGCATTGGTACTCTAAACCACAAAGACAAGATCAAGATTTTCAACTGTATCAGTGATCTAAGTACCAAAAATTGTACATGATGCATGACCCATTTACAACAAACATAAAAAAGACATACACAGGGTGTAGAAAAATTAATTTGAGATGGATGCATGGGAAGGCAGATGTGTTACACTAACCAGAACATTGAGCACATGTTCATGATGAAACACTCAATGCAGCAACTCTAAAAAAAAAATACCATTATACATTGAAGTGAATGGGAATGTTAACTAGAGTAGAGAAACTATTAAAACATTGAAGTGTAAATATTCTATCTTATATAAGCCTATTTAAAACATGCCTCCAATTATATAATCTACCACATGTATAACCAACAAGCCTCTTAGCATTAGGGCAAACCATAATAAAGAGAACCAAGCAGTTAGCTTCGGGTAGCAAGTTCCCTCTTTGAGTTGTTAATTTGCTCGATGCTGTATCATCAAATGATTTTAGCTGAATTCTAATTCAGCTTAAGCAGAATATTTGACCAAACAAAGAGGGAGCTGGTACCTTGTAGACCCCCGTATTGACAGTAGGTAGCACTGGCATATCCTACCAGCACTTAATATACCGGCGTCAGCCAGGCAATAACAGTACTTAAAACCTTGATTTCAACAGTCTATGGGCCAAGCTACCATAACCATGCTCTAGGAAACAAAGAAAAGATGGGGTGCAAAGAAAAGGTGAAGTCAATGATGAATGACTATTCTATCTTCTATGTTCATTTCCCCATTCTCACCATTGTCACCATTGCATCATCATTTCACTACATCCACCTTCCTCATTTTCTTTCCTTATTTTGACAAGGTGTGGGAGAATCCAATCCCCACCCAGCCTCTTCCTCTTCCTTCCTTTTTATATTAAGCTGAGTCTACTAATTTTGCAACCCAATATGTTAGCTAACTCACAGGTGAAAGGACCCAACTACTTCACACATTCGAGGAATATCTTAAGTTTGTATGCAAGTCACATGGGCACATATCTCCACCAAGATTTTTATTTTGTTTTAACTTTCTCGGGGGTGGGACGTGTTCAAGTAATGCTAATCTTCTCTTCAGTGGACTGGATTTTTCTTTTCTCCACATTCTCAGACTGGATTTTTCTTTTCTCCACATTCTCCTCTGTACTTATTCTTCTCTATTAACTTTCTTTCTTTCTTTTCCGTCCTCTTATTCCAGCCATTTTTCTCATATTCTCACCTTTGCCTTTTTCTTGTTCTTCAATCCTTATTACCAGTTTCTTTGGTTCCTACTGGCTAACAACACACACGCGATGCACTTTTGAGGAAAAGAAGATTGTAAGTTAGCTTATACGTAAATTCAAAAGAGAATAGTATGATCACTTTCATAATTTTTTTCCTTTGTGTTCTCACCCTTAAAGAGAGGGATCAGATCTGATTCAGACTCAAATTAGAGAGGAATAGAAGGTTCCAGAAACTGGACTTCCCAAAAACTGGGATTAGAATCCAATTGTTTTCTTCTTTTTTCTAAGGGTCAAAATTTTGTTTCACCCTCCATAAAATAGTGAAATTTAAACAGTTGAAAATATTTAAATAGGAATTAGAATTTGAAATAGGAATGAATTTTTGTTATAGGAAAAGTGAAAGGGCATTTTCAGTAGAAAAATGGCAGACAGAGTCAGAATGAAATAGTAGAAAATTCTCCAAATCCAAATCAGTTGATTCCTCTGGTCTATAATATAATATAGATACAATCAGCTGTAGAGCATAGCAGATCTGAAGTTAACAATTTTAGGTCTAACTCTAAACTAAAAGTTAATCTCTTTCTTCCGTTTCTATCTTTCCACAAATTCACCAGTTCAAAGTTTAAACCCTATATTCCTTGCACGCTAGAACTGTAACATGTCCAACTCAATTACAACTGCCTATGATTTCCAGAAGTTTCCTGCTCAAATCTATTTGCAAACAAGTAGATGTAGATATCCTTTTTTCTTAAACAACTTTAGGGTTTACTCAAACTGGCAAAGAAAAGATGCTAAGGTATGTCACCACAACTTAAATGCTCAGTTGTTCACAAACAATGTCGTGTTAATTTGGATACATACAAGGTGTTGTTTGATAATTTCTTTTAAGGCACTATATGTTACAACAGTATAGCTGCCAAGATAGAAATTGTCTGAACAAATACGGAAGTAGAATATGTCAATAAGAACCAAATAGATCATGGAATTTTTGATAAAGGACACCGTGTCAGCACAAATTGTTGAAGAAGTAATTTAAAGGGCCATCAATAACTCTCTGAAACTGACTAAGTCACCAAATTCATCAATGCAGTAAAATAAGTATTTAAGCAATTTGATCATGATTTCTTTTTATTTGTTAATTGACGACTGAACACTTGATTTTGTTTGATGTATATCTCTTGTTCCTTAGTCTTTAAACCTTGTCAGCTTACCTAATATGCAGGGTGAGGGGGAAGGAGGAGTGTGTATCCAACAAAGTATGTCTCTCAGCCTCTCATGCAAATGTCAAGCAATGCGAGGATGTTCATATTATATACAGTACGAAGACTATATAATATATGGTCTTTTCACACAAGGATTTATAGGTGTTTAAGCATTGATTTGATGTCAAAGATAATTTTTTCATGTAAGGGAATTAATTACCTACCACTAAGTGATATTACTTTGATATTGTATATTTACTTTTTAGTGCATTGTCACTTCTCGATAACAAGATGGAGAGGATAGTGAGGATACCCTTCAAAGTAATAAATGTAAGTGAACACATGCCATAGAGTGCAATGTTATCATTAATTGAATAGTAAATTAGAGTTGTAATTGGAATCAATAGGAAAAATGGGGTGGAAGGGAACCTAAAGAAACTTGAACTGACAAGGTCTTAAGCTTCCTTTTTTTTGTTACTGTATTCTATTAAACAAAGCATAGAAAACAAAATCCAAGGTTTAAAATTTGTAAATAAAATTTATAATTAAAGTGATTGAATTAACTCAATATTGACTAATGCAAATACTACATAAATGGATTTGTTATTTTGGATGCCTAATGCTTTCTTCTCAGGCATATCTTTTTCAATAATGTGCTAAAACTACTTCTGATTGCAATGCCTAACCTACCCCAAGCTAGAGCTCAAAATGATCTGAGCTGCTCATCAGTTACGTAGATTAATTATATTTGATGTTTTTAGGTGAAGAATAATGTCAAAAACAAATTATATTTCTTATTGTGAGTTCATAACAGATTACATAATTACATTATCTTGTTAATTTGTTGTAGTGTTGTCAACTACAGTTAATCTGGACAATATCCGCTAAACTACAACCTCAGTCAAAAATGATTCATACAATGATACAACAATAAGCACATATAAAGAATGTGGATCACAGCATCAAGAAAATATAAAAATTTCAGGTTACCAACATGGAATTTCATATCACATCAAATTTGAAACTCTACATGATCAAGAAAAGAAAAATATCTAGAGAGTTTTTGAGTCAGAAGACATACCCTTCCATCACTTAACAACAGAGAGCCCTTCCTTAAATGAACTTTAAAAACAACAGAATGAAGTGAAATATGGGAAGATGTTGTTTCAGGAATTTTAAAATGACTGCAACTCCAGAAATTGAAAATTTGATGAGAAAATCCCGCATCTAAGGATTCAGCTTCAACTTCAATAAAGATCTGCATCTCTTCTCTATGCTTTCTATATAAATTAGCCCCAACTTTAACCTGGGATACATGCACAAATGGAATTGAAATAGTTCTATGGTTTTGAACCATCTCCAGCATCGACTTCACTTTTTCCACATTACATGTCAATATCACATTGCTCTTACATAAGGCCAATTCACAATTTTTGCTCTGAAAAGTAAGCTTTACATATTTGCAATGGTTTGATTTAGAAGATAGCACACTCTCTGTCAATTTATGATATGCAAACTCCTGAAAATAAAGTCTCTGTACTTCATTCCTTTCAGATTTTACAAAGTCTACTTCCTTGTCCAAGATAGGTAAATATAGTGACATTGTAATATTCTCAGACTTGATGGTCAAATTAAAATCTTCCTGCATGATACTTTCAGATGCAGAGCCAGATGACACGAAAGAGTCTGGAAATCTATGAGATTCAGATTGCATGTTTGCATCAGATGACCATGATGAACTGCCTGAGTGCCTTGTATAAGAGCAGAGAAGATCAATGATAGTACTCCAATCTGACAAGTCTAACCAAATATCAAGTGAAGGTACAGCAACCACAAGCGCAGCTTCTCCCTTGTCAGAACTAGAGAAGTTGATGCAAATATTGGAAGAATTAGAATTGTCAGAAATGAATGATACTAGTGGAACAGAGCTGTGGACAGAATAGAGAACTAGACAAGGAACATCAACATCAATAGAATGTGGAATTTCATTTCTAAATATGGCAGATAAATTAACTTTCATGTCTGCTTTCGCAATGATTTCTGAGGAATTTGAATCTTTAATATCCAAGCAAGAGAACATTACTGACAAAGCCTTGACACAAAATTTCATTTTAACAGTTGATTCATTTGAAATGTCAAGAAAAACAGCATCATTCTCTTTAAGAGATTTCTTGAGTTGCAAAAACTGCAAGACATCATCATTGTATATTTCAGATTCTTTGCCAACTGATGAGTATTGACTAAAAATACCACTAGCTGCTTCAAGTCCACATAAAAAGTTATCTGCATAGGACAGAATCATGTCAAAAAGACAGTTTAGAATCATGTCTAATTCAAGCGGGTTCTTGGTAAGAAGCATTCATGATTGCATCATACCTTCAGCATTCAACTTACAAAGACCTACACTCATCATGATCATAATAGGCATAGCATACTGTTTGGGAGAAAATTTTGTTTTACAAGGTATCCGAATCCACATATCAGCATCCAATTGTGCAATAAGAGGGACATTTCTGTTGGATGTATATTCACCAATCTTTAATGGGAAATTCGTATGATCCTCAAGCAACAGCAGAGATAAAGATGCACTTCTTCCAAATAAATTGATGACACAAGTTTCATCAGCAACTGTACACCCTGGAATCATGCAATCAAAAGGAATATCCCTAGCAGCATCTGCTGAACTACTCATAGGAATGAAACTACTGATTAATTGTGGAAATTCAAGTTGTAGACAGTAATCTGTATGGCTTTCCAACGGTAAGATCAGAGTGGAATCAATTATCTCAAACTTGTATAGGAGATCAGTATGTGCACTATCAGCATTCTCTAAGTCATCACTTCCAGTACTGCAATGCTCATTTCCTTTTGCAGTCCATTCAGGCAAAGAAAAATAACCAATCACTAAAGCCAGAAACTCAGAAGGTAATATGCAGCAAACATGCTGAATGCCAAAACAAATTTCAGTCAAGGGAAGCAATGTGTCCCTCATTTCTTTTCTTACTCGAACATTCAGTACAGGAGTACCACTTGGTGAAGATGGCCCCCAAAGTAGCCCATGGTTGCTAATGGAACACCAAGAGGATGCAAGCATTAACCCCTGACTAGAGAATAGTAACTCCCAATAGTCAGTGCCTTGAAATGTTAGGGAAGATGTAGATGCAGGCATGGTAACTGTTGCTAAGATGCTAGAAGAATCATGAAAGTGTGCTCGAAATCCATTTAGAGTACAATCCAGAATAAATAAATTACCATAGTGATGATTTTCAGAAGAATTAGCAGCATTACTACTGGTCAGCTTCATGATTGACCTCTTTCCCATGTTTAATTTCTGTTCCCTGGGACATTCTCTTTCCTTCACATGCAAACACCTCAACTCAGGTAAATCAAGCATGAGAGATCCTTCCATGCTGTTCAGGAAGCATGAATTTCTGAGAGATACAAAAGGAAATTGGCCCATAGGAATGCTAGCAGATCGTTCAGTATGATAGAAGTTAGAGAAACCAAACTCAGAAGGCTCAACACGGACCAAGTTAATATCCTTTTGTTTTTGGTTCTGTCCAAAGGATCTCTCGATATCTCCAGCTGAAGAAGATTGCAAATTAAGTCTTTCAAAAAACTTGAGCAGCAAACCAGTTATTCTAGGACTGATATGAAGATCTATATCATTGACACATAGACTGCATTCATGACGAAATATACATTCATCTCGTCTAGTTTGATAATGCAACTGCAAGCAACCCTCTACTGAAGAAGTGTCGCTACATGTACCTCCTTGTAGTTTGCTACCTGAAACATTTCTTGAGGAGCATATTATGTTTTTGTCAGATTCATCCTTCAACTTAAAGGTATCAGCTTTCCACATCCTCATAAGGATCCAAAATTCAATAGACTCTTGTAGATCAAACCTGCCATTAGAATGGACAACAACATACATATTTAAAACAACTAAATATAGTAGTAAGTTAAATGGGTTATATGTGAATTTGTGGCCAAATAACATGCCTGATATCTATATCACCTCCAACAATTGAGATAATTGAACTATTTCCTTCATCATCTTCAAGGTCAACATGGAAATCCAACTTGTCTAACTTGACAGTCATAGAAAACTGGAAGGAATGGGCATCATCTGGATTATCAATCCCAGCAGTATGTGCAACATTCTTTAGCACTGTAAATTTTCTTTCTAACAGCATTCCATTTGCTTCAACAAAAGTGTTATAGATTGCCTGGGAGAAGTGCATACTGATTGATGGCATCGTACATTCAACCTAGAAATCAAAGAAGGAAGAAAAGAATCATAAAAGGAATGTTTCCACACTAAGGACTGTAAACACATGAAATTAAATGGGTAATCCAACACATTCATCAGGATACATGCATCAAGAAACAAAAGTGGACTGAAATGAAATTGATCTGAACACTTCAACTATTTGAACCAACTGTGTGTTTTGAAGAGATACTCTTCTTTTGTCCAAAAAGATGACTAATTCTGCTTTGTAACTTGTTAAGAAGAAGGGGAAGGGGGGAATTGTTTTCATCCTGCAAATTCATCTTTCCATAACAAATAGAATGCGGGAAAGATGACAAATTTTGTGAAAGAACCCGAGTTATATGGTCATATGGGTACTTGAAATTTCAGAGTGTGGAAAAGAGTCACAATGTATTGGGTGACAAGGGTAGTCGGGAGTTGGAAAGAGTGATGAATAGAAGGCAAAACAGATGAAAAACTCATATGTGATTCTCCAATCAAATTTCGCCAGCAATTAGCAGTCATGGGTGAAATGTGATTAAACTTAAGTTATCAATTAGTTGGTTAATTTTAGTTCACATTATGCATGGTGTTTCAAAGTGTGAAGTGCTTACAAACCATACAACACAACTTTGATATTTCAGATAATGCTTTCATTTTGATTTATTGAATTTTATTGTTTCAATGCCACTCACCAATGTAAAAGAATTAATGGTTTTGATCAATTGATATATGATAACAAATTTATAAATAATGACGGATGTGGAAATTTTAGCAGAACTAGTTGACTTATGGCATTTAATTTACATATTCAATTATTTGATTTTTCAAGCAAGGATTTTTGAACGCCAGTAGCATGAAGCGTGCCAAGCTATGCAGAAACATTACCAAAGGACTGAAAGCCTTTTCTTAATTAAGTTCCATGCTATGCAGAAACATTATGAAAGGACTGGGAGCCCTTTCTTAATTAAGTGCTTGCTGATCTAGTGCAGCGTGTAACTATTAGAACCTCATCGTATGTGACATCCGGCACCCAAAACTATCTTCTTGAATTCATATTCCCTTAATCTTCTTATTTTTCTCCAAGCTTGACCTCTGGACACACACCTAGATCCTCCAAACTTTGGGGACCATGGCCACCCAAGCAAATCAACCAACTAACATTAGAATCATGCATTATCCATATAAAAGTTAATAATGGAATGTCTTGTAGGTAGATATTAAAGGAATGTGCAGTTTTTTCTCATCCAAATTAACAATGAATGAAATGCACAACACTGTCAGTCAAGGAGAACATAAAAAGCACAAGCGGCTGTATTGATGACTTGGTCACTACAAACCAATGGTTCCGAAAGAATAAGAAAAAAGAAGTTCCACTCTTAAATAAATAGCAAAAAATGTCAAATCCACAAAATGTAAATTACCTCCAACTGTTTCAGAACTGGTTCATCTGAGAAATAGCAAAGCCAGAATATAGCAGAAGCATCGAATTTCTCAACAATAGAAGCATTGGGCACATTAGACATCAACTTGTAGATCTGCAGCATGCCGATTATGATGAAGTTACAGTTTACAAGTGCAAGTGAATGCAAATTAAAAGATAATAAGAATGAATTAATGTGAAATCTGACCTCAAAACCATTCAATCCAACCTCAAAATTATCATAGAGGTCTTCAACTCGCAAATTTAGAGGGGGATCATCTGGGAGTTCTACCAGGCAGTCTTTCGACATATAACTATAGCAGTGCTCAACATCCAATAACGAACTATTATCAGTCTTCAACCTTGATCTAAAGAAACATGCATCTAATTCCAATACCTGCCACATGCGACCTTCAAAATATTTCAGAGTATATATACCAAACCATATAATAAACTGAAAGAGAACACAAAGTAAAAGGAAAAAAATGATCCAAATGAATCATCAAGGTTCAAATAAATTTACTTTTAATAGCTGGACGCATCATGTAAGTACATGTTATATGAGATGTGATGCAACCTAAGGTGGGAATTAAGGAACAGTGCAGGCACATCAAGAAGAACCAGAAAATGATCAAACAGGATGAGCTTGACTAGGAGGATGGTTGATTAAATAGGAATGCCAACAACAGGGGCAAATTATATTCCAAATCTTTCATCCTGTATCCAAGAGTATTTGCTCATTTAGATGACCATTTAGAAGATAATTTGTAAGCTTCCAAAGAGGAGTCTTAGGACTTTTGTTGTTAGAATAAATCATTGTTTTATTTATTTCCTTCTGTTAGCCGTAATTTAGGTAAGAAACGGGTGCCCAAATCAGGGACAACCTCTTCTGTGATACCAGATCTCTTGCTATTTGCTCTTCTATGGAACTGATAAATTGAGCAAGATGAAAACCAGAAATTACACAGATGTATATCTTATCAATCCTAACAAGCAAGAACAAATAATTAGAAAAACAGAGGAAAAAAAACTAGATTGAGGGCAGCAACCCAATAATATTGAAGAACATGCAAAAGAGTTGCAGAGAAGAAAAGGTGCACCAAGAACTCAGTCAAAGATGGATTTAAGATGCAGAGTCAATTTAATGTTATGAATGCAAGACCACCAACTAACCACCAGCAGAGCACATAAAAAAGAAATAATTGTCTTCTTGTCCACTTTGGTTGCAGACTTCAAAGCTTACATGATAAGACAATGATGAGGAAATGATAAGACAACATACATGCTTGCATTATGTTACAAGATACTAAGTGTGATACAGCTTACATAGATACGTAGATAAATACATATATAAGTCAAAATAACAAGAATTATGGTAACGCCCATAAAAGGAATGATATCATAAAAAATATGAGAAAGAACTATGAATATTATACAAAGCTATCGGATGCTAAAACTTACCATGACAAGGTATTCTGAGTCTTCATTCTTCAATGGAAGTTTTAGGATGACATCATGAAATGTAACATCCCAGTACAACTTCCTATGGTTACAAGCAAAGTAGCTGCAATTTGAACCAGTTACATAAGAATATACTATAAGCTAAAAAACTACATTACTAGTGTAAGTGAGCCCAGGGACGCATTTCCACAATTGAGAACTTACTCAGCTTTTGAGAGCAACCTAGCCTTCACATTTTTGAATCCATTAAGAGAAGATAGTACCTGTTATTAAGAGTAATTGAATAAGAGACACTAAACTTAAAAGTGATATATCTTAAGCACCATTTCAAGCATAATTATTGCTTAACAAGTTAAGAATAAGGCTTGTTATTTATCATTTATACACAACGCTACATCACAAATGCATGATACTTACACAAGGACAAAGAACATATTGCACCTAATTATTGTTCATCCATGATTTCTTAATCAACAAGTCACTTAAAGGTATATGAGGTCTGCTTAGGATTACTGTATGATAGTTTAAGACTTCAAGAAATAAGAATGGTGTTATCCTGATCTTCACTTGATATTGACCCTTAGCTCTTTCAGGTACCTAGATATGGTAACCTTAGGCTAGATAGGTTCCTACCATGAAACCTAAAACAGGTAATAGGAGAGTGGGAAAACTTACTTTGAATTTTATTTGGATTAAACTCATGGAACCAGAGGAAAACCCTCAAAGGCTACCACACCCCCCCCCCCCCCCCCCAACATAAGTTTCTACCGATAGCAACATACAACTTTGAGGCAAAGCTGTATGGTGGAGACTCTTGAAACACAACATATAGAATAATAGAACACAACAAGAGAAAATAGCATGTACAGCAAAGAAAACCAAACTGCAATACATCCATAAACTTTATTCAGAAATTTGAGTACAAAGATGTAGAACAGTAGGATGCTTCGAAGGCTATTAAACAGTCTTCAGTAAATTATAACAGTTTCAAAACCTGGATAAAGAGGCAGAGTCAAATGGTTTGGTATGCCAGTACGAGGACGATTTGAACCGGCTCACCTCCATACTGAAACAAAGGCCGAACCATCCTGGTTCCAGACTAAATCAGCTCGATTCGAGACGGTTTGGCTAACCCTAAGTCAAACTATACAATTATCATCATAAATCAAATTTTTGATGAAGCAATTAATAATTTTCTACCATAAATGTGCACGATGATTCATGCTTGGAAAACAACATCAGGGTGGTAACCCACTCCTCTACAAATACCATCCCACCTTAAATTCACCGATATTGACACAAATCAATGGCCAAATTAGTATTAATTCCATTTTCAGTAACTTGATGGGAATTTGCAGTCATGTTCAACCAATTTAGATGTACAAGGTTTGTCTCTTTCAAAATTTGTCGTATCAAGAACTGGTACATTTGATACTAGACAGGTACAATTTGGTACGAAGCATACTGTATCGAATCGATGGCGTACTGATCATCCTGTTAGATGAATTAGAAGGTTGCAACCCATAAACCGCCCCATACCGAGCCAAACCGGGCAGTTTAGCATGATGCGAGGCAGTTCGGTACGGTACAAGGTCAGTATGAAATTGGTACAAAGCAGTTCTAGGCTATATAGGGCCGTTCCGGACTGACTCTGTACCATTTCAAAATGGTGAACCATACCAATTTCGCACTGGTATAGTTTGATACACCCCGTACCAGATGGCTCACAATAGTTCGACATACCTTGCTGTCTTTATATGTTATGTACCCCATACATGAACCATAGACATGCATGCAAAAATGAAGAATGGTGTTTCTACAGTAAGGATTGAAGTATTCCATGCTAGTAGCATGCTAGCCCAATAGTGGCACAGCACTTGTCTTGCACTGCAATCTAATGCAAGCACTTGGCATGAATTAATACAAATTATGCCAAGTATTCAAATGTAACCAGTACAATGCAGGTGAAATGTAGACACCAATGTTTCCAGAAACGTGAACTAGTACTAAACCGATACCAAACCAGTTCGATCTAGTACCAAACTGAACCAACAACGTACAAGCGGTTTAGGCTGGTTTACTACTTTTATAATTTTTTTTTATTTTTTTGGTAGTTTTTCAATTTTTCTTTTTTAATATGGTAGCAAGGCTGAGAGTCTCTCATAAGCTCTCATCCTCTCTCCTCTCTCTTATTTCTATTTACTTAAGATCTTTCTCTCCTCTTTCCTCTCTCTCATCTTTTTCATTTACTTAAGATTTCTCATAGAAATAAAAAAAATACCCCATTTTGAATTCAACAAAACAATCAGAGAAATCAAATTTCTTAAGAATAAAAAGCCAACACTCCCTCTTAAGAACAAATTTAGAGAATTTCAAGAAATCTCGATTTAGCAAATATCAAGTTAAAGTACTTTGACTCTAGATAAAAATTCTCAAAAAATCAATTTAAGTTAAAAATGATAAGAAAACAAAATAGCAGAAAAAAAATATGTTAAAATATAATTAATAAGGCTTTGGTCAACACTTGATCAAACTTAAATACAAACACAATAACAGTGAACCTAATACTGACCTATATCGACTTAATTCACAATTCATCAAAACAATAAAATTAAACTTGCCATAAAATCCTAAGGTTAAAACATATTTCCTAGGATTCAGATAATGACGTATCAATAAACCGGAGGTCCCCCCATTAAAAGAGATGAGAGAAGATGTGAGCTCATAGGAGCTCACATATCACCCAGTCCACCCCCTAATCCATCCCATACCCGAACCGAACTAAGCAATTTAGTATGATTCAAACTAGTTCGAGTACAGAACCAAACCGAAACTGGTTTTCGAACCAGTTTCTAGCCAGTTCGATTGGGTTCTGTTTTGCCTTCCTTGGTATGTATCATAGTCCCAATTCATGAAAATCGGCACTTCAATCTTGTCCTAAGGAATAATTTATGGTCATTTCTTAGTTCCAAAATCTTATTTACTAAAATAGCAAGTGGATGCCCAAGTAGGGAACACCTATCTGCTTGCACACAATGTAATCAAAACATGAACATTTGGTTGTAGAAAAGAAACAAGTATATAAAGAGGGCGAACCTCGGTGCAACAATAAGGTTGCTCCACTGTCAATTGGGCATCACAAGTTCAAACCTATCTGCACGCAGGGTAATGCTGCGTACACGTTTGACCCTTTCAAAACCCTACAGGGGTGGAAACTTCATTCCCTGGAATGCCCCTTTTCTTTAGAAAGTAGTCGTAAGTGATATGAGTACATTTTTTTTTAAAAAAAAAAGATTAAGAAACAAAAAATACATAGTTTAAGAAACTATGATACAATTAGATCAGGATCTTGATAAGAAAGCACTAGATCTGAGACAAAGTTGAGGGTCGAATGAGAAATGGGTGCAGAAATAAGAGTGACAGCAATCCGATGCATGGTTTATAGTGTTAATTACAATCTATGCATAATTAAACAGATGTGAGGGTGTGTGTGTGTGTGTTGGGGGGGGAAGGGGGGGTGGGGGGGAAGGGGGAGGGTTTCAATTTATCTTTGGAACTATAGGTGTTCAACTACCATGGTACAACATGAACAATTAGTAATTTCCTAAGAATTTTTCATATTTGAACCAAGCATAAGTCCCCAAAACAATTGATATTTGATATTTAGGTACATTAGATGAGGTAGAGCATGATGTATAGCCTAAAAATAACTGAGACATCAAACAATAGTACCTTTAGGTATATGAAATTAGTTGAATGAAACAAAGTAGTGCTGCAATATCAGTCTAAGAACACATGGTGGAAAGCAAGAGACAGCACAAATAAACACAAAAATAACTCCAGATCTGATGGCCTATTCCATTACGTTATAGCTTTAAGCAAAATGAATTAGAACTAGAGATTATTCTTGACCAAGGAAAAGGTTTTGATATTATATTTGGCTAGCTCTATTATTCTTTTCTGTTTCATTCAATCATTGATCTATAGGGAGTTGCAGATGCCCCTTAGAATGCCTGGTTACAGAAGCTAAAGTTGGTTTGTTTCCTGCTCAATTTGGAAGTCCAAATGAGGCCAAAGACCTGAGGGAAATATGGATAACTGCTGGAATTTCCTGGGGTTTAGCTGTCTGTCTCTAAAAGTCCTAGAAACCTCTAAACTTCTTGTAACAAAGGTCTCTGATGCAGGAGCATCCAAGAAGTTTGCTTGTTAGTTTCTCCGATTTAGTACTTTTATTACCCTCAATGGTTTTGTTCTTAGCTTATAATAAGTTGCTATATGACTAGCATGTAACCTTTTAATTAGTTGGATGGCTAAGATCAGATAGGATTTATTTGTAATCAAGGTATGCCGAACCATACCGAATCGCCATATATGGGGCGTACTGAATTATATTGGTGCGAAACCAATATGGTTCAATATTTCAAAATAGTATAGGGCTGGTACTGCCATGAACCATCTCGTATTAACTTCATACTAACATTAGACTATACCAAGCCGCCCCCTACCATGCCAAACATCCGATTCGACTCAATATAAGGCAGTTTATTGGTTGAAACTTTCCAGTTCATCTAAGCAATACATCATTGGTTCAGTATAGGATGATCAGTACGCCATTTGTTCAGTACCATATGCCCGATACCGAACCATACCAGTCTGGTAACGAAACGATACCGGTTCTTGGTACAACGAAACTTGTTTGTAATCAAGGGCTGAGATTTTAACACTAATGTAACCCTAGTATAAATAGTCTTAAGACTATTCATAGGCAGCCCATCTTATTCTAACACAAACATTAGAGGCTTTTCAAAAGTTCATCTTATTCTAACACAAACATTAGAGGCTTTTCAAAAGCTCATCTTATTCTAACACAAACATTAGAGGTTTTTCAAACCCTAAAACCCTTTTTCTCTTGTTCCAGCTTCAATCTTATTGAATCTTAGCCTCTAATATGCTGCTTATTTGCTGTCTTTATTACTTTTACTACATCAGTCTCCCGAGGCTTTGATCAGATTAATATAAAGAAAAGAAATGATGCCGATTTTTGAAATTCACTTCCTCTGACCAGATCTTTTCCTTCTCTCACTCATCTCATCCATGTATCCTATTTCTTTCATTTCATCATTGTGTGGTCCTAAGTTGTCCTGGTATATATATTTAGATTTCTGCTGCCTGTTTTAATTTTTAACTTAATTATAAAGAACAAAAATAAGCAATCCATGGACCAAGTGCTCTTCAGTCTCCTATTGTTAACCCCTTACAATAATTACTTGTTAACCTTATTGAGGAATACATTAGATCAGTAACTTCTAGCTGAAACCACCTCTTAAAAACCTCAAGAAATTTTGCAAGTAAGCATCAATTATCCAATTTAATCCTAGATCATTTTATTTATGACTTAAGCCTCCACGAGGTATATAGAAGAGTTACTCTATCCATTTAATATTCATAATTTCAAAAAACTGTGCTTTCCTATTTCCTATAACAAGATAGCAAGCCGATATCTTCATCCTAATCCAACTTAATGTAACACACTAGTTCCATCTATGATCATGCAAGCTATCCTCAATTAGTCCTATGATCAAGAAGTGCTTTTGGAATGTAATGCAAACAAGCGGCTTGCCTCTATGATCTAAAGAAAGCTCATAATAACTTCAATGATTTTGGGTCCTAAAAAGGGCAGAGAGAAAAAGAGAAAGGACAATGCAGACATGCCAAGTTTTGAGAAAAACACAGTAAATTGCAAAGGATAAGGCATAATAATGGAAAGCCAACAGCAATGGTATATGTACATGATACAAAGCTCTAAGGAGGCCCCAACAAGGACAGGTGCTAAGGATTCACGTCAAATGGCCAACAAGCAGACATAAAATAAGGGATAGACCTAAGTATGAAGGATGCAAGTTGTAAGGGTCTTGAAAAGCTTACAAAGTAATCATGAGACAGACTCTAACTTGTTATTAGTTGTTGATGATAATACTTAAGGTCATAGATGTTCTGCATTTTGAAATGAACCCATTGTATGACTATGGTACAGATATGGGTGACACTTCTATGGATTACAAAGTTATGCCTAAAATTTATCCTCCCCTTGAAAAACATGGACACAAGCAAGCCATTATGAAACCTGAATCTCTAGCATTACAATGCACAATTCATTAAGCCCTCATCCATGAGACTTGTAAGATCCATCTCTTTAGCCAACTGTCTGCAAAAGTAATCATATATACTCTCTTCTTCTAGTAAATGCACTACCCACATTCAGACTTTAGTAAACGAGTAAAATTAGAGTATCCAACTAAAACCAAAGAAACATATTTACCAAAATTACTACAAACAAGCTAGATTGATAGGATCACAACAGCCATCCAAATGCTTCTGCTTCTAAAGAAAGCACATGCATCAGATGTGTCAATTTCTAGTCAGAATACAGAAGATAAATCTGAAATCAAAGATCCTATGTCCCCTATATAAGGAAAACTGCGAAGTTTTGGCTTAGCAATTAAGTAATCTTCATATACTTTACAAAGGGATAGAAGCAATAGCCACATGTAATTTCATTGCAATCACTTAAAACCAAATTAGATAAGAAACTTGAAGACCATCATGCTTGCAACAGAGTCGCATAGGCAAGCCTTTTTTGCACCTCAAAGTCTTAGTAAGGCATGCATAAAGCAAGCTTTTTAAGTTCCCTAATCAAGGTCCACAAAATCAATATCAAGAACTACACCAGTATATTACTGGTTTGGTAAGGCAGGGTCAATACAGTTGGTATACATTACGTACCAAGATAAGATACCAATACTTTTCCTCACTTTCAACCCAAAAACAAACAATACAGGTTAGTACCGGGTGGTACAAGACAACTCTTGCCCAGTTTGATTTGGTTTGGTTCATACCAAATCAAACCTCAGTTCCGTCTGATTCAATCTGGTTCGGTTTATAGCAAATCAAACCTTGGTGATATAGAACAATGGGTCAGTACAGCAGACCTTGGCTCTGATGATGTCACTTCATCTTGAGGTAAGCTAGGTGCTAAGATTAAGACTTGTACCTTCGTGTGTCTCAGCTGTGCCTTAGCCACACTTTAACAACAGAGCCTAGCAAAATTTTCATAATTGATAAAGTCATGAAAGAAGGAATTACCTTTTTGGAAAATATCATATCAAAATTGTTAGTTTTCCAATAGCTTCATAGTTGGTTCTACTATTAACGCCATATGCATCCAACAATTAGTAAAATTTAACTATTTTATCCAAAAAAAAATCACTGATTTGGATAGTGCCGTCGTTTATGAAAAGTTTTTCAAAGCTTTTGGCTGAAGTAGGCATTCATACTGCTTCTAGCGGCAGGATTTTACATCTAAACACAGTGTTCAATAGGCACAAAAAAGTTATGACATATAACACAAATAACATAGGAAACATGACAGCATTTCAGGGAGGTTAAGAGAACCCCTTTCAACTTCTTGAGGAACAGAAAGTTCAAATCAATGGAAACAATACGGTCACCTAAGTTCTGAAACCCGTTCATCTTCAGGGATGGTGAAAATTATGTCATGAACACCAGAAGATGAAGAGATGGATACAAATTACAAACCATAGTGTACACAAGTAAAATCACATTCTCACTATTAACAGCAGTATTATTTTTTGAAAATGTATCAGATCTCTTGCCTCTCTATTTTCCCATGCATCTTTAACAATTTATGAAGTCTCCTGATCCTCTGCTTCCCCACGCACATAAAGAAAATGACATGAAAAATAATAACCCATCAACGTTTGTATGTTTTGGGTATTATGTTTTTTATTCTGTTTATTGTGGACCCAAAAATAACTAAAGGAATGGATGTAAAATTGATTCTAAAATATGTGGTTGCTGTTAACAACTGGCTTTAAGTCACAATCATCCAGTCAAGTAGTCTAAGTTTCTATTTCATGTAAAAAAGATGCAAACCAAGAATAAAATATGACTATGATAGTTAAAATCATTTACAAATATGTTATTGCTTCAGACAATTTAAGTAGAAATTTTAAAAGCATTAACAATAATCTAGTTTTGGAATATGCTTCAGCCAGACTGTGATACCTGTTATTTTAAAAGACAAATGTACATGAACTATTGCTATATGACATCAAATTACAACTCCCTTAGCCTTGACAACGAAACAATTCTAGAAAACTTAGATAATTAAGCAGCTACTTGAGATAATCAGTCAGCTACTTATTCTATTGTAGATCTAAAGAACAACTTAATAAATGTCTAGAATCTGTAGGTTATTCTTTTATGTAGGCATGGCAATGAGTCAGGCTCAGGTCAGGTTGAGACATAAAGAAAAACATGACAACCTGAAGCCAATATTTTTATTGAACATGTTAGAAATCTAAAACTGAACCTGCCCTAAGGTGCATGTGTGCGCACACCTAAGAGGCTGTGTGCCTGAACACTTAACGTGACAAGATGCCTAAAAATAGAATTTCCCAATATAAATAACCAAAACAAGATAATATGCAACTTCCAAATTGAAGTAACAATAAAATTAATCTATAATAAAATGTAATCTTAAATTGGAAGCTTTAGCTGACATAAAAGCATGTAGTATAAAAGCTTTTCATTGCAACAATTGGAAAAAAAGGATCTTGACCAAAGGTAGACCACTTAAGCACAGATATATCCATCAAATTTTAGAGAATAAAGAAAACAAGAGTTTTAACTGAATGTTACCCTATTGTGCTGGAACTCGAATGAAGCTATAACATGATAAAAATGCACGAGGTACAGAAAGAACTCTGATTCATAAGTAGCTTCAAACGGTTGGATCACAACCTAACCATACAACAAGTTAACATATCACAACTTAGATATGTATGCAAAAGCTTATAAAAGTTAAGCTATTAAAGTATATAACAGTTAACAGGTGCAGCTTTCATACTAATAGCACAAGTATTACAACAATACAAAGCACCTTTATTGAAACTGCAAGGTTCTGGTTGGATTGCGGCATGTTAATTTGCACATTAGCAAAGGGCAGTGTAAGTTCCGCTGATGCCTCCTGAAATATAGTCTACAAGACAGATGAATTATTAAAAGACGTCATTGCATGAAAGACATTACCAATTTATAAGTGCAAGTAATTAAATAAAAAGAATATATACAAAGAAATTCAACCTTTTTAGCTATTAACATGATCTTATCATTGCATGGGTTAACAATCTTTAAAGAATTTATTGCCACAAGAATGGCAGCTGATTCTTCCCAAAATTTACATTCAAAGCTGGTTCCACTGAATATTGCTTTAGCAATCTTCCTATCATATGTCCTGAAACATTACAATCACAATGGAATATTGATCAACCATGAGAAATAAACAACTCTTAAGCACCACCATAATATCAGCCAGAATCCTGAAAGAATTGACAATTCACACTTTCTAACACCATGAAGAGAAATTTTAACTTGCATCAAGCTCATATTAACATTGCAAACAGCATTGCGATATATGACTGTCAACTAACTACAGTGAAAAAACATGATAAAAGTGAAATGAGCCTTACACATCTACCAAAGAAAATCAATTATATCCTTTATGTGCAAACTCTTACTTGTTGATTTAGGAGGAGAAAATAGGATGTACCTTGAGGGTAAAGTTTCAAGGCCACACAGTCCATTATAGTTACTGTAACCATAACAATCTAGCCTTTTCCTAATTATTTGGGGTTGGCTTTATGGATCCTTAATCACCAAGGATTCCTTTTCAAGGTCATTTTTTATGTTATTTCAATTTTCTCCATATCCTTATCACAACTTCCATCCATGTTACCTTAGGTCTTCACATCTTTTTCTTAACACCTTCAATACAAACCAAATTACCTTACTAGAGACTCTTCAAATCTCCATTGTACATATTCATGCCACCTCAAACAATTTTCCATCACTTTGCCCTTAATTTGAGCAACTGCTACAAGTCCTCTAACATGTTCATTTTTTATTTTATCCATTTCATTTTTATAATGCATCCATCTTAATATTCTTATCGCTGCTATATTAACTTGTTTTCATATATTTTCTTTATTGCCCAACAATCTGAGCCATACAACATGGCAGGCCAATTATATAGTTAGACTACTAAAACACCATCTTTGGATTTTTAATCAACAAAGCACTTGCATCTTTTACACCTTGGATGCAATTGCAAGGTTCAAAATGACAATTTATCAACCTAATTAACAATCATAGGCTTACAAAGTAGTACCAGCTCTATTATTTGGGCTCTAGCAATTTTATCAACTTGTTGATATATTCTTCTGAACCACTCTATAAGTCACCTAAGAAAGTCCGCATGATACTTCAACTCAAGTTTCAGATAATTCCAGAAACCCATACTTCACAATGTCCTTTCCTGCACCAATTTCACAAGAACTAATTCTCCTAGGTTATCCTGCATCTCTCTCTACTATATTATTAAGAGGATAAGAATCCTCTAATAACTTTTCAAGGTTCTTTGTGATGTACCTAATCTTCTTCCAAAAAAAAAAAAAAATTCTTGCCTTATCAAAAACTAAATTTCTTTTTTGAAAACCTAACCTTTCTCAGTATTCGAGAGGGCCATGCTAACAACTCAGGGTCTATCATTTTACCATTGATAATATGATAAGTTTAAGTGAGGCTAATGGTCATTCTATTGAATATGTTGTGGCAGAAATAATCTACCTTCACAGTAATAATTTCATAGAAGGTCAGCACTCACTGTGATCCTAAAAAAAAAAAAGAAAAGAAAGCACAACACCTTGATATCATAGATCAAATCAGTAAGAATTCAAGGATCGGCAATAGTATTTTTAGTTTTCCAAAACAGACATTACTTATGTCTTATTTTGCAATGTATCAATAATGAATATAACAAGCATGGCCAATGATAATGCTGGAGGTATGCATAAAAGAAAGCAGTACTTCGTGCTGATTGAAGTGACAATTTGGCTAATGTTGAGTTTGATAGAATATGAACAAAATTTAGCCTTTATTGGAAGATCCCCATTAGAAAAAGCCACCGGATGAAACTCAGTTGCCTCATAAATATCCTGCATAAGACAAGACAAATAAGAACCCAAAACAAGCAACCACATGAGAATGAAACAATCAATATGACCTTGATAATTTCATCTGAAACAACACCAGCAAATGAACTGGTGTCAGCTGTTCCACCAGCTCCAAGCATGCCAAGGGACAACCAATTTAACCATCCACCTACTCTACTTGAAGATGGTTCGCCACTCTGGTACTTCCCATCAGCAGATTTAGCATCACTTGTTTCTATGGTAGGAGACCTCGGCTTCAATAAAAAATCCTAAAATCCAATAACAACACTTTAACACTTCGATGAAATTTAAAAGTGAGAATGAAATTAACAACTAAAAATATTAAAAAATAAAATAAAAAAGGGTTGCCTGAAGATGAAAATTTAACACTGTAAAGGATATGTCACATTTTGATACAAAGAAAATGAATATGCACCTAGTCAGTCAATAACTAGATACCCAAGTGAAACCAAAAGGCTGGAGTTTCCTCAATCTTAGGTTACTAGTGAACTACAAGTTGACTAAAATTAGCATACGATAAAATTTTTACATATTGTCAAATAACAACATCATTACTTTCTAAAATAAATAAATAGGGGTATTTCAAATTTCAAGTGAATTACTCAAAACTCATATTAGCTCCATCTGTACTTACATGATACAAAACTGTGAGTTAACATTACGACACCACATCTTAGATGTCTTAAATTATAATCAAAGATACATTTTATCACAAAAGGGCACCCATTATCTGACCAGTCTTGACTTTCAAATTTTACTGATAATTTTTCTTATCTTGATTGGTTTTTTTTTATTGATATATTTAATAAGTTTTAGATAAAGCTACAGCTGGAACTCCCAAGGCATCTTATATTAATAATGGAAGTTCTGAAACCTCAATAATAAAATTATATATCCCATTTATTGGTTATTAGATCACTATCCAAAAAAAATAACATGCAAAATTGTTTCAAATTTATTTGTAATGTTTTCACAGGAAATTTATACTTCTCAACAATACTAAACTTCTACAATGTTAGCTAATGGTTTGTATGGACATGAAGCCGCAAAAAAGATTCTAGATGAAGATGTACATCTAGAATATTCAACTTAAACTTCAATATGATACATTGTAATCTATTTACATCAATTTTTTGGAAGTGCTAAATCTGACTTATGTAGCATAGTTTTGGAGGATAAATATTTAAAAAAAGAATTTAAGAAAATATATATGGGCAAAATTTTAATGAAGACAAGAGAAAAAATACAGATAGCGTCCCTTTAAAGCAAAGGTCAAAAGGCAAAACCCTCTTGCTGTTGTTTGCTCAGACCATAGCTTCACAACAACAGAAGTCTACATAGCAGAAACAAGGCTGACAAACTTGTATTGACAAGCAATAGGCAACAAAAATGGCCATAGCACAGTCATAATAATCATCCAGCCTTTCCCCAACTACATGGGGTTGGCTTTATAGATCTTCATTCGCCAAGTAATCATATGTGGGGAGGACAACAAGATTGGCCCAAAAATATAAGGAACATAACAGATAAGAGAATGACAAGAACAACATCTAAGGACTGAGGAAAGGGGTAAAAATTATGAACCAATTTAAATTTAACACCCTAACTTCCAAAACATTAGAACTCAAGGATGATCCTTGTTTTAAAAATCAACCGTTGCAGCTGTTATAGCAGACTCCATAGCAATTTCAGCTTCAAAAAGCTATGTTAAGTATCATAACAGCACGCTTGGTATGAAACAGCTGACAAATCGGGCAACAACCAGCTTTAGTGACCACCACACTATAGGTTTGAAGCAGGTAGCAGGTAGCAGGCTAAACCAGTTTCTAATTGGACCGGCCCAGCAGTAAACCTGTCCAACAGGTTGCTTGAAGTACAGGCCACTCTAGTTGTTTTGTGCTTGTCAAATGAAGCATAGGAGAAGTGAATTATGTTGTATGATGATGGATATCTTTCTTCCATTATGTGATTGTGAAGATCTATGGTTGACATTATGTGATTGTGGACACTTTTATCATATAAGTAATATTATTATGTTTGATGGATGATAATATTTCTCATTAGATCATGGGCCTCTATATTATACAGATGTAGACATGATATATTGATGTCAGATGGATCAACTTCTACATTTTTTTATTTTTCCATTTTTCACATAAAATTGAAGTCAAGTATTGATTTTATGATACTTAGTGAAAAAAAATATTGATATATTTTAGCATCCAATAGGCATCCTCATGCAAATGTATACGACACTCCCAAATAATCTGAGTAATCGAGTGCCATGAGTCATGCCATTTTCATTTTCACTTTCTTTTGCCACTATTATTCGTTAGTTCTCTATTTATTATGTGATCTATACACCTTTGCTTTCATTTGATTTATGATGTTGGACTTCTATGGTTCACTGACTCAATCATTTTACACTCTACTACAAATATGTCCAAGTTGGTTTAGGTTATTGGAAAGTGAAAAAAGAGAAAAATTAGTATCAATAGAAAGACTAGCATATCTTTCCCAACAACTGCAAGCCCAAGTGTTAATATAAGACACATACCATGCAAGCCTAATGGACATTGGCATGAATCAAACTTTTCCTTTTTGTAGCACCTTGTGCAACACATTAAAAAAGCCTCTACTAGACTACAGCTCTAAGAACCTTCAAAATCCTCCTGTTTACCCTTTGTCATTTGCCATTTTCTTTTCTTCTTCAAATTCCCCTCTTTATCTTTTGTCATTTTCTTTTCTTCTTTTTGTTAACCATAATTTATTCCAATTAAGTCAGATGGACAACAAATTGGCTAGATACAAAGATATGCAATGGGCATTTGAACCCCCAATAATGCTAAGCAGCTTAAATATGTATTTAGACCTCGAAGGGCTAGAAAGAGTGGTAGGACCTACATTAGCACAAGCAAACATTGTCACACAAATTCACAAAATTCACTAGAAAGAGTTGAGATAAGGTCCATTAGTTGTTACGTTTCTTCATAATATAATAAATTAAACAAATCAGTATGAAAGTGCCACCTTTGTTACTTCAGGAGCACAAAACTCAACTAATTGAACAATACTTTAAGATAACATTAAGAAAATAAATAACAGTCGATATCAACCAATACAGGAAATCAAGGATAGTATTGTTAAAAGTGCTAGGTGCACTTAAGTGTAAAGAACTCTTGAAGTCTAAACGCAAGGCGCAGGCATATGCCTAAGCAAAGCGGAGCGTAGTGCACATTTTTAAAATTAAGGTAAAATAATTTATATAAGCAAATTTATAACACATAATAAAAAAATCTTAAAAAACATAATAATAACATATTTAGCCTATTAGCTCAATGGTAGAGTGTTGTGCTATTGCATAATTTTTTTTGGCTCAAATCTATGGTTCCTTGATATCTTTCTTTCTCTTTCTCAGATGATAGCGTAATTTTTAGTGTTCCATCTCTTTATCATCCAATTTTTAGCTTTTTTATAGGGTAGGGGAAATAATTGTATATGAAATGGTACATCATAAAACCAACACAGCCTAACAAATATGATAGACTTAAAAAAATATTACAAATATAGCTTATTAGGAAAGGCTCACATTTCTTACACCTCGAATCAGATCAAAAGCAAGAACTTTTTTTTTGCCTCATGTATGTCTAGATGAAGGCACCTCACCTAGGGTATAAGAAGCACTCAACTAAGGTTCACCGTATCGAAAACTGGTAATATTTTTGGTACCAGATACCGTACTATTTTGGTTCTATTTCGAGGCAGTACGGAAGCGATAAGTAGAATGGTACGAAGGTGGAACAAGATGGTACAAGCCCCATACCATTTCAAAATAGCAAACCATCCTGGTTTCTCACTAGTTCGGTTCAATACACCCCAAATCAAATGGTTCATGACTATTCAACATACCTTGAAACCAACCCTTGGCGCCTTGCGCCTCTGACAACACTAGTCAAGAACATTGATTATGAAAATAGTATATGTAATTTGTATTAGCCAATGTTGATCATACCAACCTATTTCATTGTCTACAGTAGATACAAATGCATATTTTAATCAGGCACTTATATTCCCTTGACATTGAAAATTATAAATTTTGAATCCTTTCAGGCTAAATTGCAAATAAATGACCATCCACAGAAACATAAGCTAAAAGCCAATTGTCAGCAACCAGCAGCCAGCACATAACCACAGATTAACGCTTTTAAAGCTACATCATACAACACAATAAGGAAGAAGAAATTGTTGAGACAGACAATCAAATGAAAGATATCACATAGAAAGTAATCAAAAGGTGAAGATGATATTTATTCCTTTTCACCAAAAACATACATATATGAATTCCTCTTTCAGTATTTTAAAGAGATCAAATCAGAAAACAATGTGAACAGTATCACAAAAGTCTATCAATTGATTCAGGATTATAATGTAGAATAATTTCCTCCAACATCAAACTGATACTTGTTACAATCATAATATAAAACATACCTGCAATTGCTGCTCTGCCATAGATCTGTAGCTCAGGATATCATCAATATCACATTCTTTATCCATCTTTACTAGCTCTTGGAGAATATCTTCACTGACAACCTATACCAACCAGTTTGAGTATGAATAAGTTACAAACACTTTCAAGTACACTAGTTGATATTAGACCTCAATATTTAAAATTAAATGGAATAATCTTAACTACAGTAGATACAAAGAGTAGCACAAAATACTCGTCACCACTCAGCAAGTAAATCAACAAATTCTGTTAAAAACAAGATATTTGGCATTGCAAGTTAAATACCATTTACTATGGACTAACATAATATAATATAAAATACACATATTGACACATGGATACATGCATATACACATTTACATATGTACATGCACACACTTTATAATCATTGAAGTTTAGATAATCTATCAGGTTCAGTGACCATAGAGTTCCATATTCAAATGAGGCCCATGTTTAGTATGGAAATAGTTTTTCTGTGATAGCAAGGATGTGAGTAATAACATAAGAGTAAAAGGTGGCTTACGGCGGAAAAAAATTGTATTCTGCGATTTTAGTAGAATAACTTTATCCAGATTTTGGGGATGAGTGCCTTAATATTTTTTTTTTTCAAAAATCTCTTTTTGCTCTTGGGAATAATGGTGCTCATAAGGATGTTTAGCAGGACAAACTGGTAAAAACCAGAAAAAAGTGGGTTTACTCTAGTTGATTCCATTTTATCAAAAAATGAAGCAAAACAAACTATGAAGGGAACTTTAATGTACATCCTAAGCCTAGCATAAAGAATCAAAAAAGGGTTCTTAAAGAGATTATCAAGTTAAATCTAATGCCACAAAGCCTAAAATCAAAAATGCATTCAAAAATATGGTGGGCAAGCATATGAAGATGCAGCAGCAAATTTCAAAGCTAATCTAACAATAAATCTTCACTCTCATCAGGCATCTAATAAATGATTTTTCCCCCTACCAATAGATCCTAGAAGATTGAATTAAAATTCAGATGCAATGTAGTCCCAAAGGATGATGACAATAATTGCAAAACGTATTGGTTTTAGGACTAGAATAGAATTTTGAAGTATTCAAAGACAGAATTGGGGAATAGCAGCTAGTATACAATGACTTATGGTCAGTATTTAAGCGGAACTTGCAGTTTCTAGGAATTTGAGTGTCAAGACGGAACCTTGGGAACCACTAAGGACTCATTGCACTACAAAAATGGACTATCAGCTTACTTAGCCAATGTGCTGGCACTTGACATGGCTTTCTACAATGTCCTACCAAAGGAAACTTTAGTGTAATTTGTGGCACCCTTAGAATCAAACAATTTCAGTCATTAGCAGGTGTTTGGTTGTTAAACAGAGAACGTTAAATAAGATAGGATATCATAGCACCTATTAAGTTGAATTACCAAAAACATCTTTCAAAGGTTCAAATGATATGTTCTCCATTTTATTTGTTTCACCTACTCACCAAACAAAAAGAAACTAGCAACGAAAACAACATGTCAATAGATGACAGAATATCAACCAGTCAAGTATGTGGATTCAAAACTTAGAACTAAAAACAATGAAGATAGGAAAAGACATGCAAATTAAAGGCCTTGTTCACCTGCTCTTGTTGGAGTAATTGCAGCTTTCTTTTGTACAAATTGACATATTTCTGGCGGTCATTTCTGTTAGAACAGATGAACATATTTTAGGAACATATTTAATACAAGTGCCTACCACCATTTAAAGGAAAAGGAAACTACTGACCTTAAAGTGAGGAGGAAGGATCTATGTAAAAGACAATTATAGAAAGGTAAAATGCATATTTGTTCAGATGCTAAATTAGGAGAGCACAAGAGAAAGACAACAGATGGGTCAACTTATAGAAAAAAGAAGTGCCTACCACCATTTCATTTAGAAAAAAAATGCACAGAATGATACAAAAAGGAAACAACATGTGTGCCACCACTTAATTTACAATTTTTAGATAGTAGAATACAATTTTTAGATACTAGAAGGAAAAAATTAATTTTTAGGGGTAGCAAGGTTTCTTTCCAAATTCCAATGAAGTATATAGAGTGAGATAATAAAAACATGTAATAAATGAATTGCGCATACTATTATGCAATAGAACAAGCACTCTCTGGAGTTCTAACATCCAGTCCTAACCACATGCCTTCGTTTACATAGACTGATCAACAATCGGCATCCTAATGCCCATCTGTTTCATTGAAGAAATTTAATGCTTAGAATAGCAGGACGCACCCGTCTGTTTCATTGAAGAAATTGAATGCTTAGAATAACAGGAAGCAAGGTCTAGCATTGCTGTGTTGCTTTTTCTGATATCATGTACATTCAACACTGGCTATATCGCTTTCTCCAAGTTGGTCGAATTGATTCAAAATTTTAGTTTTTACATACAAATAAAACACATTAAGACATGTTTTCACTTTGTCTGCCACTTCTACCAGCATACTGTTCCCTTTCCCCTTAATACTGTATAAAAAGCAATTATGAGTTTCTTCACAGGCTAATTCTACTTTGCTCTCTCTGTATCCATTAAGAAACCATAGAGATTACAATTTGTGCTAAATTTTGAAGAGAGTCAAAGATTTGAGTCATACAAAGTTTAGTCAATCTATATACATCTGTATGCAGATTTATTATGCAAGAATATTGTACATGAGCATTTATGATTAAGCATAGGTGCCTGCACATCGTTGTGGAACAATGCAATTAATTCATTAGGTCCATTTTCTGTAATTATTAGCTCAAAGTATGGACAAAATAAAAAAGCAAACAAAAAAGCATCCAATAAAAAGAACTTTTGGCATCGAAATTATAATTTATGCAGCAACAAAAATTCTACTTATCACAAGAAACATTAAGGCTATGTTTGGTTGTCAAAAATAGAAATCAAGGATGGTTCTCATTCTTGAGGATATTGGGAATCATTCTGATTCTTGTGTCTGGATAGCTTCAGCCTTTAGGTACTCATGAGGAAATGAAGAAAACAATGTAGCATGTATATGGTTATATAATTTTATTAATGTATTAATATAATTACAATACAAATATTATCGTAATATTTTAATAGTATATTATTAATACTATATTAATATTAGAGTTATTAATATTTGTGATATCATTATTAGTGTTATATTACTAAACTATAATGATAATTATTATTAAAGTAGTATCAAATATGAATCACATATGTAATATATACTATATATAATGTTATCAAATTTATATTTTGGTGCATAATAATGATATTATATAAAATATTATTTAATAGTGTTGACTTTACAAATATGGATGCAATATTAATTTGAATATAACTAGGGTCATGATAAAGATAGCTCATAGGGCAGTAATTTTATCAACTGCCCCCCACCTTTTTACTCGAATATCTACTTCTAATCATATTCAGAACAGTTATCAATTGATATTAAATTACAAGTCTATATTTTTTTTCCATATCTACACCTTTTAAAATCTCCTCTCAAATCATGCCCTCCTCTCCTCGATCTTTATGCCCCCAATGGAACCACTCTATGGCCCCTCCCCCCGCAAGGACCCCCTAAAAATCCCACTAGCCTTGGCTCCCCGGCCTCTAATTGAGGCCTCAAATAGAGGTTTATGTGCCTCAAGAAGGTAGGACGAGGGGGGAGGGGGGTAAGAGTTGGAAATATAAGATGATCCAGCCAGCATTTTCCACTTTAGTTGGACACTGAAAAGGAAAAAATAAATAAATTGGAATAAGATGGGGCAGCAGCTGATAAAACGGCTACACTGTAGGCAGTCATTATCATGACCAATGTTAAATGATAACAATGCTTATAAATTTAATGCAGTAGAAAATAATTATAGCATTATAATAATTATAACTGTATATTAAGATAATATAATAACAATTATAATAATATTACAGTCATAATTTAATAAAGTAATAATAATTTATCCTTACAACTACAATAACATTATTATAATGATTTAATAATGTAATAATACTTTATATATGTTATCATATATATTACAATATTATTATAAAACTAATAATAATATATTATGAAATATTATAACATAATGTCAATATTATATATAATTTTAACATAATGTCTAATATTAATAATAATACATAGTAGATATATTATATTGTTCAATAAATGATACATGACTGTATATTTTCCATGTCAATTATATATATAATATAATAATATAGTTATTATAATTATAATATATGAGATTATATCATTATAGTATGATAATAATTATCTCATATATTATAATTATAATAAGGTTAATATAATCGTTATAATATGTTTCATTCATAATATAGTTTAATAATATAAAAACATGCTAAATATCAAATATTGTTAATAATAATATATGGTAAAGTTTATTAACATTGATAATATAATAATGATATAATATCAAAAGGATATAAAATATGAATATAATATATGAAAAACTAATTTTGATATTGCAATATTATCTAATATATACAATATTATACTAACCAGCAGATGATAGATTATTATGATACACTTTAAATACAGAACTAGTGTTAATAAAGATGATATATATGGAAACCTGTTTTTACTATTACTTGGGCATGTTTTGAACACCAAGGAAAACAATACCCAAGTGCTTCCTTGGGTATGATTTTACCCCCGATTATGAGAATCCAATACCAATGGGAATCAGAATTTTGATGTTTAAATAATTTACTAAATATGGGGTGTGAGGCCCAACTGTTTCATCCTAACATAATTGAGGATCAAAGGCCCAGTACACTTGACTGACTCAGACTGCACCAAAAAACAAAAAGAAAGAAAGACCTGACTGAGTTATCTTACTTGGTACCATCCTCCTAGGTTGACTCGAGCAGAGCTAAGTCATGGAAGCTTAGATCTAGTTGGAAAAGGAAAAAATATATATTTATACATATTTTAAATTTCACCTCCAAATGCATTAGAAAAGATAATTTATCTTGTATCAGTCCAAAAGAAAATTTCCTTAAAACCAAAGTTCACCATACCAAGAACGGGTACGGCTCAATATGAGGCATACCGTACCGAACCAATGGCATATTGGTTAAGTGGACCAGAGGCCTTAAGCCATGAACTGCCCTAGATTAGGCCGAACTGAATGGTTCGGTTCAAAGACGGTTCAAGGTCAGTTTGAAGGTTCAGTCAGTTCTCCCCCTATACCAAACCATCTCAGTTCCAAGCCAATTCAGTTTGATTCACTCCGAACCACCTAGTTTAAGATGGTTCAATATACAATATTTAAAATCAATATAGTTAAATTTTACAAGTAAATCCGCTTATATTTCGTCTATCATTTAGTTAGCTTTCCAATGCATCTTTAATCACTCAAAACAGAAATCAAATAAGTTATCAGTGATTTATCAAAGATATGTCAATTTCAGTGAACCTCCAAAAAAATTACGAAAATGCCATTATGCCAGCATAATTTAAGGATGACTTTATTTTAATCTAAATTTTTATATTTTAAAATCATTTTAAATGAGTTAGAAGCCAAGTACAAGTTAGGAATCTATTTTTAGATATTTATCTTTTTAATTTTT
Organism: Metroxylon sagu; assembly: GCA_017589505.3. Lineage (NCBI taxonomy): Eukaryota > Viridiplantae > Streptophyta > Magnoliopsida > Arecales > Arecaceae > Metroxylon > Metroxylon sagu. The sequence continues at coordinate 733,547 of JACVBY030000580.1, read as the reverse complement.
TTAATAAACCAGTATCTTATAAGAACTAAAAAGCCTATTGGTTATAGAAGATTTCAATCTATAGATCCTAGTTCTAATTTTTTTAGATAAATTATTCATCAATAAAGATCTTAAAAGTTCTTCAATCTCTAGCTAGGAGTGATTTATTGCTAATCATGGTGCAAGACCACAAATTTTGTTATAGGCGATTGATGCAAGGATGGATGCTTCAAGCATTTCCCGAAGAGGTCGAAGCATCCTTCTTCTCTCTCATATTTTCTCGCTTCTCTCCATTACAAAAAAAACTCTTCCTCTCTCTAAGTGGACTTCAAGTGGGCCGGAGCAAAGGGTTCCATTTCCTCTATCCTTGAAGGTACTAGTCTTCAATCCTGGACCCAGTTGATAACCACCTGCTGCATTGGAATCCAACCCTAATTTCAAATGAAACCATCAGTCTACATCTTATATCAAAAATAGTTTTGATTGATGGATTTGGATCTATAGGGGCGCAGTCGTTCAAGTTTTTTTCCTCTTTTCCCTTATTATTGAAGTATGATGTCCACTTCTATGATCAAAATCCTCAACCTCCATGGAGTATCAAAATTAGAAGTCCAAGTCACATATCTAAAGTTATGATTAATTTTAGTAGAAGTCTTGCCTAGAACCTATTCCCACCAGTCACCTAATTAAGGCGACGCCATTGCCTTTTATTTTAATTTGATTTTAAGTGAGTAGCCTAGAGTATGATCAAGCCAACATGAGCCTAGATCGAGGATTAGTGCAACAAACTGGAATTTTGGACTATAAAAATAAAAAAAAAAGAGTTATCGAGGACTCTAAGAATTTTAGAAATTGTTTCAATATTGATATCTTTATATTTTGGATGATATTAAGTCTTGGAGAGACAATTTCAAAGTGGTTGGGTTTAACCGTAAATTTTGTTTGCTGCAAGTAAGCAATCTTATCTAGTTAGAGTGTTTGTATAGCAAATATATATGTTTATGATATTATTAAATGATATTATTTTTTTTTAATTTGTTTTGTATGCCATATTTATATGCAAATTGGATCAAATAATTTTAATAAAATTCTATAATATTTTTAGAAACTCATGTGCATATCTATTTATGGACTTTTGTTATAATTATAGAATAATGCCAAAATTTACTCTTGAATTTATGTTTAGAAAGCCCTTGAATATTTAATTTGAAAATCATGTGTGCGTGTGCTAAATATTTGAAATATTGAATGAGCCATATTTGTAAGTTGTAAAATGAGATAAGATGATATTAATTTGTAATTGTACATGCTATGAACTCTCAGAGTGCATTTTAGGCCTTGCCTAAGGGGGTTATATGTAGGCCTCTATTTGTTCTAGAATCCTATGTGCTTTGAACCTATTCTGCCGAGGTTAAATGCGATATTTTGGACCTACTTCACATAGGTTAAATGTACTTTGGACTCCAAGGAGTGAAAAATGGTATTTTGGATCAACTCCATAAGGGTTAAATGCAGTATTTTGGACCAACTCCGTGATGGTTAAATGTAGTACTTCATTCTTTGAGCCTTATACAGGGATTATATATGCCCTTAGTCTTATAAACCAATGAGTTGTTATAATGGTTTTGGAAATATATTTCTAAGATAGCTTATCAAAATTATATAAACAATGCTGAATGGAAAATGATTTCTTATTATATATTTGTATAATGCAAATTGTGAAAGTGATCATGAACTGCTCTTCAAATTATGTACAGCATTGACTTTTGGAAAAACAAATAAATTATGCGAGAATAAATCATATACTAAATTCTTTTAAATAATATATAAAATTTTATTCAGGAAATTCTTATTTGGCAACATTAGTATGTTACACATAAATTTCAGACTAATATATGTTTATATTATACATTAATATATGATTAAAAGTAATTATTGACGAACTTGATCCCTCTATCTATGGTTTTGTTTGCTTACCGAGCTTTCAGCTTGCTCCTTCTGTCTCTCTTTTTCAAAGCCTAAGACATAGGAGGGTATGGATATAAGTTATATCTTAAGCTTAATGCAAGTTGACTTTTAGATGAGCCAAGTCAGCCTTTTGATTCAAAGAACTTTTTGGTTATTTTGGGTCAATTATTGTAAACCTTCAAGGATTTTATAAATGTAGTCTTTGACTTATAGTTGTTTGGAATTAGCTAATTTTTGAAAAATTATGTTACAAATCATTATTAGTTAATTATAATGTTTATAATTGATGCCTTGCATACCTGGGAAGTTAACCCTACATGTATGCAACAAATTGTCATGTTCTTTGGCACAACCCTTAGGTCAAGGAAGTGACATGAGGATGGGCTAAATGGGAAAAATGTATCCATTCCAAGGTCCTAATTCCTGCGAACCAAATGTTGCCTAAGAATTCCTGCTCACCAGCACTGCTAAAACAACGTCAACATTTAATAGAATGATGTATACAAAAATTGTAGGCAGGAATTGTTTATCAAAAAGTATGAGTCTATTATCTTTAGTTTCTTCATTAGCAAACAACACGCCATAAGTCATTGGTATAAATAGATACTCACATTCGTCTACCAAGATAGCTCCAAGAAGTCTTTCTTAATTTTTGACGAACATCTGACAATACAGATTCTTGTGCATAGTGCCACCACATCTTCTGCCATCCTTTATGCTTCCTTGATAACAAGCTTTGAGAGGGACGGTATCGTCCATATCTGATAAAAACAAAGCCCATTAAAGTTACTAAAGCTGGATGATAGGTTAGTGAATTGAATGGGTGATGCCAGATGGTCAAATTTTGAAATGTCCAATAATAGAATTTCAGCTTTGCAACAGACGCAAGGCATCATATTTTTCCAAGACAATAACAAGGTCATAGATGCAAAGTATGGTCAATATTCAAGAAGAATGTGGATTTCACAGATCAGAATCAATCATACAATAACAGTGTATGATAAGATAGGAATTACAAATTTATAATACTGCAATATGAACATTATATAAGCATAGTAATTAAAGTTTGATAGATGCAAGCAAAATGCACTATGCCCCAAGAACCTGTGATTCAATCAACCAACATGTTCCCAAAATTTTGGCAACATGTATCTCACTCAAGCATGAATAACTGTATAACAATGTCAATACAAGTATGACCATAGCAATCAATGTTACTGGGTTCATTGCTAGAAAATGTATCATACATATATTTAAATCTGGCTTTTGATATAGATGTTAAAAAACAATTTTTTAATTCCTCATAGATGCAAAATTCTCTTAGCAATCTTTCATTCAACCCAATGATTGTGATACCAAAAATTAATATGGGGGCAACGTGATAATCACTACAGCCTTCTGAATAAGCACTATTTTGTTACAGTAAATTTAAGTTTTGTACCTTTGCTTTTCTGATTGACAAAAACATGCTTATACTAGATTTGCTAGTGTAGCCTGATGCTCACCAACTTTAACCTCATATGGCTGGAGTTCAGATTAACAAAATTCGGGTTTCCGACCAAGGAAGCAGAGCCAAGACCTGATCAAGAGGCCCAAAAGCAACTTCCATCCAGTACAGGCTACCCAAGCAAACAAAAGATCAGCCCAGGGTTTGAACTATTTACAATCTAGAATCAGACATCTGCAATGCATGTGGCTACAACTAGAAATATATATTAAAGGTGTCAAGCATGTGTAGAGTTGCATGGCAATTTGGTAAACATTTCAAAAGTTGAGTCAACAAGGGGTGGAGTCTTACTGCCAGGATTTTGCATAACAATGGTAGAGTTAACATACAAGAAAAGTGATACCTAACTTTGACCAGTTCACAATGCAAGAAGATGACGCTTTCTACTCCCCTCCCTTTAGTTTTACGCCTCCTCTCCACCTCATTGAACCATTACCTCACCTTTTTTTTTTTTGCTCCCACCAAAACTCTCATCTATACCCTAGCTAACCATCCACCATGCTCCCAATCCATTGTCCTAGATGATGACCTCAAACTCCACTGATATCAGTCTCCCATGCTCCTCTACCAACTCTCATGCTCCATGGTGACCTTTAACACCCATTCAACCCCCATGCCCATCTCATCTATAATGCCCAAGCAAAAGATAAAGGCAACAACCATTGGATGAGAGCAATGTTGTCAAAATACCTACGTTGTCCTAAGCAGTGATATCTCAGGTGTCAGGATAGGACTGTCCTGCCATCATCTCATCATCATAATTGGTCCGTCTTGGAACATCCCCCATTCCAAATGTTGGGATGAAAGGGATGGCAGCGCATTCCATTCCATAGCAAACTAGTACAACCTCATTCCGCAAGATTTAAAACCTTGATTTAAACCATTTTCATATGATGCACGTAAGATTGGCTAATACATAAAAGCACGAAGAGTGAATGCGATCTTGCATTTAGGCTATGGATTTATACCCTACAAATAGAAATTTAGAAACATAAATACCATGAGTTCTAACAAATGAAAGCTTTATATAAAACAACCATGAGAAAGCAAACCAGTGTTTTAAAAACCAGAGTGCACCTTCTAATTGAACTAGCAACCAGCGAAGCCTCAGGTCCTGATAAAGCCATTAAACCATTCCATCTATAAAACCATAATATTTGTTAAAACCGCATGAATAGCCAGATATACTAGTGACCCCTTCAAACCATTTCAAGCAACTGGCAATCATCAGCCCTTCGTACCAACCTAACCAAGTATCGCCTGCTTAGGCACCCCCCTGCCCCCCTCCTTTCACGCTCTAGGCTCTCAATCCTTGGTTCCAATAAGGATGGTAGACCATAGGCTATGCAACACCCCTCTCTCCCTTTTACCACCCACACCCTCCACAATCTACCCTATAGGGCTCCAGCCATCCTTTTGATTAAAAAAAAGAGGGTTTTTTGCCACAAGGATATTGGTAGTAGATGAGAATTTTCGATATTTTCTTCCCTTTAATTGAGATCAAACAGGGTTGCTTTATTTTTGTGTATAAAAATCTCATGCGTATACAATAAATTGATAATATGATACCATATGTTTATTTATAAAAAATAATAACTTTTGATTTATACCTTGCTTTTTTTTAAGTGATGAAAATTTGAATTATGGCTGTGACATGCATTATTGCAGTACCATGCAACTCTAAAGAGTACTGCAATTCATTTGAAAAATACTAGAAGTTTTAATTTTTTTCTAGTTAATTTAATGATAAAGAATTATATGTTTACAATTTTAAAATAATTTATGTATTATAATTAACATATTCATTATAGAATAATGATGCTATGGTCCAATTCCAGATGACCTGAAGGTTGGACCGGTGACCCATGTCTGGGCCACCTTTCAGGTTTGATGAATGGTCTAGTTTAAAACATTTTGAATGGAATAATGCAAATATCACATTTAACATGCAGTTGCTATGATAATTTATGCAAGGGAATTAGACACATTCTGATGCCTTACATTTGCAGGGATGGAAGAGCACAGATTTAAATAGAAATAAGGAAATGGGCATAAGTAGATACAAACAGGTTCCAGTGGTAGTTCATAGTATAAGTCAACAGGATTTGTTGTTAAAGATGCAACAAGCAGAAATAGAGGAAGCAAATTAAAGACAAATTTGGTTGTTGAACATAATTTATGGAAGCCATGAGATTGATAACAAGGTAGGCCAATAATTAAGCTCAAATGTAAAGAAGAGCTACAAGGAATTTTAATTAACAATTAGTGAAGCAACATGTATGAATGAGGGTAACAAAGACCATAGTAACATGAAAAAATTCATTGAAACTAGCCTGATATCTGAAAGGAAGCAAAAGGATGATGCAAATGATCTAGAAAACCTTGAAAATTGTGCCATTGACCATATAAATTTGAACGCCATAGAATTAGGCTCCTACTACTACAGCAAACAAGCTACAAAAACTGTTTGGAAAGAAACAAGCTGGAAAGAGGAGGAAATTCCTTTTTCCTCTTAACAGAAGCAAATTCCTTCTGTTAAGCTGTTTACAAATTAAAGCTTAAAACCAAATAAACTTTGTTGGGGTTTATGAACGCAGAAAAAGGAAACAAGACTATGAATCTTGAAAATTTAAAGTATAAGCATGATAACTGTTTGTTGCAGAAAAAAATGATGATGACACCATAACCACCAAAATTTTCTATTAATTCAAATGTTATCAAACAAAGTTGGCAGTGGAAGATATTCAATAGGTAAAATGAGTATGCACAATTACACAATTTTTTGTGCTCATGAATGACATGATTTTATCAACAAACAACTGAACAAAACAAATAACTAAAGATGTAGAATAGACCTACTTCTTTCTGAGGTCACAGATGGAGAAATAATCCCAGAGGCCTAAAATTTGTTGCAGCTGAACCCCATTCAATGAGACAGCCTAATAAAACGAAAAGAATAACAAGATGATCAAATATACCTTATCAACTAAAAATAAAAAAGAAATACTCATTTAACAATAAATCATCAGTTTGCCTTTGCATTGCAAAGGAACAAACCAAGGTAGTTAGCTCAGCAGTGACGTCATATTGAGGTGCACCATCAAGCTTGCCAGATTTGTTTGCCTATACACGTAAGAACATTATATGGAACATAAGCATTTCTTTTATGGAGGGGTTTGAAAATACAACATGAAATTATAAATCTTCATAATAAAAGGAAGAACACAAAATATTACAGCAATAGGGCAAAAAGGGGAAATTAGAAGGTCAATAAACTGGCATACCTGCAAAGAGACTTTAACATCAAATGGATGTATTATATAATCACATCTCTCATGTTCAAACTTTGAATTACAGCAGAGTTGGGCATCAGTGGTATCATCAACACCAGACAAGTTTTGGGTTTCATCTAACAAGTTACAGTAAAGTCCAACGCTTGATATTTCAACGGTCTTGTCAACTATGCTGCCTCTTGATTTCCCCATTGAGGACCTGAAAACAAAACAAAACACGTGAAAAAAAAATGTATGCAGAGATAATGAAGCATGTTGTCCGAAATACATTCAAGCAAAGAAAAGGAAAAGTATTCTTTGCACAATTATTGAGGAACTCACAAACCTGAGAACATAAATAAGAGAGCAACTGTGAATAGATATTCAACACAGACAAACAAGAATTTAAATTCATGTATACTACTTGTTCTACAGCTTCATACATGAACTAAACAATTAACTATAGCTAAGGGAAAGAAATTTATTTTCTTATGCCATTCCAGACTTCAAGTAAATGAAGAATGGAAGGACTGATCTCTTCCAGATATATGTGCAAGTATATAAGTACATACATACATATATACATACACCACTTATTTACATATAAATAATAATCAAAACATGAGATCTAGTTCTAAAATCCCATAGAATTCTGTCGAATTCTAAATCATTAAGGTAGCAAATAAAGTGGTATCCTCAACTAGAAGTTGATTTGATAAGAACAGAAATGGAAGTCCCACCGACTATTTCTACCAAAATTTATATGATTCCAAAAAATATAAGTTTCTGCAACCATATGTAAAACAAAGTAAATTCATTTACATCAGGCTAAGATCTGAAATTTTAAGAACTGAAAAAGACAAGACTTAGGGTTTCATAGCTAAGAATTGAATCAAAACATATATGTAGAGAAACATATACAGCACATAACAGCATAGCTGCATACAAAAATGATGAAGTCATATAGAAATATATTTATCTTGAAACCAATAAACTGTCAGACTGGATAGCAACTAAAGTTAAAACAGCCAAAGGAAGTAATCCCTCTTTATTTGGCCTTCCTTTAATGCTTGAAATCTTCGTGAATCCTGATGGTCAATGTTTCTAAATATTGAGTTAAGACAGGTGAATAAACTGCCTGCACACTATATTTCCACTAAACAAAAAACAGCACAAAGCACATCAAAGTCAACCAAATTTGACAAACAATAGAACAAATGCCACATCCAAATAAAGAGATCAGGATATGTTAAAATGAAGTAGGAGGTCTTATCTCCTATGCTTTAATAATGCAATCTGAGATCCCAAATAAGGTTATAAACTCACCCAGTAAAACTCTGTTTCCTTGTATCTGTCATTACCGTAAGACTCGAAAAGCTTAAGCCAAATATAAATTTTTCCTGGAATGGAACCACCAAAATGTGTAACTCAACAGGGCAAATGCTATAGGTCTTACATTCAGTTGCCAAAAAAAATTAAAGTAAAAGAAAAAGGGAAAAGATAAGAGTAATGAAGGAGCTGAAGTAATCATGTCATTAATTCCCAATCAAAGCCATCATAAAAACACCCAAATTATATACATATGCATATATTCATGGTCTTCAATATGACCATATGAAGCTGCCAACAGGGTGTGAAAATGAGTCAATTCTTTATAAGCAAGAGAACAAAATTTTAAGCAAGGACAATAGTTACCCTTAAGAAGCTGTGACTGGCATCATCACAAGCTAATAATCAATAGAATCATCATTAAAAAACTAATATAAAGAAATCAGTCTCGCCACTGGAATCATAATGCAAGATTTGGACTGGCTTAGATAATTTTTTAGAGACCCATATGTCAAGACACAAGAACATGAAAAGCATTTTTTAGAACATCTACCACATAACAGCAGTTGATATGCTAACCATTTATAGATTGCTCTAGCACCTACAGATTTATCACATTTCATCCAATGTGAAAGTAACAACATGATCTGAATCCTTTGGATTTTCTTAACTCAATTCCACATAAGTTTAGAAGATTAACTAATGTTTGTCCATATTCTCATTGCACTAGACACTTGTTTAACTTGGCCTGGCTACAGAACAAGGAATAGAAGAAAGGCAGACATTTCCTTGAGTTAAATCATAGGTGACAATGAATTATGGAAGGATGTAACATGAAACCATACATATTCCAGGTTTAGGAAATCTATGAAATTTTCTATTTCCAAGATTTTGAAAGGAATGAAATAGTGCCGGTCACACAAGAAGACTTAGCTGGACAATTAGATGTTATACCTGATCAATATATGTGCATAGTAGAAAAAAAAATAGCTATAATAATGAAAGAATATTAGAGAAATCAATGAAAGATATCCTGGGAAAAATAGATACTTATTACAAATGCAAAAATTGCATAAGAAAGTGTCAAATCTAGTACCTGATTATCATGAGAATCAATGTATACAATATGAACATTCTGTATTGAAACTTGGATGCTGTCAAGAATCTGCACACAAATATGTCAATCAGAGCAGCATTTGTACAACTATTTGATCACGATCCAGAATTTGTTTTACCAAGTACTTAATCTATCATAATTTAGGATTTGCACATCATAGAGACTAAGCTAGTCAAACATATGCACCTTTGCAGAAATGTACGAAATAAATGACTGGCCAGCCTGATTGTCTGGAAAGGAAAATGAGAAGTCAATGGTTTGCTAGAAAAGAATGAAGACTCACAGAACATACAGAACATTTTGTGGCTAAAGAACTTTTAATATATTTAAGAAGGCAACTGCAACCACATTAGATTATACAAACCATTCATCCTACTATAACCAATAAAACAGAAAAATTTATTAAGGGCATAGAAGTATCAAACCCAAAAATACCATAGCCAGAGTAGGCATCAATGCATGGTTACAATGGTTAATAAAGGTAATGAAACACAAAATACGGCAAGTAATGCCTAAGGATCTGGTACAAGATGGCAAGTATGAACGTGCAACCACACATATGGATATACACATCAGATATAAAAGGAAAAGCAATAAGGACAAGGGAATGTCCGGCTATTGTGATGGTTCTACTTACTAATTCAACTAATAAAATTCACAAAAATCTATTTCAAATGTCAGGCCCCCTTATCCCACACTGCAAATTACATAGCTTTAACAACAATGAGGCTTCTCTGATGTGTAAAAGCTTCTAGCACACTACAAATTACTTTCAACTACAAATTCTAAGCAAAATATATGTATATATAAGTTTGACTTGGGTACACTTGAGTGGATATCTGCTCAGATCAAGTCGGGTCTAGATTAGACAATGGGAATCCCAAAACAATGATTCAGGCTATTGGATGTGATCTACTATCTTTAAAAGATTTAAACATTAAATATTATGTGATTTGGAAACCCTAGCTCATACATTAAGTGGTCAAAAAAAAAATGCGTATTGTTCAAGTTATCTATCAATCTGAAACTTGATTTCAGTCCCTTGTAGAGTTTCAGTCTCAGTGGTTTTGAGATTATTATTTTGAATTTTGGAGCTTTGGTCAGAAACAATTAAAAAAACCAAAATTATTGAAAAAATAAAAGTAAATAAATCAAATCAAGTTATTTGACATCGCTGTACTGTGTAACAAGTTAATTACAATTGGTATTATTAAACATAAGGTATGGAAATGAACAACGTTCCTAAATTGTGGAATGAATTAAATTGTACTAGAAATGTCCGCCAAGTCCTTATATCTACATATTGATCCTATTATGTTAAATTTTTCCACTCATAGTCCCTAAATGCATATTTGCAGGTTTCATGTCAATCATCTTGATCATCAAATGCCCAAAGACCTAAGACTACCATGTCATTACTATCTGAAATCTGTAATGGACATGTCACCAATGACCAATTATTCAAAGAGGAAAAAAGTGAGGACTGGGGTTCAGAAAGTGGCTTTAAACATGGAAGGAGAGTAGATGATTTCTTTTTATTTATGTAAAAGAGTGTAACAGATATGAAATAAGGTATAACATTTGGCTGGACATTTTTTAAAGAATAAGAGGGAAAGTGGCATTCGAATTTGGACAATTATACCATGAATTTGCTCTGGGCAAAAGGTAGGAATGTGAAAAACTAAAGAGTCTAGCAGTTCAAGAATGTGATAGCCTGTACCATGAATGGAGGAAAAGAAACGGAATTATGATTTGGTCTACCTGATTATGTGTGCATATGGAGATTAGAGAAGAAATGTGCTTTCATGGATAAATGTGTGATTGAATAAACAAATAATATTAAGAATTGAATTTAATATTAATGAATTTTATAAAATAATAAACATAGTTACTTGTTAAACTAGAGAGAGAAAGAGAGTTTCTGTCAGTTTCAGCTGAAACTATCGAACAGGTTGAAACTGATTGCAACTGAAAGTTTCAGGCAATTTCAGATCAACCTGGGCCAAATCCGATCCATGTGACCAAAACACAAATTTCAGCTTAAACATAAAACCTTCACTTGTAGTTCTTAGCATTTATCTGTTAAGATAATTTTGTTAACATATATCAGTTTATCAGAGACACCAAGTAAATGCACTTAAACTTTGTCCGCTAAAATGTGTAAGTCAACACTGACAGCGAGCATTTCCAATCCAATCAGTATGTTAAGCACTTTAATTTACATTTCCTTTTTTCATAAAGTTAATCAGACCTCCAATTTCCATTCTTACTACTACATCATTTTATCAATAAACAGCAATGAGCAGACAGGTGATACCTAAATTAGCAAGAGAGTATCCTCCAGGGGAAAAAATAATAAAAAGAGAAGCCCTGTAATGGCCCATTTTCCATAGTGCTGCTTCTGATAAGAAATGTGGAGCCAATTTTTGAAAAAACAGTGCACAACACCAACCCTATCAGACTTATGAGAATCCTCTCACCAAACCTTATTTTACTTAAGACTGCATAGTGAAATTTTCATAATGAAAGCAGTTACAAACATAAAGAAATATTTCATAATGAAAGCAGTTAAAAAGATAAGGAAACATCCATAAATCTTGCACACTTTAAGCATATGTAGTTTGCAACAAGGTCGTTAGTTATAAATGGAAGGAAGGCATCCAAACCAAAAATGTAATATGCAATTGTTTCAGGAAAGGTGAAGGTAAAATCAAAGTAATAACCTCTGCACTCCAGAGAAGCATTATATCTGATGAGAGTGGAAATGTGTTCTAAATTTTGAGAATTTAAAGATTTGAAATGATGATTGACAGTCACAGGCAAACACCTACAGAAGCAGGCTGGCTCCGATCTGGAAATGTAAATCTCTAACCTTATTTGAGGTGCTAAGAACAATTGACTCCATATATGCACCCATTTTTCTTTGGTAATAAGATACATGCGAGCACGCGTGCGTGCGAGCGCGCGCGCGTGCTTGCACGCATAATAGTCTGAGTATCCTGTAAATGCAAAAGTGCAACTGAAATGCCAATGGGAACAGTCAAGACAGCAATTAATAAACCAAGAACTCAAAAGTACATTAGAACCAACCATGTGCATACGCGAATAATAATCAAAACCTTGAAGCACTGCTTCAGCTTAAAATCCATCGCTGCATTGCTGTGCACACAGTGCACACCAGTGTCTTAACACTGCTTATCTAGCCCCAACCATTTTGGTGGCTGGCTCTTGGGTCCACAGTTTGACCACAGGTCAACTGTTCGAAACAAGGAAAAGTTCTTTTCCTTTTATTAGGACGTAAAATAGGTGAGGCAATGATTTATCTCAGAACCCTCAAATTCTAGGTCGGCCGTTTGAAACAAAGAAAAGGTCTTTTGCTTCTATTACGATGAAAAATAAGTGAGGAAATAGTTTATCTAGTAAAATAAGTGAGGCAATAATTTTTCTCAAATCCCTCCAATTCCTTCACTTCCCTTATCACTCCTCCCATCACAACATCCTGCCTCTTCTTCCAATCTGGGCATTGGTGTCTCCCTCCTTTGATCTTGGCACCAACACCCTCCTCCTTCGATCTTAGCATTAGTAGTGTCCTCCCTAGATCTCAATGGTGACATCATCATCCATCTCCAGTCCCAACACTTAAGCCTCCTCCTCATTTTCCAAAACATTGCCAATCAAAGTTTTAAATCCTGTAAGACAAAGCCATTCCAATTTTTCATGGAACAAGATGATCATCCATCTCCAATCCCAGCACCTAAGCCTCCTCCTCATTTTTCAAAACATTGCCAATCAAAGTATTAAATCCTGTAAGACAGAGTCATCCCAATTTTTTATGAAACAAGTTGCACCATTGTCCCGCCTTATCCTGGCACTTGGGACTAGAGACGTCCCAAGATGCACCAATTCGGATGCTATGACAATGGCAGGACAGTCCCATCCAAATATAAAAGACGGTCACCTGTCCCAACATCACACAGGATGTTTTGTCAGGATTTGAAACTGCTGCCAATAGCCACACCCTTAGCACGTGCAACTGCTTGAGGGCTAAGCCAGGAGGAGGAGATCCCAGACCAGTAGAATACTCCTTTGATTTTTCACCAACATTTCCCTCCTTTCCAAATTCCAAACTGCTGCTGGTAGTCATGTCCTTAGCACCAACAATGCTTGGAGGCAGAGGATGAGGGGTTCTCAGTACCAGCAACCCAGAGCCACACCTTGACTAGAAGCCACATCCCTGTGGCCATCAAGATTTTTCTTTCAAGAACTATTGATCCACCAAGTCTGATCAATTGCTAAATTAGACAGCTCTAAAGGTCAAACTACTCAGATCAAGTTCTAGCAGGTTTGTAACAATTCTAGGTCTAGACTCGAGCTGACCTACAATAGCTGGCAAGTGATGGTTCCAGCACCTCAACCCAATCAACTGGACTAAGTCTTAAAAAACTAGTGTTAACTGCAAGATTGAGTATCTTATAAATGCATAATTGCAAGCGAAATGGGATGGGAACAACCAAACAATAACAAATATACTAAGTACTCGAGGGCAGATTGCAACTAACTATTGATATATGCAAGTGAAAAAAGACAAGGTTCACAATCTTGACATTAAACCCCGTGCTCACTTCATATTGATACACTATCAATACATCTAGTACAAGGGTTAGTTTGGCACACCGACACTCAATTTGCCCACCATTCCAACCATCTTCAGTGGGCATACCAACTATCTTCAGGACGGGTATGGTACACCCAATACAGGTGGCATGCCCAGTACAGGTAGTACACATTGGTACCATGAACCTTAAAAAATAAACCTTGAAGCACTACTTTGGATTAAAATTCATAATTGCATTATTTGTCAAATAATATAAAAGTTTCAGGAAGTTCAAGTAGGTTCTTAAAGCTCTATCATGTCAATAATTTTCTTTGAGTACATTTAGTGTCACTACATTTAGTGTCACTTTGATCATATACATTGTAAAATATAAGAAAGAGGAACCCTCTTCTACAACATCCAAGGATCTCATTTCTTATTAGAATGCCTTTTACCAAATTTTTGCATCACTAGAGTCCATAACTTCATTGGTCATTTTTTAACCTTCCAAAATATCATCCAGAAACTTAGGTTCCAATGGATTCGATATGAATTCAAGTTACTCAACTCTACTAATAGCAAAGTATGAATGGTCACTCCTAACACAGACTTTAATAAAATATAAAAGAGAAGAATCATTTCTCAAAAGTCTAAAATATTTTCCTTCAACATGTCCCTAAAGTTGCATGTGCACTAAGATGTAGCAATTTGGGATAGCAATTGTGGACTTAGTCATATCAAAATGACAACTAGAAAATTAGTCCTCTTCATGACTCTCCACATATTCACCAATAACTGAGATGCAGCAGTTTGTATTGGAGGAATCATTCACCCTATGGTTATCATGCTCATCAACTTCAAGCTATCTTCACCCAAAAAAAAAAATCATCTTTATAATAAGAGAAACCAATGAAATGAAGCTTAAAAACAAAGATTACTGATTTTGTTGCCAATGTTGTTCTTAAGAATTGAGATCAATATAATCACTCCAACTCACATTTCTCAGGCTGTATGAACTCAGCTACCAAATTACACAAGACATTGTCATTTTCGCATTGCCAGATCTTGATACTCCCATTTGAGTTTCTTGACCTCTTAGGACATAAACCACTTTACCCCAGATGTCTGAAAGGAGTTTCTCCCAGCATCACAAGTACAGATAAGGTGAAAAAACTAAAGAGTAAAGGCCTTAAACTATAAAAGTTTACCATAGAAAATAATCAGAAAAAGATTTGAGGGTGTGATAACAATACATACAGATCACCTCTTCCACCTAATTATCAGAGACTTCTTTACTATGACCTGGGGTTTATGTTGCTTGAAATTGCAATTTTAAGCCTGTCAAACAGCCCTGCTTAACTTATTCAAAGAATCAAGAAGTTTAAGTGGTAAACATTCAATGATATTAACATACAAACCTACATAATAATCATGAAACAAAGAGAGAAATAAGATTAAATAATATCATCCAAAAACTATAAAATTTCATTTTCCTAACACTGCAACTTGATAACACTATTTCTAATACCAATAGAAATCACAAATCGAATTATATAAACTCACCAGATACTCGCTTTGAAAATTTTGCCAATTCTACTGCATTAAGTTTTGCCATTTTGCCAGCCAATTCCCTTTTTCCCACAGAATCTAAAGTCCACTATTTGAGAAAAATAATAAATATTCTTATCACAATGAAACAAAATCATCATTTAGCTATCAATTTAAACATTTCAGACCACAAACAAAATTCTGATTGTTATATTGATTATGCAAATGCTATAAACATACCTCACTATCCTCTCTCTGGCAGGCACATATGTAGACATCTTCCAACACAACAATAATAGGGTCCCATCCTAGCTTTTTCCAAGGAATTTTGATGCTCAACTTCCCGATTTGTCCTGCCATAATATGAAAAAAAAATTAATTTTTTAAAAAAATAGGCACTAGTTAATCAAGAACAAGGAGCAAAAATAAATCATAAAAGTACATGAAAGAAATAAAATTCAATATCTGAACTAGGTTGGAACACTTGTTCAGGGTTCAAAGATAAAATAATAGGATTTTCAAAGCAAGGTAAATAAATATTTTATAAGTAAGTGAATCATGCCAGAAACCATAATAAGAATAAGATTTAGCATGGTTCAGAAGATGAAGGCCAAAATGGTAAAGTGAGGAGCTTCAACTCTATGGAGGCCACATATTTGGGTTTTCATGAGAGTACTGTAAAACTTCATTGCAGTTCCTTTCTATCAAAAGGAGGGGACAAGTTAAATAAAATATATGAAACCCAAGTAAAGCTAGAGCTCATTTTTCTTATGTTAAGAGTTAAGACTAAGATTACAAACTTAAAAAAACATCTCTCTCTCACTCTCTCTGTGTGTGTGCAAATCTCACCATTGCCACTTCTCTTGCTCCCTCAAAAGTACATAGGAAAAATGATAGGAAGGGAAGAAAGATGGATGCTAGTCATCTCCAAAGAAATGATTAATATTCACACCCTGGTTCCACTGATGTATAAACCACTAACTTCAATAAACTACATGAAAACACTGACTGGAAGTAACAGATGGCATTGGATTAGCAATGCAAGATCCCCTTTTCTTCTAACCATACCGGGGTATGAAAGCTATTAGGCTTCCCTAAAGCTAGAAACAAGCTTTACTTTTTACATTTGGCACTCATAAATTATTAGAGAAGTTCTAGCTGACCACTCTTTTGTCTACTCATTTATTTTTCTAAAATAAAAACATACACCATGTCAGGCTTATTTGTACAGAAAATATCAATTCCTATGATTAGATATAGGCTTGTAGCAATAGTCATGGTCTTAATATATGTTTCCAATGCATGGCATAGGTTATTCATGCAAGAGGATATTCAGCATAAGACGTGCCTCCCACTAGAATGTAACAACAACCTCATCCAATGCATACAACCATTTTTATAATGCATTGCCTCAATGGATCAAAGAGACTATGCATGCATGCATACATATGTATGCATGCATGCATACATATGTATGCATGCATGCATACATATGTATGCATGTGTATATGTGTGCGTGTAAATATATATATCTATATGTATATAGATATATATATATGCATATACATATATCTATATGCATACATACATGCATGCGCGTGGGCACGCACATAAATACATGCATGCATGCATGCATACAGACATACACACACACACATATAAAGATAGAATTGGCTACATTCACGTGTAGCTCAGCCTAAATCCAATCGCTGCTCCCACCATTAGATTCGTACATATCTCAAAGCCAAAAAACCACCCATTAGCCATTGTTAGCTGCTTTTAAAAAAAAATTCTGATGGAATAAATAGAAGCAGGTAACGAATAACATACACATGATGGAAATAAATGCAACTCTTTTAGGGTTATAGTAAATATTTATCGCATAGAATAAATACTGGCATGTTCAGAATAAATAGTTAGCCTAAATTGTTAAAAACCTAGTTTGCAATAGTAAACAGAAATGCTATAAAAATAAACAAAAACTATTAGACACGTGGTGCATCCCAAGGAACAAAGAACATGATGGGTTGTCAAAGCCTATATGCCACATATCCAACCTCCACATGCCTCGTTCCTCAAGGCACACAACACGTCACAATCGTGACATAATAGTTTCTATTTATTTATGCAACATTTCTATTTACTACCGCAAACTACATGTTTATTGGTTCAAGCTAATTGTTTATTCTAAACATATTATTATTTATTCTGTAGGATAAGTGTTGATCGTTCCTCCAAAAAAGTTAGTATTTATTTCCATCATGTTCATATTTATTCGTTACCCATTTTTGCTTATTCATCAATTTTTTTTTTTTTTTTGGAACTAACAATGGTTAACATATATTTTTTTGGCTTTGAAACCCATGTGGATCTAATGATGGGGGTAGTAACTGAATTTGGACCTGGCTACATGCGAATATAACTAAGTCCAACTCTCCCTCTCTCTATATATGTATGTACATGTATATACATATAAATCGTAGCTGCCTCATTGTAGAAATAATAATTATATACTTGCAATAGAAATAAAGAAAGCAGTTTAAATAAAGAAAAGCCAAAGAGCTAGATATGAATATATAGCACAACAAATGATAATCATCCAGTTGTAGGCCAAGTCACACCCATCCAAGAACAAGTTGGCAAAACCTAAAACAGTGTTAAAGGAAGTTGTTCCCCAAGTATCTTGAATTTAATAAGTTCCCTCAAAAAAAGTTCACCTTCTCAAATCATGATGATGACTATGATTTATTTTAGCAGAAAAAACAGATAGAGAGAATAGTTAAGTAGAGAAGAAAAAGGGTATGTACCAAGGCTCACCGTATTGGGAAGCAATATCATTTCAATAACAAACCAGTACAATTTAATATGGAGCATACCGTACCGAACTAGCGGCGTGCCGGTCAAGCAAATTCGAAAGCCCCAGCCCATGAACCATCCTGTACTATGCCGAACCATCCAAGGTCAATAGGGGACAATTCAGGGTAGCACGGGCCTCGTATCGCTTCAAAATAGTGAAGCATACCGGTTCCGCATTGGTATCGTTCGGTACACTCTACACAGAATGGTTCGGTATGGTTCGGCATATCTTGATATGTACTATACGATAAAGTTCTGAAAATTCATCAATCATTTTAGATAAATGCAAGCATACCATAATGGAATAACACAAAAAATTGTCAAATAAGAATATTTTGTATAACTTCATCAAATGAACACATGATTCGATTATGATTGGCAAGTACTGAGTGCTGGCGTTAAACATATGAACATGGATAGGGACACATATAAGAAGAAATATGCCCCACTAACAAATATATAAGCTGATCGTCAAGAAAGGGAAGATAACAAAGTTAACCAGCTAGATGACGGTACCATTCTTCAGTGCAAAAGGCAGCTGCAGATAGTCAAAGGCTTCAAGTATTAGCTCTACTTTCTCCAATAATATTTGCTCTGCAAAATGAGTCAAAAATAATGTAAGTCTAACATTGGAAGAAACAGAAAAATAATCAGAGCTCATCTTTATATTGTCAATGAAAAGCTTTCATGAAATCCTATCAGGATAAATCATTCAACAAACAATCCTGTGAAGTAGTGAAGTAGTCGATATCAATTTTGAAACAACCTATCCAATATACACAATACCCATCAAGAATATTCATTGACAAAGCGAGGAGTAAGGAAAAACTTCACGGTTAAGCATAGAAATTTGCCTTAAGCATCTTCATTCAGGCCAAAAAGAAAAAAGAAAAAAGAATTGAATAATTTACTGTTTCGCATCCCCATCAGTCAAAGATGGCCCCAAGAACTCGGCAATTATAGAACTCTAAGTCGCTGTATTCCTAGTACCTCACGATGGAGAGAAATCCGGTGGTAGGACTACGATGATTCTGTTCTAAAACAATGGGCGGAAAGGAAAAGATTAAAACAGTCCAGAAGAGTAGGAAGAAGGGATCACCGTCCCAGATGCCGATTTTGAGCTGATCTTTTTGGATGCCCTTGACGTAGCGGCCGAGATATCCGGCGAGCACCTGGCTCACAACTCCCTCGAACATGGCTGGCAGGCGGGAGACGAGCGTATACCCTTACCCCTCGCTATAGAAGTCTTCAGAAGAATTGCATGGCAGAGAGACAGAGGTAGTTTGGCTTTCCCCGGATGATCATTTATAGTGTTAAAATTACCTGAGAGAGGAGGGAGGGAGGGAGGGAGGGGACGGAGGGAGGGTGCGTCTCCGGCGATGGCACGGGTCGTGAGCCTTTGCGTGCAAGTTAGGGTTACCAACGGACCAAATTCTCGCTAATTGGACCCAATCGAATATGATGTTAACGATTGGGACGACGGCCCAGCGGAACCTCGGGGATATGAGTGGCTTAATTGCCTAGAACATTGAGATGAGGATACGAGGGTACGGTTAACGTTAAGGGACCATGGTAATCCACCTCGTTAACCTATTATTATGTAGATTGTTATCATATTCCTTGGTTCTAATAATTTGAACGATAATATTTAATTTCTAATCAAAGATTACCATAAATCATACTAATCCAATTCCTAAGATGAGTACGAAAGATTATCAAAATTTAATAATCTTAAATTATACTTTTGATTTTTATAAAAATTTTTAATCATACTTAATCTAATTATATATATATATATATATAATTTATACTAAATAATATTTAATATTCAAATATTATATTAATATAATATTTAATATTTTAAACATTATTATATATTTATTAAATAATATGTAAATATTAATTTTTAAATTATTAATATTTATGGCATTCTTGCATATTAAATTATTATATAATATATTACTAAAATTTTAATATATTATATATTATTATATTATATTATGGGATATTTTATAGTATTATAATGTGTATTATATTATATATAGTATATATTAAATATTTATAATATTTAAATATATAATATTTCTAAAATTAGCGTACAAAGAATCTTAATTTTTATCAAAACATTTCATATTCTAACAAAAAAAAAAAAGAAAGAGCTTCTTAAAAAATATAAAATTAAAATAAAACTCAAATAAAATTTAAAAATATAGTAGACCAATTACCCTATTTTGTTATTATTAACTAAATATGGTAATCTTTTATTCTTGAGAATCTGATTACTATATATAAAATTATTAAAAATATAAGATTTCTTGATAATATTATATTACTATATATCAAGCATCAATATATGGGCAGCAATTAGGTTAGCTACGGATTACATATAAACGAAATCAAAAACTGATCACCTCAAATCTGAACCATTCGTAAAACAGATGAAAAAACTATATCGAAACATGATCTTATAATTGAAGAAGTAACTAACCCAACCTACAATTTATCGAACTAAGTTAAAAAAGATTAAACAGGTCAAATATTGCCACCCTTTAACTACGCATTCATTCAACTTGGATGGAACTGGATTAGATTTGGATTCAATTTTTTAGCTTGTTTCAAATAAGATAGATTCAAAACCCTCCACAACGCTCCTCGCTTGCATCCCAGAAATCCTTCCGCAAATAATTTAGCAAGCATCTCGCCAGAGAAAATTGATAGCAACCTAGCGACACAAACGCTTACATCCATGGTCATTGTTGTGTCAATAATCTCTCTATAGCTGTGAGTTGGCTAAGCATGGTTTCTAGTTCTGCAAACCATCCACCAAATGAAGTTTATTCACGTTTCACTATTAATTCATTTTTATCGCTTAAGGATGCATATAGGAGGGTTTCTTTATCAGATCGGCAACTATTGATTCCATTTGTCATGCCAAAAATTATTAGAATCATTTGATCGCATGAAAAATGAAGAGCACAACTGATTTTAATGAATGCACTTCTGAAAAAAATTTGGATGTGGCATTTGATAGACGACAATCTATTTCTATCATGGAAGCCCTTATGAGAAAATGTTCTCTATGTGAGACCGTGGCATGATACAAAATGAGAACATGTAGTAACATTAGTAGTTTGAAAATTAGATGGATGCATAGCTTGCATTGTGCCTTGGATTTATAAATATATTACAAAAGTTCGTAGAGAGCACAAAATTTAAACATTGCATGTCAAATAGTTTCATTGCCTTCTGTACAGTGTTGGTGAACCTTTTTCATCCTCTCTGCAGACCTGCAAAATGCTGCACAAGGTTTTCTGGCTTGAGCCTTCAACTTGCAATCCGTACAACTGAAATTATTAGATTGCTTATAAGAACCATGACACCTGAATAGAAGTGTTCATCGGCAAATGGGACGCTCCTATGAAATAATTGAGTTGTTATGGCATAAGCCGTGAGTTACACTGGTACAATTGAATAATATAATACGTACGAAAGGAATGAAGAGGGTATAGAAATAAACTAAAAATTATATTAGATGAAATTTATTTATTTTTTTATGCTCGTTTCCCCTTGTCATTCCTAAGAAAGCATTTAAGATGTGTACCTCATGCTCCTTTTGAACCCTCACCTAAAACCCCTTCACACTCCAACAATTGTTAGCCCCAACCTCATCCAAAGTACTTTTAAGCTAGCTGGTGAACCGGTTGGTAAATCTTGATGTGAAAATTTGTTGCCTTTGTAATAAAGGTGCTCGAATCCTCCAACCACACCCCTATTTGTAACCCTCATCCATTTGCTTCAGTGGGAGAGATCAGATGGAGTGAAACTGAACTCACCTTCATAAGGCTAGAAGAATTATGATCTAGTATTTAACCATATGACGGGGACTTCTTTCAGGCTATTCTCCAATGGATCTAATCATGCCATGTTGAATTTGCAACAGCATACGATAGCATAGGAATGATTGCTCCGAGTTCTTTTTTTTGCCTTTTCTTTTTTTTTTTTTTCCTTCTTCCAAGCAATGGCACACAATAACGCTCATAACTTACATATTTTGAAGCATCTCCGGTACCATGCCAACCATTGAAGCTGGCTTCACAAACCGTCTTTCATCAAGAATTTCAATTTACCTCTGATATTTATACAGAAATGCCCTATCTATCACAAGGATCAAATTTGGATTCTCATTTCGTAGTTTGATTTGTTTCTTTCAGATGGCTGTCAGCCTAGCAACAATCTTTCAGCCTTCTCACTCAGAAGGAGATTGTGATCAGCACCGACAATATTATAGCAAAACTTGAAAATAGGGTGCTTTGCATCCCACCAGGGACCAAAATGGAAACCACAAGAAAATGCAGGTGAAGTCACCAACAGGTGACTCCAACATAAATATCACAGATGCCAACTAAATTACAGACAGATGAGCTGATGGAAAGCCGCGGCGGGGTCCAATAGCCCCTACCCAGTTTGCAAGCTGATCAAAGATAGCTCCCAAACCATGCTACCCATTCATTTGCCAAATGTCAAGCAAGAACATAAGACCTGCTTTTCTGAATGGTTTGACAAGGAATAAAAAAACACAGTCATCTTCACTACGAATACGACATGGTAGAAAAGATTAGCATTGTCAGTTTTTCTTGGCTGGGAGCATGACACGGTTGTGATACTCTCCAAGAGCCCATATTGGAAATAAGTTTCGATATTGTGAATAACTAATCATGCAGTTGTTGTTAAAGACCCCCATAATTTCCTGCAGTAAAGAGACATATAAACAAAGGCAAGCGTTAGGAAAAGAAAGCATATCCAATATTTAGAAACTCTAATGTGCATATCCATACAATGCACATAACACGAGATACACCATTTAATTATTACCTATTAAGAGTTCAGTGATAGGAAGCCTTTTAAAAGCTTTTTAGAGCTTTTTAGCTTAGTGTACTAGAGAAGGTCAGGTCAAATTACCCTTTTGCATCAGATCTGTCTCGTGATTTATTTGGCTACGTAAGAGCCTTATAAAAGAAAACACAATTGAAGATGAAAATCAACATAGGACAACGTAACACAATTAAAACAATAAATCTGATTTGATAGTCAATTTATCAATTATTATATGAAAAAAGAGAAATCTCTCCTGAAATCTCTCCTGAAAGCCTTTCAATGCACAAAAAATTGATCAGATAAACTTGCTAGTAGTACCATAAAGGTGTCTCCTCAATCAAACTAATATAATGGCTGATTAATAGTAGACAACATATTATTTTCCTTTTGAAAATCTATAAATGTTAGAAACAGTCTACATCCTTCAATTTTTTCTATAGTCACTGAATGTGCAAAACTGAGAGCTCTTTTTCAAGCTCCAAGTCAAGCCTCAACAATTACAGCATTCATGGGATAGATGACACGTCCAAGTTTGCTGAAATGAGTTGTGACTTACTTGTTGCGGAAACTCGCCATTCTCCATTTGCATATTGATCAGCACCCTTGCTGCTCGGTGCAAAGGCTCTGGGTCTCTCTCAGCCTGCTTCAAATATAGTACAAAAATTTACATGTTAGAAGCAATTTGACTAATCATCTCAGAAATAACACTTCAACCATCTAGTTCTTTTTTTTTTTTTTTTTTTTTTTTTTTTGTTAGTCTTAGACAGTGCTTATTCATAACCTACTTTAAAGTTTCTTCTTCTTTCAACTATGAAACTTTGTAAGAGAATAATTGAGCACAGATTGAGATGTGACATAAAAGTGCTAGAAAATCAATATAGTTTTATACCAAAACAGCAAACTATGGAAGCTATTTTTCTTTCTAAAAGGTTAATAGAAAAATATAAAGAACAAAGATAAGATCTTCATAAGATTTTTTATTAATTTAGAGAAAGCATCTGGTAGACCCTATAAAAGTCTTATAGTGGATATTAGAAAAGAAAGGACTTCCCATAGGAGTTTTCCTAGAAAGTATAAGATAGTCTCTTTAAAGGCCTCTATTTTTATTAATTGAGAGATGGAAAACTTTGATAGTTTGGACACGTATAATGTAGGCCGAGAAATGTAGACAGTACGAAGAAGTGATTTGTTACATATAAAAGGAAAGAGAGTAGAGATGGACTAAAAATCATATGGAAGGTAATAAGACTTGATATATCTTATATCTTACAAAATGTATAACCTTAAACTGAGTTGAAGGAAAGAAAAAAATTCATGTAGCCAACCACAATTAGTTTGGGATCAGGGCTTCGCAATTGTTGTAGTTTGACAAAAAGTTGCTTTATCAAATGATGACATTGGTAGCCCTAAAACATGAACAAAAAATCCAACATCAAATCATCATCATCACTGCCCTTGATGTGCTCCTACCAAACATGGCATTTAATTGGAATTCTTGAGCTAATCTTTTGTCCTTTATGACTTATTATGAAATTAAATTGCAATAAACTTTGCAACAAGTCATAGTTATCTATTTAATTAACTCACCTCATTCAGTGCTTTATAATTCACTCTTTCCAATGAATTTTATTTGTTAGAGGTTTATTAAAAAATATTGGATGAGGATAATAAGGAAATCTCAGCATCTTCTTGAACATGATAATCTTTAGAAGTTGACTATGAATAGAAGCAACAATGATTGCTTGAATGGTTTGTAAACTAAAATATCCTTTAACTTACTATCTCATATATAATAAAATTAAGGTTAGCGAAACTCGAAGTTGAATGCCATTAATATAATCTAGATGAACCTTATTAATAATTCATAATGTTTTTTGTTATTTGATACTAAATCGGTTTGGTTCAGTACAGCGAACCAGTGGTTCTGACTGGTACGCCCTTTTTTCAATATTTTTTTCATAGTTTCTCGATTTATTTTTCTTTTTTTAAGGTGATATAGGAAACTGAGAGCTTCCCATGACCTCTCATCCTCTCTCCTATTTGGTTGGCAATCAAAATCATTTAAGTAAATATTATCCTTTATCCTATCTATTTACTTAAGATTTCTCATGCAAATAAAAAAAATACCCTCATTTGAATTCAACAAAAATATTAGAAAAATCAAATTATTTAAAAATAAAAATTCAACTCTCTCTCTCTCTCTCTCTCTCTCTCTTAAGAACAAATTCAAAGAATTTAATGAAATTCTGATTTAGCAAATATCAAGTTAGAGTATTTTCACTCCAGATAAAAATCCCAAAAAATTAATTTAACTTTAAAATGATGAAAATAAAATAGCAGAAAAAATCTCTTAATATATAATTTTTAAAGCTTTGGTCAACACTTAGTTAAGATTATAATAACAGTGAACCTTACATTAATCTATACTGAATTGATCCATGGCTCAAAAAAATATTAAAATTAAATTTGCCATAAAATCTTAAGATTAAAACGTATTTCCTAGGGTTCAAACTATAATGTATCACTAGACCGGAGGTCAGAATGTTACATCCTCTCCCCTACTAAGAAAAGCACCCCTAACCATTTAAGTGAGCTCATGGGAGGCTCTCAGCCTCCCTCTTTCTATTTAAGTGTGCTTATAAAGCCCACATCCCATCTAGCCCATCCCTTCAGCCATCCCACACCTGATCCGATCCGAACCAGGTGGTTTGACATGGTTCAAACTAATTCAAACTCAGAACTAAATCGAAAAGATGAAAACTCACAAGAGGTTCTTAGCCTTCCCCCCTCTATTTAAGTAAGCTCACAAGACTCCACATTCCATCCAACCTACCCCCAAGCCATCTCACACCCAAATTAAATGGTTCAGCATGGTTTGGATCAATTCGGACCTAAACCAAACCAAAAAGTGTTTTTGAACCGATTTTCGGCCGGTTCAGTTTTGTATTCCTTGTTAAGTTTTATGACATGCCTGAGTCACCTATCATTCATCTTTGGGGAACGTTCAAGGATTACGGTCTCTCACTGATCATCTCTCATCACATCATGATCTCACACCATAGCAAGCTAGGAATTATCCCAAGACCATACTGTATTGGTACCGGTATGAGGGATGTGCTGACACTTAGTACGCCCCTATATCGAGCATACTAGGCATACCGACACTGTGTTAAAATTTTACCAATACGCCCTTTGGTACCGAAATAGCAAACCATGTTCTAAACAAAAAAAAGAAAGAAATTTTAAATTATATTACTAAATCAATTGATTTCAATAAGGTACACTAGAGGTCTATCTATAGATAAGATCTCCTAAAACCATAGATTTTCTTATTCCTATAGGAGACAAAATTTCTAAAGAAAGAGATAAATAGCAAATAAATTTTTAAAAATATATTTCTAACTCCTAACTGATTTCTAACTCTTGTAACATAAATTCTTAGATAAAATAAATATAGAAACTTTGAGCAAATTAAAAAAATGTCATCCTCTCCATCATGAGCCATGAAATGGCATTATTATAATTTTGATGAACTTTGTTAACGCATCTTCCATAATTAGCTTATAACATCCTCATTTAACCTATATTTTGAGTGATTCAAGATCAATTGAAAAGCTAACTCAATAATAGATATCTTCAAAGTAAATTATCATGAAAACTTTAATTGTTTTGGTGCTAATGAAGCTTCATTTTGGAATGATACATATTAGCTTGCCTTTTCTAACATGGCTTGAGATAAACTTCAAAATTTAAGCTGACTAGACACTTATGAATTAAGTATCACCTTTTATTCTTCTTTGAAAAAGTACATATCAGTTTAGTAGTCTTACAGAGTATGTTCCATCCTACCATCTTAACTTAGTATGAATACCAAAGGATTGCCCTTCAAGCTTATTTAAATATAGCTTACAATGTAACCATGCTTTCTATTTGATCTTCGACAGTCCACATGATTTTCTTTGATGAGTCCTCTTTCTAAACATAATTTTTTCTAATTTGGCTAATTGATAGATATGGGAATCTTTAGCTGCATAATAGTGGATAACAAGTTGAAATGTTTAGGCTCTAGTTTGAAACTTCTTTTTGGTTAAGATACCTTAGATCATTGTATCATAAGATGGCTAATCTGAATGTCAGGATTTCATTCCATTTGGATTTCTTTTAATTTCCTCCAAAAATATCTGGAAATATGTGATGAAACAATACATATGTTATTGCTGTCTTGAAAGATCTCAAAGCATGATTACTAATAAAACTGCTATATCTGGAAGGTCCTAGTTGTCTAATGAGGAGTTGTGGAAACTAATCTTGGCAGGCCCAGGTTGGAAGCGGAAATAACTTGATGGAAATAAGAGATGTCATGTGTCTGATATGGCAACTAGAATATCTAAAGTATAAGAATTGATCTTTCGAGGGAAAAAAAATAAGTACGATAATCTCAACTGCATCAGTATGAATTATGGTATAACTCAGTGCATGCCGCATATCCCAACACTGGGCAAAACTTAGCTGGGACAACTGCATCAATATGTATCCGATTTTATTTCAGTGCACATTTAACATTGACACTATTAAGCCAGAAAATATAGAGGCATCTCCATCATACTCATTCCTATATTGTCATTAGTCACATTAAGATCACAGTAACTGTAAATAAAAATGGGAAAATTTGACAAGAAATAAATGTGTCATCATGACAAATCAAAAATCATGAATAATAATTAGTTCATAAAAAACGAACCTGCCCAGCATCAATTAGTGCTAACATGGCCCATGCGGTGTTCACTGCATGAGGTCGACTGCCCTTTAGGTTTGAGTACACCTGTTTATGAGAAATATTGACCTTATGTGAAGTAGAAATAAGTGTATACTCTGAAGCTAAATCTAGACAGACTGCCATTAAGAATTCATGAGATGGGGACTGGCAAACCAATTGTCATGTAGTAGAAAATTTAGCAAAAATACTATAATTGCATTGTAGGATAACTAAGCTTGCCAGGAGAAAAGGACATGATCACTTTATAGCATATAAAAAAGGTAGACATGCAAACTGAAAAACTCACAACAAAATAACATGCTTATTTGTTAACAAATTGGTTGTTTAGAAAATTGGAAATGTGAGTCAAGATTTAAGCTTTTGACTGACTCAGCTTCATCAAGGAAATGAACATTTCCTAGAAACACAGAAGACCCTTTATGAACATGGTTTTAATATGGTTGGGATTTTAAGATCCTGCCTTTGTCAGAAAAGCAAATAATGAGTTACAAAAGGACAACAAAAAAGGAAAATGAATCTCTGAAAGGAATTATGAATGAGATCTGCCCAACAGGAATTAACAGTTTCTAGAACCATGCAGATTCTACATGAAAATCTCTTATAATCTGAACATGCAATCAGAGGGTCAATTATATGATCATGGAAGAGGATGAATATCAAACTCTAGATTTTATTTATTCAGTGTGTCACATGACCCTGCAATTTGGATACAACTCTTCCATGCAAGTGTTAAGGAGAGGTACATTAAGTGCAACATTATTAATGTTTCATGAAAAATTACTATTAAGTATTATGGAGAGAAAAAATTTTATAGGATAACCATAAGACCAACTATGCCTCATGATATAAAATATTAGGCAATTAGAACAAAACACACATCCATAAGATGAATGTGACAGAAATGAAAATGTTAAGATGGATGTGTGGTAATACAAGAAAAGATAGAATAAGAAATGAAATCATTCGTAAAAAGATAGAAATAGCTCCAATTGAAGACAAATTAAGTTAAGGACAACTAAGATGATTTAGACATGTGCAACGTAAACCTAAAGATGCACCTATACGAAGGAATGACTTGATACAGGTAGAAAAAAAAAGATAGAGGTAGAACGAAAATTAAATGAAAGGAAGTGATAAAAAAAGATTTAGAATCTTTGCATCTTACAAAAAATATGACTCAAAACTAAGTTGTAGGAGAAAAAGGATTTGATCCCAACTAGTTTGGGATTAAGGCTTTGTTGTTGTTGTTTAAAAATGTATTCAAGTGTCACTGTAACAACGAATTAGAGCATTGGCCTTTTCGTTTATCATTGTTCACCAAGAAGAAAGGCTTTGACAGCAAAATGGGGGAAGTATGTAATGCTGCTATAATTTTCTAGAAGTCAGACAAATTAACCAGATCATCAGATTCTCCGACCAAAGAATTACAAAATGCCAAATTTATTTGTGAAATGAAGTTCCATATCTGAAGCTCTTCTATACACATGGAGGAAAAAAAAAACTCACAACATTTGGATTGGAAAGTCTTCTTTCTGTTCAAAAATTTCAATCAACTAACTTATGTTCCCCCTTCAAAATCAGAACTTATAAGTTATAAATTAATGTGGATATAATATGTAGTAAAGCTTCATTCATAAAAGCAAAAAAAAAAGGTAAAACCAGTAGCTGTGTGATACACGACAATATGGCAGACGAGAATGGCAAAAGAAAATCTGGAGTAGATCTTCTTGGAAATGCTTACTTTGTCTTGACATGAAAGATAGCTCTCTCCCCAACCACCTGACGCTTGTTGTTTTGACAACAGAAATTCACATGCTTTACGGATGCTAGAACTGTTCTGGTAGGTCCTTCCAGCAGCAATTAATCCCTTCACTCCAAACCACGTGCCATATGTGAAACAAACAGCCCAAGAACCATACCTGTGGAAAAATAATATTTACAGGCAACCCAACAACTCAAAATTTAGCATGAATTTTAAGCTGTCATTCAACAAAATTGGAAGCATTATTGTAGACAGTCACAAAAAGGCACAAAAGGTGCCATGAGAAAGAAATTTGATAGGAATAGGACATGGTACAGACCATGAACCATCAGGCTGCTGAATTGTTTCAATGAAATGAGCTGCTTTTGTAATGCAATTTTCTATATCGTCTCTGCGATGCCCAGGGTATAATTTTTTAAATGATGTCAGTGCCTGTATTGCTGCTGAACTACATTCAACATATCTGCGAAACAACTATATCTTGTTAATATACTGTCAAAAGATACAGTAAAAGACAGAAAAAGACTCTTTTAAAAGAATTGAAGCATCGGTATCTTACGGGTAATCGATAACAATGTCCCCAAAAGTTTCCGCAGGATTGATAATCTAATTAGAAAAAAGAAGCATTTCCGTATACATATCAATAACGTTGTAAGAGGAAAGGAAGAGCAATTTGTACAACAATAAATTGCTGGAAGAAATAATATGCCTAGCTAACCTAGGAAAAATGTAATTTCAAGTCAAGGCTCTCAAATCAGTTGACAAAAGGGTGATATTGCAATATTTATAATGATTTTCACTGGTTCTTTTATAAGAACCCACACCTTCATGTTATATGGATACAATTTTAACCGTTATGGCTGTTGTTCTTCAAAGAATCCTTTCCATATTGGGATATTTTATGCAATTTTGCTATGAGGTGTAGAGTACTATCCATGCAATAGTTTTTAGAACAAAAGTATTAGTTTATTTAGTAGTTGAACCACTAATTGTTGCTCTCTTTATGTACCTAGCAGAGAAGTACGAGATATTCAAACTTGTTGTTCTCATGTTCAAAATTTTGGGAACATGGTCAATCACTTTCTAGAATATATATCATGAACAAGGAGTGGCTTTCTAATTCCAATTCTATGAAAAATTGACTCTAAATTCTTATATCCCCAAAGAATGAGTCAGCTTTCTAGTGCATGGTCTGTGGATTTAAGTAGAGACTACAGATAAGCTCAAGAAAAGTTGAATAAATAAAAGAGGTGCTTATTAAGATTAAGATTCCACAGAGGAAATTTTGTTGATTGTTTGCAATTGAAGAATTTAAGATAAGTTTAGATGGACATAAATTAGATGAGTACAATGGCTAGCATTTGATGGTAGTCCAATGTGGACATAAATCAGATACTTGAGTGAAATCTGAACGGTAACTTGTTTTATAACATTCTAGAGGTACATTGGCTGTTTCTTGATTATCAAGAACATGCACAAGGTTTGCCCCAGTGCTCAAGAACTACAATGCTTGAGAATCCAATAGAGGATAACCAAACTCAGAAAGTTACTGAGAAGAATGAAAGTAGGTGGATGATTAGAAAGAAAAAAATACCTATTATTTCCAGCAACTACTGTGAAGAATTGCATGGAAATACTAGAAATAGGTAGGTGGTATTTTGGCATTTAGGATTTGAATACTTGATTTCATTGCACAATATGTGACACATCTATGCTTTTATAAATAACTAGAACACCATTCCTTCATTAATTCTTGAAGCTCAGCTCTTCTGTACTTATTTGCAAGGAGGATTTTTAATGTGATTTTATTCGAACCACTGGCTCATGGGTCATTCATAGGGCATGCATGAGATCATAGGAATAACAAAATTTCAATAGCTCACTTTCAATGCCTAGGTAGACAAATAAGCATAATTGAGGACTCAAGTGTATCCACACTGACACCACCAAAAGTGTATTTAAAACAAAACTAATGACAGCCTCTGTATGAGAAATTGGTCAAATTAATAATATGGGGAAAATGATTCTACACTATAATCAACTTAATATACATTTGTTTGGGTTCAGCAAGAAACTGCATTTGTTATCAATAGAACTGAGCTCAATTTTGAACAGCCATGACTCGATTAACATACACCTACCGTTCTAAGACATCAACAAAGAGATTTTGTATTTGCAACAGAAGTGAAACCAACCATGAAAATTTACAAATTTCATTTGATTCTTTTAATAAAAATATGAAGCTTTCTTATATTTTCTCAAAAAAGTATGATCCATAAGTATGGTCTGCCCTATCTTGAGATGCTCTCTCAATTCTACTTTGTCAAAATACTAGCTTCAAAATTGTACCCTAAAAAGAAGGGGGAAAAAGGACCTCACAAATTTGAGTATAAAATTAAATCTGTTTCCCTATGAACCAGTAGCATGGATGCAGGAGTAAGTCATGCAAAAACCCATGGTAAATATTTCTACCTGAATAAACTACCAAGAAAGTACTCACCTCCAACCAAGCATAGGATCTTGTAAGTTCATAAGTTGCGAAGCCACCATCTTTGTTCTACAGAGGAAACAAGAAAGCATGACATAAAAAAACCAATTGAATTTTTACTTTCACTAAAAAACTAGCAGATATGCACAAATATAAAATAAAATCTTATGTAGAAAATACTAGTGAAAGGAACAATGTTCATGAGTAGAAGAAGCAACAGCATGCTCAAAAGGGCCTCAGACAAGACATCCCTTGGCTCAATCTCAACCCAGGCCTAAATATGCATGCTTCACAACGTTATCCCAGTGCATCTATTGTTAATTCTGATGATGCTTGGGCTCAAAAAGTTTCCAAGTCTGATTTGGGCCATGATTTGGCCAAAACCAACTTGCACACACACAAGCAAAACATGCTTATACATGCGTGCATGTAAGCATGCATACTTTCAAACAGTGATTCTTGTCTTAGCGAGATAGAGGCCGAGACGTCCATCCCAAAGAAATTTTGAGACCGATTTCGGCCGTCCCGTCTCGGCTATAATATATTATAGTATCAATTTTAAATAGATCTTTTAATTTATCATAAAGATATAATTTTTGAAGTTCAAATAGTTTAAAAATTGAACAAAGCACTAAGACTTCACAAATAATTTTTTTTTAAAACAAATATTTCAAGCAATATTGGAATGCCTAATCAGATCGAGGATCAAGATGTGACAGGATGCGAGGTATCTCATTACATAGAAAAACCGGAATACCTCTGTCCGATGAAATTTAAAACCTTGCTTTCAAATAAATGTTTGATAATGCCAAGTATAAAAATGTGTAAATGCATATATTTCTAGACATCTTGAATATAGTTCATGCCTTGTTCATTAATTCAAGTTCTATCAACAAGACTGATTTCTAAGCCCAAGCCTATATATTTCTGGCTTGAAATATCATGCCAATTTGTCGTTATAATAATCCATTGATATTCTATGTTAGTAACATATATAACTTTCGGCTTAGAAATTAGGCACATATATAAGCCTATGACACCATATTCAGCAGAACTACTATATAATAAAATCTTTAAAATATGCTACAAACAAATTATAACTAAAGCTAACATTAAAAATATAGTTCTTATTTAACATGGTTTTCATATTTTTCATGTAGTTTTGAAGATTATTTAGTTTTATTAAGACATCAAGGTCTAGAAGGGGAAAATTCTTGCAGTTCGATATGCTTATGTGTGTGTATGTATGTATGTATGTAATGTATGTATGTAATGTATGTATGTTATGTATGTAGGTATGTATGTATGTAGGTATGTATGTATATAAGTAGACCTAGCTACATTTGAATGTAGCCAAATTCAGGATCCGATCACCTTTCCCATACTTAGATCCATACGAATCCTGAAGCCACCCTACCTTTTTCGCTTTTTCTATCTTTGATATTTGTGAACTATATAAATCCAAGGGTGGAAGAAGTGACCGGATTCAAGCTTGGCTACATTCGAATGTAGCCAAGTCTCTCTCTCTCTCTATATACATGTACATGTACATGTACATGCGCGTGCGCGCACACCAGCCTTGAATAATGCTTCAGCAGTTGCAAATGGAATGTGCTACAATGAATTTATATCCAATTCATGGCCAAGTTACCATTAGAGAAAGAATAACATTAACAGCATCATAAAGCCGCTTTGCATCTATTGGTTCGCCAACAACTTCTGGAGAGATCTTAGACAACAAAAGTGAAGCCTGCACAGTGCACACGAAAGAAAGGTATTAACAATAACAGCATCAACAGAAACAATAAATGTAAGATGTACCTTTAGTCCTTCTGCTGTGCAATCTGATATGGGCCATCCATGATCTGCTGTAGAAAAGGGCCATGCACCTTTAGAGATGTGGCGATACCACGAATTAAGGTCACCAGGGCAATCTTCAAGAACCTTCAAAAATATGTGGAATGAGACATATACAAAATTATTGCTCAAGTGTAATAGGCATATCAAAAATGAGGCATTCTGCTAAAGAATATATAAACCTGTGAGTCTTTTATGTAGTCATGAGCCCGTTTAAGAGTGAGACCATATTCTTCAGACAGGTTAGTTGAGATAATTGCTTGAACAGTGAAAGCTGTATCCCACAATTGGCTGCCATTATAGCCCTGCATTTCATAAATATGCCTTAACAAATATTGATCCCTTAGATAATGCTCTTAACGTTGAACTGTATAATCAAATCATGCAGACATCAAGAAGGGTGCCAATAAGCACAAGTAGAAGGAAAATGCATTTAATAACATCTTAAAACCTGCATTTTCATGCCATCTTCTGCAAGCCACAAAAAATCATAGACTCTTGGAAGGTGCAGCTTGAATGCTTCTGAATTTGGATCTTCAATCCAGCAAGAAAGCATATTTAGTACCTGCATACATTAAAGTTCAGGCAACCAGTGCTTAGTGCTACAAGAACTACATGATATACATAAAAGAAAACACCACCTAAAAACCACTAAACAGAATTTATGTTTTCCCAGTGATACAGCTGATGCTTTATATTGCATGCAAAAAGTCTAACAAATTCAGGAACAACCATAAGATCCCATACTATCAAAAGGCTAATAATGAAGCATCAGCACACAACATCACATCATAACTCAGATATGAGTCTCAGAGCTCCAAAATTCTCAGAGTCAGAGAGAATGATAACTTATAGGATGTAAGACCAGACATCAAATTTTGGATTCATGTTGAGTCAAAAAACAACCAGAACCAAGCAAACCTAACTAATTTGCATCCATACAACTTGATAATAACTGAAAGAACTCTTTGTCATGATGGATTAGCTAGCATCTATTACATGACATGAGGTTGCAGGTAACCTTGTAACTAAACTATGCTATGGGCTGTGAATTCAACCCAAAAGCTATGAGTTGATTGCAAAATTTACTACTGAAAGCCAAAAAGGTACAGAAATAATAAAACCATATTTTTTATATAATTTTTTTCATGAAATTTTGGAGCAAATTCATGAATGTACTTGCATAATAGAACTAAGAGAAGCTGGTGGCAAGTGTAATTGCTTTGACAATCGTTGTGAGGTTGAATACCAAAGCTGGTTTTGAAAGCTTAAGATGCCAACAGAAAAGGCCCAAGATGGGGACAAGATTGGGAAGGCAGCGCAGGATGACTATCTGATGTTGGAGATAGTCTCAGATGACAATTGGGCAAAATATTGGAGCAGGATAGGCACAGAATGAATGCAAATGATGGCATAATGAAACAGAAGACAGAACTGGGTGGTGCCACAATTTCATTGTCAATGCTACATGACATACCATTGGACATCAAGTGCTGGTTCAAAAACTTGCAATGTCCAGCTAACATGGCCTGGTCTGGTAGATGGTCGATTTATGCATCGAAGGACAATTTTATAGGATAGCTATAAGAATATTTATGCTTTTTGATACAAATGTTGGACAATTAGTAAATAATATATGCACAAAATAAGTATGATCGAAATAAGAATGTTAATATAAATGTGTGATAATACAAGAAAAGAAAATAAGAAATAAAATCATTCATAAAAATATGAAGCCAACACCAATTGAGGATAAATTGATAGAGGAACAACTTAGATGCTTTGCGCATATACGACATCAGCCAAGGGATGCACCAGCATGAAGATGTAATTGAATATATGTAGAGAAAAAGATGTGCAGAGGTCAACCAAAAATCACATGCGAGGAAGCAAGGTCTACAAAATCGGTCCAAGAGCCGTACCAATAATTTTATCAATTCAGTACAATACGATTGATTCGATACAATGCACATCCTATACCGAGACAAGGTGTCAATTTTTTTTACTCTTAACCACTCGGTATTAGGTGGTATAGGTTAGTTTGGACCGATTCAGTTCATAGTATTGAATCGAAACTCGGTACTGTACCAATAACTTAACGATACAATACAGTCATTTAAAGGTCGGTGCGGCAAACCTTGGAAGGAAGTAGAAAGAAAGAACTTAAAATCTTTACATCGTACAAAAAGTATGATCCTAAATCAAACAAGATGGAAGAAAATATTCATATAGCCAACTCGAAGTAGTTTAAGATTAAGACTTAGTTGTTGTTGTCATTGTAGGCATGGAGTGATAACCTAAAGGCCTCGTATCCAAACACAGTTGGGCTCAACTAAAAAAGAAAGAATGAAAAATTAATGAATCTTTTAGAACGACAGAAATTTAAAGTCATAAGAAAAACATCTAAGATCAATTAGAATATTAGGAATTTTAAGTGTGCCATATGGTTACAACAGTTTAAATGAACAAGTATGGCATACAAAATGAGTATATGAAAGCGAAAAATTTGTAAGGAAGGATCCACTATATAACTCAAGTAGCAAAGACAGCATTATAATGGTTCGTCATTTTAAGAATGAATGGGTTGACAGTGAATTATTTTCAAACTAAAGGAAAAGAAGTCATCTTAGCACGTTGAGGAGCACACCAAAAAGGGAAGAGTTTGAGATCATAGTGCGGCAGCAGAACAAGATGGTCCAAATTTAAATCCACATAACCAGCTGAACCAACACACATAGAAAGCCCCCTACAATAAGACTGCAGTGATCTATCTGGTTATGTATGTGTTTGTGTTGAATCTTAAAGTTATCTGCATGGACAAAAGAATCACTTCATATACAATGACAAAAATTAGCAAATAATCATTTTCTTGGCCATCCTGGTCATGAATTTTCAAGTCTCATACACAACACCACTTATCAACAAAACACAGCAGTCAACTGTTATGTCTACAGCAAAAGGAAGCAAGTGGTAACTTTAATGCTGACCTTGTTTACAGGACCAATGCAAATATATCGAGTATTCTCATCTTCATAATGTATATGTTGCATCGTTGTATGCAAAGCCTTCTCTCTCAACTTGCTACCAGGCCAATGCATTAGAATAGGTTCGACCATTTTATGCAGTGAAGCCCAAATTATATCCTGTATCAGCGGGTGAGGATAGTACAAATCTTCCTGAAATAAGAAAACAATGAATACCTCAACCCATAATCACTGACCAATGTTTAACAGCTTTCAAAAGGGCAAGATACGATTCATCAACTCTAAGGAATTTATCCAATTGACTCTCAATCTGATGTGAAATCTATAAAATGGTGCAGAGTTCCAGGCAAGGCCTCTTCTGGCAAGTGACACAACAAGACCAAACAGCAAGTGTTCCATGGGCCTATGCATAATCTGAATGACATTGATTCAAGCTAAGGTACTTATTTTTAAACACTTAATCTGAATGATAACATCTTGGCAAAAATGCAACCCAAGCTAAGACATTGATCATCATATACAACATTAGAAATTGTATACATGAACTACTTCATATTAAAGGCGAGAGAAATTTGCGTATCTGCACTACGAATGTAAAACTTGTAGATTGGATTGAGGCAAAACCTTCGCTGCATCATTCATTGATGTGGTTTATTATCTCATACATTTTAATATCCTTAAGGAACAAGATGGATTCTTGATGTTTTGCTCTAATTTTGAGCTTCTTTTCTTTCTTGTTATTTGTTTGACCCAACATCATGTTAATTTATTTTAACTTGTGAGATAGATTTCATTGATAGTGTAATGGACATATTGAAGACCTTTTATAAGCAATCAACTCACAGCTTTATAATTTAGAATGCAAGATTTCTGAAGACTGAGGCATTAAAAGCAATTTAAGTGCTCTTAACTTGTCAATTTCTCATTAAAAATAATTAAATAGCCTGCATGCACATAAAATTGTGTGTAAATATAACTTAGCATGTCAATTGTGTGTCCTTTATCAGACTGACACATCTTTCCGTGCTGAATTGCAGTACAATAAATCAAGCCATGACTTTTGTAGGCATAATGTTCAATGGGACTCAATCTGTATGCTGTACTATTTAGAAGAAGCATAACGCATGCAACTTAAATAGTACCAGATCATCTATTATTGCACACTGGGGCAAAATCATAAATTGTGCCATGTAGGAAGTTTGTGCTGACGATAGCTTCAAGGCATATTTCACCAACAACATCAAGAGATGGAAAACCAGATTTTTTTTCCAGCAATCTTCGGTCAGCGGTTGCCTCAATATTAACTATGAGGGTTGTGGCCTTGTAGGCTGCCTTTCATATTTTGTTGGGCAAGCAAACATATTAATTCTTGCATTTGTCATGGTTGCCATTTTTCACCAGTTTGGTGTCTCCATCAACACTATGAATCTTTTTCTTACTCCTTTCTTTGTGCTTTTTAAGTTAATCTTGTAAATATATACTATTAGAATAAAATCTTAAATTTCCCTGATAACAAAAGAACATAGACATAGTTATGAGCATAAGTTTCTTTCCTTAATGCCACTTCAAACTTATCCTAACAAAAACGGACATCAATTTGACTGCAACGTAAATGGATGTAGCAGCTCAATATGAAGATGACAAACATGTGAGAGCTACTATACATTATATGCAGTATGAGCATAAAGCTGCTTGAGGCATTATGCAAAGAACCACATCAAATTCAAGTATTATGTTATGAATGAAATTTTGAATAAAATAGCATCTGGTATTCATATGTCTATGATTTTATGAAGTAACATATAAAGTTCGCTGCTCAATATAGGATCCTGTACTAGTATCATACTGGTAGAGTGTCAGAGCATCCAGTATAGAGATCAGTTCAACATACCAAGACTTGGCATACCCTCTACACTGAGTCTTAGTTCAATACCAATATGTGTCAGTAAGTACGGCAAAACTTGGACTGAAATAAAAATTAAAAAAAAAAAACTCAATAATTGCAACATGCATGTTTCAAAATCATAACACAACCCTTCTTAATTTCAATAAATTTTCCTTTATCACCTTATCTTTTTTTCAAGTACACTTATTAAAGTTTCATGATTTTTGTAATTTTCTACAAGTGCAGATTGTAATAGCTAAAATTCTTCGACCTAAAGTAATTTTCTACAAATGTCCATGTAATAGACAAATTCTTCGAACTTTTACCTTCACATGTATAACTAAATTATTTTAATCTGTTAAGAATTCTACAAGACAAGGTTCACCACAAGAAATCCAACTTCACAAGGAAAACATGCTATTAAACACATATCTTACCAACAACACATCTTACCAACCTTTGCACACTCATTACGAGCCCGATTCCAATCTATTTGCTCATAGGGACAAGCATATAGCTCCTTCCTCAGCGATAAAACTGTTGGTGTAATTGGACCCACAAATCTCTTTCCATATATATAAGACATGGGCAAATAAACCATCCGGCAATGACACCACATTCGTCCTGTCAACCAAGAAAAGTTAATATTGTAAGCCTTGAGACAGTCAAAAATAAACTAGTTAGTATGTAAGCCTGCACCAAGGGAGGATCCCAGTGCAAAGATAACAGTAACATTCTTGGACAGCAATTACAAGAGGCATGCCTTTCATTACAAATATCTCTTGCCTGCATGATCTAAGGTGGCAGACCTATTTTTTTTAATATGAACCAGGGAAGAGAACACTATTAATGCAAAGGAAAGAAAAATAAATTTATTGACTTTTGTAAAAAAAATTGGAACTTCCATCAATATCTACAAGTATGGATACTATATGTCATCCATTGGATCAAAAAAAAAAGTGCTACTAAGAACAGAGGTTCAAGGTCCAAAAAAATATGGCATAATTGTGATACATCTTCAAATGTCAAAATTAATTAGGCATCCCCGATCTGCATTTGCTTGAGTGATTTTTTGTTATTACTTGCTCTTTGGGATAATATGAATCAAAACATCGGCTATCACACCAACCACCTTCTTAGATCTGTCGTCGATGGCCCATGGATCATACTTAAATAGTTTGTTCTGATATCCAACGTAGAGGAAGGCATAAGTAGACAAAAGAGCATAAGAACATTTTGTAACCATCCACATCTCGACAATGAATAAGAGGCCTTACAAAGATTAAAACAAAAGGCATGATCTTAACAGTAGAGGCTGTAAAAGATGACATAGCATCATAGCAAACTTCTTTATGCAGCAAAGAAATAAACTTGTGGGTCAAACTACTCTTCACTTATTAAACACTTCAAACAGTGCCTATCCTCTTTGAGAGTGCATCAGAAGTCTTAAAATACCACTACCTTAGTTAGCAGTGACTTCATCACCCAAAGTTCAAAAGTAAATCAGCCAGTCTATGAGTTTAAGACCTTTAAAAAGATGTTTTGCCCATTAGATGTTTTCTAAATCTAGTTTCTGATGATGATAAAAAGGAACCAAGCTATACTACTTATTTTTGCATCTCCATACATATAACACCAAACTACAAACTCTCGCCAATATCCCTTTTCTAGGAGAAATGAAAAGGACAAAAAGCAATTAACATCAGATGGAGAAAAATTAGAGAGAGAAAGAGAGAGAGAGAGAGTACCTGGATGAACTGGGAGAAAATATGGGAGTAACCACATCTCGGGGGGTAGTGGATTATTGCCAGACCAGTCAAACACTCCAAGCACCTGGAATTATTTCAGTGGAAAGACATCAGATATTGCTCCCAAGAACTGAGAACGCAAGCACAGGCATTTAGATGGATGAAAGGAAGGATCAGTTTTCTTACAGAGAGCCAAAACTTTCCCCATGATGTTATGAAAGTCGCACTACCATGGTCTAGAATCCAAGTCCGTGCTTTTTGCATTGCCCCATCTCCATCATCAGGTCCTTCACCAAGCAACCTCAACGTAACATATGTCAAAACTGAACCAAACATGGTGCTGTGGCCTTCTATATGCAAACCCCAACCACCATCTTCATTCTGCACTTTAAGTAATCAAGCATTCAATATATTGAAGTTTCAAAACCTCTACATGATTTTTTTAAAAAAAAAATGCTATTCAAAACTGAGAATTTTAATTGCACAAGCCTGGTGATTGTAGAGATAACGGCGCATCTCCCGCTGGTGCTCTCGTGATAAAACAGTATTCAATGCTCCAGTAACAGATAAAGCTATAATCTGCACCACACAATGAATCAAAAATATAAAATGATTGTTATCATATAACAAATATGTAGAAATGTGATGCCTTTGCAACCCCCATCAAGCAATTCAGCAAGAGAAAACGGAATGCATATTTTCAGATTTCTTTTCCACAACCAAGACATCGGCCTGTAATTTAGGAATAATGCAAAAATAGCCTGTTCAAGTTGCAGTTAGAAGTGATCCAAAATTCTTCATTCTGACGTATTATCAATACCACCTATCAGCATCAGCAATTATGCAGCATTAATTCAACACAAACCAGTGAAAAGATAATTATTTTTACAGGTAGGAGCAAATACCAAGCCAGGCATTAGGAACATTGGTCCGCCGTAGTCCCCAGGCCAGTGTCCATCATGTGCTTGGAGAGTAGAATAACGGCTGATAGCCCTTCTTAAAGAGGTCAATACAATTTCTTCTGTAACATCTTCATGGTCTTCTAGCTTGATGATAGGGAGGTTTATTTCAAGTGGATTCTCCTTCGCAAACTGTATTAAGAAAGTTCCAAAAGAAAAAAAAAAAAGGAATCATATCACTATTTTCAGATAAAGGAAATGATCAGAAAAGAGAGGAAGACAAGAGGGAAGAAAAACTTAAAAAAAAAAAAGAGTTCCACGTGTCCACCAGCACACACTTT
The DNA here is from genome assembly GCA_017589505.3 of Metroxylon sagu. Classification (NCBI taxonomy): domain Eukaryota; kingdom Viridiplantae; phylum Streptophyta; class Magnoliopsida; order Arecales; family Arecaceae; genus Metroxylon; species Metroxylon sagu. The sequence continues at coordinate 691,761 of JACVBY030000580.1, read as the reverse complement.
GCTATCCAAATTGTGGAGTCCCTCGGTCATTCTTATCTGTTCAGAAGCTAGCATTTCATATGCTAGTGCACAACCATTTGGCATTTCTAATTATGGAAGACATCTCAGCAGTTAGGGAGTTATAGCTACAAAACAAGCATATATCAGACTTAAAGCAAGCATTACAAAATTCTACCATTTTAACAAGTCACGGTGTAGCAATGCCTATAATCATCCAAGCAACATTAGCTAACACCAATCTCTAAGTCACAAAGATACCTCTGGTATAATTATTTCAACATTAGTCAGGTATCATAGCTGCGGGAAAACATAAATCTCAAATTCATTTCTATAGTTTAGAAACAACTTAACAATCGTAAGAACATGCTAGCATGCTTTCCTTGCAATGATTGCTACTACCCTATACCTATATTATGCAAGACAACCAAATCAAGCCACATAATTACAAATGTCAGCATACATGAACACAATAATTTTCAAATTCTATAAATTATAACTAATTTGTTACATGTGTTCTCAAGAAGTCACTCACTGATGAATCCATACATATTGAATAAGAGTAACAGCATATCAGGGTCTCCAACTACTTCTGTCAACAATCATAAAATCGGTACATATTTCTGCCTATGCCAGTAAAAGGAACATCAGAAAAAGAGGAAGATAAAAGTAATAAATCAGGTGTTTGTTTCTGTTAATATGCCTGCAATCGCATGAGGAGATCTGCACTATGCTTCATCTCGAACCGATGCTCTCGAAATAGCTCACGGACCTTCTCGACCTTGGCGATCTCTTCAGCCGTCCCCAGATTCGGATCGAATTCCCAGACCTGCCTACCCACATGGTTGTTCGTGGTCCTCAGCCATGGGCCGCCACCCTGCGCAATCTTCAGCCTCCACATTGCCGGATCAAGAAGAAGAACTGCAGCAATCCAACACTTAACACGAGCATACCAACAAATCCGTTGAGGGAAACCAAAAAAAAGCTCAATTTGACTAGGGCAAAAAGCTATATAAATCCATCGCGGTCCAGGAAGACAAGAATACATCGAAAAACCAAGAAAATAGCGAGAAAACAATGGCTTTAATTAAATAACAACAGGAACGGCACCGAGTCCAGCTTTCTAATTCGAATTCGAGGCAAAAAAAATCGAGTAGAAGAAATGCATGAAGACGATACCTTAGCTTGAAGATTGGGGGATTTCGATGAAAAAGAGCAGACGAGAGAGATCGGAAGAGAGGGCAGCAACTGTCACGGGGATGAAGAATCATGCGCGCGGCACTATCCGTCTTGCTCGATCTATCCCGACTCTTCCGACGAATATCTTTTATCAGATTGGCGTTGGGACCTCTCTCATATACGACGGCCGCAGTGGCAGAGCTCTCCTCGATCTTCTCTCTGCTCTCCCGCACGCTCACGTGACACGGACAGGACCAGTGCCTCGTGACGGGCCCCGTCTCGTCCCGTCCCGCCTCTCCTCGTCTTATCAATGGATTAATGAAGATGGGTCGCATCTGCCTCGCGTATCCGCTATTAATTTTGGTTTCGAACGTGTTTTATGGGCATTTAAGAGGCGTGCCAACGCTGTTGGGGGGATCACGCGTAATTTAAAGCCTTGAATTCTGTCCCGTCGAGTGGAACGCGCAATTTTGAAACTTGAAAATTTTGCGTCAGCATCAAGTGCGCCTCTGCCTCTCATTAATTCATTTTATAAACCAAACCAAATTATCCATTGAATAAAATAATTAAGGGTCCATGTAGAAGAAGCATGGGCCACTGTTCCTCCCACGTGAGTATGCGAAGATACGACAGCCTTGCCTATGTCGCATAATAAATGAGCGTGAACCACTGTTTTCAATAATCTATCATATTAAACTAAACATATATTCATCCACGGATTACTTTTATAATATAATTTTTAAAAAATTTAAAGAAAAATATCCATTATCAATATATAAATCACTATAAAAAAAAAATTAGCTTTTTTTTTAATTTTAAATAAAAATATTTTGCTATTTATAAATTTATTATTGTAACTATTTACAGAATAGTAATTTAGATTAGTCACTTAATATTACAGTCCATGTAAAAAAATATTTCTTAATTTTTATATGAATACTTTATTTTTAAATAATTATTTATTTATAAATTTATGTCCTCATACATTGTACCATCTCATGCACCTTATCCTACTTCATTCTCATAAAATAATTCTTAATTTTTAGCATGGCAGTATTCAAATCCTGAAGAACCTCTTCCACCAATGTCGAGAAAGCACTCGAACATTAGTATAATTTTTTTATTATTATATAATTTTTAATTTAAATTTTAAAGTTTTATATGTTTTTAATGTATCATCTATTCAAAGAGTCGTGGATAAATAAAATGTATATTATAGAAAATTTTAAATTTAAAAGTGTTTAATTGATTTGATATTGTAGATTAAAAAATAGGTAAAATTCTTTTCTTAAAAATAAAATTGTTAGCATCCAAATAAAAGAAAACTCCGTGGTGATAATGCTTTGATAAGCTTACAGTAGCTTAGTTTTTAGCATTTTAATTCATGGATACGCAGGAAAGAGCAAAAGAAGATGCATTTGTTTGGAAGAGAAAGGTTGAACAAATTGCTAAAAAACAAAAAAACAAAAAAAAAATTGATTACCTTTTCCAGCTTTAAATATGGGTTTCACGCATTGTAATAGAAAGGCAAATCTTCTTGGCTGTATTATATTATATTAGATTAGTGGTAGAAAATGTTCATTGATGCAAAGGATACCTTATTTGATTAGTTAATCTTTCTTTATCCTGTAAATAACTATACCTATTATATTTTGCAAGTATTATAATGATCTATCATCATTCCATATTATTTATTATTATAATATTTTAGACTAAATTATAATTATTTTTTAAATATTATATTATGATATAATATTATATTATTATATTATAAATAAATTATAAAAGAACTATGATATTATAGTATAGTAATAATTATATATTATTATGGTATTATGGTATTATGATATTATATTATAATAATATAATAATTTCATATTATGCTATTATAATATAATAATATTATATAAAAATAATATCAAACATTTCCTTTATATGAATAAAGTTGGTCCCTAAATCCCAAGCCAACATCACTACTCTAAAGGTGATTTATATAGAAACATGGGATTGGATGATGATTTTAAAGGTGTGTATAATTTTAAAGATCACCAAAGTACAACCAAACATGATGATTCAATACATTAGATCATAGCCATAATCGCTAAGGTATAATAAGACATGGTGATCTAACACCTCTACCTAAAAATCCTGGATGGATGACTATGCCAAACACCCCCAAAGAGCTTCCGACTATATAAATGAAGATGATGAAATCATCATATTTGAATACACCTCAATGATCCTATGTGACAATAATACCAAATCATCTCATCTCTAAAGCCATGGAATCACCCAATAATCCTAATATTATCCTTAAGGATGGATATCTAAGATCAACCTCAAGTAATAATCATAAAATAAAATTTAGGGACCAAAATAAATTTAGAGACTAAAATATCCTTTGTCCATTAAAAATAGATGTCCAATAAAAAGAACTTCATGGTATTATAATAAATAATATTACAATAATATTATGATATAGTATAATATTATAATATATTTTAAAAATATTTTAATATAGTATTATTATATCATAAATAATATAATAAAAATATGATATAATATAATATAGTAATCAATAGTGCTGTAATATTATAAGATACTATTATATTGGAAGTTCAGCAACATCTCCAGCTGATTTACTTAAATTTGGAGTAGGAATCGAGTCAAAAATATTGTTGGGACTAGTTTCATAGATTACCTCAAATGGAGAAACACCAGCAACACGATTCATGAATCTATTATAGGTAAATTCTACATGAAAAAGTGCTAAATCTCAATGTTTAGGTCTATCTTTCACTAGATAACAAAGAATATTACCCAAGCTTCGATTAACAACTTCAGTTTGCCTATTTGTTTGAGGATGATAGGTATTATTAAAGCACAACTTAGTTCCCAACTCTTTCATAAGGTTCTTCGAAAGTGACTGATAAATTTGCTATTCATATCCGAAGTTATGCTTTTCGGTACATCATGTAGCTTGACCACCTCACGAAACTACAATCTAGCCACATTAGATGCATCATAGGTCTTTTGACAGGGTATAAGATGAGCCATTTTAGAAAATCTGTCAATAATAACAAATACAAACATGAAATCCACACTAACATCTTCCAGGGAGCTTCAAGAACTAGCAAAAGTATATAAAACCTAGCATTCTGCTATTGTCCTTTAGCTCATTAGCAGATGGCACATCGTTTGATGAAATTTGCCACATCTTTGTACATTCTTGGCCGATAGTAATGCTTAATCAACAAGCCAATTGTCTTGTCTCAGCCTTTATGACCTGCTAGAGCCCCTGCATGAGTTTCATATTTAACCATCTTTCTCAAGAATGAGTGACAAATGCACAAACCTGCTGCCATGAAAGAGGTAGTTGTCATATAGCTCATATTCTTTATGATATCGTCGATTCTTTAAATCTGTCCGAACCTGTCCAAAATTCTTATTACCTTCGTATTGATCTAGTAGAACATTAAAACTAATAACTTTAACTCTCATGGAAGTCAATAAACCAGCCCTTCAATTGAGTGCATCAGTCCCTGGATTATGTGCTTCTGTTTTATGTTTAATTGTGAATGTAAACTCCTGCAAGAATGTAATCCATTTGGTATGTCGTTGGTTTAGCTTTTATTGGCTATTCAAATACTTCAAAGCTTCATGATCTGAAGAGAGTATGAATTCCAATTGTACCAGATAGTGCCACCAATGTCTAAGTGCTTATACAATAGAATATAACTCTATATCATAAGTGGAATACCTTAGCTTGGCATAATCTAATCTCTCAGTATAAAATGCTACTAGTATGCCTTCTTGACTCCGTACAAGCCCAATACCCACATGGGATGCATCACAGTCAACCTAAAAAATTTCTCAAAATTTGATAGTGCAAGAACTAGCGCTTCAGTCAACTTCTTCTTAATGTGTTCAAAGCTCTTTGTGCAGCCTGGTTCCAAATGATTTTTTTTTCCTTTAAACAATCTATCAATGGAGCTGATAATGTGTTGAAATTCCTTATGAATCAGCGGTAAAATAAAGACAATCGAAGGAAACTTCACACATCATGTGGAGAAGATGGAATAAGCTATGCTTGAATATCTTTTATTTTTTCTTCGTCAACTCGAAGTCCATCACTGCTAACCACATAACCCAAATATGTTACTTCTGTAGTTCCCAAATAGCACTTCTTTAGATTTACATATAACTGCTCCTTTTGTAGTGTATCAAAGATAGTTCTGAGATGTTGTTCATGGGTAGCCAAATTCGGACTATGCACCAATATGCCATCAAAATAAATTACCACGTACTTTCCAATATATGGCTTAAGCGCCTGATTCATAACTTACATGAAGGTACTATGTGCATTGAAAAGTCCAAATGGCATAACCAACCATTCATATAATCTCTCACGAGTTTTAAAAGTTGTTTTTCTATTCATCACCAAGGCTTATCCGTATTTGATGATAGCCGCTCCTTATATCAATCTTTGAAAAGATATTTGCCCCAGCTAACATATGCAACATATCATCTAATTGAAGAATCGGAAAACAGTACTTGAGTGGTGATCCAAACTTAAGCATTTTTTGACAGATACTATTTTTGAGTCATTTCTGATTACCCATGACACAATGCAATCGAACCTTAAAATTTTTGGATTATTTTGGATTTGGGTCAAAATAAAGTAAACCCTAACTCTATTTTTTTGGATAACTTTAAATCAGGTTCATAGGTTAGGTTAGATTTCTATCACATCTATCCATCCTCAAAAGTATAATATTAGTCTCACCATTCTCTAGTAGTATAAATTTTCTTTCAAAACCACTCTGTTGGTATAGGTTTTCTCATGGATCCTTGCTTGTTTCAATGAGCTATAACTATTTTCTTTTTTGGAGAGTTACTTTGGGAGCAACATGGCATTGTAGTGAAAGATTGTGGGTTTGGGTATTTGGTCAAAGATGCAGCAGGAGTAATCAATACCATGGAAGGAAGGAGAGATCAACGACCATGGAGGAGGATGAATTGCTAGTGATGGTAGAAGGAGCAGGGAGAGAGGAGACAAGGATGTGAGAGGAGAGGCCAAAGAAGAATGAAGATGAGGGTCCGAGGAGAATAGGAGGAATCGGGGGCAATTTGGTAAACTACCTTCCAATCCCATCCAATCGGATTTTGAAACTTAAGGGAGGGGATAGGTTTCGCAATCCAATCACTCTTACCATGCCAAAGAGGCAAGCTAAGTAGGTCCTATGGGATTCAATCCCACATTTAGTCATCCAAATATTGGATTGAATTGCCAATCCAATCTAATCCCAAGCAATCCCACAAACCAAACACGTCTTAAAAGGAGGGTTTGCCATTGTTTTATTTTTTATGGGTCCGAAACAAAATGTGCACTGTGATTTATATTGGAATGTGATAAATTCTAAAGAAAAAAAATAAAATTATATAAAATATTATCAAATCAAACTTTAGTACAAATCTCAATATTTAAAAAAACTAGTCATATACCCATACAGTTTGCAGCGCATATATGAATATTGGTATAATAACATTTATAAATTGAAGCAAGTCTCAATATTTAGAAAGACTAGTTATACACCCATACAGGGGCATATATGAATATTGGTATAATAGAATTTGTAAATTGAAGCAAATTAAATTTTATCAAGCATTTTTTTTTTTTGACTATTAACATATGTTTGATTTCTCACCATGATTAAAAAAAAAAGAAACTCAAAGTCTAACATATATGACTTACAATTAATTAAACGCAACTATAAAATTATCTAAACGAATCAAATTTTGCAATCTAAAATATAGCTACTACTTAATCAACCTAATATATACCAAAAATTCATAAGAAAAAAAATCATTCAAATACATACCTGCTTCAGGTGAAATCATGTATTATCTTTGTATGAGTTATCTTTAAACACTACTTTTACTATAAATATTGTTTCACCCTATTGCATTTTAATACTTGAGGAAATGTATAAAAGTTAAATTTAATTATAAGTATTTTAAATTGCATAAGATATTTTTATTCTTTTTGTGTATATATTACTGCTTTCATTATTCTATATACTAATAGTAGAATATACTTCATCTTCATCTATATTTTTGCTATTGATATTGGTTGATCTTGCTGCATCCAAATACCGAAGGGAATGATTTTAACCCATATAGTAAATAAAATCTATAAAAATAATTCGTACAAAGACAACACATCACTTCACTTGAAGCATGTATGTATTTTGAATAATTTGTTCCTTATGAATTTGTCATACATATTAGGTTGCATAAACAGTGATTATGTTTTAGATTGTAAATTTGATTTATTTAGATCATTTTGTAGTTGTGTTTAATTAATTCAAAATCATAAAATTTGATTTTTTTATTTTTAATAATTACAAAAAATGGTCTACAAATAAATTATTTATACTTAATAAAATTAAATTTAATTTATTTTATATATATTATTATATCAGTATTTATATATGCTTAGGTGACTGCTATAGATCATATTTTTATTATTTAGCTACCGATAAAACATGAAAACTTTTAATAAAACATTTAAGTCGTTGATTGAGTACAACATGCCATAACTAAAATTATAAGTTTAGGGTTTATCCTTCTTTGAATAAAGTGAATCATGGTCTTTTAAAAATGGAGCTATTTTTATAAATGGGGTAAAAGTACATTAGTTTAACGAGTTTGGAATGGGAACGAAAGTTTTTGCAATAATGATATTAAAGTAAAAAATATCATTTGAAATGGCATTTGTCAAATCAAAAATGAGCCCTTACCAATGAGAGCACCACTCAAAGTGGCTTTTGAAGAAACGCCAAATCGAGTGGCTTTTTAAAAGATGCCATTCTTGTAAAGAGCGGAATAAGACTCATTTTTTTTTTCGTTGAGCCTATCTTTACCGTGTGCGGCGTTGGAGTTGCGCCCACCAACTAGCCCTCCCTCCTTGCATGCATCCCTCCTTGCATGCATATGGGCCAGGATCCTTCCGCATGCCACAAGATAGCCTTCTTTCAACAAGAATGACCTTCTTGATCTTGCCACCAACTCGCTTGATAAGGTTGTGCCACACCTTGCTTTGCTCCAACGACTACCAAGATCCACGCCAGACTCATGCACATGATGAGGTTGGGAAAAGAGAGCCTTTCATTGATCTAAAAGACCCATTGAATAATCTCACACCAAGATTAATCCCCTTACAAGAATTCTCACAATTATTATAAAACTACTCTCAAATCCTCAAATCCCTTTGAGCTAGATCTTTTCTTTCTTGGAACTCTTTGGCAGCATGTTAACCCTACACATAAGATTCTTTCTTGCAAGAACTCCCTCTCATAAGCTCCCAAAACCCTTTCAATATTGGCTATCAATCCTAACTCCCAAATCTCTCACCCATGTCTAGTTTTCACGTGCATCAAGCTACTACCGTTAATGCGCAGTATCATGCAATCTGCTTGGCACGAAATGTTTAACCTGTATCTATGCAGTGCTCCATATACCGCATTGCCTCTGCACGCGCGCCGACGTTTTCAAAACGCTTCACCCCCGATGCCCATCCCCACCCCACTCTCTCGCGACCACCCGCACCCGTCCCCATCTCTCTCGCGACCACCCGCCCCGCGCCTCCCCTTAGCCCGCACCCGTCCCCACCCCACCTTCTCTCGGGACGCCCCTCCCCTCCCCCCTCGCGCCCTCTCTCGCGACCACCCCTCCCGCCCACACCTCCCGTCCCCACCTGTCCCCCTCTCTCGCGACACCATCCCCTTCCCACCTCCCGTCCCCCTCTCACGCGACACCCCCCCCTCCCTCCCTCCCGGCCTCTCTCGTTCTCCCGCAACCCATTACTATTTTTTTTTAAATCCTAACATTATCCTTTTATTTTATTCTCTATGGTAGCTGTAAATCCGAGCTACATAAATTTTTCTTCTCAATTCAATTAAATTATAAAAATTTAAATATACTTTATTATTAGTTAAAAATAATATAATTATGGTTTGTTACAATTTCATAACATTTTATTTAAAAATAAATAAGCTAAAATTTTTAAATTTTTTTTTAAAATTTTATAGACCACGGCACCGTACGTTTAAAATTTTTGTAAAATTACTTGAATCATAAATTACTTGTGCAAATACATTCTCACTTACAGGCAAATATAATTTATTTTAAAATTAAATCATATTCGAACTATTGGCTTGGTTGTTTACTGCTATTGGGTTAACATTCACTGAAATTATTCTATTAAAAATTTCAGTGTACATCATCATGATTTCCATCTCATTATCATAGTAATTATGCTTTTTTGTTCAAATAAATTAAATTACATGAATGTTAAACAGCTCCAATGTATGAATTTCAAATGCTTGATGTTCATAAGAATTCAATAATTTGCCACAGTTCTATGCATGTGTTCTTGTAAACCTTTGATTTGGCATAAGAGTTGACATGCCCTTATATTCAGTTAGCTATAATCACATTTTTCTTATAATTAATTTCATGCATTTTAAATTTTTTATTTGATTATATGATGTTTTTATTTGCTTAAATATTTAATTTATGTGATGTACTTGTTTTGACAGAGTAGTACGACATGGCTCATAATGTTTTACATCCAAGGCCTCGCGATCCTAATGTTCTCACTTTGCAAGCCTCGCATAGATCAACCAAAATATTTGAGGGCGAGGTATGTATTATTGATCAATGATCCTTTATTAGTTAGTATGCGTTTGTGTTATTGATATATATTATTATAATGAATTTGTTGCAGGAATTACTGGTGTTTAGATGTCATCGACATGATACGCAGAAATGGAAGGAGACACCGAGCATGGCACACCCACGAGTACAATATTATTTGGAGCATGTTGGCATGCATGGTATATATCGGATAGGCCAAATTCGACTCGATGTCAGCCTTATTTCTGCACTTGTTGAGAAGTGGCGGTAGGAGACCCACACATTTCATCTTTCATTTAGCGAGGCGACCGTCACACTACAAGATATCGGTATTCTGAGTGGTTTACGGATTGATGGGTTCGCGGTTACGGGGTTCGATCCGCGTTATACATTAGAGCAGTGACAGGATATATTTATGAGGTTGTTTGGGGTTGAACCCCCTGTCGAGGCCTTTTCTAAAGGCCGTTTCCGCTTATCATTCTTCGATCAGTTCTACCGAGCTTCCACTTAGATAATGATGCTGATGATGAGGTTGTCCAGCAGTTTGTGAGGGGGCAACTTCTTCGAATCATAGGTGGAGTCATCCTTCCAGATACATCCGAATTTTTAGTGAAGTTGATGTATGTGCCTCTTTTAGAAGACCTGGGGGCATTTGCTGCTTATAGCTGGGGTTCTACTACACTTGCCGGTTTATATCGGGCACTCTGTCGCGGAACGAGCCCTACTCAGACAGAGATAGGAGGATACTTGCCCTTGCTACAGGTAAACACTTGATTCAATCGAATGAGTTTGAATTTTTTTTTTTTACTAATATTAAGCATTATTCGAACATTCAGATATGGGCATGGGAACGATTATCAATTTTCCGTCCCTTCAAACTTGAGACTCCGGAGGCTAGACCCGTTGATGTAGATGATGCTTGGCACTTAGGTACACCATGGGAGCATAGATGGAATATAGATGGAATATAGATGGAATGTGAGATTGAACCAAAGGAATGTTCCAACTTATATACTACGTGCCTATAGGGACCGATTGAACGTATTGGATGATAGTTCCCAACGGGTGTGACATTATTAAATTTCAAATCTATTTCCAATGTTATTTTTTTATTTTATGTAGATAGGTTGTTGATTGATTGTTTTTTTACATACAGTTCATATGGTGTCCGTATACGCTCGAGATTATTTCTATTTTACCTCCAAGCTACTTGTTCGGTTCAGATATTTGGATGGCACGGACCCCACTTATTTGTTTTGATGTAGTGGAGTAGTATTTGTCGAACCGAGTGCTTCGACAATTTGGTTGCCGCCAATCGATACCGTCACCATGCAATACGTCACTTCAACTTCATCAGATAGATCGACGAGGGAGGGCACATGCCACATGGGATGTCATACACGCTACACATATTGCTACATGGAATGAGCGACGTGAAAACATCATTATTGGAGAGCTTATTGTTGAGGGAGTCCCATTTACTCCTGGATACATGGAATGGTTTAGGAGTATAACACGTATATGAGTCTAACACGTATATGCGTTAGCCGTTCCGAGTATCCTACTGCGGGCTACGAAGGGGAAGGAGCTTCATTTGAATTCATGGTATTGTTATAAAATAATTATTTAATATTATATATTTTTGAATTAATGTCTTTTGTTTTTGATATTATATTGTCATAAACATGCAGCATGAGAGGTTTCAAGAGTTGTCCTTGAATCTAGATCGAGCTATGTATTCGACATCAGAGGCCGAGCGGCAAGGGATTTTTAAGGACATGAGGGCGATTTTAGACAACACATTGTCTATAATCGGCCATCAGCATGTGAGGAGTACACCTGCAGCGACACGAGCTCATGAGGAACCGGCGATGACACATGCATATGAGGATCCTGGGACGAGTGGATTTCATTATATACCATCGCCTTTTTACATGCCATCGCCATATGCACACGAGTTTTCACACATGGGGTATGCAGGTGAGGGTACATCTGGTACTCACGATCAGAAGGCGTTGCTAATTACTGACATTGCTGATACGGATATCACCGAGGTCGATGAGAATGTCTTTCACTATTTTAACGACGTTGATATGACAGATACGATCCCCACATAGGAGGGGTCTCTCAAGTTGTTGACGAGGGCCCTTGATTGATCGCGACATATGTGCGATGCCCTAGACGAGTTCGACAACCTCCTAGATGGGACTATGGTACTTAAGCTATGTAAATAAACTAATTGTTGTAAAGACTTTTTTGTTTAATATATTAAATATGTTTCATTTGTTGAGTTGTTTGTTGTGTTGCTTAGATATTGTGATGGTTTCTGACTTATTGAAACATTATTAAATTGTTGCCTTGGATAAGTTGAGATGTTTTTGATATTGGCTTTGCATATTTTTAACAGTATTTCAAATAACTCCTAAAGAGCTTCGAAAAAGTATCAAATGAGTTTCAAAAGTGTATCAAAAGAGTTTCAAAAGACCTTTGAAATTCTTCTGAAACACTTTTGAAACTCTTCTAAAACACATTTGAAACTCTTCTGAAACTCTTGTAAAACACATTTGAAACTCTTCTGAAACTCTTCTAAAACTCTTATAAAACACATTTGAAACTCTTCTGAAACTCTTTTGATGTACTTCTGAAGAGTTTCAAAAGTATTTTAGAAGAGTTTCATAAAAGTTTTAAAAAAGTTTCAGAAGCGCATCAAAAGAGTATCAAATGAGTTTCAAAAATGTTTCAGAAGCATTTAAAAGGAGTTTAAAAAAAAACACATTAGAGTGATACAATTTAAAGAAAAAATAAATAGCTTCAAATAAGATCCGAGACAATACCCGAAATACAAACTGAAGAAAAAGCATATAGATTAACAGGAGTATAAGCACATAAAACGTAAAAAAACTAGTGATCCATAATTTTATATACAGTAGTTTCATACATAAAACATACATTAATTCATAGATACTACAATTTAGGATCCTGAAGGTCCAACATTTATATTAGGGCAACGATGTTGAGAATGACCCGTTTGCTTATAAATACTACGACGACTTTTACTTCTTAGCTGCACCTTATCCATTTCATTATGAATGTGTGTTGACTTAGTCTTATCTTTTTTCTTCGGTCTAAGATGGTTGTGATCAGGAATGCATGTGAATGTGTCCATCTAGTAGTCTTCGTGGGGTAACGGATTAAACTCACCTCCCCATGCATTTATATAAGAGCCAATTATGTATACTTCATCAACAAGAGGGGTTGTGTCCATGGCAATTTCGTGGCACACGGTTAAGACATGTGAACATGGATATTTATAAATTGTCCACTTTTCACAAGAACAATTTCTATCGATGAGTGATACATTTTGAACATTCCCTTTACCCCTAAGAGCTTCACTTGACCTTCTTATAACGACTTCATGAGTGGCTCTCTGCATATTGTATCTAAACACTCTGTACTTATTAGCTTTGGCTTGACTTTCAACAAGATTAATTATCACATAAGGAGTGAAAAAAGTATTTCGATTATCCTGCACATATCTCACGGCTTCCGCGCATCTCGTATTGAAATACTTAACAAGACGGTAAAATATCATCTGAACATAGGTTGTTATCGACATATTTCTAGCTCCCTTCGGTACACTATTAAAAACTTCTGAGAGATTTGTTGTTAGAATACCATAGCGGAAGCCCCCATCATATGCCAATGTCCACTTCTCTGGCTCCAACTCCGATAACCAAGTCCAAGCCTCTTGCATTCAATGTCTTGATCCATTCTATGATAAAGTTAAACTTTCGAAGCTGTGTTCGCTCCCTACTTTCCATACAGCTCTTTTTAATTGAACATTAGAGAATCTTGAGTTGAAATTACTGCACACATGTCTCAAGCAGTAACGATGATAAGTTAGAGGTGGAGCCCATCCATTACTGTCATCTGCTATGACACTTAGTATACCTGAATGTTGGTCAGAAATAAGACAAATGTTATTTTTGTCTTTCACAACATGCCTACTGAGATTCCATAAAAATCAACTCCAGCTAGCAGTGCATTCTTCATCCACAATTGCATAGGCCAGTGAAAATATCTTGTTGTCAGCATCAGTGCTTGTCACAATGAGCATCTTCCTCTTGTACTTTCCATAAAGATGTGTTCCATCAATAGAAATGACCGGGCAACAATACCGAAACCCCTCGATTGATGGATGAAATGCCCAGAAAACATAATTTAGGACACATACATTAGAAGTCCCTGCATTGTAGAAATCCCAACAGACTACCGTTATAGGGTTTGCATTCTGAAGTGCAAGCATGTATTTAGGTAACTTAGCATATGAGGGTTTTCATTCATCAAATACATCAATCAATGCCTTTTGCTTCCCGCGCCATGCTTTGGAGTATAACATAGTATAATGAAATTGTTTAGCCACAGTTGCAATGATGGCTTCAATATTCACACTTGGTTCTTTCTCCATAATATGTCGAACCGCATGACTAATAACTCGTGAACTTATATGTTTGTGATCCCAAGTTACATGACTGAATAAACAAGAGTGTGGCCCCTCGTACCTTGTGATCTCAAAAAATCCATGCTTCTTCAACTTTGTAGCATGTAACCTCCAATGATAACTTCGTGCATTACTTGAAGAGACACATTTCACAGACCAGAATGCTTTCTTCGACTCCACAACATTATATATGCGATACTTCTTGACGTGATAAATTTCACATGCTTTTTTCAGTTCATCTTTGCTAGTAAACAACAATCCTGTAGTAAACTCAGTCATTGATGAATCCAAAAATTGAGAATTAAAGAGCAATTGTCTTTGAGTGCTAACACAACCACCATCTTGCAAATTCAAGTCATGATAAAATTCTGGTATTTGACTATGTGCAAAGACTTGATGATCAGAGACCTGACTATGAACAATTTTTGGATGAGTAGATACAGGAACAAAACTACAGCCAGTTTATGAACTACATCATTTTCATGTGAGTCTTCATCTTCATCTTGCTCTTCGTCAGAGTCATCATGTTCAGGCCAATAGTCATCATGTGCATTGTCGTCTGACTCAATTCCCCAACTATCAATACTCTGATTGTTTGCCACATCAATACTCTGCACTACTGGCATAACTCCTTCCATCATTGAGAAATCCACTGGAGTCCTGATCTGCTGCTGGGCAATAGGAAAACTGTCCTGAATATCCTCTGCATGACCAATATTGTATGGAGTTGGAGTATCTTCTTTGAAAATATATAATTCAATATAGCAATAATCTAAAAATTTGGAAGGAAATGTCAACATTTCTTCCACATCGTCATCCTTCTCGATTGGATGAAGCACATATTTCTGATGCAATGTCGGAGATCTCCACATCAATTTCAAAATATATTACTGCACTGGAATTTTAAACACACTATAAACCCACTCAACCAATTCAACATAACGGGTTCCCATGCTCAATCTAAAACTTTTACGAGGAGGTTGATTATATTGTATCCCATCTAAGCCATGTTCAACTGATCCATCATAATAAAGCAGCAATCGAGTAGTATCGGCGCTCATCTGAAAAATGACGTTCAAAATAAATCTAGCATCAATACATAATATTGTATCATCAAGCATAAACTAAAATAAGTAGAAATTTTCTACTGATCAACTGCAAACAAACTAATAATGGAATATGCACGTATTTCAGAAGCATTTAGCATTTAAATAATAGATACGTACCCTGGCAAATAAAAACTTTGTATCCTAACAAGTCAACCCAAGTCTTCTAGGCTGCTATCAGCCAAGGTCAGTTGAACAAGAAAAATTCAACCTGCTATCAATCAAGAATGACATATCCAAATACGTATCATTTCTAATCTCATCATCGTTCCTATTATAATATTTAAAATAAAAAATTAATAAAAGCCATGAACATATAAACAGTAGAGTACATTCTTCGAAATTACTTAAAAAAAATTTATGTGTATTTACAAAATTTTATTTAAAGTTAACCTTTCTTATATCTATAAGTGCAAATCATCAAACAAAAAAAAAACTCTAAGCAATAATAAAAATAAATTTAAAAAATTTTATTTCAAAAAACTAGGTATAGTTTGATAAATTGTAAGAAATATGACATAATAAATCTTATGGACGAAAGAAAACAAACTGATCAAGAAAGAAGATCCATACCTCTCAACACAAAATCCTATCAAAAGAAGAAGAAGAGTGTTGGGGAAGAGGCAAGAGGAGGCAGCTTTGGGAGAGATGAATGGAAAGAAGAATGGGGAAGAGGAAAAGAAAAAGAGGGATGAGCCGTGCCAAATACGGCACGTGCTAGTACAACTGTGTGGGTGGATCAAACGGTACAAATGAGCCGGATGGCCCAACCCGGCCTAGCTGGGCCGTGCCGCACGGACATCGGTTCTTTCGAATCGGTACGAGTTCGACACGGTTCAATCTTAACCCGCACCGTGCCAAATTCGGTTCACCGTGAGGCCTCTCATGTAACGCGTTGGCTTCTATTTGTGAACCGTTATGTCGGCTCCCATATCGTGGAAAATGAGAAATTTAAATGAGAGGGAAGAATTTAGAGTTGAGAGGGAAGCATTTAGGTAGGGTTTTACCAAATCGAACTCTCTTCTCTCTACACTTCTTCGCTTCGAGCAGCAATCAGGTGAGAGGTCTCGGCCATGGCGTCGAATCTTGCTCGCCTGGTCCGCCATCGCGTGGCGGTAAGCCTTCTTCGCCTCTCCCGCCTCGATTAGGATGTTGGATTCTTTGAATTCTTTTCTTGTCCTGTTGTCCATTAGTGGTGGTCGTTTTTGGTTTTTAAGCTTGAATCTTGTTTAGATCAAAGTGCTGGCGTTATCTGTGGTCAGAAGGTCTCTTTTGAACGGTTTCCTGATGGGATTTGATGTGAAGGTGGGGATGTAATTTGATTTTGGGATGCTGGTTGTTTTGTTTCTTCGAGATGTTTGTGGCACTGGTCAGTCGAAGTGTCGATTTAACGAGAAGTTCCATTCTATGGATTTGGTTAATAATCCTGAACCAATATGTAATCTTACAGCCGATTTAATGGTGCCAGGACGAAGGTTTGAGGAAGAAAAGAGAAAGCAATCAGAGGAAAAATGGGATCCCATTGTTGTATTTTGGACTATTGAAACAACTTCCCATGCTTTTATCGGATACAAGGCAAAAAAATAAAGGAATGTGCTGGACTTTAGTTGGACATGGACTAGAAAAAATGGGGGAAGGAAATCACGCTAACAGTAATGCATCTGTTTAGCGTCGTCTCCATTTCCATTTTGTATGTATGAATACCTCAATTACCATGGACCTTTTCTTGCAATAATCTAGCATGGAACTGCAGCTCTTTTTGGTAATCATGGATGCAAAAGGATGAATCTGTCAATTAGCATCTTGGGCTGGCCTTGCGGTTTTAAAAAGTCACTCTGTATGCTGGCAGTTGGGGTACTACATAACATTTGTTTTATTAGTTGTCTTTCTCATTTGTTTTGTTTTGTTTTCTTGATTTTTGTTTTGTTGGTGGTTGAAACCAGACTAAAAATAAGTATAAAAAATATTTTATTGAGTAAAATCTTGAAAATTGGTAGCATATATCATTTATTCTTGACTTTAAACCTTATAATACAATATTATCAGTGATCACTTTGCTGGAAGGCTTTCCATTTTGATTTTGAAAAATACAAATTTGGACATACATAATAGCCAGATGCTAAAATTTGCATCTATATTTGTCTTAGATGGATCCAAAAATGGATCAAATACGAACACTGCTTATCAAAATACGGGTGAGTGATATAGTTTCTATACCGTTAAACAAGGGATGAATGTTCCTATAGATTCCATCTATCAAATTTATTGTCAAAAATGCACTAAGTTTCTTAGAATAACATTATCTGAAAATTCATGTTAACAATTACATTTTCATTAAATATCAAATACAATATGTTCTATTATTTTATCTTTTTGTTTGCCAACTACTCAGATTACCATCTCTTGTATCATTCCCATTCCGAATCTTAGATGAAAACAATTTAGGAGTACTCTTTCTTTAATTGACCAAGCATATATCTTCTTTCTCATCAATTTTTGCTCGTTTCCATTATCTTTTTCCAATCCTCACAATCCTTATGCAAATTTCAAATGCAAATGTAATAATGTATTCTTTCTCCAGTCCACCAATCTGATGCCTTCCAATCATACTTTTATTTTATTTGTTTTTTAAACAACCATCACACATGTCCGGATTGCTATTAGTTCAGAAGAAATTATATAAGCCTTCCAGCTTTCTTTTTTTTTTTTTTTGTTTGAACAAAATCATGATACACAAAAAAGGAAAGAAATAACTGAATGATTAACCACCTATCTCTTTTATTGTATTCTAGTAAATTTTTTAAGTTACATGCTTAGGTTTAGAAAAACTGATTGTTAAGTATGCAATCCGCCATATAAAAAATTAAAGGCATGTTGATGTTGTCAGTATTTCTCTTTAGACTCTATGAAAGCTATGGAATTGCAAATGGAACCAGATATTCAGATAATGACCAAATAAGTATTTGCTTTTCTTTAATAAATATAAGTTTCATGCTAAAGTTTATATCAATACTTGGATGAATTTTGACACAAATGCATTCAGATGGATATTATCTAATCCATCTTTATCTGTACTTTGCCAGTATCTAATAGAATAGTGTTTTATGACCTGTTTAACCCATCTAACCTGTTGCCTGCTATCCTTTCAAAGCCTAAACATTCTCAAAACCTGTTTGACCCAATGACTGAGATCAAACCGCCAGTCAAGTCCGTAGATAAAAAAGGAAATCCTTACTAATATATATTTTTTTCTTGAGAAATTTGATATATTGATTCATTGGTCATGGTGGTTGTTATGTTTTGATAACTTGTGGTGTCTGATTTGGGTTGCTTGAGATGAGCACAAGGAGGCAACACCTACTTAGATGGTGAAGGAGGGAACACCAATGGGAAAAAAAGGTTTGGGCAATTGAGCAATGGTATGACTAGATGGGAAAGAGTGGAGTTATCATCTCCTTCTTTTTGTTTGAAGATATGTAGCTAGATCAACTGCGCGTAGCTGCGTATGAAAGAAGATGTAAATTTGAATTTCTAGATTTTGATGGCAAGGATCTCTTCCTCCTCTTCTCGTTCTCCTTTTGTTTATAAGTGATGCTATAGAGTTAGGCCAAATGGGGGAGGGAGAGAAGGGGGCTGTAGAGAGAATTTCCTCACCTTAAGTGGGCTTGTGTTGTTATTTGGCAATTTAGATTGGTAAAATCATAGATATTATTGTTTTTGAGTACCTTTTAGTTGAGTGTTTGGACTTTGGAGAAAGCAATCGTTTTGTGTAGTGATGTGATGAGGTCTTAGTTAAATTTATACACGATTTCATTGAGTTCCTAATTTAGATACCTATGCTATAAGTAGCCAGAGTTGAGTTATTATTGGAATTTCTCCACCTTGTATGACTTCATGGATAGTTCCATTTTAGAGAATTGTTCACTTGAATGTTCTGAGGAAGCAGTCATTTTGGGGAGTGTGATGAGTCTTGTAGTAAGATTACTGTCTTAGTTAAATGCTTTTCTCTTCATTTTTTAAAGTAATGCTATTCAAATAGCTGCAATAGTAGATGGTTATTTGCTTGTTTGATAAGTAACATGGACATTGAATAATCTTACATGAAAGAACAAATACAAGGAATTTCAAATGAGGAAGATCAAGAAATGGCTCATTGTGGGCCCAAGGAAAACTAGGCTTCCTTTTGTTCAGTAATTCTAATGTGTCCCTTAATTTTGGAATATCAACTGATTTTCACAATCTGAAGCCCCAAGAATAGTATCCATTGTACATTCTTTCAAAGATATTTGCTTTTGTAATATTCTTTTTCTCTTACTGATTCTTTGATGGGCAGTGCTATAGGCAAGGCTTTGTGGGGTCCACTTTTGAGTTCTGCAACTTCTCTACTAGAGGTGATCAAAAATTATTCTCATTTTTGTTTTTCATCCTGTTCTATTTAAACATATGATGTGAAACAATTAAGAAAGAGAAATTTTTTTCTTTGTTGAGATTTTGACATCAAATAGAGATGGCACTTTCTATCATGGGCAGCCTCTCCATTCATTAATTTTTGGGTGTTGAAATCTTATGGTTTTGTTGATCTTGATTGGCAGATTTCTTTTATTGATAGATCTTTTTCCTTTGGGTGCAAAACCCTTGTATTGTACTATTTCTAGTGTGCCTACACATCCACAAGTGCTTCGAGAAGCAAGAAGTTTACATCTACAATATCTTTTTCTCTTCCACTTTATTGGTACATGTGGGCATTATAGTTATGGTGATGTCCTCATGACTTCAGGGTTGTAATGTGCTTGCTAACAAGCCTAGAGTGAAAAAAATATCCATCAGGTAATCATGCCAAGATTATTAGCGGCATGATTCTGACTAACATTGTAGAATGCATATGGTTGGGCTATATTCATGGGTATCAATCCTTTTAGCTTTTTTACAATCACTCAGTGCTACTTATGTTAAATTTTTATGCATTTATTCAGCTGTAAGTGCCATGCCTTCCATATAATGGATAATTTCTGTTCTCTTTTGAATGAATTTTGTCTCTTTTGTGGTGTTCTACCTCTTTTCTCATGCACTTTGTTCCAAGGTTTGTCTACCTTAGTTTCTCCCCATTGTGTTGAGCTTGTATTTTTCCACACCATATTCTTGTTTGTTGAACCCTTGTACAAATCTTACTTTTGCATCACTTATAGTGTATGTGTTCTTCCTATCTCATATAGATTTCATCCTCATAACATAATTTATTACTAAATGTTCCCATGTCTGATTAGTATATGATTGTCTCATAACTAGCTAAATGTGCATTAATTTTTGCCCAACCTATTCTTTACTGTGTCGAGAAGATCATCGCCCAAAATATAAACACTATTTATGCCAACTATTTGGTAATTCAGGAACTTTTTTCCCAATATTATAAGTGCTTTATATTTTTCTCTTGTTCCTCTTCACTTTAATTGTTTACCTATTTTCAAAATGTTGTTCTTGTGCATCCCTTGATGCTATCATGTCTTGTTATTTTCCTGTGGTTTCTTGGTTTCACCACATATCTACACTAGCATCCTCTTTTTGGCCAAACTCATCTTATTCTCATGTATTTGTGCGACCTTATCAATTTACAATGCTCCTTTTACACATAAATGATAGAAGTCACAGTATTATAGATCCTAGTTTTAAATATTACTGTCCTACTACACTCACCCCAATTTAATCTTGTTAAAATCATCAAAGTCTATTTGCAAATATTGCGTTATAGTACAATCATTGTAGTCTTGATGGGGATGTTTTTCTCCTTCATTTTAATTCCCGTGACTTAAATATGTTGCCAATTGATGTTTCATTGCTAATGCTTTGTTTTGGTTCAATCAATTTATTAGTCATCATCCATTACATGTTCCTGAAAAAAATGTCCTAACATTTGTTTGCTTCTATTCTCATCCACCTGTACTACATTTATAATTTACCTCTGTTACTTGGACACTTGCATCGAGCTTCTAGAATCCATGTCAGATATGTATCTGAATGGGATACATGCCAAACAGTCAGATACTTATCAAGGTTTTTTGGTTGCAGCTTTTAGAAATTGGTAGAGAGCTGGAATTTCTAATAATGAATTGTAACTCCTATAATATTGTTAAAAGTGAGGTTTTTTCTCTTTATAGAGTGGTCAAGAATTAGGTATTTAAATAACTTTTTGAAATGTCCCTTTTTTTTTTCCAAAAATCCTAAAGCTTATTAGGATGTTTGAATGAGAAACATGTATATTGGAGGACCCTAGCAGATAATGTCATTTAATGTTTTCTTTCATACAACATCTAAAGCATATAATATTTTATTCAGAACTATTTTTCAATGCATCCCCGTATCTTCTTTTGTTCCACTTTCTGAGTCAAACATTTAGACATTTCTCATTCTGATTCTTGTGTCCATGTCCATGCAACACTGCAATCAACTTCTCCAAAGGTCTCCTCTTGACTAAAAAACTTAATACATCAATAACAAATGCGTACAAGGAGCACCGAAAAAAAGGAGTATATAAAGGACAATAAGTTGACAACCTTGTCCAATATAAGAAAGGAAAACAGAATAGTGGTATTATGTGGTTATATTGCATATGAATGTGTCAAGAGTTATCTTTATAATCTACATTCTACACTGCTGTAACTAAATCTTGAAACCTGAAAGCTCACAAGTTTCAAGCAAAACACTTCCAATAGAATTTGAATTTATAAACTGTATCCTTTAGTCAATCCTATTTCTACTTATGCAATATGCATATGTTCCACGAACCCTAGTTGAGAAGTTCACTTCTGCAATTTTGTGACTCTTGATGACAAAGTTTGATACAGTGGTACATCCTAATGTATACTTTGCTGTACGATCATATTTTTCTGAATGGCATATTTTGCTTATTTGTTTTTAAGAAGCTTTTTTTTGGTACTGCTGCAAATTAGTCCCAGATTGCTGCATATTTTGGAGGGAGACGAGGGATGTTACTTGACTTGTCACATCATTCTCTGTTCATTACATTTAAACCAATCTGACTATTAGGTGTTGGAGTTCAGTTTTTTTGCTAGACTGCATCAGTGTTGTTAAAGGTGCCTGCATAAGTGCCTAAGTGGGTGCCTAAGTGCTTTGATTGCCTGAGGTGCCAAGGCCCATTCTGCTTAGACTTCTCCACCTTTCCCACCTTCCTCATATTCCTCTATTGGCATGTTCTCTTGTCTGCCTCTGTTTTCCTACTCCAGCCACCAAACCACGCAGTGGACTGTACTGCTGACCCTGGTGGTTGTGAGAGAGAGACCGCTGACCACTGGTGGTGCCGCCAGTAGTGGTGAGCTGTCATTGTTTTCATTCCCCTTATTTCTTTTTTATATCTTCTTCCTCCTTTCTTCTTTCCAGACGGCTTCTTTGAGGCTAGCAGGAAAACAGATGACAAAGACAAGATAAAGAAGTGGTTGGAGAAAAATGGCATTTGGAGTGGCATCAGCTACAACAAAAAAGGCTGGCTGCTGGTCCTACACCTCTGTTGGTTGTGGCCTCAAAGTCAGCAAGCTACTGCTGTTGCTTATTTTAGTCTTCTTCTTCTTCTTCTTCTTGGCGGGCCTAGGTGATAACTTGCTGGTCCCATATATGATGAGATAGGGACTTATTTAAAAGCATATTCTCTATATATAGTCATAACAATTTTTGTGGCTGTGTAGGCTTTCCTCCCTAGGTGGTCGTCTAATTGCCTAGGCATCCATTTAGGTCATATAGGGATTCCGTTGACTAGGCTCTGCCTAGGCTTGTTCACAACCTTGGATGACATTACCCTATCGTGTGTTATCATGCTTAGTTGCAAGCAGGTTGTTCATGGGAGTGCACTACTCTTCTTATGCTATAAATTCCATGATATGTCTATCTCAACATCCAGATTATTATTACGCTTTGTCATATTGTCATGTAATCATGTGATCTATCTACTAGTCAATAATCCAATATTATCAACATTTGTAATCTTATAACTAGTTTAAAATGTCCTTATCTTTATGACATTTGGTTGTCAGTGATCACATACCACTTATGAGGAGCATTTCCACTTCAATGATGGCCATGTAAAAACTGTGATCTATTTCTTCATCCTATAATGTGATAGAACCAATGTAGTGAAAACAAGCTAGCTAGGGAAACTTTTGTCCCTTTCATTCATTTTGTTTTGATTCTATTAATTTACTAAGAATCACCTTCCAAAGTTTCTCATATTGTTCCAGTTTGATTTATACTTTATCTATAATTATGGGTTTAAACAAGTTTTGTTGGATCCAGCTAGATCCATTTGAAAAGCCTACAATCAGATTTTGTTTGTCTTGGGTTTGGGTTTTACTTGTTAAATTCAATTTCGATTCTTTTCTAAACAGTTATTCAACTACTCAAGAATATATTTAAGAATCATTCTTTTAATTAACATTTTCCTTCGATACTTTTTACATCTTAAAACAAATTGAATGGAGCAACTAATTTAAGGACTGGAATGTTCATATTTGTCATAATATTTTCTTTTTTATGACTTAAATCAGTTTCCAGCTAACAGAAACTGGTTACTGTGGCTTTCTAGTGTAGACTTGTATCTTAAATTTTTGTTTTCACCTAAATTTAATAGATGATCTTTATAACTAAGTTTTATTATACTGACTCGTACCGATCCATACCGGTAACCATACTGTACCAGTAAGATACTGATACGGTATCGAGTTTCAATTTGGTATGAATTAAACTAGTTTGAACCACTAAGTATTGACCTGAACCATTGGTACTGAGTGGTTAAAAGTGAAAAAGAATGGTACTCTGTCTTGGTACGAGTTGCGTACTATACTATACCGACCCATATTGTACCGAATAGGTACAGGTTATGGTACTAATTTTGTGGACCTTGTTTATCATAAACATAAAATGTAGAATGCAGACGTTAAATTTATATAATGACATATATGAAATTTATATAAACCCATATAGGCATTTGTGTAAACTATCGCTTTGCAAATTATGCAAGACCAAATAAAAAATTTCTAAATACATAAAAAAATGTAGACAAAACTCTTGATGTAAGATTGTATGGGCAATATTTATCTACTAATTACTGCTGCATGAGCTGATACTTGTTTTATTTTATTTTGTTTAAGATTCATTGATGCATTTCTTGAGACTACTGATGCCAAGATGAAGTTCTGACAAACTGTTTTATTTACTTTTTTTTTTCTTTTTTTTAAATATATTGAACTATATGCTTGAATGGCTAAAGGGCTGTTAGTAAAATTGTCACATCTACTATGGGTTAACATAAAGTAGCCCATGTTAGTAAAAGATGAACCCTTTTGACATTTGTTGCCTGTGTCACCTTGTTTATGTTACCAGAATACTGATGATGTGGTATGTATCATTTGGTTGAGATGACCCTGAGTTGCTATTCTTTCTAATTTTAGGGAGAAGGAAATCAAATTCAGATGGAAGTGATTCTAGTGAAGGAAGTCTCTCTAAGAAAGACCTAGCCTTACATCAAGCCTTGGATCAAATTACAACATCATTTGGGAAGGGGGCAATCATGTGGCTTGGTCGCTCTCATGCTCCTAGAGAAGTTCCTGTTGTTTCTACAGGATCTTTCTCTTTGGATTTGGCATTAGGAATTGGTGGACTTCCTAAGGTGATTTTAGTTAATTAAATGTTTTATGTTGTTCTTGGCCTTCAAGGCATGTAATTATATTTTTACTGATAAATTTATCTAGTAAAATTGAAATATCTATTTAGCACATCAAATATGTGTATGCATGTATGTATTTATGTATTTATTTATGTTTGTATGCATGAATGCATCCATGTATGCAAGCAATTTAACTTCATATTTCATCCTTTTGATAGTTCTAACTTTTTATACAATATGAGGCCAGCTAGCTTACAATTTATTGGGTTTTGTTATTGAATGTTGGGGCTTGTGTTTGCAGATGCAGTTCGATTTTGAATTAGGAAGTTTTATGGTAATTTAGGAGATGCAATCGCTTCTCCACAGTATGGTGTTTGTTATATTGGTAGCTTGATGTACTTATGCTGTACTGGAATGATATCTTAATGTCAACTAAGCAGCAAATGTTGCACATATGAAATGGAGGAGCTAATTTCATTGTTGATTTTTATTTAGTTTGATTTGGGGGGCTTTGTTTTGGCTAATGAGGAGGAAATTATATGGATGGTGGATACTATGAAGGAATAATAGCATTCATGTTAGATGGAGTTAGATTTGTATTTCAAGTGCAGATGCACGTCTAAATGTTGGAACCTTTCAGTACATAAAATTTCTTCTCATGGAGCGGTGTCCAAGTGTCATACCAGTATATGTGTTAAAGTGTCCAGTTTTGGTGCTTCTAAATTGAAGGGTCTGGGTGCTTCATAAATTGAAGGTCTAGGTAACATGGAACAGCATTATACTTCCATTGAATGTTGATAACGTTAAATGATATAGAACAGCATTAGTAGATGATATAGTACTATAAATGTTAAGCAGGACAAAGACAGAATATATGAAATACAATTTTAGTACAATTAGAAATGAAGATGAATGTAGAGTACAAATTGGGGACCATGAAGTTACTAAAAATGATTATGTTCAATATTTAGGATCGATTATTCATAAAGGAGAGATTGGGGATGTTGTTTATAGGATTAAAGCATATTGGATAGAATGAAGAAGTGCAATTGGAATATTATGTGATCGTAGAGTACCTGCCAAGTTGAAGGAAAAGTTTTATAGGACAGTCGTAAGACCATCTATGCTTTATGGTATGAAATGTGGGTCAGTTAGAAAAATGCACGTATATAAGATGAATATGACAAAAATGAGAATATTAAGATGGATATGTTGTAATATAAAAAAAGATAGAATAAGAAATGAAACCATTCATAAAAAAATAGAGATAGCTCCAATCGAGGATAAATTAAGGGAATGATGATTTAAATGGTTTGGACATGTGTAACGTAACGTAGACCTAGAGATGCATCTGTGTGGAAGAGTGACTTGATATATGTAGAGGAAAAAAGAGATAGAGATAGATTAAAAATCACATGAGTGGAAGCGATAAAGAAAGACTTAGAATTTTTGCATCTTATAAAAAATATGATTCAGAATAGAACTTAATGAAGAAAATGGATTCATGTAGCCGACCCGAACTAGTTTGGGATTAAGGCTTTGTTGTTGTTGTTGTTGTGATTCTTTTGGTCTGCCTCCTGTTTTATTTCACCCTAGTTATTTGTTTATAATGTACTGGTTAATCTGGCAATAGAATGTTCTTTTTACGATCTCCTTCTGTTCCTTGCTCTCTCTTGTGGTGAAGTTGGAAATGCTCTGGTGGTCACATTCCCCCTGCCAATTCAGGAGGTCCCATGTCCAAAACTTGGTGGGTGCATTCCCAAGTATTTTGACATGAGTAATTTACACTGTGCGGGTCTTCCCTCTCACTCTCTTGAAACACATACATGCATGCAAACAAGGAAAATAATAATCTATCGTTTAGCTTTCTAGTACTATTTTTATTTCTGCTTAATTTAATTTGCTCATCTGTTATGGCTTTTTGCAGGGACGTGTTATTGAGATATATGGGCCAGAGGCTTCAGGGAAAACTACTCTTGCTCTTCATGTCATCGCTGAAGCACAAAAGACTGGAGGTAAGGCTGAGGATTTGGCTTCTCTATCTATTTGGCTATGACCATATCTAACAAGCTTAGATAGACAATTGAAAATTCTTTTCCAGTAGATACTGTGGTAGGGTCCAAGACCTTAATTACATGAGTAGATTCATGATGAAAATGAACCTCTGTATGAGGAACACAAATGGAGGAAAAAAAATCTAAATGAAGAACCTAGCATGTCAATAAGTGAATATGAATGCTAATCTCTCCATTCTATAAAGAAAATTAATTGTGATGAAGCGGTTCACTTTGTATGTTTATGGTTTGTTTGACACGATGCTTTCTCATTGTAAAGGATCACTTTTGTTGTAGTAGTTGTCTTCCACAAAATAGTTTACTTGACACACTGCAGATGCATAAGACATGTCTCAGCGCACTTATATAGAGGGTAAACAAAATGACCATATATGTGAATTAAGAATATGTCTTTTGGATACTCTAGTTATTTTTAACCAAGGATTGCAAGACTGAAGTGAACCACTTAGTTCAGGATGTGTTGTACTGAATTAGTATGGGACCAGATTGGTTTGCTAGCTTGGTACAGAAAATGATCAGCATCAGACCGAACTGATCCATATAGGTCCAAACTGAGCAGAGCTGACTAGTCCCACTTAGTACCAACTCTTACCATCTCAATACTGTCTTGTACCAACTCTTACCATCTCAATACTATCTTGTACTGCACGGTTCGAGTGGTACCATCATAAAAAATGCAACAATAGAGCCTGCATGCTGTCTTGGTATAGGATGTATGTCATACCATGCCGACTGTACTATATCGATATGGTGTCTGGTACTAAGATTGCAGTCCTAGTTTTAACATAGGAAACCCAACTAAAACTTTTTTAACTGCATCTAAGTCTCATTCTTGGCTTTCCAGTTATTTTGTTTGCAAAAATTTAATGTCATATACGTTCTGTATGTATTAATGTATTAACTTTGTTCTTTCCTTTTTTGTTGTTTTTCTAGGTTGTTGTGCTTTTGTGGATGCTGAGCATGCCCTAGATCCAGCATTGGCAGAGTCTATTGGTGTAAAAACTGATAATTTGCTTCTTTCACAGCCAGATTGTGGTGAACAGGCACTTAGTCTTGTAGACACCCTTATTCGGAGTGGTTCTGTTGATGTCGTGGTTGTAGATAGTGTAAGTTGAGAGGTTTCTGGCTATTTATACCCTTCCCCATCAAATTTTGCCTACATTTTTTCCCCCGGCTTACTCTGTTGGATATGGTTTGTTGTTTCTAATGTATCAAGTAAATTGTTTTCAAAGCCTTCCTTTTCATAATATCTATGTCACTGGTATCATCATGCAAGATATTAACTACCTAGGTATGAAATTTTACAAATAAATGATAATCAAAAGCATTCACTTGTGTTTTTTGATTAAGTCAAAGATAACTTGCTGTTTGTTTATTTCTAGTTTGAGCATGAAATGACATCTTTTGTAGATAACACACATGATAAGCTCACTTATTTTATCTTATATCCCGGATTCTCCTTCTGTATATTGGCATGGTGAAAGATGTCTAAGACTACCTGAATTAGATATAAGCTGCACACAGTTCTGATTCTGGAACCAGAAGAATAATTTGACCTGACTAAATTCTTTAGCTGGGAAGAGAAAGTGTACTAAGAATTGCGGTAAGATGATGAAACAGTTTGTGATATATTCAAGAGCTAGTATCTATAATTCAATAGTAGTTGCTGGGAAATTTCTTACCATATGAATTCCTTGAGGCTGAGACCTTTGCCTTCGGAACAATAATCCAAATCATCTTGCCATTGGTGCATGCAAGTTGCAACATCGCCTTGAGTTTGGACTAGGTAGATAAGGTCTATTTGAGCTTGAGCATCTGTTAGGCCTCATAAATAGGCTTGAATCTTATATGCACTTGATCATTTGGCAGATTCCTGCTTGCTTAAAAGGCTTAATACTGGCATTGAGTTGGGTATGCTTTTATTTCATTCAGATATAGCCTGTAGAATTTGCATGAATTATTTTAGTTTGTTTTAAGGCTAAGAAAGCAGCATAGATCATCTACTTCAAAATTGGCCATATTAATGGACTATTTGGTTTCTCATGGTATGCATTATTAGAAAGCTGTGGTAAAGGATTATCATCCTTCTAGATTGAATAATAATATTGAAGTTTATTTCTTCTTGAGGATAAAAAACAAAACTTTAGTATTATGTGACTTTGGAAAGAAGTGTTAATTTGGATCAAGTAGTTTGAAAAATGAGACCTATTGGCGGGAAGGCAGGACTTAAGTTGTGCTAATGCATTTGTCAAGCAGAAATGTAGCAATTTGCAAAAAATCATTATTCTAATGTTAAGTGCCTGGTGATAAGGTAATGGTAATGTGCTAAAAATCCTAGTTGAATGGTGTTGGATATGCGATCTTAATTATTATCAACCATCTGCATCATAATGTTGTTTTTTGATCCTTAGGAAAAACTATAATTATCTAGGTAAATACTGATATTTGTCCTCTTATGTCCTCAAGCAGTGATATTTTGAAAGGTGATGGAATCTTTCTAGATACTTGAGAGCATGTAGATATAATGAAAGTTCACATCAGTGTTCAGGACAAAAGGGTTGTCCATCTTAACGAAAAAGTCACACAAAGGTCTTTATTAGGACTGCCTAAATAATTGACACAGTGATATTGAGATACCCATTTTATGTTTCTTTAGGCTACTAAATAAATAGGCTCAGCATTTTTCAGAGTTTATTTGTAAGGTCACAGTTAGTAAAGATTCAAGAATATCTAAAGCAACCATGGTAAGTGATATTGTGATCAGAGATTGGAATAGTAATGAATAGAGATCTGCTAATAGGTCTCTTAACACCTGTTAGTTGAAGGGATACCAATGATCCAATGGGAGGCAGTCATTATCGGAAGATGAAAACAATACCAAAGAGCAATTCCTTTGTTTCATCTCTTTCTAGTTATAATTTTCTCATTTTTATTCTGAATACTACAGTTGCATTGCTGATATCTTATTGGCCTTTATTCTGTATTTGTAATCCAAGGGATTATTTGTTGTAAGAAAATCCTTAGTGGAATTTTATGAGCTTGCCCTACAAAATCATGTCTCTTTTACATAGTCATATTACATTCAACCATCTAGTTGTTTGTTTTATCAAAAACTATTGTGATTTATAAATTATCATAATCATATTATAATATTAGGATACTATGATATAATAATATAGTATTATTATAATATTATTTTATGATATTATTATTATAATATAATAATATCACTATATTTTTATAATATGAGAATGTAGCCAAGTTTAAATCCAATCACCTTCTCCACCCTTCGATCCATACAGTTTATGGATTCTAAAGATGAAAAAAGTGGAAAAGATGGGGTGGCTTTGGGATCCATATAAATTTAAGGATGGAGGAGGTGATTGGTTCCTAGACTTGATTATATTTGAATGTAGCTGAGTCTACCTCTTATAATATTATATTATTATAATAATATTATATTATCATCATCATTTTATTGGAATAATAAGTTGCATTATGGTAATAATATCATAATGATAATAATATTATATTAATAGTACTATAATATTGATATAATATAGTTATTATTCATTTATAATTATATTATATTATGAAGTACTATAATATTTATTAAAATAATATAATATTATAAGAGCTTCAAGATTATGATCTTCAAGACTAATTAAAACAGCTTTTTGACATTTGGTAAGTAGTACTTTTGGGAAAAACTCCAAATTAGAGCATCCTAAGTAGAACTTTTAACAGCTTTTGGTGGAGTCAGAAAGCACTTTTGAAAATTTTACTAGACATTATAAAATCACTCAAAAGTACTTTTAGGCTTGGGTCCTCTAAAAGCTCAGCCAAATGGGGCCTTAAACAATACTTAATTTGACTACAAATTTTTTGTTCATGAGATTTTGTAGTTGGGAATTTGGTACAACCTTCAAAAAAGAATTAAATTAGTGTTAGAGAACATATCAATGCATTGGATGTATTGTTGAAGAAGTTAGGGCTGCATTTGGTTTTCAAAAATACTTTTCATTTTCATTTTATGTTTTCATTTTTTAAAAATAGTTTTCATGTTCTGTTTTCTAATTTCTAGAAAATACATTTGATAAGTGAGAATTTCTAGTTTTGTTATAAATAATGCCTCTTAAAAGGAGAGATGAGAATTGTTTAAACTGTTTTCAGTTTTTTGTTATTTTAGAGTTGTGTTTTTTGGAAAATTACTTTTAGTTTCAATCATCAAATGCATTTTTGTAAGATTTTCTATTTTCTATGAAAATAAAAATAAAAAATAAGATTATTCTCAAAAACCAAACACACCCTAAATACTTATCATTTGATCCAATGTTGTCAAAACAACTGTCTATGCAATTGCTTAGATTTTGGCATTCTCATCCATCTTACATGGGACCCAATGGCCCAGTAGCCCCTATATGTAAGCTGATCACTTAGGCCTTGCTTGGGAGAGCTGTTAGCAGTAGAGCTTTTGTAAAACTTTTTTACATTTTGATAACTACATTTTTAATGTATCGCGGAATCTTTATATCTGTTTGGTAATCAAATTGAGGAAGTGCTTTTAGAATGAGAAGTGACAATATAGAAGATATTGCATTGTACTTTTAATTGTCTAATTGTTTGCGTTATCAAAAATTATTATTATAAATCAATTTTAGTTTATGAATAATTATAATAATATTAAGATATAATATTATACTATTATATTATGATTATTATATTATAATAATGATAATAATATAATAATATTTTATAATTAGTTAATAATAATATTATAATATATTATTAGAAAATATAATATTATTGAGGTAGACTTGACTACATTCGAATATAGTCAAGCCTAGATTTAGTCACCTCCTTCACTTTTTGATCCACACAATTCACAAATTTCAAAGATAGAAAAAGTAAAAAGGGTGGGGTGGTTCTGAGATCCTTGTTGATTTAAGGGTGAAAAAAGTAATTGGATCCTAAACTTGGTTACATCCGAATGTAGCCAAGTCTACCTCATTATTATTTTAATTAAATAATATTATGATGTTATGATATATTACTATAATAATATTATATTAACTAAAGTTTTAAATCTCATAGGATAAAGGTGTCTCGATTTTCCATCAAACAAGATATCCCACTAACCTAACCTACCCAATCGTAATGGTCTCCTGAAAGAGCATTTGAATAAGTGTCCCCATCTCTCTCCATTCTTTTCTTTATTTTTTCCTTTTTCTTTTTTATTTTCCTTATTCCTTCTTTTCTTCCATTATTTCCTTTTCTTTTCTTTTCCTTTCTTTCTTTTCTTTTTTTACTTCTTTCTTTCCTTCATTTTGTTTTCCTCCCTTCCTTTATTCCTCTTTCTTTTTTTCTTCATTTCTTTTTCTTTTTTCCTTCATTTATTCCTTTATTTATTTTCTCTTTCTTCTTCTCTTTGGATGGGTTTTAGAGTCCTACCCCTGTCCCGATTTTGTTTTCCTATAGGAATGGGATGGGTCAGCTGGGATGCCTTTTGTACTATCAAGACTTAAGATCGTGATCGTAACAATATTTTATTATAATATAATGTGAAATAATATAATATAATTATTATATTGTATTCTTATAATCATATCATAATCCTCTTATGTTATAATATTTAATGTGATAGTTTTTGTGTTTTGAACCTGTGACCTCCAATTCCAATAAAAATAACTTCTCGACAAAGATTTGAGGAGCGCCTGTAGGTAAAACCTCTAAATTATAGCTTTTGCCAAATAGACTTTTTTTAGGTGCTGGGTAGAAGTACTTTTAACAAGAAACCAATTTAAAGATTTTACTGAATACCTCATTATATCTCAGAAGTGCTTTGTGGGCTTGGGAAAGTGCTTTTGGCCTTTCCAAAAGCATTCCCAAATGGGGCCTTAGTACCTAAAGGACCCATTTAAGCCTTGGTGGCCTGGGGTGTTGGAGATCTTGTCTAGCCTATCTATTGGATTAGAGATATTGGGCAGTTAGGTGGATGGACAATATCCTTGTTTTTTTTCTATTCGATACTTGAATACCTTTTTTATCACCTGAGTTCGGCCTATTCTTATTTGCTTCTAATTTTGCATTGATTATTCATGGTTAGGTAGATTCGCATTTATTTTTCATTTTTTAGGAAAAATATGTAGCTTTTCTAGGTAACATGTCAACCAGCCCTTTAGTATACCTTTTTTCCTTATAGTTACTCTTGACTTATTTCTAAATTTCTAGTTTTTAAAAATATGATTTTTAATTAGCTTTTTTAAATTTTAACAATATGCCCTTACGTGTCTTCTTGAGCAGATGCCTTATGCCTAAGCACCATGCAGTCCCACACTTGCCTTTATATCTCATCCAACTTTTAAACCATTCACTGCATTTCAAACCACAATAACATGATTTAGTGATATTGTATGATGTGCAATTTGATACTTCTCATTGGGTGATGAGCCTTATGAGTTACAAACCTGGTCTCATTGGTGGAACCACTTGAAAAGTGCAATTCAAGTTGAACATTTAAACTTCTTCACAATAGAATTTCTCTTTCGAACAGGGTCCAGCTGTCCAAGTATTGGAAGAAATATTAAGCAGTCTCCTAGCAGTTTAGTCTAACTTCTATTAGCAGTATATTTGTTCATTGATTTCAACTTTTCTTGAAATGTAGTATCGTATTATTTTCCTTGTCAAGGTGGCTTTGGCATTGTGGGCAACAACTAATCATGCATTAAGTTGCTATGTGCCAACTATTTTTAAAACTTCTGAAAATGAAATTTGATACAGTAGTGAACACAAAGCAAACAATGCACTGAGACCCTAATCGGCCGCGTGATAATTTGACAACATATAAATGAATCATGAATCATCTAAGTTCAAAGTGCATGTTGGTTTTCTACTCTTGATGGGATTTATTTAATACTTCCAAGTACCATGTCACATCTATGTACTGACCTGATTGCTAGTAGGCACATCTAAATGGCATACATTATAGATCAATCTGATGGATGTATTTATTGGTTTTTTGATGTAATTTTTCATATTTGTTTAATTTTTATATTTTTCAAAAATTTGATCTGGAATGTAGGTAGCTGCCCTTGCACCCAAAAGTGAGCTTGATGGGGAGATGGGAGATGCCCATATGGCTCTTCAAGCAAGGCTTATGAGTCAAGCTCTTCGCAAGTTGAGCCATTCTCTATCGCTGTCACAGACTATATTGCTATTTATTAATCAGGTGATTATCAACAAATTTAGAGGTGAACTTGTTTTTCTCTCTCTTTTATGAGAATGCTGCAAGGGCTGTATAGAAATGTACAAACTACAAACTTTATCTGACTTAGTTTGGACTGCTGTTAGGTATCTGCATTTATACAGGTTCCATTAAAATGGTGTCATGTGTTAGGTTTATTGAAAGGAGATGCTAAAACTCATGTACCTCCTTTAGAGCAGGATTATCTTGCCAAAGTTCTGCATATCCATGTGTCCTCACCTAACCACAAGTACTTGCTGCTGACCCTGATTTTTTAATTGTTTTTGTCACAGTTGTATGTTGTTTTAGCATTTATCCAAATTAATCATAAAGTTGTCTAAATCTTAAATAACTTCTGGCATATTTAAAGAAGTTTTGGTGTTGGCTTAATTTGTTCAATGTGTTGCAGCTGGTGCTTTAGGATGAAACCAAGGATTCAAAACTGCCTGTGCTGGGACTGCACTGGTTAGGGGCTGGGACTCATGTATGTCTTGAATTTAGTGAACCTCGATTCCTATCATGCCATATCAAGGCGTATTGAGTCTGTACTGATCCCTTACCACCTGGCTATTGATATGTAATTTGCACTGAGTTGTTCCTATCACTGTGTCCAGGTTTACTGCCTGGCAATCAAGATGCTACCAGTGCTTGAAATTTGAATCCTTAAATGAAACAGATACTAGTGTTATTGTCTGTCTATATTGCTGGTGTTATGATTTTGCAGTCTGAATCTAGGTCTTATAGAGTGGATGCTCCTTCTTTCAGTGGAAGCATCTTATCCTAACTATGCCATGCTAGAGTCTCATAATCTTGCTGTCAGAGCCTTCATTTTTCTTGTCACCTTGAATACCTTGATTTCCTGTCCAACTTCTGTTTTCTGTTAGGTTAATCCTTCAAGGTCATGAGATATCAACTTTATAGTTGCTTTGCAACCTTCATAAGTTGCTTGATGTTATCTTAAACAATGTTAGCAATTCATTTTCTTTTTGTCTCTTTGTAAGTGGATATGGGACGCAACTCCATATATTAAAAGTCCATTCTTTTTCTACCAAAGGTGGTTGGCTGTGACAATTTCAGAGGCATCAGTTGTGCAGGCAATGGCTGTAACTGGTTACTAATGTAATAATGGTGAATAATTGCTAATTGAGCATGATACGTTGCCTTTTACAATTTATTGCTGCCATGTGATTCCATGTAATTTCAGATAACTATGATCTGTGATTTCTTGAAAGTCTGTTCATAATAGCTGTCAGTAGCTGCATATTTTAGTAGATCTCCATTTAAGATAGCTTGGATGGCAATTGCAAATAATTTACAGATGACAATTAGCTTTGGATCTTCCCACATTAACCTGACTTTTGTCAGATACTCTTTTTGTTTCCAATAAATTTTAATGCAATTGATGCAGTGGAAAACTATTGCAAAATGAGGATGATTCCTAGCTTATGTCAGGCATATGAAAATTCCCTTCAGCATTTTTAGTGAGTTAATGCCCACACATTTGCCCACTCATGGCACACGATCAACATTTGATATTGATTTCATTTTGATTTTATATTCTAAACTGCATCCAAGATTTCTGCCATCTAGAAAGTTGAGCGTTCTTTTACGTGCAGGTGCGATCAAAGCTTAGCACATTTGGAGGCTTTGGGGGACCAACTGAAGTAACATCTGGGGGCAATGCCTTGAAATTTTATGCATCTGTCCGCCTGAATATTAAAAGAGTTGGCTTGGTTAAGAAGGGTGAAGAGGTAAATGGCTACTTTATCGATAGTTGTTGATATTAATATGACAGAGGAGGTATTAATAGGCCTATTTGTTAGTGTAAATTGACTTTATTGTGAGTCAAGAGGTTTCTGTACAGAACAGTTTATAATTCCCAACTACTGCCATAAGGATTTCAATTGGTGAATCAAGGAAGGGACTTTCTTCTGAAATTAGAAACAAAAAAGTGCTGAATACGACAGTGGGAGCACCTCCTTAGCCAAACTTGGAACCTCCTCCCAGTGCAGTGGTGCCAATCAGCTGGCAGAAGTTCAGTTGTTCACCTGGATTTATTTGCTAATTTATGAATAAAAAGTTTAAATAGACATTTGAACATTTAGATTTAACATAGAAGTGCAAACATCTCTTATTTCCTCTATTAACGAAGATAGTCCTGTTTATGCATTCTTGATAGCATTTCCAGGGCAGGATGATGTGAAACAATTTTCATGTGCTGTACCTACTACTTTAATGAGACATAGCGAGTCCGATTTTAAAGCCATGAATTATGTGACCTTTAAGTAATAATTTTTTTTTCACCATATAATGCTCTGAATATTTCTCATTACACTACATATGGGTCTTTGACGCTGTCATATAAAATGCTCCCTTTTGGATGCGCTGTATTAAGATGTTGCCTAAATGAACTTAATTTGCTTTTGGCTGCTGTGGCAGTCATGACATGAATTGGTCTTTTGCAGACTGTAGGAAGCCAGGTTTTGGTGAAGATTGTGAAGAACAAACATGCCCCGCCATTCAAGACTGCTCAGTTTGAGCTTGAATTTGGAAAGGGGATAAGCCGTGACTCAGAGATAATAGAATTAGGCTGCAAACACAAGTTCATTACAAAAGGAGGTGGTGCTTTCTACAGTATGAATGGCCATAGCTTCCGTGGAAAAGATGCCATTAAGCGCTATTTTGTGGAGAATGAAGGTGCCCGGCAAGAGCTGATGATGAAGCTCAGAGAGAAATTATTGCATGAAACAGAAAAGAAACACGAGCCAGGCAATGAAGTTGGGGATGGAGATCTGGCACAAGATAATGTAACATCTGACACGACTGATGAGGAAGCGGTTGCTGCAGTTGTGGCATGATGCATCATGTGCTCAGAAGACCAGATACTGGTACCCGAGCCCATTTTAAAATCAGATGGAATATGAATTTCTTGGAACCAGAATCCAGAATGATGTCGTCTTGGAGCAAAGATTTTGTTCAGGGATGTGATGGACCACTTGCTTCTAAGTGGTCATTTGCAGTGGTGGCAAATATTGAGTCAGTGGTTCTCGGTTTTCCAAGTCACCTTGGTGCATGTTTTGTATTTATAACCAGTGGCATCCTAAAATGACATTCAATGGGCTTTTTCGATCACTTTTAGGATATGAAAGGCCTTTACAGGGCTGTATATCAAGAATTTCAAAGTCTGGTTGTTGGATGCTGCAACGTTTGCAATATGATTAGTTCATAATTATCTATCTGCTTACTTCCTCTTGATTGGTATAATGATCAACATAGCTTTTTAGCTAATTACTATTCAACATATTTGGCAATTTGACAGAGATTTTGGAATAAGCTTTGAAGTAGTTAGAAAACATGAAGGAGAACAGCTTAGCAGTAGGCATTTTCCCAGCTGTATGTTTCTGTCAGTGTCTAGTTGCTTTACAGGGGTTTCTCTTCATGTTTCGTGGGATGCAAGATATGTCCATCGTCCTTGGTTTCTATTTAGTTTAATAGAGTGGTGCTCTGTTAAAATTGTTTGACAAGTAGTTTCATGTGATTTACAGGTGTTTGAGTTGGACCTCCGCATGACAAGAATCAGTTAAGTCATGGTGACTTTTTGAGATTCGTTAGATTGCTCTTCAATTCAGTAACTAACCGTTGTCCCAGTTGAATTTGTTGAGTTCTGGGCTGTCTTGCTTCGGATTTAAGGACTGTTTTGGTTGCCTGGCTTTTGAATGTGTGATATCTTCATCTGATGAAGAACTAGAGGCAGGTTTCCCACCCTATTCTTTCTTTATTGCCTAACACCCTTTGGTGAAGAGTTGCATTTTAAACATAAGGGATGTTCTATCAAAAAAAAAAAAAAAAAAAAAAAAAAAAACATGAGGGATGTGATGTGAGATTTAAATTTCAAGATATGTCAAAATAGTGTGTATTTATATTTTTTGGTTGTGTTGGATGAATCATTCATATCCCCATAACTACTCCACCATGATATAACCGACATAATATGTTGGGTTAAAAGACAACATTTTGTGGTTACTTTTCGGTTATTTAATAAATATAAGTGGGATAAATATATGGGGATAATCCATGGCATATAAGGTGTTATTGGCTCCAACTTGCCCACGGTTTGACCGTGTTGCTGGGATCAGCAATTCTACGCTATCGTCTTGCATTTTGTAGCATGTCTTATGGATGAAGCAGGTTAAGCGTCATCGCACCCCTCGACTCATTCCCAAACTGGGAGTTAGGATTTGGTTCGGATCCGAGGCAATCCACTCCGCTCGATGTCAACACATCATCCATCCAATGGTTAGCCGATCAAGATTTTCTTATTATTCTAGGAACTAAATTCTTAATGTTCTTCTCATGCTATATGCTGCCTTCTCCTATCACCTAACACCTCGATTTCTTCCTTGCCCTTTCTTTCACCTACCACCCTGCCTCCTTGTCTACCTCGCGATTATGTATGAAACATGGACGCTTGTCAACCATGAGGCAAGATCCGGTCGAACCTTATTGTTTCTTATGAAAGCGCAAGTTTGCGTTTGACTTTACATGGCAAAATAAAAGAAACGCTTTGACTCCAAAGGAATTTAAAAAAATTTCAATTAGCCCCTCCAAGTTGACGTGTTTCAGCCATTTGTCTCCATTAGAAAATGCCAAGCATTAATCGTCATGCGATCATCGCATGACTAATTAAAAATCATGCTATTTCCAAAATGTTCTTCTTGCTCCACTCTTTTGATCCCTCCTCCACTCTTTTCATTAGACGATCTTGTCTCGTCCTTCGATGCACGGGGTCGGTGAAAAGAAAGGATCCTGAATTCCCTTTTCGATTATTAAGCAAGAGAAGAGCCATTTGGACATGTGTTTGGTGGGCAGCTTTGGTTGGCCTTCTTGAATTGAACGGGATGCAAATCAAAGTCATAGAAAGAAGGTACAGAAAAAGAAGGATTTCTAGTTTTTTTTTCTTTTCTTTTTTTGGTTGGGGCTGGTTTACTAGATTTGAATGATAAATGGATCATTAGAAAAGATTTGAACAACAGCATCAATTTTGGAGACGCTGGGGGGTATGACCATTAATGAGCCCCTTGTACTGGGGCTCGTTAGTATCGACTATGGCGTTCATGTTGATTGATTCACCTTCTACGTGTGCTCCAATCTCATATCGTGAATGCACTATGATCATCCTTATTGTCTAGGTTGGGTGAGTTAATTTTATCCAACCTTCTTACCTCTCCATTTTTGTCTTTGATTCTTGACTGCTTGCTTAAAAATTTTTGGCTCATCTATTTTTTGCATTTTTTATTGGAAGAATAAATGCAAGTAGTAGGTTCTCCTAGGATTTATCAAAGAATTGGCTTTGTTTCTTGATAATTTTATTTAATGTTTAAGACATATAGGATTTGTATTATGTTTTTAATAGCATTCTATGATTATATGAAAGATGCGATGGACCCTCCTGAGTAGCTTTTTTCTGTAATGGAATAAATTATAAATCAAGCATTAGGATCATTCTTTTTCAATAAATCACTATGATAATCTAAATGTACGCATAATATGAGAGAAGTACACTTGTTAGGAGATGATGAAATTGCATATGCACACAAACCTTTGAAAATTATCATTCCAATTACTTTAGTTCACATGCTTATTTAGTATTTTGCTCATCTTTGGATCTCCAATACCATGCGTTAAAGGAGATGCCAAGGTAAGCTTGATCGAAAAGCTCCATCTTTTCTCTTACTCTAAGGTTTTGAAGAAGTAAAATCTCTGATTATAGCACATTTTTTTCCTCTCTCTTTCTCTTCTGGCCTTTAATTATAGGAGGATTTGATTAGGTTTAATTCTCCCCAGGGGTTGCCTCTTGTTATGTATAAAGGAGGGTACTCCTCTCTTGGGTCTTAAAAGGATTCACCCACAAGATGAGGTGGCATCCTTTTCTTGGACACCCTCATCAAGTGTCTTAGATAAACTCTTAGACTAAGTATGGGATGGGGCATCGACCGTAAAGATTACTCTTTCTTATGAAAGCACATAATATGTGCTCCCTTGTAGCGTTTAAGAAGGTAGGGGCACTAATCCTTGAGGGCCACCCCCTCTATTCAAGATATGCATTACTTAGGGCATAATAATTTGTAGGGATGGCCGTTACTTGTCTTGTTTAGTGGCCTCTACTTGGATCTAATCTAAGTAGTCTAGGGTTGAACTAGATCTAATCATATTTGACCCAATCTAATTCAATTCCTATGTTTAGAATTATTCTATTATTTAATCTCCTCTCTAACTAAATTTATATTATACTTGATTTACTCTGTAAAAGAATAAGCAAATGAAATCTCATTTCAACTGGCTTGGAGATAGATGGCATGTGTTAGATGTGCTATCATATAAGTCTCTTGCTTACTAAAGAATCTTATTCCAATTAGCTTAGAGATAGGTGACATGTGTTTAGTCACGCTTCCTCTATATGATCCATCATAGGGATAGAAAGCTCATGTCATATTACTGAACCTCATAGTAAATAGGATAAAACCATTTGGTTTTCCTATCACACAAGTCATATTTTACAATTCAATCCCTCTCATTCCAATGCCTTAATATGACTCTTAAGCATGGCACTATCAGACCTTTAGCAATACGATTCATGGCCTATTAGAACCTTAGATCATGTCAAACATGCTCTTATAAAATTATTCATATAAACTATTTTTTGAAAATAATTAACTATTTATTATAATAAATTTGTAGAATAATTATTTTTAAATCCTCTCAATTACTATCTAACCTAATCAAACATGTCTAATTATATCTCTATTTTAATATGTAGACTATGTTGTTACGATAGTTTGTATATTGAATATCTTGACTTTTTTTTATATCTAAATCTAGTAAATCATTGTATTCCTTATGAGTGCAATGTCCAATCTAACTCATATCTATAAACATATTTCTACTACTTAGAAATATCCAATCATGTAATTGTTTACTTGGATAAACTTTTGGACTATTTATGGATTCTGTTCACATATTCCATATTTTATATGACTTTATAAATAGGAGACAGTTATAATTTCTCAACTATTTATTATGTTAAATATGTAAATAGTTTATAAGGACATACTCTATTTCAATACTCAATAGATGTGACAAAAAAGATTTTTAACCTTCGATTGGCCAAGAGGGTAGCCGATCACTCAATAAGGTCACTACTTTCATATGTGATTCATGAGAGGTCAATCGATGGTCTAGATTAGTGAATGAAGGTTGATAATGAGCAGATAATGGTGGATTTCTTTTGATTGCCTCATGATCGAGGACTTCTCATTCTTAGGAGTCATTAAGTTACAACTGAAGAAGATGAAAGAGAGGTATTAAAGTGGAGAAAAAATATTAATATATATGAAGTTAATTTTTTATATAAGAAATATCTAAGAGTATTATAATATTTAAGTATGAGGCCAATGAGATGGTATGAGGTATAAGCCACAGATATACTTATTTTTATTTTCATTCTATTCTTATCGTTAAGGGTAAAAATAATCTTCATTTCATTCCCGTCTCCTTTCTCATAAAAGATAAAAATATCTATTCCAAATTATGTGGAATGAAGTGGCTCTTGCTTTACGCGTTGAAATTGGCATTCCCGCAAAGATGGCACTGGCTTGGAAATTGAAATATACAAGGCTAGAACGACTCACTCTCAAGCGAGAAAAAGCTGGCTAAAGTCAAAAGTCCAATATATTTTGCGGGTCATGCAGAGTAAAGCAACCATGACGTACAATTAGATCTTCATCGGTGGTATAAATGTCAATTTCTCTGGCCACTATTTTACCTGCATAAGACTTTGATTTAGTACATCTAATTGAGCGTTGCATGACTTTTGGTCTATCCCAATCCTCGTGCTCGATATACAGCTCCGAAATTCCATTTACTCCCAAAATGTCAACATTGGTTACGGAAAGAGAGCATGCGGCCCAATCAGCCGTGCCATGGTGCTTACACTCCACTCGATCCAATGCTAGCGAATCCCGCGCCCCCACCCACAACCCCCCGCGTGAATTGCTCCAAATTGAAGTCGCAACGGTCGGCAGGCAATATTTATCGCGTTTAAGTGCTAGAGAGAGCAATCCAGCTCACGTCCACGCGCTCTCCGGCCACCGCATGGACAATATTTATCAAGAGAGTAATGGCATAACAACGCAGCGATTCCAAATCCACCCCTTTCCTCCTGGACTTCTAATGGCTCCAATGGACTACCACGTAGCATCGGTGGCCATCTCATCTCGTCTCGTCTCGTCTCGTCTCGTCCCATCAATCCCCACCGCCAGGCCCCAGCGCCGACCAACAGTACCATTAACACTGCAGTGCAAGCCATTAGCCATCGGCCATTTCTCGAAAGGACTCCCAATTCGTTAGCCAAGAGTCGAGAAGCCAATGGAAGCCATCGCCATCCTTCTCTTCGTCGCTTTCTCCTCTTTCACCGTCTCCCAATGCCAAGCGAGCAAGGGCGAGTGGATGATTCTAAAGCGGAGCATAGGAATCTCGGCCATGCACGTGGCGCTGCTTCCGAACAACAAGGTCGTGGCCTTCGACCGCACCGACTTCGGGCCTTCCAACATCTCGCTACCTCTGGGTAAATGCCGGAACGACGCCAGAGACCAGGCCATCACCCACGACTGCACCGCCCACGCCGTCGAGTTGGATCTCGCTACCTTCGCCGTGCGCCCCCTTAACGTGCTCACTGACACCTGGTGCTCCTCCGGCGCGCTGTCGCCCAACGGCACCCTCGTCCAGACGGGAGGCTTCAACGATGGCGACCACGCCGTCCGTTACTTCTCCCCTTGCAAAACCTGCGACTGGATGGAGGACTTGGACGGGCTCGCCCTGAGGAGATGGTACGCCACCAATCACGTACTCCCGGATGGAAGAGTTATAGTCATCGGTGGTCGAGGGCAGTTCAACTATGAGTTCATACCCAAGACTTCCAGCTCCGATCGCTCGGCCTTTCAGCTGCCGTTCCTTAGACAAACCAAGGATGCGGCCGAGAACAATCTCTACCCCTTCGTTCACCTCTCCACAGACGGCAATCTCTTCATCTTTGCCAACACGAGATCAATCTTACTTGATTACGTGAACCACAGAGTACTGAGGAACTTCCCGGCAATGCCTGGCGGAACCGCCCGCAACTACCCGAGCTCTGGCTCGTCCGTGCTCCTGCCACTTCTTCTCGGTCAAAGCGACTCCATCGTGAGAGCTGAGGTGATGATATGCGGTGGGGCAGCGCCGAGATCCTACTTCATGGCCGTGAAACGAGTGTTTGTTCGGGCTTCCGCGTCGTGTGGCAGGCTGGCGATCACCGAGGAGTCGCCGGTGTGGGAAATGGATGAGATGCCGATCGGGCGAGTGATGGGAGACATGGTGTTGCTGCCGACAGGGGACGTGCTCATCGTCAATGGCGCGTACAGGGGCACCGCCGGCTGGCGTTTGGGGCGGGTCCCAGTGGTCCATCCCGTTCTCTACAGAACGGGTATCGTTGGTAGCGTGGGGGACCAGACGTTTGAGATTCTAAGCCCATCGACCATCCCTCGCCTTTATCATTCCACTGCCCATCTGATACCGGACGGACGGGTCTTGGTCGGCGGAAGCAATCCAAACATCAGGTACGAGTTCACGGGGGTGCAGTTTCCGACCGAACTCAGCTTAGAAGCCTTCTCTCCGCCATACTTGGGATCTGAAAAAGAACGGGTTTCTCGGCCTGCGATCCTTGCAATAGAGCCAGGGATGGAGACAGGCCACGGGGAGAGACTGTCCATCATATTTGAGGCGAGGGAGGTGAAGGAAGAGGGGAAGGTGGTGGTGACCATGGTGGCTCCTGCATTCACCACGCACTCATTCTCCATGAACCAGAGGGTGTTGGTATTGGAGCTGGAAAGAGTGCGTCGCATTTCCGGCGGGTGCTATGTGGTGGATGGGTATGCTCCGGCG
This sequence comes from Metroxylon sagu, assembly GCA_017589505.3. NCBI lineage: Eukaryota > Viridiplantae > Streptophyta > Magnoliopsida > Arecales > Arecaceae > Metroxylon > Metroxylon sagu. The sequence continues at coordinate 647,318 of JACVBY030000580.1, read as the reverse complement.
GCCGCCGTCCTGGCCCCGCCGGGTTACTATATGGTGTTTGTGGTCCATCGAGGGGTGCCAAGCCAGGGCAAGTGGATTCACATCCAGTAGAAGCTTAATTAATGGCTATTGTTTAGATTTATTCCTGCTTTCCTTGATTGTAATTATGATTAGATGTGTTAGATTCTTGGCTCGTTTGGTTAGATAGAGTTGAAGAAGAACATGGTCATGTTATCATTACGTCTGGTATATGTACGTCAAAGATCTTCATGGTGATTTCCGTTGCAATGCCAAGAAAATGTGAATGAATTGATATTGTCGACACTTTTTTTTTTTTTTTTTAATAATTTTTTACCTCATTGTTGCGAATGGATTGGCCGAGGTCCATGAGAACACTTTGTCTGGTTCTCTTGCATGGGCAAATTCTACGTACGTTAAGGGAAAGAATCAACAGAAAAAGGTAGATCTCGACTATTTCCTACTTTCTCCCCCTTGGAGCTGGTGCAAAGATATCTTGCTTCTTTTGATGGGACCAGAGAGTGAAAGAATCTCTTATCTTAATTTCGGTAAAGAAATTGGACAAAAGGATCAAAGTATAGCATGCACGTTATGCATTTATAACTGAGGCAAGTGCACTCAGAAGGGAGCTGTGGCCTTAAAGGAACAAAACCCGTGAACTCGTCCCTCCACGCCCTAACACTGCGGGATCACCCACTGCACGGATTTCTAAGCGCTCCCAACTCAGTTGATCACCTGTTGTGCAAATATCAAAGCAAAATAGAGAATGATCAAATGATATATGGGCGCAAAGGAACAAGCGTCCTTCCTTCAAGACAAGAATACAACTCAGTCCCTAATTTTTGAAAAAAAAATATAAATTATCATGCTCGACGCGGGTCAAATTATTATATGGAGAAGAGAAATGTTATTTCCTTTGATTATAAACTTCCATTTGCCTCTCTAAATAAGTTGGCCTGCTAGCATGAATTAGCCGTATCATATTTCTTTTAAATATGACTTTTAACTTTTGAAAAAAAAAAAAAAAAGAGAAAAATCTTTAATCTGGACAAGTAGAATGCATGCATGCATATCTCGATGAAGTTTGCAGTTTGCCCCATGACCCCAATCTCGATGCTACCACCATTGGATTTAGCAAGATCAGTGGAGAGGATGGAAAACAAGGTCGCCGCCAAGGACAACCAGGGGGAAGGGAACCTACAAGGATGCATGACAGTGCAGTCCGACCAAAGGAGTAGGACGAGCCACTTTACCTTGGAAGAGTTCCATATTTCGAGCCTTCCAAATCAACTAAAGGATATAAACAATTAAAGATTGTGAGAAGGAAACCTCTTGGGATGCTGCCTTGACAAGAAGAAAGTCTCTGGCTTGTTGGATTGAGTGGAAGTTCATAATGGTGTAGTCTTGGAGCATATTCCACACTTGAGTGACCTTTTCACAATGAAAGAATAGATGGTTTACTGTCTCATTAGCAGCATGACAAGTCTGATGAGTTAGAGAGATGTTGGTGAGTCTTGGTAGTAAGAAGAGATGTTGATTGAAGTCCGCTGATGAACAATTTCTAAATGAAATGGAGGGGTCAAGTGTGAGCTTTGATTTTCCAAAGTTTCTCAATGTTGTGAACTCCCATCCCAAACTCTAAATCAATGATTTGGTTGTAGACTTCTTAGACTGATATATTAGATCTATAACTTGGTTCCTAACTAGAGGTGGCAGAAACTTGACCCGACTTGCGAATCCGATCCAAACCCATATAAAAAGTTAGGGTTAGGATTTTGTTTTTTTTTTTTGATCCGAACCCAAAATGACCTAAACCCAAAAGGGCCCAAAAATTTTAGGGTCGGGTCAGATCGAGTTATGAATAATCTAAATGACTTGAAAATGGTAGGTAAGATATACTTTCAATTTTATCGATTTTAAATTTTAGGATATTATGTAATTTTAAGAATTATCAATTAGATTGTTTACGTGGCCAATATTTTAATATTTTAAATTTTTTGATATATAATATAGTTGATGCTCATGTGACTTAATAAATAATGAAATTAAAAGTATACTTTTCTAAGTTGAGTGTTATTGAATGATCGACATTAATAGCTTCAAACATCATTGAGAAGGCGATAGAAAAGTAAAATTAAGCATAACTTTGCTTTGTTTTTATATATAGAATTAAGCATATTTCTAATATTTTTTTTTATTTTATTTTGTAATCTTATTAATAATTTGATATTAATATTTATTTAATTTTAAAAGCATACTTTTATAGATTATTGCTTAATCATATTATTTTTATATTTTATAAATTTATGATAATTATTTTTATTAGTGTTTAATCATGTTGTAATTTTGCATCTATCTGTTCTAGCATTTAGAGTAATAAATGGGTGAAAAGAAAAGAAAGAATTGAATTAATCATTGATAAATTACTTAAAAAAAAGTAAGAAAGCAGTGTATACTAAATTTTTAAAAGAAAAAAAAAAATTAAGCCAACCCGAAATAACCCATGGGTTGATCTGAACCCGACCATTTAGGGTTAGGGTTTAGCTTCACTGATTTGAACTCAAAAGTGATCCAAATCTGAAAATAATCCAAACTTGAATTGATCCGATCCGATCTGAATGCTAGCTCTATCCCTAACATAAAATATCAGGCTGATTTGAGCCAGCAATTAGTGTTATGGTAATCTCTAGTGCCACACTTGCTTGGAAACAAGAGGTAATCAAGTCATGCTTCCAGGTCTCATCCTCTGCAATGAAACAGTCATTGGTACCACAGCCTTCCAAAATATCTGTATTACATATAAGCGGCATCTTGCAATTGGGGAAGATAGAGAACCATGGATGAAAATTAGCATTTATAGAGGTACCATTACCAATAGACCATCTAAAGCCCCACTAAATGTGTTGAGATGGCATAATTCCTTCCAAATACCAAACATCCTCCTTGGTAGATGATACAGTCCAGCTGCCCTGAAACTTATACTTTGCAGAAATGATTTTTGCAAGAAGGCAATGAGGTTGAAGAATGATTCTACCTGCCACTTTAGTAAGAAGAGGAGACCACCAAACTTTCATACCGGGTATGCCCAACCCTCCATGGTTCTTAGGCTTGCAAATATTCTCCCATGAAACTGTATGGAGTGATCTTCTCTATGTAGTATGACTCGTAGAAAACCTTTGATAGTGTGGTCAAATCAATGTAAGAAATTCTGAGGGATGACAACATTGGAAATGATATGATTGGTGTAGAGTATAACACTGATTTGATTAGGATATACTTACTGATAAAAGATAAGGCTTTTCATTTCCAAGCTTTTAACTTTAATCGGTTTTGCTAGCCACCTTTAATCCAGCCATCAACAGAATCCATAACAACTCTACGCGTATCTCCAACCAGCTCTTAAACTATTACAAGCTTTTCACCATAGAGAAGTTAAGCTTCCTTATGTGAAATTTCTAATTTTCAACTTATAATCTTTCTTCCATTCCAAGTATTTTCTTAAAGGTTTATTGCGCACATGTTGTATGTTCGGTTGGTTTAACGTCGACTAATGATTGTAAACATGTACTCTAGAGCATTATTCGACCATTTTGCTTGAACTTTGCTCAATTTATGCTTACTCCTTTATTTTTGGTCTTATTCCTTTTATCTAAAATAAGTTTTATTGGGATTTATTCGTGTAGGAGATTGATAGAAAAGTCTAAAATAATAGACCCAAAATTCAGCAGGATAATTTTCAGAATATTGTTTGCTTTTTGTTCACGTTCTCTCCTCCTTATTAGATCTAAAGTCACACCCAAGCCCCATATAGCCACCAACGATTCCTCCTGTGTTGCCATTGAGACCTAACTAGAGGCACCAAGCCTTGCACCCTTCCTCTCGTTATCCCATATGCTCAAATACTTTTGTCGCTAACCGACATTCCATTGAAGAATTGCCAGCACCGAGCCAAGTTGAGTCTTCCTTGCCCGAGAGCCCTCCCTTATTTAAGAACTACAGCCATCAATTATAATACTAACTAGATGAGAAAAAAAAGTTTGAATAACTTATAACTCAATTTTATATACTATCAATTAACTTCCACTTGAGTTTTTAGGGCTACATGGTTTCGGCCTACTAACAGATTGATTGAATCAATAGCTGACTCGAGTGTGCGAAAGTTGGTGAGTAGAAGAAAATGACTATTCATGAGACAATGAGACCGGAGTCTTAGGGATGGAAAAGAAAAGTTCGAATAGCTTATAACTCAAGTTTACATGTTACCAATTTTTCACCACTAATAGATTGATTGGACCAGTAGATGGGTTGAAGCGTTACACTAGCTCCTATTATGGCAACCTTCATCACCATCCATGGCCAATACTAGTCTCCATTAGGATGTTTTTCAATTTTATTTCTTTTTCTCATAAAAAATTTTTAGCAACTTTAACAACATCCAAGTCTTAGTTTTTCTTATAAAAAATTGGTAGCAACTCTAACAACCTCCAAGTCTTAGGGACTATTTGGTTCATTATGAGGTTTCCTAAGGCTAATAACTATATGTTGGCATGATTTTATAAATCTTGATGATCCGCATACGAAATTTAAGGAAACAATATGGTTAATTGATGAAATAAATCACTATGATATGGTATTAGATTGTTGGTGTGATTTCATGAATCAATAAATCTTGATGATTCGCGTACGAAATTCAAGAAAATCATGTGATTAATTGGTAAAATAAATCATTATGATATATGCAAGGATACGGTTGATCTGTGTATGCCATTTTAAGCAATTCCATGTGAGAGAATTAAGGTGCAAGCATATATATGGTATCACCTATATTTGCAGCATGATTTATTAGGAAAGCCAATTATATGGTGGATTAATAGGGGAGTACCTGTGAAGCCTATATAAAAAAGGCCCTTCCTCCTATTGTTTTTTCCTTGTCCCATAGGTTAGAAATTAAAGAGTGGTGTAGCTCTTTGAATATTTTGAGAAATAGTGAGATTCTCTTGAAAGTATGAGAGAAAAGTAATTCTCTTAGGTATACTTGGGATCAGGGTTGTGAGGTTCTGAGTGTTAAGTGTTGTAAACACTTGTAGCCATTTTTCTTCTTATAGTGAAGATCTGCAGTAGTTCCGTGGACGTAGCCCACATTGGATGAACCACATAAATTTGTGTGTTTTTATTTTATTTGTTCTTATTTTGTTATTATTTCCACATAGTTTTATTGCTTCACTAATATGATATTTTGGAAAGATTTATTTTCTAACACTATAAAATTTAATGCTATATAAAATACGTTATATAAGGCTTAGTTTTCAAGCTTCATGATCTACTAGATTTTACAAAACTATTTTTTAAGAAAAGCACCCTAAAACGTTTCTTCTAAAGATCATTAATTTGAAATTTTATAAATCTATTTAATTAATTCTGATTACCAAACAACATCTTCAAGAGTCCACTAAAGAGATGCTTATGGAGACCAAATACAACATTGCGGTATAGACCAAAAGGTGGGTAGATAACACATGTGCTTCCCTTTAGTTTACATTACTATAAGAGAGACCATATATACTTGATTAGTGTGCCCACATGTTAGGTATGAGATCTATGCTGGTATGCATTTAGTCTCACATCAACAATGCATCGAGAAGCTTTTGAATACTTAAAGATTAAAGAATCCAAATATTATATTTTGGCCATTTTTTCCGATGAAGCCATGGGTTTTCGTGAATGGTATTAGAGTAAACTTGGCTCATGACACATGTGGATTAGGAAACACTTAAAGAGGCTTATGGTATTTGTGATTAAATTTGATTGGCTTTGTATTTAGATTTTTAGCCTTAGGGATGGTAATTCATTTTGTTGTATCATGTCGAAGCTAGAGTATAACGCTATATATATCGATATGTATGATTAATTTATCATGTTAAAAATCCCAACATGAATACGACTCGATTATAAAATAGGTAACATGACATAACATGCATAACTTGATCAATAAACAAATCATGCTTGATTGATACGATACGATTTGCTCAATAACTTACTTAACAAAAATAAATACGACTTACTTAACAACTTATTTGACATGAATAAGCATGATCCACTTAATACTAACCTGTTATTTCTTTTTTCTTAATATAAAACATATATTTTCTAACATAATACTTGACTCTATCAAAAATTCATTATAATATTAAATCAATTAAACTAAACAATCTAAGTTTCATCATTTATAAAATATTTCTTTTTATAAATAAATAAAATATAATTAATTATAAATTAATTGAATCATAACCATGTTATTTTTGAGTTAATGGACTAATACATGATGCAACACAATTATTCATATCATAATCATGATAATACGATTATGGCATTTATCCACTTAAGGTTAATCGAAATTGACTTATTTCACATTCGAGTCATGTTCGCATGTCATATCCAATATTGCCATCCTTATTTAGCCTAGCAAGGATAGTGAGAATTAAATAGAGTATGTGAAAGACATGCTAATATATAATTAATTCTATATTGACTAGACGCTGAGTAAATCTTAAATACTTATATAAAACCAAAGAGATCAAATATAACATTCCACCTAGTCTTTTTTGGTGTGATCCTAAGTTATCACATTAAAAGACTTTTTCATATAAATAAAAAGCTGAGACCAACAGATATATTATACTGTGAATCGGGTTAACTCGCTAAATATGTCATATGAACGGTTAGGCAATTATATTATGAAGGATTTATCTCTTTGTACATCGATCTTTCCAAGTAATTTTTTAAATTATCTTTTAATATATTATATATAAAAATGTATGCATATGGTAAAAATATATTATAAATGATTTTTTTATTTTTATTTTTATATGGATATATGCATGAACTCTTATTGCTTTATTTCTACCTTATTTATTGATGAACTCAATTAAGTAGACGATCACAAATTTATCAAATCATATTTGACTGAAACAAATATTAAATTCTTTCTCTCAGTCTATGGTAAATTTTGATGGTGAATACATTGCAAGGGCATCTTCTTCATCATCAGAAGGATCAGGATGGCCTATGGCATTCAACAAGTGGATCATGGATTATTGATCCAAAAGGAGTTAGATGAAAGGTTGATCACGTCTCAGTCAAATGGATAGCCGTGGTCTAATCTGTTTCAAGATTTATTTTTCAAAAAGTTAATCTGACAACCTTCAGGGTGGTGCATTTTTTCCCCCTCTCACATAAAAAAGATAAAACCAAAAGAGCACGGAAAAGCATGACTTGAGTTTCCCACCCCCATCCTTCATTGTACACTTCCATGACATGATAGGCCAGTGGTTGGATAAGACTGGTGCTGCTGCCACTGGCATAAAATTTCTCGGAAGGGGAGATACTTTTGAGAATTTCTGTTGTCTTTGTAGAGAACCAAGATGTTGTGTGAGATTGAACTATTAATTCAAGTGGAATCTACTTAACCTAATCATCAAAAGCCAGATTATAAGTGTGTATTCTTGGTGGATAGCTCCTGTGATGCAGTTGATATTTGCACTGCGGTCCATCTGTAGTCCATCATAACTGGTCTTGAGATTATAAAGGATACCATCTTTGCAAATGATGAATTGTATTGCCACATTATCAGACAAGAGATCCATAGCAAATGCTAGGGACTTCAATGTTGATGTTCCTACGCACAATAGTGTCAAATAATGGCATGAATGAGGCAGCAAATCTTGGTAGATCCAAGTTGCTTGCATTGCATGAGGGAATTGTTAACAATAAAGATTATAGGGGATAGAATGCCACTCCAAGCATCCACACCAATTCCTGAAATGAAGTCCACAAAGAAGAGATGAACTTTGAACAGGAACTAGAAGATGGTTGGTTTGGGGTTTCTATGTTGTTGGTTGATCAGATTAGGTTTGTTCTTATAGAATGGTGTACTTGTTTTGGTTCCATCTGTGCTTCTTATGTTGCTTGAGGTGGTAGGGCATAAGCCATTTTTGTACCAGTCTAAAGATTATGCATCAAATGATACGTTGAAGGAAGAGACAACCTAGGATTTAAGGGGTGCCAAAAGAAGGTACCATAAAATAGTTTTGTTAATTAGATTTACTGATATAAAAAATATTAAAGACATCTTAGGAATTAGAATTAATAGAACTAAGCCTGAATTGGTGGTTTTGGTACTGTCATGATTTTGGTTACGTTGTCAATAAATTGAGCCAATCCATTTTAAGGCATGTTTGGTTCAAGGAGGATGAAGGAATACAAATGATGACCCTTTATTTTTATTTGATGTGTTAAGTTTGTGAAACTTTATTTTCATTGTCATTTCATTTAGAATGGCAAACCCATGTTTTAGAGGATTGACATTCTATTGAATCCCCTGAGAATCACTCTCATTCCTATATGAACTCTCACTTTCCAAAATCTATCCTCGGTGAAGGTATACAAGGCATCGCTTTTCTTCTCCCTTTCTCTCTCAAGTCTTTTTTTATTATCATAAATGCTGAACCAACTCCATCACTGCCGCCATCGCCATCACTACCACTGGTAGTGCCATCGCTTGGAGAGGCGGTAAATGCGGTGCTTGAGAAAGTGTTAATGCTTAACGATCGGGATACAAAGGTTCTCTAGTTGAGATCATCGGAAAAACTTCAATGATCATTACTCAAGTTCGATCGCATGTACGCAAAACGCAATTCCCAGCTCCACCTCAAATTTGATGGAATTTTCTAGATGATTACCGTTGCCAAGATCGTTTACATCACGCCTTCAATCACTATAGGATCCTATGCCTCCCACTTTTCTTTCTTCCCTCTTTCATTCAGTACTAATAGAGGATCCTTGCCCTCACCCTCCAATCAAACAAATCCTTATCTTCCTTTTGCGACTATAGCCATCGTTTGAGGCCTTTAAGAATATTGCAAACTTTTTTTGCTTTTTTTCTAACTGCACCTATAAATATGACTTTAAACTCTCTCTCTATCTCGTAAAGGATAAGAAGGCCACCATCGTAACCAAGGGGCCAATGAAAATGTTTTAGATTGCTTGCATCATATGCTACTTTTTTTATTTATATTAAAATATGTTAAAATTTATTTTTTTTATTGTGCGAATCAAGTACAGGCAACGAAAATAGAAATGCTATTCTATTTCAATTTTTATGCAAGCCAAACATAGGTATAGAAATCGAAATAACAAATTCAATTACTCAGGAATAAAATTCAATTTCTATTTTACCCCATACCAACAAACCAAACGTGAGTACTTTAGGGGGTGGTGTGGCTTGAATTTGACACGAAACAAACTGGGACTTTGATGAGGAGCAGCACAATTGAGCCTAGCGTTGACAGCATTAAGATTTATGAAGATTAGGATAATGGATATGATAGCTCCATTTAACTCCTTCCTTTTTGCCCTTCTATATCTCTCGTGATCATATATGCTAGAAAAGTCAAAAGTTTTCTTTGGAGAGATATCTCGTCTAGTGACTGCCATATTTGCAATGCTAACATATAAGTTTCAAAATTGAGATCCATCTGATTTGATATGAAAAGAAAACATCCAAGACCAATGTATCTTGTGCAGGCGTACCATGTACTAGCTTGACTGAGGTTGCAACTTATCATTAATTCCTAGTCTTTGTCGCAAATTTTGGTTGTCTATTCTCCAAAGTTATTTGACAAAATCAACCATATGTTAGTAAGCAGAACTTGTCATTGTAGAAGAACTTAAATAAATTGTTCCATAGAATCGTACTGGTTAGCTTAGCATTTTAGACCCTTCTAATTCGTTAGTGTTGGTAATGACCTAAACATGACAACTACACGCCAGAATAAAAGCTATGGGTGCTACAATCTTAACTAATTATACATGTTCAAAATATCAAGAGTTAGGCATAAGTTTCTCTCGTTGATATATTTAAATGCATATTTAAATGTATCTTTAAACATAATTTTGTTTCAGATGTAAAATTCATTACACCAATATATTGTTATTTCAAATTGTAATTTACACCCAGCATATGGTATAAAATTAAGTTATGATCATGTAGTTTTTAATTATATGACTCCATTATAACATTGCTATGTCTTGTCTTTTGTATGCATGTGCAAAGAGAGAGAGAGAGAGAGAGAGAGAGAGAGAGAGAGAGAAAGCACACTTGACTTGGCTATATTCAAGGAAACCTCTATTCAAATCCGATCAAATTTATATTTAAAAGATGAGGATCTTATTCAAATAATTCGAGATATTGGATATAATTTACTATCTCTAAAATACCTACAAATTAAAAATTATGCAATTTGGAGGCTCTTCCCAACTTATGCATCAAGAAAATAAAAAAAAAAAATATCATTTCATGTTATTTAAATTATCTAACTTTCAATCATTTGATGCATGGATTGAGAGTTTTCAAATCATATAATTTTTGTTTTGTAAGTATTTTACAGAAAGTAGATGATATCTAATAATTTGGACAATTGATATGAGACTCTCAGCATCTAAATTTAAATTTGATTGAATCTAAGTAAAGATCTTTTTGAGTGTAATTAAGTCAAGCTTTCTCTTAATATATAAGGTCTAAGTTCATGGGTTTTAAGATTGTTAATTGTCAGGGTACATTTGGTTCATTGGTATAGGGTGAAATGGGAATCAAATTCCATTTTTAAGTGAATAGGTGAGTTATTTTAATTTTCATGCCCATGTTTGGTTTGTGTAAAAATCAGAATGCGAATAACATTTCGATTCTTATTGTTTGTATTTGGTTTATACAACAAGGAAAATATGAATCAATATATTTTTAGCATAAATGTAGAAAGCAGTAGATGGTGTAAGTAGTTTAAAGCGTCTCTGTCAACCCTCCGATTGAGATCGCAGCCTACTCCTTTGCCAGGTAGAGGGAGAGATCAAAATTGTACTTGTGGGCACAATTGAAGAGGAAGTAGAAGAAGTTGGTAATGCATTTGAAGGCCTTCATGGTGGTTAATTACAATAGTAAAGGACGATGAGGACTTGTTCAGATGGAAGGCGAGGATAAAAGTTATATGCCAACATCGAATAGAGGAGGAAATGAAGAAGAGTGAGAGACATAGATCTTATAATGACCATCTAGGAGAGATTCCAACATCCACCAGAGATTTCAGTCGAAGGTCTTCTGCCTCCCGATCACTTGGTATCGAGGCCTGCTCAAACACTATATTCACAGCCTCTTTGGATAGTGGCACCACCAGCGATAATGATGACGATAATGATGGAGTTGATCGACATCCATAATAAAAAGGGAAATAAAAGAAAGCAAAGAAAGGTGACGTCTTAAGTAGACTTTAGAGAATGGAAGTCTACATAAAAATAGAAGAAATTGCTAAAAAGATTGGATGAAATGTCAATCTAAACATGGGTTTATCATTACGAATGAGATGATAATGAGAATGAAACTTTAGGAATATGAAATGAGAATGAAAAGTTTTCTTTTTTATTCCTCCATTATCGCACCTATGAACCAAATACATCCTGCACTTTTTTTTTTTAATAAGATAATAAGATTTCATACCAATGATTTAAGTTATCCAATGCAATCTATTGATTAAATATGATTTGAAACTCTCTAAAAAAAATGACAAATTAAATAATATAAAAAAATATATTTTTTCCCCTAACTTAACACTTGGCCCAGATATATCAATGATGACGATAATGATGATGATAATGGTGGAGTTGATCGGCATCAATAATAAAAAGGAAAATAAAAGAAAGCAAAGAAAGATAACGTCTTTAAGCAGACTTTAGAGAATAGAAGTCCATCTATGTGAGAATAAAAGAAATTGCTAAAAAGATTGAATGAAATATCAATCCAAACGTGGGTTTATCATTCCGAATGAAATGATAATGAGAATGAAACTTCTTGAACATGAAATGAGAATGGAGAGTTTTCCTTTTTATTCCTTCATCACCGCACCTATGAACCAAATACATCCTTATAGTATCACACTTTTTTTTAATAAGATAACAAGATTTCATACCAATGATTTAAGTTATCCTGCAATCTATTGATTAAATATAATTTGAAGCTCTCTAAAAAAAAATATGACAAATTAAATAATACAAAAAAAAAATATTTTTTTTCCCCAACTTAACGCTTGGCCCAGATATATCAAAGCACAAGATTTCAATACTAGCGTTACACAATTTGCACTCCGCACCAAACTATGAAACCATGATACTCTGAAGGTGAGCTGAAATGCCTTTCGAGGACCATTTCTTCTCACAAGGATAATTTCTTCAACCGCCATGCTGTTGAGAGCGACAGGACCAGATATGCCATCCCGTGCTACAGTTAGAAGGACACGGTCGGATGGATACCATTTACCGAACCATGTGTCACCATTCTTGTTCTTCTTCTTATCTTATCGGTTACAGAATATATGTCAGCTAAAGAAAATCTAAGCGGTAGTACCGGTGCTCCATACCTTCTTCTTGTTTTCATTTTCTTTACTGGATTTTCAAAATTAAAGAGAACAAGGTGGAGGTAGAAGAAGAAGAAGAAGAAGAAGAAGAAGAAGAAGAGGAAATAGAAAGAGGCAGTTGGCTGCTTATAAAAAGAAAGAAAAGAAAAACATCTTAAAGTTACAAACGCAAGCCAAATCAACCACCAAACGATACAAGAAGCGATTCTATGAACGAAGTCGCGAGTGTAGGGCCGATGGGGGACCGGGGGAAGCCGCAAAGGTAAGCAAAATCTTAGTAGAACCAGAGGGAGTGCTGCCTCGGTCTCTTGCCGGGATTCGACGCTGCAGGGGCGATCTCAGGCACTGTGATCGCGTCGTCGCTCCACCGCACCCGGCCGGACGCCCTCGCCCACGGCTGGTACTGGACGGCGGCAGCGGGGACAGCGAGGAGATCTGGCGGCGGGACCTGACGAACGTGGGGGACCCAGTTGGGGAACTCCTCTGCTACGGCCTCCAGCCTGCCGCCCTCCAATTCCGCCTCCAGGAACGGCAGCAGCTCATCCACCGTCGACAGCTGCACATCAAAGAGAAAAAGAAAGAAAGAAAAAAAACTTTCTTTTCCCCTTTCTTCGCGATCTAATCCAACATAAATTAAACAGAGAGAGGGAGAGGAATTGATCACAGACCTTGGAGAAACCATCTGTCGCGATGGCGGCGGCGGCGGCGTCGTCGACGAGGAGGTCCTCGACGCACCAGCCGGGGCACATCTTGATGAGGTAGTCCGAGATGCTGCTGCCGCTGCCGCTGCTACTGTTGCTCGTCGTTGGAGGGGCCGCGGCGGTGGCAGAGGCGGTAATGCTGCTGTAGCTGCTGCATAAGACGGAATCATCCGCCGCCGCCAAGGCCTTGTCTTGATTGGTTTTGGGAAGGCTCTTGCTGTGATTATTGGCGTTCTTATCGGCCACCACCTCTTCCGCCGCCTCAGAAGAAGAGGAGGAGGAATAGATGGGGGCGGAGGAGAGCCGGACGCCGGTGAGGAGGAACCTATTGTGCTTCATGGTGAGGTGATTGGCACTGTGGATGGGGCCGTCGCAGTCCCTGCAGAGGATCGCCCGGTCCTCCTGGCAGAACACAAATCCCCGCTTCTCCTGCCATTCCCAACACTCAAAAAAATCACTCCTTTTCACCCAAAATCGCTTCTTTTCCCCAAGTTTCTCATAGATTCACGGAAACAAGAGGGACTCAAAAAAGAACACCCACAAAAAAGAAAGGGTTCAATAGAGGCAACCTGGCAGACGTCGCAGAGGGGGTGGGACTGGGGGGAAGGGGAAGAGGAGGACGGGGAAAGGAGGGAGAAGCGGCTGTGCTTTCCCGCGAGCTTGTTGGCGCGGTGGACCCGGCGGTCGCAGGGATCGCAGAGCGCCGCCTCGTCGGCGCAGCAGAACACCGCCGCCTCCTCCTTTCCACACACATCGCACAGTATCTTCATCTCTTTCTCCTCTTCTTTCACTTCTCTTTCTTAAACGGAGCTAAAAAAGAAGCACCTGGAAGAGGGTCAACGGAGCTAAAAAAGCGGAGGAAGAGGAGGAGGAGGAGGAGGAAGAGGAGGAGGAATTAATGAAGTGGGGTGCGGGGAAGAGAGCTTGGGGATGGAATAATTTAAGCACACTGGTGGGCGAGATAATGGATTAGATAAGTGATTATAGTACGCGGGAGAGCAAGCGAGGGTCGCGTGGGGGGGAGCTGAAAGCGAGATGAGGGTGGGAACTCTCTGTGAGAGAGAAAGAGAAAGAGAGAGAGAGAGAGAAAGGGAGAGAGACGCGAGTATTCTCAGAATTTATGCTCTCGAGCTGGGAGCCTGGCAGCCTATATATCTGAGATACCCTATAGCTCTTTGTTTTAGTTTTCTGATGTTCTCCTCTCACCCGAGCATCCGCTTGGTTGTATTTCGTATTCGCTTGGGTAGTAAATACGGATGATATCATGTTCTTTTTGTCCGTTTTATTTGAGATCACTGCGTTACATGGCTTGAAGTTGGAAGGATAAGGTTCTTCGTTCATAAAATTTGGCGCCTTTAGACGGTGCACAGATTACAAGAGCTGGCAGTTGCATGCAACTAAATAAAATGAAAGCATATGAAACCAAGAATTATAATTCCTCAAAAAATAAATCAAGAATTATAAGTGGCATTTTCAATTTTTTTTTTATAGTCTTTTCCTTTCCCTTGTGATTTTTAGTCTAGAAAATGTAGATAAATAAGGTGTGAATACATTGAATGCATGCATGACTAAAAGAGTCGGTAAAAAACAAAAAAAAAAAAAGGTTTAATATAAAAAATTTCTGATAAAAAATAATGTTTCTTAATAGTTTGATGTAAAAAAATTAATTTTTAATTAGAAAAAAAATATTTTTTATTAAAAAAGAATGAGCTAAAAAATTAATAGTTTGATTTGTTAAAAAAATTTAATAATCTAAAAAAATAATAATTTGATTAGCTAAATAAATAATAAAAAGAATAAAAAGGGATGAGCTAACAAAAATTAATAGATTTTTTATAAAAAAAGTTTTCATGAACAAAAAAAGAAGCAACTGAAAAGTATTAATAGTTTGATGCAAAAAAAAAATTAATTAATTAATTTTTTTTATTTAGTTAAAAAATATTTATTAACTAAAAAAATTAATAATTTGATATATATATAAAAAAAAAATTACTAAAAAAATATTAAAAAGAATCAACTAAATAAAAGAGAAAGAGGGGTGGGGGGAATATGAGGTTAAGAAAGGGCCTCGTTGCCACTGCACCAGATACCTACCTTTCCTTTGAAGGGATGGAAGAAATGTCAATTTATGAGTTGAAAAACTCTTTATATTCATTAAATGCAAGCATCCACGCGGCAAGCGAGGGAGAGAAGGTGAGAGTTGCCTTCTTTCAGCTTTAGCTTTCAGATAAAGAAAATAGATAAGTTATAATTTATGCATGCACAATAAAGAAAATACGCTAAAATTTTGTCCGTGAGTAGATGAATGAATGTTTAGTACAATATATTATTATCACTTTAAAAATTAAAAATCATTTACTGTAAAAATGATTTTGTCACCAAATATCAATAATATTCAATTGATGCTTTTATTTATTTTTTAATCTATAAATATAAAATTGAAGATAATTGTAGCATAATTGCCACAATTAATAGCTAATTAGTGACACGAATATGCCATCACAAAAAGTCTTGGCATCTGTGATAATAATATTTTATAGTAAAAATTCTCAAATTTTCACAAAAATATTACTTAAGAGATTCTACAACAGATTTTTTATTTCATTACTTATGATACATAACTAGCAACGAATTGTGTTTTGTATTAGTAAAATATTTTATTGTTGATTATCCATTTTCTTCTAGTATTACAGGTACACTAAATATAAATTCAGAATTTCTTATAGATTATTCTTTGTTCTTAGTAGTGATATTTAATCCTATCTTAATCTCCCCAAAATTTTCACTAAATTATGATTGGAATTCAAATTCGAGAAAAACTTGGGTCATGAGAAGGTTGCAATTGAGTCTAGCCTCTCTGTTGGAAGTTAGTTGAAGCTTGGTTTGTATTTAAGTTCAAATTTAGTTGTGTTTAGTTTTATTTGATTGAATTTAGATTGGAGCTAAGATAATATTTTCATAAATTTTTTAAACATACTCTTTGCTTTAATTTTTATCCTAATATTGCAGTACTTAATTTATACATTGTAATTAACTTGAAACAATCTTACAAGCTTCAATGGTAAGGAGCTATCAAATAAACCATACATATACATGTACACATACTTACATACATGCACACACATATATGTATATATACATATATATATCTACTTAATTTTTTAAGAATTTCTCTTTTCAATTTGAGTTTGGAACTCAACTGAGTTAGGACAGATTGGACGAAAATTATATTTTGAGAAGGAAATTTTTTATGACATGGTTAACAAGTCGTAATCACAAATTTTAAAATTTATCAATAAAAATATTTTCATCCTTAATTAACTTTCAATATGCAAACAAATTGCCTTAATATCAAAACTAGAAACATAGTCATGGCAGTGGATAAATGATATAGGATTTAAGGATTCTAAATCATGGGTTTGGGTTGAGCTGATTAGACCGAACCAGATTAAATTAGATAATTTAGTACGACCTAGATCCCACTCAATTTTTTAAATTAATCTTCTTTCTAACTAAGAATCATCCAAAAATTTAAAAACTAGGTCAATCTAGTACGATAGGATCATGTCATAAATTGATCAAGCTAGTTTGTAACCCTATATATGATTATATTTTCATATTTTTTATTGATATTTGATCACCACACCTCCTACGGTCTTCATTAAGTAAACATTTGGCCAAAGTTTGATTTTGGAAGGGTCTTAGTCTCCTGGATCACCTCTCACATTTCATCTCAAAAGATGGCAGCTTTTCTGACGCAAACTTAGACGCACGTGGCATGGTACCATTTCAACGGTCTATGGAGCGATGTTGCATGTTTAAAAGATGGAGAATGCGTGTGTATTTCTTACATCTAGTTTAATTTTGGACATGAGTAATTATACTTGATAAGATGCATGCAAATTCCTGGGGCTTGACATCGTTATCGGTGAGGTCTGGGGAACTGTCGTGCACCTCATCAAGGACTGTAGAGCTCTCACATGTAGCTTGTCATACTGACATTAAACTAACTTGAGCTCTTTCTGAGATTGTAAATGTTGCAGGCTTCTAAGAAATTTCTAATATTTTGCTCAAAACAGATATATCAATGATCTCTAAAATTAAATATAAATAAGAAAATAAAAGCAATTTAAAGTAGGAGTGCCTAGATCAAGGTATATGAAAGCACTGTCTTAAGAATGAGTTTCACCCTTTATAGGTTCATGGAGAGGTTGTCTCTTAACTTAAATCCATCATCCAGTACCTTTAATCATTTAGGAAAGATTGAATAGAGGAAAAAAATGATGAAAATATAGAAAAATAAAAATTTAAAAAGAAAAATTTTTCTCTCAAACCCTCCAATAGAGACTTTAAATTTGATCTTTTATATATATATATATATATATATATATATATATATATATATATATAGATTGGTTTGGCTATACTCTCATTTAAGTTAAGTTCTATATTCGATAATTCTTTTCATCCTTTAAGTCATATGAATTTTAAAGCTTTTTTTTTTTTTCTTCATCTTTTTAATTTTTGAGATTCATGATTCGCATGGATTTAAGAATGAAAAAAATGATCATATATTCAGCGCATGCACTCTCTCTTTCTCTCTCTCTCTTTATATATATATATATATATTTCGAAGCTATTCAATTTTTTTTATTTTTTTAATCTTTAAGATTCATGATTTGCATGAATTTAAGAATGAAAAGAACGGTTGAATCTGAACTTGATTATACATCCAAGGCGTATATACACTCTTTCTCTCTCTCTCTCTTTATATATATATATATATATATATTATTTGTCTGAATTTGATGTCGGTCCAGCACCGCTCCAATTAACGTAGGGGAGTGAAATCGTACAGGGAGATCCACGGTGGAGTCGTGTCATCTTAGAGGGGACCATCGTCCTCTCCCCTCTCTAATAGACATCATAGATCACTCACTTTCCAGCTCATGACTCAACACCCATGTCCATAGGTAATGTTGGTGCTTCGCAGGCCTCCGATCAAATGCCCAACACCACCTTAGCCCTCGGTTTTTTCGCCCGATGAATCACACACCGCGGCCTTGTCCAAAGCAACGGGGCTGTAGCACTCCAGAGGAACAAAATAATTTAAAATATTTATAACTTAAAATTTATTTGTTATTAATTAATTTAAATTTATTATATGGATTCTATCTACTAATAGATTACGGTATAAAAGAATGATGCTTGAAAGAAATCTTTTAAAATAAGCTGTTTGAAAGCTTCAGCTTTAGAGGGAGACTATGGTAGTAAAGCAATGAAGGGGAGAGAAGGTTATTGGTGATGATGGAAGCCATAGCAATGGTGAGCCATGATAGAAAGGGAAGAGAGGATCATTATCATGGAGTGATGTCGAGTGGTAGCCATGCGATAATGGAATGGTGATGGTGGAAGTATATAATGATAAACATGGCCATGGATGTGAAGCAGTGACGAGAGGCAGCAAATAATGGTGGCAGCGATGATAAAGGCAAGGCCATGGTTAGTGATAGAGCAGCTCAATGAGGAAAGAGGTATCTCGAGCTGAGAGTGGCAATCTCGGTGCCATGCTAGAGCGTGGTAGAGAGGATGGTGGCCGTAGTGATGGGAGGACATGGCAAGAGAGAGAGTCTCAAGGAGCATTGGCCAATAGGTGACCAACACTATGTTGGAATTGGGGCTATATTGGTTTAGGTGAAGGAAAGGCACTACGATTGGTGATGGTGTCAATTATCTCGAAGACATGGAGATATGCTGGTGGTGTAACGGTAATTATGGCCAGTGTGGCTTATAGTTTGACTCAACAGAGCCAAAACAATTAATATGATAGTGAAAATAGGTTAAACATTGGGCTTGGCTTTGATTAAGTTGACTTGACTAGATGCCGCTTTTTTGTTTTGCTTAGGTTAGGTAAATAAATATAAAGATGGCCATGCAAAATATCTTCAAATATATAGCATTTTTTTTTTAAGAATACCCAAGATTTGAGCCTAGAATTGCTGGTTGCCAAGTAAAAGAGTGTGACCACCAAGTGTTTGCTCCCATTCACACCATTCATCCATTCTTAGAAAAGGCCTATATCTAATTAAGTTTTATAATATACATATATGAAATAAAAAGAGTTAAACTCGATTACATTCGAATGTAATCAAGTGTAGGATTCGATCACTTCTCTCATCATTAGATACACACAGATCCTGAAGCTACATCATCTTTTTCATTTTTTTCATCTTTGGAATTCATAGACTATGTAGATCAAAAGATGGGAGAGATGATTGGATCTAAATTTAATTATATTCAAATGCAATTAAGTTTAGCTCTCTCTCTCTTTATATATATTAAGCAGACCATTTCTATGAGATATAGTAGCACAAGGGGAGCTTTTGGCTACTCAACTAATTTGGCTTAGTAAATAAAATGAACATCCAAGCTGAAGGTTATCAAGTTCAACCACAAAGCTGAAGCTTGGTTCCTTTCTTTAAACAAGTTTTAAATAACATATCATGGACCTATGTGCACATGTATAAGTGTCTTAATTTTGTAGACATCTGTAAGTTTTTATGTATTTGTAGTTATTATTTCCTCTGTGTGTAAGTCTTTTAACATTTTAGATAATCATTCATCATATTTATGTCTAAAAATATATTTAAATATTTATGTTTGAATTAAGAATTTTTATGAACCAATTGAAATCTAACTAGACTCCATTTTGACCTAATCCTATCCGCTGTCGCCCTTACTTTTTGTTAATAAATCGTGATTTCAGCTTGTCAAAATATAATTGATAGTCATAACTATCCTAGACTCCATTTTGACCTAATCCTATCCACTATCGTCCTTACTTTTTATCAATAAATTATGATTCCAGCTTTCCAAAATATATTTGATAGTCATAACTAATGCCCATACCTTCTAAACTCAGTGGAGTGATTAGCGGTAGCAATTTTGAAGATGACATATGAATGAATAGAACTCGAGCTTGACATAAAGTTAGCGAGTTTGGATTAAATATAAATAGGTTTAGATAAAAAAAGGAATAACTCGCAATTGACCAGATTGTTAAATGAGTCAATTTATGTATCATAACTTACAAATTCAGATATGATCGCTAAATTTGTATAACTTATCAAAGTTAATTTTATTTTTAAATTTTTAATTATTAAAATTATTATTAAATTATTTTATGAATATATATATAATTATTTTATGATTGAATTAGTGTTGAATGAATTAGATACATTATATATATTAGATGAAATAAAATTTAATTTCAAATTATATCAATTAAAAATAAATTATATATTTACGTTAATTTAAATATAATCTGATTGTTAAATGAGGTATACAGATCGTGCTATATAATTTGTATAAAATAGGGATCAAACTTGGATATAGATTCTCACATGCCTATTAGTTGGGTTGGATGTAGGCTAATGTATTTAATATTATGTTTCTGTAGACACGATTCGTCACCTTTTGTAGAGTGATTAAAAAAAAAAAAAAAAAACGAGCAATGCTGCAACTTTTATCATGAACGAGTAACGATTCTTTCCCATTAATATTTAATTGCAATTGGCTCCGGGATGGCTCCGGAATGGTCCTTGGAGCAAGCTGAACGGGGGAAAAGGACTTGATGTACGATCAATTTCGTTGGCATACTCAAAAGCGGTACAATGATGGAGCCTTTGAACATCCTTCCCCCCCCCACCCACTTTGCCATGTGGCCCAGGCTCCCATACCTCGGTGGTTCGGCAGCAACAATGCAGTGGGGGGTTCCATATCAAACACCTTCTCTCCTCCTTTATCCCAACTTTATTTCACCTCGATGAACAGGAGGCTACTCAATAATAATTTTATTCACAAAGGAAATGCGAAAGGATCGATTTCAAGCATAAAAGCTTAAAAAAAAAAGGCCGGGCCTGGTGCTATTCGTTTGGCTTGCGGTCTGATCTCCTGTTTATTTATTTAAGTCAGCAGACCCACAGATATTGATCTATTAATCCGTTGTATATAAGAAATAATAGATCGTCCTATTCGAAGCTCTCCAAGTGCTGGTGAACATTGGGTGGGATTATGTCATGGATGACCTCAATCATGGATGAATCTGAAAGATTTTTTTTTTTTTTTTTATTCTTTCATGCTGCTTTGGTTTGTTTAATTATTTTAGTATCTACTTGGATTATCAATATGAGCAAGGAATCTATCCAAAAAAAATCAGCAGCCTCCTGACAGCAGCTCTTGTACGGTACTTGTACGAGCAAGCAAAAAGATATGGACGGTTAAGAGCTGCATCGTAAACGAGGACCAGGGTTGAAATATTTTAAGGCCGAGCTTAAGAAATATCTTAGCAGCTAAAATATACGTTGGATGTCCAATCTTTCGCTCAAAATTTATTTTAATTTTTAAATATTTCATTATTATCATTAATTTATATATTTTAATAATATTATATTTTTAATATTTTATTATATAAATTTGTTAAAAATGATAGATAGCTAACGTGGTTAATAGGATGGTATAACAGCTATTTCATCAATTTTAATTGCCTTCGTATCATCAGCAATGCCTGTTTTAAAAATACGAGAAATTAAAGTATAACAACTAAAGGTGAGGATTAAAATGAATGAGTGAAAGTTTGAGGACAAAACATAGATATTATATGTAATGGGTTAGGTTCAAGTTATATCGAATATAATCCTAATTATGTTATTGCATTTTCGAATTGAATGGTAATAATTACACACCAATGATTAAAGCTATTGGATTACCTCTAAACTACTTAAACATAAAAAATCATATGATCTAAAAGCTTCTAATTAATGCAATTGGCCTAAAATTGAATGATTTAAATAATATATATTTTTAATCACTTGATGTATATAAATTTTTAATTTATATGATATTTCATGTATAAGTAATATAGAAGTAGTAAATCACATCCAATAGTTTGAATCATTGATATATAATTCATCATTGGTTAAAATTACATTAGATATAGTTTGATCCCATCCTTTTATGTATGTATACATATGTAAAAATGTTTGTGTACCTATATATATATATATATATATATATATATATATATGTATGTATATATAATCTATTTATATATGTATATTGTTATATATAAGTAGAGTGTATTTTGAATTCTATGCTTCATTTTGCTATCTAGCTTGAATAAATTTAGAGAAAAACATAATTAGGATTATTTTTTTTGAGGTATGCAGTGAAAATAAAGTCCGATGCTATTTCTCCTTTCAAACGAACATGCATATATATATTTTTATTATTTTTAAGTAAGAGAGAAAATTAAAGCTTAATTTTTTTGTAACAAAAAGTTCATTACAATCTCATAAAATATATATATATCTTGAGAATTTGCTTCTATGAGGTTAAGCGGAGATGATAAATTTGTAGCCTAGTGCTGAGACTCAAGAATTAGGATGTATTTTGGACTAGACTTTAAATTTGCAGCCTAGTGCTGAGACTCCTCAAGAATTGGGGTGTATTTTAGGGAGTTTGCTTTGTTGGACACCAGTGCTCATAGAGAGTTTTCAAGCGGCCTATCTGGCCATGAGCGAAGGGACAACGTGGACGACGAGTACAAGAAGCCTCATGATGTATCTGGATGCTGACAGATAGAGGTACTTATCATCTCAGGGAATCAGTTGTTTATAAGAAATAATTGATGGTCCTGCTAGAACTAGAACGCATCGAGTGTTGGTGAATACTAAATGGGGTTATGTTATAGATGATGATCTAATCGAGGATCTCAAAAGTCTAGGCTGAGTCTGCATAGCTCTTTTCTTTGATGTTGCTTTGGTTTGTTTAAATATTTCAGCATCTACTTGGATTATCAAATGAACGAGCAAACTTATCTAGCAAAAAAAAAATCAGCAACCTCCGTCATAACAGCTCATGCTTTGTACGGTATTCAAAAAGGTGGCTCAACTACGAGCGGCGTTGTAAACATGGGGTTGGCTTAAAATATTTTGCAGCCGATCTGAGCTTAAAATATTTTGCAGCCGATATGAGCTTAAGAAATATCTTGGCCAAAATGTGCTTTGGTCCCTCACTTTTGATCAAAATTTATTTTGATCCTTCCGCTTTCAATTATTATAATTTAATTTTTTATATTTTAAAAATATTAGACTCCTAACATCTCATTATATGGGAGTAAATAGAATTGATCAAATAGTTAACATGTCACTCAACACATGAATTATTTGAGAAGATGATACATCAGATATTTCATTAATTATAATTGACTATGCAGCAAAATATTTGAAATGCAACATTTTTTGTACACAAGGAACTAAACTTGAATAATTGAAAGTTTACCAAAATAAATTTTGAGTGAAAGTTTGAGAACCCAAGGTATATGTTTACCTATCGTATTTGTGTTTAGCTTATCACACACACAACACATAGATTATATATGATAGGCCAGGTTCAAGTTATATCAAATATAACTCTAATTATGTGATATCATTTTTGAATTAAATAATAAAGATTACACACCGATGATTTGAGCTAATGGATTACTTCTAAATTGCTTAAACATAAAAAATAATATGATTTAGAGGCTTCTAACTCATATAACAAGTCAAAAATTGAACAATTTAAATAACATATATTTTTGATAACTTGATGTAAACGCTAGAAATCTTTAATTCACATGATTTTATATGTATAAGCAATTTAAAGATAATAGATTACATCCAATATTTTGAATTATTGATATGAAATTTATCATTGATTAAAGTTAGATTAGGTATGACTTGATTCTGTCCTTTATCCATGTATACGTCTGTATAAATAAAAAAATATATAATATATATATATTTATATATGCAAATATGTAATCTATTTGTATATGTATATTGTTATATGTAAGTGGATTATCTCTTGAATTCTGCTATCCATCTTGCTTCATGATCCAACTCCAATAAATTTGGAAAAAAAAATAATTATAATTGAGAACTTTTTTTGAGGTATATGAGGAAGCGGAGATGGATCTATCTTGTTTTTACACACATACGTTCATGTATGCATACATACATACATACATACATATATATATATATATATTATATTTTTTATTCTTAAAATTGATGAACCGTGAAGATCAGATCCAAGCTTGACTACATCTTTATTTATATATGTATACATATATGTATACATACATATATATATATATATATATATATATATATATATATATATATATATATACATATATACACACATATATATATGTATGTATATATGTATATATATATATATATATATATATATATATGTATACATATATACATATGTATATATATATACATATATATACATATATACATACATATATACATATGTATATATATATACATATATATACATATATACATACATATATATATATACATATATATATATATATATATATATATATGTATACATATATGTATACATACATATATATATATATATATATATATATATATATATATATATATATATTTATCAAGAGAGAGAATTGGGGTGTATTTTGGACTAGGCTTTTGTGATAGCATCATCTAAGTGCAACTAAAGGTAGGATCATCATATCGGTCCTCAGTAGTGCTTGCTGTTGCTTTACTCCCGTGTTTTTTTTCCCCCTCTTTTCTGCTTTATTGGATTCTAGTGCTCATAGAAACAGTCTTTAAGCTCTCCAACTAGCCACAAGCTGAACGAAGAAAAGGGACATTGTCGTCAAAAGCGATGCGTAAACCATAATCAAGTACAGGCAGGATCCTGAGTGTTTTGATTTTGTAGCTGAATGCTTTAACAATCAGAGAAACTCATCTCCTTCTTCCCCTGTTGTTTCACGTGTGGAGGTTGCTATTGGAGGCCTAAAGTTAGTGATTTCCACCCCAGGATGGATGTCCTCAATTAATATCATTTTATATTGAATCCTTTTACCCATAACAGCACCTACCACAGCTTCTCTCTTCTTTTATTTCCCTTCAAAGCAGGCCATCATCAAATTGGTCCTCAGACCAACCCAACTGTTAGTAAACCCTATAGGGCCCAGCCAAACAGTTTCATGCAGTGGACTGTTTGGCAGTCCCAACCATTCTCCACAAGTCCTCCAATAAATTTCTACAGCTTAATTCCTCTCCGCATTTTGTATCCAGAACTTCAAATTTGAGTTGATTCTCAGATGTGAGGATTTGCCTTGAATTCCCACAACTAAACAAAAACCATTCTTGGAGTCCTATGGTTTTTGGAGAGTGTTTAAATTCTTTAGCATAAATGAAAGGACATCTTCAGTTTACTTGGAATGGTTCATGATCCAAAAGCAAGGAGTGGGGCTTAAAACTTATGGTTGAACAGTGTGCTGCAGCTGATTTGTCCTCACCAAAAGTAGATCCTCTTTGGTAACTTATGATGATTTGTTTGCTGAATTTATGCTTTACATGTGTATGCTGCACCAACCATTTACCAACACTAAATTTCAGCAACTTGGATTGGTAGAATAATATTCATGTGTCATCCATGCATCTATATGAGTTTCTAAAAAATTAGGATGCGTTTTGGTTTTTGAAAACTGTTCTATTTTTTATTTTTAGTTTTATAAAAAATAAAAAATACTTGTGAAAACACATTTGGTGAATAAAAATGAAAATAACTTTTAAAAAAATATAACTTAAAAAGAGTAAAAAAAACTAAAGAAAAATGTTTTCACTATTTGTTATGAAAAGAAAGAAGAAAATGAAAAACAAAAGACCTATTTGGTATCATTTTTATTTTTTATTTTTATTTTTAAAAGTAGAAATATGAAATCCAGTGTTAAAAAAAATGTTTGGTTACATTTTTTTTTTTAATTTTTAAAAATAACTTTCATTATTTAAAAAAAATGAAGTAAAATTTCTTCACTTCCACTATTTTTCAAGTAACTTTTTTTTGGAAATGAAAGTAATAATATATAATAATTAAATATATAATATATAATTATCAATGTTATGTAAATAGTAACAAATATTATACTATTAATAATTATATATTATTTATATTACATTAATAATATTTATATTATTATATTAAGATATAATTAATATTATATGATAATATAATATATATTATCATATATTATAATATTAATTATTATTATAAAATAATATATTATAATATAATTATACTCATATATAGCTAAGATCGGATCTCAAAGGTGAAAAGGATAGAAAAGGTGGGGTAATTTTGAGATTCGTGTGGATCTAAAGATGAAAAAGATGATCATATTCAGAGCTTGGCTACACATGAGTGCAGTCAAGTCCAACTCATTATAATATCATATATTATGATATTAAATATAAAATTATATTTGTAGAATACATTATGTTATAGTTAGTTGAAATAAAATTGTACGAAATAACATTAGCTATCAAAAAGTTTTTATAGTCAAAAATATTTTAAAAAATAAAAACAAAATTTTTGTTTCTAATTTTTTTAAATAAAGTAATAGTGATGCCAAACATGCCCAAAGACTAGAGAAATTAAAAACATAGAAGTTAATTATATTCTCTTAATTTTTTTTACTTTTTTAAAAAGATATTATTTATAATGAAAATAAAAAAAGAAAATAAATTTTATTTTTACTTATCAAAAGTATTTTTTAGAGATCAAAAAATAGAAAATAAAAATTATTTTTAAAAATAAAAATAAAAAATAAAAATGAAAAACGTTCTTAACAACTAAGCATAGCCTAAATTTCAAGTAGAGTATTTCACATTTTAATTTTGGGATTATTATATTGTTTTGCATTAGTAGTAAGATTGCATTACATAAAGTTGCAATTTCATGACATGTTCACATTGCACATCAGGGTTCCTTAGTTTTATTCGATAAGGGTTTGTCATTTGTAATCAAATGTTCAGGCACCCGAAGCCCAAGCCATAGAATGGATGGCTGCTTTTGTGCACAAACAGCAAAGAGCAACAAAGCCATGTCACAAACAAGCTTACCATGCATTGTAAGGATGCAGGTAACACTCCTCTTATCCAACAAATACACAAATTAAAAATGTGCAGTCACTACATCTTACATAGCTCTTCAACTTATTTACATTGTGCTTATGCCTATTGAAAGAATTTCACTAAAAACCTTTTCAGCTTAAGTGCCAGTAGGAGAGACAAAGTTTTAAAAACTGACTCATGCAAAATCTTACAATGATGAGATGTAAAGTCTATATTAAAAGTGGTGTTTTATAAGCAGCTCTTTAGAAGATTGGACTAGTTTTATAACTTCCAATCTCCATACATATTTACCAGTCCAGTGTACACATTTATCCATCTATGGTGCACACTTATCTATCCGCAGTACATCCTATCAATGTATATAAATGATCATATATTCATTATATGTATATATATATATATAGTTATTCTATTAATGTACATACTTATTTGCTCATCGTACATACTTTGTAAGATCGAAAGTTAAAAGAAAGTAATGTAGGAATTTTTTCTTAAAGTGCGGTCCATATAAAAGATAGCTAGCCTACATTGACCTATCATCTTGCTGTATGTCAGAATGAATTCTTGCAACAAAGCTGAAATAGTTCCATATAAAGATAGTAGAGAAGTGTAGAGAAGAAAAACACATCAAGATTACAAATGCATCTAAAGAGTGACGAGTATTAGTTATTTAATATTTGGCCCATATTTAATTTCTAAACAACAAATATTTAGGAGATTTCATGGATAAAAGGTAAAATAGAATTAAACATGATCCTAAGATTACATTCGATGTGGTAAGAGATGACTTGGCATGTTAACATAATATGAGTTGAGCTATAAGGCTTACATTCAATGATGGCCGCATGTGGTAAATGAAATTGTGATAACTTATTAGATTAACACATGCGTCCTCTTAGTGAAAGAAGTCCCAATCAAAGAGATTTCTATTCATAATGCCTTCTTGAGGTGCTGACTAATTTTAATAAAAATTTATCATCCTATTTCAAAGAAATTTTATGCTTAATCTGATAGAGACTCCATCAAAAGTGCCACCACCAAAGGTACTACATTATTCAAAAATTTAAGTTCATTCGAGCAGTCCACCAATGAGCGATCCAATTTCTAGAGAAATCTTTCAAATGCCTATAAAAATAGTCCCAAACCTTTTTGATAAATAAGATCCAATTCTAAGCTTCAAAGCCCTAGAGAGCTTACATGGGGAAACAAAAGTTTTGATTACATGACTAAAATAATTCAAAGAACATGAAGTATTGTTTTATGAAGTTGTACTCATAAACATCCATTAGTCAAAGTAATGATATAAGTAGGATGTGTGTTTTTATAACTAACCATGTGATATTCTCGAGCACATTCTTCACAAAGTCTCAAAGATAACTTAACGATTCTAAATGACAATGCCATAAAGTGAGAACTTTGCTTAGGTTGGCATCTCAGCATCACCTGTCATGTATCACAATCTATTCACTGATTAAGGGTTCAGCCATAAAAGTGTGCATGTTGCTTTGCATATGCCAGTTCATACCTTTATTGAAATCAATGTTGTCTATTTTTCGTTGCATCACACAGCTGTCACCTTTCGACAGAGATAAGGACAAAAACAAGCCAAAAGTTATCTTATGACCTTATTGTAGAAGTGTGAGTAACAATCAACAAAAAGTTAAAAAAAAAAAAAAAAAAAATTTTAAAAAAACTTGGAAAGTTTTTCCTCTACTTGTTTTCTACCCATTTTCTACTAATCATATACTTCTCAATTTCAAGCCTGGTAATTGGAATTAAAGATTTTGGGAACAGGATTGTATATTGGGAAAAAAATTGGTAAGTTTTCTTGTTTGGTTGTTCACATTATGATGTTCCAAGATTTTGTGTGGCTTAAAAAAATCATAAGCTTCAATAATTTTCAAGAGAA
This sequence comes from Metroxylon sagu, assembly GCA_017589505.3. NCBI lineage: Eukaryota > Viridiplantae > Streptophyta > Magnoliopsida > Arecales > Arecaceae > Metroxylon > Metroxylon sagu. The sequence goes on along the minus strand of JACVBY030000580.1, from coordinate 618,244 downwards.
TCTTCTTATTTTTCACATGAAGAATACAAGTAGTCATATAATGTTTTTCTCAATTGAAAAGAGCTATGACAATTGTTGTGGCCCAACAATGGGTGATAACCAAATTCAAGTCCATATCACTTTTGCAATTAGTTAGCATTGTTGTTGTCTTGTTTAAAATAGGTCATAAAATGGTGGTATCAGGATCATAAGATCTTTTTCTTTCCTTAAACTTTTTCTAGTAACCCTTCCATCACCACAATGTGGAATTTTCATTCAAGAACATGAGGACAGCAAACAATGGATTGAGCCATGGCTCAGACATTAAAGGTCAGACATTAAAGGGATCAATAAGTCCTTCCACCTTGGATGCAAGATGCATGCTTTGATGAGAGCATGATGCATCCAAGGTTTGTGGGTGGCCAAAATGGAGAACAAATCTATTTAATTTTGATTTTTTAATGTAATATTATTTTTTTGAGTAAAAATTATTTTGATTTATTTGTAATTTTTATTTGGTTTATGTTAGTTTATAATTTAGTTTACCAGATCCGAAGCCTTAATGCATAGCTAAATAAGTCAAGGTATTGTAGGAGTACCATTCACAAGGATACTATTCCTGCTAAAGAAAATGAAAGTGAAAAGTTATAAAATTAGCTTCTTTTGATCGAAATTTTAAGACGTAAAAGTTTTTCTATTACCATGTTTGGTTGTATCTGTGAATAAAGATTATTTAATATCTTGTTAATCCTAATGCATTAGTTTCTTTTTCATTCTCTAAATAATTTTTATCTTTAATCTCTGTTAACCTACCATGTTAACAATTCGAAGGGTAAGAGAAGAAAAATTATCTCCTTATAAAAATTAGCCTTGTACCAAACATCTGAAAAGAAAGATAAAAATTATACGAGTAACTTTTCACGCCCCTTTTAACTTAGTATCAAATGCGCTGTTAATAATAATTAGGTGCTTTTAATGGTAGTTTGGGAATTTTCGATTGTGTTAGGGTTTTCTATATTGTTATAAATAGGTGTGTAGAACCCATGTAGTGCAGTCTTGGAATGGTTACAAAGTTTATGCTGGATTGAAAGTAGGCCAAAGACCCTTATCTCCTTGGCTTTCTTTCTTCGTGATCTTCTCCTTATTCTTTCTTTCAATCAATTATATTCTCTTATCAATAGAAGATGAACTTGATTAAAAGGTAGGAATCAAATTTCATATCAGGGTTCAGCTATCATACCTATTTATCATTTTTTTATAAAAAAAATAGAGTTCCAAACTCAACCATTCAATCTTATCATAAAATATTTATTTATCTTTGAAGTTACCATTATTTACGGCATCATCCACAAACAACCTAAAACATTATAGAATTTGCCTATCAAAAATAAACCAGTGGGATCTTCTACTAATGTTATGACATGCATCAACATATTAGAGCCATCATTTGATCACTATCTATCACAATGGACGTGGTTGGCCTCTTGGAGACATTCAACCAACAAATTTCCTCAAGCATGATGCTTCCTTTACCATTCCTTAGTTGCCATTGGAACATCACTGAATTTAGTGAAGTTAAATCGGCTCGTAACACTAAATTACCATGAACGAGAATTTTGAGATGAGTAATCACAGAACCTGTAGCTTCTCTACCATCATCCATGTCACCTGGTAAAATGGTCAGCCTCAAAAGTATCTATCACAGTGCCCTTGATGCTCGTTCTTTCACAGACCAAATAAAAGCTAGCTAACTCCATTTATTTCCAGATCAAAGCATACCAATTGCTCATTTCTGAGCTTATCATCTATCTAGTAAAAAAATTGATATGTTACTTCTGATTAAAACTTAAATTGGAGTATGCATTTGGTAAGCATTAGGTCATGCTCAAAAATTGTAATGTGCTGGGAGTACCCAATTTTTTTTTTTTTTTGTTCTTGTTGGAAATTTCTACATATACTTCACTTATGGTATCACAATCCATGTTTTCTTTGTAGAAATTTTGAAGGATCATACATATGGAATTTAGAATACTAAATAACAATAAAATAAAATTTATTATTGTACTTATTTGCATCATAATTTATGCAAGAGCTACAGCGCTCATTAGTAATGTCAGGATTAGACCTTTCTTTTCTTATTCTTCCTATAAATGGTATTCTTAATGAAAAAAACTGATCGCAAAAATATGAGGAGAAAAGAGGGAACCTAACTTATTTAAAATAAAATCCTAATAGGCTCTCCTATTATGAGACACTATTGGGCTTTAGGCCTACACAAACCACTAACCACATCACCTCAATTGAGGCATGTTTAAGTCCCAACCATATGGATCATAAATATACTAATAGTGGACTTATTTCGCTTGTATCATTAGACCTAATTTGTTTAGCTAGTTTTGTAAAATTAATATCACTAACAATTAATAATAGCCCACATATAAAAAATTTCCAACATTCTCTCACTTGTGCAATATTAAGTATAGTTAATTAAGTTTTAAAAATATTTATTTATTTAAAAACAACTCTCAAATTGAACAACTAAACTTTAATGTTGTCACAAATTTTAAAAATATTTGATCATTTGACATAACAGTTCAGAAAATAATCTGAACCCATGAAAACTACCAACACTAAATCATAGCAACCGTTATGCTCCTTATGATATAGGACCACTCTATAATTACAAGTGCTAATAACCTTTACTAATATAAATCATGATGTGATAGTGTGGAAAGAAAATAGCACAATACTTATGATTCCATAAGTACTATTTTCACTATCGGCCCACCAAATGATTTCTTATCAAACTTTATGCTTCAATCGAAGCTAGAGAAATCCCATGCGTATATACCTTCTCAGGTTACAAAATATCAACATTGCATTCACTTCCTAGGTCTTGAATTTAATAAGTAATTATTTGATTGTATGCATATATTCTATAAGCTGAGAGTTAAATTAAATCATAAACTTTAAGCAAGCAAAAAAAAAAAAAAAAAAACACGTACTACTTTTAAACTCTCAAAATACAAAATAATTTGCAATCAAACCAAATATCAAAATATGATATAAATTCTAAAAGAAAGCTATAATAATGCATAAAAGAAAACAATGGTAATTATCAGTCAGACTAACCTCAAACTGGACCTTGATCCCAATAGGCTTGGTCCATGATCAGCCCATGACCTAAGACTGGTTCCAAATCAAGTCTTGGCCCAATAAAATCAAATCAATTCTTGGCCTGCATTTGCTTTGGCCCAAAAAGAGCCTACGACCCAAGAGCAGGTCCAATAAAACCTTGTTTCAAAAATGAAAGGTGGCCCAAGTTCAAGTGGAGGCCCAAACCAAGTCATGACCCATTGAAATAGATATTCCACATCATTATTAATATGAAAGTTAAAGCATGAAATTATAATCGAAAATAATGGACTATATTCCTCCACATATCAGCTTCGATTGTGACCCAGACTACTGCTATGCCCGAGGCAAAACCATGCCTCAGGCAAAAAAGCCGTGACCCAAGCTTGTGCCCAATGGTCCAAATCTAAATTATACCCAAAGTTATCTGTGGCATAGGCTCATGGTCCCGATATAAATAATGGTTTGATTTAACCAGCCCGGTTGGATCTCACATTCATTTATATTAATAGTTTTGGGCATTTTGAATTCCATATCGAATTTATCGGCATGATCAAGTGTAACGCTCCAATCCCATTTATTGATCTAATTAAGACATTAGCGGACCACATTAGCGGACCGAAACTACATGCTCGAGTCGGATCAAGGATGGCTCCATCCCATAGATAGCCCTCATGCTTACTAACTTTTGCACTGATACCATTTGATCCAATTAATTTGTTAGCATGCAAAAATTACATAATTTAAAAATTTAAATAAAAATTAATTAGTAGAAAATGAAGTTGTTGAGTATAAGTACGAGGCGTATTTCTTTTCATTCAACGTGGAATGGGGGTATTAATCAAATCAATCCTTCTGCAACGCATATCAATCTAACTCATCGCTGCTTGCTTTTAAAATCAGGATGCCACTTCTCTAGCGTTTAAAGAACGATTCCACTTAATTAGTGTTTAGAGAACGATTTCACTGCTATCAAAAAAAAAAAAGGACGACTTCATAATTTCTGCAACAGCCACCTAGCGAAGTCCAATGCTTGAAACTGACGGAAATCCACCCGTCCCTCGCGGTCCAGATCGGCCGAGCAGAAGGCCAGGCTTAGCTGGCACCACCTGGAGAGGTAGGCATTCTATATTCATTGTTTTTAACTCCCCCTTCCCCCAACATGAGCCTTGACGGAGGTCAATGGAGATCCAGCCCAATTGGGTATGGTCAACCCCGCGCTTGCGCCAGGGGAAAAGGAGAGACCCGTGGTCCCATGCAACTCCTGTTCCTTTCTTTTTTTTTTTTTTTTATCGATTTGAATACCTAAGTGGAACTCCTCTTCCAACTCGAGGTTGGCAGCAGTAAGTTTTCGAGAGGTGGCATGTACTATTTTACCTCACCGACCAACACGGGATTCAGGACCTTTGGACGGTGTCTCCGGTGGCATTTTTCAGACTTCTCAGCCAAATAGTACATCATTGAAGGCTAAAGAAAAGGTTGGAAAGGATAAAGAAGTAAAAGAAAGCGTCGTCGTTATGGTCAAAGAGGTCGAAGATGCCGCGGAGGCGGTCGGTGCTGAGGCTGGGACTACGGAGACGGAAAGAAGGGGACAGCACAGGAGGAGTTTGGATGATTCATCGCCGGAGAAACAGGCCGTTTCCGATAGAAGCAGTGACGACAGCTGCGAACAAAAAAAAGGCCTAATCGACCGAACCATGGGGCAAGGATTTGGTCTATAATCCCAAAACAAGGCAAGCGGAAGATCGGGGAAGATGACCGATTTTTTTTTTTTTTGATTAAAAATTATTAAATCTAATCCATATTAGGAAGAAACAAATCCCATTCAAATTAATATAGGGCAATGAAAAAAGAAAAACATGAACCAGCTTTCCAACCAAATTTTCTCATATTTACATTGTGACCTAAAAAATAAGTAGGCAGAGGTGTTAAACCGCCGTTTCAAACCTACCGGCACAGGCGTTAGGCTTGGTATGAGACAGGCCATGCTGAGCCACCGGCGAAGGCCCACCGGCCATGTAGCCATGGCAGCTCGTTACTAGATCCAAATACTAATGGGTTGGCTCGTTAGGCACATCAGGCCTAGCACATCAGGTTGTTACACGGGTTGACAGTCAAAAGCGGTTAGTTTTCAATGGTATTCTGATTTTATAGTCAAGAAAACCTATTTATTCTTTCTAATGGCCATAAACAGCTAGTTTCTAAAGTTATCTCTAAAGCTCTCCTAAAATCTTTAAAGCTCTCGTAAGTTCTTCTTATTTTCCTATAAGTCTTCCAAATTTTCTTAAGCTATCTTGATTTTTCTCTGATTTTTAGTTAGCTGTCCTAATCTCTCTTTATTATCTACTCTTACTGTCTATCCTCTATAATCGACAATATCTGGTGTTGATAGCTCTCACTCTGTGACCAAGGGTTTGAGTTTAATGTCGCCATAATAGATTATGGGGCACATTAGTCATAAATTAAACCCAGTATCCCTAAGCCTACTGATGCCATTAGTGCCACATTAATGACAATTAGATATAGAGTTAGACCCAGGATATCTGAAGTCTTGGCTGTACTTTAACATCGAAGATATTGTCGGCAAGAGGCTTCGTTCAGTTTGTAAAGTCTTCATAAAGGAATACAATTAGGACACTTTTGGGGAAACCAGTTATCTGACTCGACACTGGAAGAAACATGAGAGTTTAACACCTAAGGCCACTTAATCTTAGATTAAAATTAGCTAGGAAGGTGAGTTAGAAAAAAATTATTATTCTTAAAAATTAAATAGAAAAGAATTATCAAAATTTATTATATGTAGTGAAATATCCTTTTCGTTTATCGAAAATTTAAGATTTAAAAGTTATATAAAAAATGCTTTAAATCCTATATATAAAAAAAATTCTTAAAATACCCACTAAATCTGGTTGTTTTAATGATTATAAAGAAAATATAATTTCTATTTTAAAAATTTTGATGGTAGAATAGCATTTACGCTTGATATTTGGATAAGTGTAGTTGAATTATCTTATATTTGTATTACTATTTATTTTATTGATTGCAACTGGGTATTATACAAAAGAATTTTTAGTTTTAAATTAATTGAACACCCATATACCGCCATCACCATTCATGCTCATATCATGCAAATGGTGCATGAGTACCACATACATAATAAAATTTTTTCAATTACTTTAGATAATGTATTTAATAATAATGTTGTTGCTGAATTACTTAAACCGTATCTGCATTCCATCTTTATATGATATGATATGATATGATATTATATTATATGTGTTATAGTAATATAATACCAATATAACATGGATAATTTTTATATTTTATTATTAGTAATCTTAGATTTCTATATCATACTAAAGATAGAGATGTTAGGTTATCCATGATCCTTGATCACTGTGATTATATCAAGCACGGTGATCTTTGATCTTTGGGATTTAAATCACCTCAGGATTAGGATCATCAGATTCAAGATTATCAGGATAATTTCAAAATGATTACCAAATGCCACCAAAGTCTCATCTATATGCATTTTGAACTTGTATAAAAATCATTGGAAGTGCCAAACATTACATAAATAATTTGTTTTGAAGTTTCGTTTGCATTTGAATATTTTCATGAAGAAGCAAGAATTGTGCACAATGCATTTGAAAATCAGGTTTTAAAAAATAAAAAAATAAGTTTTTTTATGTGCGTTCTTTGAAAGACGTTCATCCATGCAATCAAGTACAATCTTCATCATATGGACAGGTTACATAATACAAATAAAGATTTCTCTAGTAGAGGTCCCCTTTGACAGACTATATTGCATATATTGGAAAGCACATCCCCGGGAAGTCAAGAAAAATAGTATTTCAAAAATTTTCAGCAAAATAAAAAATTCTAAAGGCTCTTTTGGATTGCTGTTGAAATTAAAATTAGAATTAAAATTAAAATCACTTATTTCCTTCATCTATTTTGATTCATACAGTAATCAAAATCAAAATCTAATGGTTCATATTATTATTATTTGGTTCACCTAAACCTCAAAATCGGAATCAATCCGAATTTTTAATTTTTCTAGTAGGTCAAAAACTTGAAGATTTAATTATTTTTAAAATATTTTTATATATAATAAATTTAATATTTATTTTATTTTATAAATAAATAAACATAGAAATGAATAAATAAAGGAAGGTTATAATAAATCATACATCCTTGAGACCTAAAGAGCTAGAGTGCCGAAAAAAAAGAAAAAGGAGAGACCTCTCAAAGTTTTCTTAGTTTTTTTAAATATGCCATTATAATATATACTTAGTAAGAGAATCGTTCTTAAACGTTTTCTATCATTCATTGCTTATTCTTCGTTATTCATTATCTGTATTACAGAGAAAGAGGAAGAGCTCATAATTGATGATAATGCTTTGATAAAAGAAGTTGCAAATGGAAGAAGAAAGTAGGATCGAGTGAGAAGAGGAGAGAAGAGCTTAGGATTGATGATAATACTATGATAAAAGGGGTCATGGATGAGAAAAGGAAGTGGAGCTGGGTGAGAAGAGGAGAGAGAAGGGGGCGCAATAAAAATGGTTACACGCAAGAAGAATAAGAATGGCTATGGCATTGAAATGAAAACAGTAATCTTGAACAAAAGTTTAAATTTCTAATCTATTCTAAATTATGATTTTAATTTAAGATAAAATTAGAATTGAACTCCAATTGCATCTAAATAAACACTAGGAAAATAGCGATTTGGTCCTCATTTCAAAGTTCAACATTTACGAACCAAACAATCTCTAAAGAGACAAATTACGTGGAATATGCTCAAGCTATTGGTAAATAGACTGAAGCTTTTTTTTTTTTTTTTTTTTTTTTTAATTTTTACCTCAACCAATTGGTTGTAAGCAGAATGCTTTGCGGCCAACCGCACCATAGCAGATAATATCATCATGGCATAGCAAGTGGCTCCCGCCACGGAGTTTGATCAGCATGGCTAACCCTTTAGTTGCTAAGCATGAGAGGAGCGTCCTCGCGGTGAAAGCTCCTCTCATCTACCACCCACCACACCAAAATTCGATTGAGTTGCAACCTGGGCACGAAGGTACATGGGGTCTTACCGCTTTGATAGAAGTTTTTGGACCTATAACGGCACAATGTCGTCTGTCCCTAAATGGCCAAGTTGGAAGGAGGCATGGCACTTAATCTGTTGGCCCACAGATTAAATATTTTGTTCCGAGATTATAGTGGGACGACTCTCTACGCAACACTGTCTGTTCTCTCTTGGACTTTTCCCTGGTGATGTTTGTCCCCCCATGTCGATTGGGTCCTGAGTCTGTCGACCATTAACTTACTTAATCCACGTAGAGAGGCCATGTTGGTTTGGGAGCAATAAGATGGATATTGGAGTGAAATTTACCCTTTGTCGAAGTGACCAGACGCAAGGGGAATGATTGACTGCTTGGAATGCTAATAATCTGGGACCATTTGTTGATCTTCTTTGGCAGTTGTGGGAGAGCAGGGATGGTTTTGTTTTTGGCCAACAAAGGCTATATTCGCAGGAGGAATGGTTTGGAATGCTCCAGCTTTGCATGTCTTACCGTCCTGGTCTTTCTCTGTTCAGCAGTGGGAACCACCTCCTCCAAACGTCATCAAGATCAACACACTGATGTATAATTCTCTACCCAACATGAGGTGCAGGTTTTGTTTCTAAAACTCACCGCGCTCATGCTCTCTTTAATGCTGGGGTTGGGGGTGGTTTAGCCAACAAGTGCTCACTTTTTAGCTGAGGCCTGGGCGATGAGTGAGGCTCCAAGCGTTGCTAACTGTTCTTGCTTTGTTTTAAAATGGTTCTTTCATCCTCGTCAATATAAATTGTATAACTCTTGAATATTTCCACCATTATACTTTTGGGGGGAAGCAAATAGCGTAGCTGAGTAGCTGGCCAGACGCATAATACAAATCACAATTGGACATTACTGGCTTCTTTAAACTTGTACGCTAGGAAAGTACAAGTACAATAGTTACCATGTACCAACCAGAAAAACAATTGCTAAGTTAGTACCAAGTCTCCATATTTATTTAATGAAAAAATTTTATCAAATTTTTATTACCTAATTTATTCATATTCTTTAGTTTTCGTCCAAAAAAAAAAAGTTAAAAAAATAAGATAAATTGTATTCTCAAGTTATCATTTAATCATCAAACTAGGATAACACTTAATCATGTGAAAGATATTTAAATTAATTTTTTATGAATTAGATAAAATATTTTTTAATTTTCCTCAAATATTCTAGCATAATTATGATTATTCCTTCTATTTATGCTCCTTAATTCTTCCTATCTTTTACTCTTACTCTCGATGTATTTTGGGAAGAAGAAGTAAGAACAGAACATTTGTAAAAGATTACATAGTTGAAATAAAAATATCTACGTATCATAAAATCTATGTTTTATAAAGAAATATAATATTATTATTTAATTAATAAATAGTAACTATAAAAATTTATTTTTATTTTAAAAAATAAAATTTGTATATGATTAATGTATATATCAAAAGTATAAGTAATAATATAGTTTCATAAAAAAAAAAAAAAAAAATCAAGTTTCAATCACAAAAAGATAGTATATAATTAATATGCAAATTAGGTCTGATAGCATAAAGAATATTATGGAAAGATGGATAAATCTTAGCAACTTTTTTAGTAAAGTTATAATATAAAAGAACATGGATAAGAGCCACTTTTCAGAGTACCAAAAGCATATAAATAAATTATTTTATCATTTAAGTGTTGCTTGGCTAAAAGAACATGGGTAAGAGTCATGTTTTAATGCATAAAAGGAATATATATAAATTATTTTATCATCTAAATTTGTTTGACAAACACTTACTTGAAAAAATATCGATTTTTGAGTAACTTTAACACCTCTCAAAGAATGAGACCGAAAAAGTTTTAAATAGCATAGCATGGGTCAAATTTCAATATATAACCATTGTAACCTAAGTTTTTAACCTATAAAAAGAAGTTACTCCGATTTTTATCATGAACTTTTTCATGGAACAAAACTCATCATCCACCACCATCGGCAATTATAGGATAAAATTTTTCATGAAACAAAACTCCTCATCCACCACCATCAACAATTGCAGGATGGTTGCACCGTTGGAATTTAAAATTATGATTATAATAATTAATAATAATTTCAGCAAAACATGTATGATATGATAATTAAAACTGTGCTTGGAAATTTAAAACTATAAATTTTTGGATGAAGTTTGCTGCTAAAATTAGCTAGCATTGGCGGAATCTGACTGGCCTTTGGGCCTTTCAAGAGGATCATCTTTCAAACAGAAACCCAATCTATAATTTTACTTTAAAAAAAAAAAAAAAAAAAAAAAAAAAAAGATTGATCGATTATCACTGCCCAGCCTACAAATTGAACTAGCTGGGTCACTCCCCGCTGCAGCGGTCCAAGACTGGATGCCTTAGTATATAATTTTACAAAAAAAAAGTGATCAATTTTATATTTGTGATGGTGAGTCTAGGTTTGTTGAGGGGATTGGTGCGCAGAGATTCTTTTGACCAGCACTCACTACCTTCCAGCTTTTTGCCCATTAAACCCCCATGCTAATTATCACCGTCGTGGAATTTGTTCACTGCACGAGAATGGCGTGGAGGAGTGAGCTTGGGAATCTGTGCTAAATTAGATTAAGGTTGGAAAAGTCTACGACCTCATGACTCCTATTCTTTTTTTTTTTTTGTTTTGTTTTTTGAATGAAAAGGCCTGATTTCAAATTCAGAAAGCTAACGCCACCACTGGCCACATAAAGACAAACAAATAAGAAAGAAGAGCTACCGTCCGGTACTGACCACCAGTAATAAAAAAAAAAAAAAAAAAAAAGTCTACCTAAAAGACTATTTCGTTACTGCAGGGGCGGCCAAAATGTACGCACAAACTGGTCCGGTCCGGTCGCGTCCCGTCCGGCCCGGTTGGGCTTGCTTCAAAGGTGGGTCAGAAGGAGGGAACCGGCACCGGAACCGCCAACGCGGCGGCAGAGGAGGAGGCGGCGAAAAGAAGCTGCTGCTGCTGCTGCAGCTGCTGTTCCTCCTTCTGGCGGCGCATCTCGAGGACCTTGCGGTGGCTGTTGGAGTGGACGTGGCTGAGGAAGGTGGGGCTGCAGGCCGGCCGGTACTCGGGGAGGAGCCGGCCCGACTTGAACCGGACGCCGCACGCGTTGCACAGCGTCTTCGCCCCTAACGGCCCCGTCCTCCACTGCGGCGTCTTCTGCGCCCCGCAGTGGCTGCACCGCCGCTCTCCCCCTCCACCGCCCGCCGCCGCCGGCTTCGGCCGTTTCGGTTTGCGCCCCCGTTTTCTCTGGTTCTCTTTCTTGGCCAGACGTGGGGCTTTGGCGAGGAAGACGAGGTCGGAGGTTGCCAAGCCGGCGGCGGTGGGGTCGTAGATGAGGCAAGAGGAGGAGGAGGAAGAGGGCGACGAAGGGCAGGAGTTTGAGGAGGTGGAGGAGGAGTCGGCGAGGGCGGCGAGGGGGCTGGCGGTGGACCAGACACCGCCGACAGCGGCTCGCGGACGCTTGCTCCTCTTGGCTTTGACCGGAGCCAGGGATTCCATGGAGACCGTAGAGGAGATGGGTCTTTTCAAGGATGGGGTGGGTGTCTCGGAGCACGGGAAGCACTGCATGAAGGAATCGTCAAAGAAGCGAGACACCCATTCCAGCTCTTCTACATCCTCCTTCTGAGAGGCAACCTTTGAGAAATTAAACACTAAACAAAAACTACCACACCCGTTGCTCAATTAGCGTTCGGGAAAGGAGGCTTACAGGAAACTCGAGTTCAGTCGGAGCAAAGAGGTCCAACGAGACCGCGGAAGTGGAGGCGGAGTTGGAGTTCGAAATGTTAAAGGCCTCTGCTTCGGCTTCCTCCACTGCTTCTTCCTTCTCTGCTTCCTTTTCCTCCATTTCCACGTTTCCCCCCCAGTCGAGGAGGTCGTCGACCGAGAAATCCTCTCCAAAAAGAGCGCTCGGCTCCACCGCCCATCCCATCTCGCCGGCGGCGAGAATCCCCTGGTGGTTAGCGTCCGACCCGAGCCCCTCCAGCCGGAACCTGTTCTTAAGCGCCGTCTCCAGGCTCTCCATCTCTGTCTCTCTTCTTCTTTCTGCAGAGACAAACAAGAAAGAAAAGAAACGAAGCCTTTAAAAAAAGGAATCTTCTTTCCAATCCTTTTTTTTTTTTTTTCCTCTTAGAATAACTCTTGTATCGGTTAAGAACCTAATTAATTGGTTACCTTAAAGGAGGAGCGGGTATAAGAAGACTAGAGGTCGGAGAGGAGGAGGAGGAGAAGAAGAGCGGGGGAAGGGCGGAAGGTGGGGGAAAAGAGAGAGGAGAACAGGACAGAGGGTGGGGGAGAGTTGGGTGGAGCATTGAACGGCTGAAGGAGTCCGTGGGTGCAACAAATGCTGCCATTTGCCTTTTCCTCGGCCCTTCTGATCTTTATACCTGCAGAGCTTATCTCTAATCTAACGGCTAAAACAAACAATGATACTATTGTCCTCTCTGTTGTTATCCTGCGCACAGTCCATTAACAGACTCCCCACCATCTCCGTGACACCATCTGCGCCAGCTCTGACCCCGTCCACAGCGCACAAGCTGCTCTTGAAAAGTTTCCCACCCAAAGGAAGGAAACGGAACGGAAAGCAATGCGTGGTCGACGCCTTTCGTCTTTTGCGCGTTCTCTCTCCTCCCTCTATTTCGCCGTCAGCCGGCTCTGTTTCCCACAGGGCTTTGCGGTTGTGGCGAGCACCGCAAGCAGGTGTACGATGATTTCCGTCTAATAAATTTATTTGCTTCGTCGTTTGGAGATTGGGGATCGGAGATGCCATGGAGGACATCACGTAAGACTGTTCTCGCTTCCCCTTTACGTTATTGAGAAAATTAAAAGCAGAGTGGGAGGAGCAGCAGCGCGTCACCTTTTGTCGGAACGATGACGACGTGAAATAATTCTACCTGCTCCGAGGTTACCTCCTCCCAAGACATGCAGGTCTCTCTCCCACCATCGCATACACCGTTTGCTTTTGTTTTTATTTCATGTTTTTGTTTTCAAATATCTTACAGAAATTTTTTTTTTTTTTTTTTACTTTTTAAAATTATTTAAAAGTCTTTATTTTCCAGTGACGGAATCTTTTAATTTTATTTGGACAGTAGAACTTTATTACTTTCAAAAAGATTGAAAATCAAAAGAAAAAAAAAAATTTTTTTTGAGTTATCTTCTATATGTGGTATTCCACTGCTTTGTAAAGAAACGAAAACAAAAAAAATCAAAAGAATTTCGTAAAGGCGCTAACAAAAACAATTTAATTAACCTATAACAAGATTTTAATGGATCTGTACCGAATATTTACTCTCAACAAGCAAATAGTATTACCATCTTCGTATTGATAGCATAGCAAAGCACAAATCACAAATCAAAATAAGTGGTGAACTAGATTTTGTGTAGTATACACAACATAAATGATTGATTTAGCAAAAATCTAATACTACTATAGCCGTATTGATAGCATAACAAAGCACAAATCAAAATGAGTGGTGAATTAGATTTTGTGTAGTATACACGGCATAGATGATTGATTTAGTAAAAATCTAATCAAGATATGTGTTGCTAAGGTTTTTAATAATTGAGATGCCATCATGAAATCAAATGATTTATATGATAAAGTTACTTACCATATGTATAATGATACTGCATCGATTGATGTACCAAGATCTATTAGTTTATGTCAGTTGATTATATTGAAAGTACCCATTATCAATACAAATTAAGATCTCAATCAACATGAAATATTGTGCTAGGTATCTAAGTTAATATAATGAGGACAGAACTTAGGTACAGTGCTTTATATTCAGATTTTATAGTTCTTATTATCCCTCTTTTACTTCATCCGGATTTTGTAGTTCTCTTTGTTTCTCTTATACTTTTTCATTGCTACCTCAACTTTCAGCTAAGCCTCAAGTGTTAGTGGTTAGAAAAAAAAGTAGAAGACAGATAGAAGGAAGATCGCATGGCTTGGATATAAGGCACTATACCTATACCTAAATTTCATCCTATAATATATTCTAAATTAGCAAATCAGTTTTCTATACCTCGTATTGGGAGTGTTTGATATCAATGCGAATAAACCGATATCTCAACCAACATAAAAAGACTTGCTTTGCATGGCCTACTTTAAAGTTAGGTTGAGATTATATATCAAGACATTATAGGCTTAAGTCTAACCCATCCACAAAAGGAACATAACTACATTCTGAACTTGACCTACAATCCACTTGGCTAATCTGCATCTCACCTGCTAACTTGGTTAATGCATTTTTACTTTGATGTAGTGAGCTCTCATTAGTTTACTTATGGGCAACCAAACTAGAAATCACATCCTATTAAGGATTATTACTGTTGAAAGTCAGCATGATCTAAATTAAAGATTATTTTGGATCACCTTAGCTTCAAACAATTTATCCTTTTCAAATATGCATGGAATATGTAATCACATAGGACCCATTTTATGTAGTCTATCATTGATTGCTATTGATGTAACCTATATGATTGTCAACCAGTCTTATGCATGTTGAGTTGTTGTTAGTATTTAAACATGCTATTGAGTAATTACTTTCATGTTTGTTTTTTTTTCCTTGATAAGATTTTTATAATAAAAGTAACTAAACAACAACTTATTTATTTTTTAATAGCTCATGTTTTCATCATTATTCACCTAATTTGATAAAAAAAAACCAATAGATCAATGAAATAAATCTTAATTTTGATCTAATCCAATCTGAATATAAATGAACTGGACTATAATTCAAATCCTTTTATTTTGACACAAAAATGAATTGGATTTATATTGTGTCAAGTTATGATCTAATTGATCAAAAAAATCATTGGAATAATGAAATAAATCTTAAACTTGATCTAATCCTCCTCTCTACCGTCCTCCTCGTTGTAACATGGTTTTGTGCACCACCATCTTTGACCAAGGACATGAGGGATGGTTGAATATTTCAAGACTCACAATTATTTTACAGAATCTATTAAATGAAGATGGATCCAGGATCATATTTCAATGGCAAGCTAGGTTGGTGGACTACTTTGAAAATTCTTAGAGATGGAAGGCCATATTATTACAGTGAATACTTTAATGAATCATTTTTTTCCCAAAAAAAAAAGAAAATAAAGAAGAAAAACCTATTGCCTACTCTATATTTTGTATCAGCCTAGGTATATTTTGGGCATCTCTTTCCCTTTATCAAATTTTTCCCACTTTAAAACTATTGTTTCATTTCCAGTAGATTTTTTTTTGACCATCCAATAACTCATTGCAAAAGTTATTTAAGTATATAGCATTTTCTTTTCTCCCTTCTAATATTTTTCCTTCTTTTTTTTTCATGTTGTGTAAAGAGAAGAAGTTGAGCAACAATCAACAAGTGAAATTAAAATGGAAGGTTCTTGGCGCTATGGTGTGGCTATGTAGTTATACAACTATTTTTCCATGATTTATTTTTTAATTTTTATGATTATACAGTTTCTCTTATTTTATGATTACGTTCGCATGACTTTATAAATTAAATGAATAATTGGTTTGATTGTAAACTATATATTTTGAAAATATTTATATATTTATTTTTGGAATTAGTCTTTACCTTATCGAAACAAATTCCATCGATTGTGGCATTGCTATTAATAAGAGGTTGTTTGGTATGTGATGATTTTGCATCCTAACGATGATAAAGTTATCCTGTTTAGTATCTCTATTTGGGCACTGATGTACCATCACCATTGGATTAGGATCACTCCCTGTGATGGTGATCTTAACCCTATCCAAGGATGGGAATGCTGAATCATTATAATCATGATGATCTTTATAAAAAAAAATGAGGACAACTTTATTCCTATATTTATTAACCTCTCCTCCCATATTATAATAATATAATATATATTAAATATATATAATATATATTATTATATATTATATATTATTACAATATTAATGATTATTGTATAATATTATAATATACTATATTATATAATATATAAAATATATTATGCAAATAAATTTTAAGCGTGTTATTGATATTGTATATGTGGTGACCTTCGATTCTTATAGTATACCAAATAGTGATATATGATCATCGATAATCTTTGATTATTGAAATATCTTATAACAAACAAAGTGATATTGGATCTAGTAATTCTATCAGAATAATAATATTATTATATAATAATAATATTATATAATATGATATATTACCGATGATTCTATCGTTGACGATTAATTAAATAACAACCTAAAGTGACAAAAAATAAAATATATTCGCTCTACTTCTTTATCTAAATAATATGAAAGAGTTAAAGCAAGAGTATTTATCTTTCCCTTCTTCACTTTGAACCTATTAATAATAATCAGCTACTTGCTGATTAATTTTAATTCATTAAAAAAAATCAAACTTGAAATATAAAAAAAAATAAAAAATAAGAAGTTTGAGAAATACAAACCCTAAAATGAAAAATTTCTTCGCTAGTGAATCAATCTCATTCATACCTACTGTATTCTCACCCCATATCATGCTCGGATAATAATTTTAGCCTTTATCTCCTACCCCACATGAAATAGGAATCATAGTGAGTCCTCGTCTTTTCATACTTATCCCATCGTCACCCCATATCCTATTGAAGCAATAATTTTAGTCCTCATCTTCAACCCATATGAAATAAGAATCTCCGAGCTCACCCTATCATCCAACTCCTCTTTTTTTTAATTATTATTAAAAAATATAGTTTAAAAATATTTTAAACATAAAATAATATTTTTTTATATATTTTTTAAAAATTAAAGAATATTTAAAAAATAGATTTGGGATGGTTTTGAAATGAGTTTTGAGAAGTATGTAATTATGTATACTAGCCTCGCTCTAACCTGAATCTAGGTGATTTTTTTTTTTTTTTTTTTCCTTGAAACCCATCTCAAATCTGGTCAAAATTTGAAGATCTCACCCGGTGCAACTCGATCGAGACGGGTCCCAGGATAAAATTGCCATCTCCGTCCACAGTTAAAATTAAGCGAGAGCGTTTTGTTCCACGTTCTACCGGACGGAATTTTCTTTCCATTTCATGGATGATTAATTCTGGGACTCCCTGTTCTCTTACAAAAGAGAACGTAACCTGCGAGGACTGATGCAATGCACAGCTCTCATGGATCTCCGACTCCTCATCCAAGAAAGATCTTAATGCCCAAAAGGCATCAAATTAATCGGTCGTCGATCAGGTCCATGTATCTTAAAAAAACTCAAAGTGCAATTGAATTGATAGTTGGGGAGGACTTTTCTTTCCCATCCAAACTATTTTGGAATACAGCGGACCTAAACAAGATGTTAAGGTTTTCGAGAAGCTCAGTGGTTTCTTTTGAATTACGGCATCACATTGCACATTGGTCTCCAAGCAAACACCATTCGAGCGCGTTTCATTCCACGTCTCACGTACCAAACCGAGGCCGACAGCCAAATGGTTTCTTTGAAATCGGGTCACATTCCAAATCCAACCTCATGTCTCACGTACGAAACCGAGGGTGACGGCCAAGAGGTTTCGTTGAAATCGCGTCGCATAAAATCCAACCTCCAAGCAAGGACAGAGCTTAGGTACAGGATGTGTACATTCTGTACAATTTCGTATCTTCTTCTTTTTTTTTTTTTTTTAATTTTATTTTATTTTGTTCATCTTCATGCCTTATCTCGCGTACTCAGCACCGACTCGTCGGGACTTTCACCAATAGATTACAATTTCCTTCAAATCCGCGTATATCCGTCCTTCTTTATTTTATTTGGAGTGGATATAAAGATAAAAAAAAAAAAAAAAAAAAAAAAAATCGACCAGATGGTATAACCCACTGTAAGTATGAGCAGACATAGGCGTAAAGATTTTGTCCCCTATCTTTTGCACCCGCTAGTAAAATAATTTAATTATTTTTTATTTATTAATTATATTAATAATATTATTAGTATTTTAAAATTTAATTATATTTTGTTAATATTTAAATTATATAATTTTTGAGTTTTTAAATTTTAAATTTTATTGAGACTAATAGTTAAAAATTAATTAAATTTATTTAATTAAAAAAAATTAAAAGAGTAGGCCATAAGTAGAGAGTGGATATAAGGTGGATACGAGTGACACGAATCGATATCCATATTATATAATTTCTGTAAATATGAGTGTATAAAGGAAAAAAAAAAAATACAAGATGTACAGAATGGGTATGGTATAAATTTTTTTAATGGGTTATGGTATGGAGGTATCTGCTCTTGTCCCGATTACGTCCGATTACCATCCTTTAATCTCTGGTTGAGAGAGATGCTAAGCATAGAGTATGGACCAAGGACATACTCTAATGGATATGATATTGAGAGATCTCTAGTTGCAGAGAGATGCTAAGCGTAGAGTCTGGACCAAGTTCAAGTGCTCTTGTTCATGGCTGCTGCTGTTCGAGTTTCTCGTAATGCTTGATCCGTAACTGAGCCACTGACCTCAACTGATGGATTGAGGGGTCCTGATCTGACCCTAACGCAACCTATTAGCTGGTTTAGGTTTGGTTATTCTGGACCATCAAACAGGTCCAGGTAAGGATGGCCACCCACCCCTACCCTCTCTGCGCAAAGAATAAACAGAAGTTGTTAGGCGGAGGAGGATTCAAAGGATCTGCAAGCTGATGAGTTTGGACGAGGGTTAAATTCTCCAAAAAAAAAAAAACAAGGGAGGCTTTTGGTTTTTGAAAGCAGACCTATTTTTTTATTTTTATTTTTATAAAAAATAAAAAAATTTCATAAAAATCCATTTAGTGAATGAAAATAAAAATAATTTATCAATAAAAATAACTCCAAAATAGTAGAAAATTAGAGCGATTTAAAGATATTACCATTATTTTTCATTAAAAAAAAAAGGAAGAGAATATAAAGGCAAGAGAACTTAAAAATATAAAAATCGATAGTATTTTCTTTATTTTTTTTACACATCCTTTTAAAAGATGCCATTTATAATAAAAATAAAAAATAAAAAAAAAATCCTTTTACACATTTTTTTAGAAGTTAAAAAATAGAAAATAATAAAATATTTTCAAAAAATTAAAATAGAAAATAATAATGATGAACGTTCTAAAAAACCAAATACACCCTAGGTTTTGTGTTTTCACATGAGGCTGTGATTCCTGCCACTCAAAAAATTAAAATAGACTCATCCCAGGCACTAGGTTTTCCACATATGATGCACTCCGCCAGCTATAGATCCGGAATGGTACTTTATTGTCTGAATCTTTACTGCACTGTGCTTGAGGCATGAACCCAACGGCTCCAGCTACTCCAAATAAATAACTACCAAGTTATTGTTCAAATGACTAAACCTGTTAAGAGATCAAATGCCTATGCCACCCTTGTAGAAATCCAGAATTAAGGTTTGGCATTCAGAACATAGACCATAAATAAGAACAAGGTTCCGAAACAATTTTATCTAGATATCACAATACTGGACCATAAGATCAATGACTCGTTAAGTTTTCTGAAGACAAGTACACCAGAACTTCTCTCAAAGAAGATAAAAGAAATGCACATTACAACAAATTCTTGAGACCAATACTTTTCTGAAGAGCAATGACAGCAACTCTTTCTTCTCTCATGTGTACAGACCAATGATTTGCAGAGACAAGAATAATTGGGGAAAAGGAAAGCAGTTGCATCTCCATCACATGTCAGTGTCGAAATCATTGATGATGGTGCGAACAGCCAATGGAATCCTCACCAAATGGATGCCATCATCCCATGTCAAACTACCAAAAGAGTATCTGCCTTGCAGCTTAAGTAGTGACTGGAATGTTACCTGGAATTTCAACTTGTTGACAGTAGAATTAAATGATAAGATCGATGGCTTGACATGCACACTTACTCCTGGAGGAGTCTCTACATGAGCAGCATATACAGACATGACTGGACCGACATTGGTAACTGTTCTCGAGACTCTTATAGTCTTTTTAAGTTCAGGAACAGATATGGATGGGAGATTGAGGTTCTTTTGTGACTTAGAACCATGATGGCAAATAGTATTGTGCTGTGTCATCGAGCTAATCGCCGAGTTATTATAACCCATGGAACAAAGGAAGCGGACATAATCGGATGTTTCCATGTCATATATAAGACCAGGATCTATGGCCTTGTTTGGGTTGACATGACCACCACCATAGTCGAAGGGATTAGCTTGCTTGTTAGGAGCTCCTTCAGCTACCAGACTAAGTCCATATTCATCATTTACAGAGGCTGACAGAGAAATCAGAGACATTTTTGGAAATCAATAAAGTGATACTAGGTGATGGTAGCACTAGTAAAAGCTCACCTGTTGTGATCAGTGCAGATTTTATTGCTGCAGGGCTCCAGTTGGGATGGACAGATCTGAGAAGGGCTGCTACAGCTGATATATGAGGACAGGACATCGAGGTTCCTGATTCGATCTTGAAGTTAAGTGGACCCATGTTGGAAGATAGAGGGGAAGCAGGTGACCATGAGGCTAAGATGTTCACACCAGGTGCAGAAATGTCAGGCTGCATAACAAGACTACAGTTTATGGTGAAAAAGGACCAGAACATCAAACAAAAAGGCATGCAATCATTAGAATAGAAACACAGTACAGAAATAATTTAAAATGGTAAGTGATTTTTAGATAATAATGATGAATTAACTGATTAGGAAGAGTGGCACCTTCAAAACAAAGGGAGATAAAGAACTGGGGCCTCGGGATGAGAAGTATGCCACTTCAGGGGCAATCACTGTCCCAAGTAATGTCTTTGTATGGCTGAACTTAACAACTGGACTCCTGTGAGACAAGCAGTAAAGCAAAAACTTAAATTGCCAATTACATAGGAAAATAAACCTAAAAACATCAGGAAATACCTTGCACTACTCATGTATGTTAGAATAGAAGTTCCAGTTTCAAAATCAACTTGGATGCAAGGAAAACTAGATGCAGAAGTGATATCCTTTGTCAAGAACTGAGCAAAAATGAGACCGACACCATGAGCTCTTCTTACAGTTTCTGCGGCGACGAAAGGAGACCTTTGTCCCCGTGTTTGAAAGCAGATTACTACATTTCCTCTTGCCAAAGTATGGTTCAGCGTTCCTGCATCACAACCTCTGAAAAAGACCATCATAACTGGAAATTAAATTTCTAATCACAAGTCATGAGATAATCATATGAACAAATACCATACCTTGCATCAGCATCCTCTGCATTATTGGCAGCAATATCTTCAGCATAAACTAATCGATAAAATCTCTCAACATGCTTTCCAAGGTACAAAGCTTGACCCTGAATTTTAATGATGTCCATATGAAAACAAGCAGAAATATGTCCCCAATTGATGGCGAAAACGATATCATACAAGCGTCATCTTCCATTTTTTTCTTTATTAATCTGATAATAATGTTAGCAATGGTAATAACAAATGAAAATTGCCCCTTTTAATTTGAAATATCTGCTAAAGAACATGCAGCAAGAAAGAAGACACACAATGTCATAGAGTCTACTCTTTCCTTCATTTTAACCTGGCAGTCAACATAGAGAATAAACAAATTTTCACTGAATACCAAAATACTCAGCTTAGCATCCCAGATAGATCATCAGGAATTGATTTCTTTAGTTGATAATGATATGTCCGGCTTACCACCATCCAAGAGTGACCTGATTCAGACTGTCTCAAGTCTTTTGGCCTAAGTTACTTTAAATTGAAAAGGATAAATGAAGGAATCAGAATAAAAACAAGAGTCTTCACATGTGTTGCTTAACAATAGTGAATCTTCAAGTGGAAATATTTGAGTAAATATTTTATTTACCACAGCATTAAGCCCAATTTACACCATTACAAACACTGATGATTTTTAGGTGGAACGCCATAATAATGAGATAATGTATAAACCACTTGCATAATGTGAAATGATTAGGGGGATTGCAACTCTGATCATAGTTATCCTGAAAGGAGTTACCTGATAATAATGAGATTGTGTATAAACCTGTATAAACACTAATTATTTTGTACATGAATTATCTGAAAGGAGTTAAACATTTTGATGCCAGGTTCAGCCCTCTTGTTTCATCCCTTCCTCTCCCTCTTTCATCTCTTCCCTCTTCCCTCCTTTAGATCTCTCTTCTTTGATCTTTGTTTCAGCTTGTATCATCTCTATTTTGCACATAAATTTTGCTGAATTTCTGTTGTACATCAACTGCAGACTTTTTGTTTAGCCAGCAATCTTTTAAAACCATATTCCTCCTCTCCTTCCCAAAACCAAAACCCTAGTGCAGGTTTATTTGACCTTTTCTAAGCCCTTAATCTCAAAAATTTATTACTGCTATCCCATATACAGATCAGGATAGCATGCCATCAAATTAGACTTGCCCCTCATCTAGTCCTTTACCTAGGTCCCTCCATTCATTGTATGCCATCCTTAGTTGGTCTCTCCAACGAGGACATATTTCGATATGCATGAGGAAATTAAAGAAATAACATCTGTAAAACTTATTATTCTAGGAATGATATGAAATGAAACTAACCAAAATCAAATAAACTGGTAAGAGGATATAAGCTCGAGGCATGCTAGGCATTGACATTAGATCAGTATTTAGTTGCTCCATACTATCAAAAACCTGCAAGCATTTCTTGTCTCTAGTTAAGAACCCAAACTGCATGGTGGTGGTAGCATACTAGTGGAACCATGGTAAACCCAACTTGGGATTGGCCTTTCAATTTGCCAAAGAAAACAAAACTAATGGAAAAATGAAAAGAAAATCTACTTGATAAAAGAGGTAGATGCATCTCAAAAGAACAATAGCATAAGAAAAAACTCATGAAAGAGACTCGCCCCCATGCCAAAATCTGGAACCGGTATGTGGAGTTAAGAGCCTAGTATAATTAGGTTTGTAATAGCCAAACAAACCCAAGAAGTAAAATAGGAAATAAAAAATATATAACTACTCAAATAGCTAGTCAAAGAAAAACTAGATTTATTTGGCTTATAATGGCCTAATAATGCCTAGTAACCTAAAACCAGAATTATTGAACTACTAATGACTAGCAAATAAAGGCTGCCATAGAAAGAAAAAAAGAAGAATCAGATGGAATTAGAACCTAGACTGTAGCCAACAACCCAAGCTAAAGTCCAAACTTGACACAATCTGGTCTAAAAAGAACAGTTAAAAAATTTTAAAATCTTTAAAAAATAAATATTCTGACAACATGTTCATTAAGTAACAAGCCTGTATATGTTCAAATCAACTATATGCCATAAATGACAACTTATGATTATTTTAACACTGAATTTTTCGATCCATTTAAACAACCAATCATGCATATATGCAGCTAATAGTGACTATCATAATTCATCTTGAAAGCATGCTAACAAAAATAAGTGGAAATATGACAATGGATACTGTGAATACTAATATTCTGGTTGCATCATACTATATGAGACAGTCTATGCAACAACAATATATGTCAGTTCAAATCGAAAATTCTTGAAAAAGAACAGCATGCATCATACATAAGCAAGTATGGGGCTACATATGAGGAGATAAACACATACCATATATGTTATATTATTCCCAAGGGTGATTGCTGAAAGGAAAGTCCGGTCAATTGTGCTTGCTGCAACAGTTATGATCCAAGGAGCTGTATTTATGACTGTCTGAGAGTAAGGACCAGAGTTCCCTGCAGAACAGACTACAATAATTCCTCTGGCCACCGCATGGAAGGATCCAATGGCCAGAACATCCTCAACATAAGTAGGAAGTGGAGGTGGTTGGCCCAATGACATTGAGAGCACATCTACACCATCATATATGGCATCATCAAAAGCAGCAAGTATGTCAGCAGAGCTGCAACCACCAGTAGCCCAACAGACCTTGTAAATTGCTAGCCTAGCCCTGGAAGCACCTCCTCTTGCTAAGCCTCGAGCAAGTCCCATAAAGCTAGCATTGCCTACCAAAGACCCAGCGGCAGTAGATGATGTGTGTGTTCCATGTCCCAATGCATCGCGTGCAGATAGAAACTCAACCATGTCACTTGTATTCAACTTTCCAAATTCTGCTTCATATCCTCTGACATACCAACGTGCACCAATAATTTTTCTGCAGAAAGAATCCTATCATGAAACACTCAGTCACCACCTTGATTGCCACAAGATCTCAAATAGAAATTTGTAGAGAAATTGATGGAAAAGAGTTAAAAAAAAAAGTACTTGGTTGATATGTGAGAATTTATGACCATTACCTTTCCCATAAAATTGAATTTTTGGAGTTGATTTTATCATGATAAGAATTCACCAGAATATGAATCATAATTGTGAAAAATAAGGAGGTATTGTTGCACAGTTTATCTCCTGATAATATATCTAACTTCAACTTGTTTGTGTTGGCCAATGCTAGATTTTTTCCTCTATGAAGTTTTATGGTGCTTTTTTAATTGAGGCACAGATCTGAAGTTGCGTTGTAAAATTCATGGATTTAATTGTGTTCATCACAAATATTTAAATGCCTAAATAGAAGAATCCAAGTATCATGCAAATGGTTTCCTACCTTTCATCTCATGAGTCTGACACATTTGGACGTGAAAAATGGTTTCAAAGAGTACTGTGAAAAAAATTGAGAAACTAAATTTAACTTGATTGAGAACAAGTTTAATATAAGTCATGGTATGCCATAACAATCTGTACAAGTGTATGCCAGATATACCATACTGTATTGGTATTGAACCGATATGAAAAATATTTTTTTTTCCCAGTCTATGACATAGAATGCTTCTAGAATAGGTTATTGTGAAAACCATAGAAGCAATGCTTTGCAGTGCAATAAACAGTAAACTTGGCTGACTCCAAACTTTTCTAATAGTAACACCCTACAATATAAATTTGTAAAACACTAATCATTATCTTGAAGTGTCACTTCATTGAGGCCTTTGTCAGGAATAATGTAAAACACCTAACTCCGTTTCAAAGATAGAGGTGTGACTTCTCTAGTTGATTGCCAAATATTTGTTGTTCTTAAACACGCACGCGCGCGCATGCGCACACAGACATATATCTTATTCTCATTCAATTTATATCTATCCAAAAGCTCTCCTTGAACATTTTCAATAAATTTTGGTAATGAAGTGTATAGATGCCATTATGCCAATCATAATAGATGGGATGAGGGCCACAAGCTAAATATAAAATTTGATCACAGTAATAAGTAAAAGCAACAAATTTATAGTACCTTCACATAATTTAGTAGCTACGCAATGCAAGATGAAGATCCTAAAGTGCTACCAAAAATGGACAATGGAGTTGTTGTTGAAATATTCATAGATTTTGAGATTCTTGAAGAATAATGTATGAATGATGGCAAGATTTTACAAAAGTGAAAGAAGGAATAGTAAACTGACAGACAACTATTTCTTTGTCATGTCAAGGGAGTGAAAATAATATGGAGACATTTCAAAGGATGATGATAGTCACAGAACTAGAGTAACCTATTTCTAATAAAGTAAAGTTACTGCCATGTATTCAATTTAAAAGTATAAAATCTCAGTTCTGACATCAGGAGAGAAGATTTTTATTTCTAACAGTTCTAATATTTTTTGAACACATCGGCAAGAGAATTTTGCACAAATTATTTACCATGTTTTCAACTTCAGGGAATTTTTTTCGTTACCATTCCCTTTTTCTGTCAAAAAAATTCTGTTGATTTGCTTCTTCCTTATGTATAGAAAGAGGTTAAGGAAAGAGGGAAAGGAGGAGAACCTAAATGGGTTCCCAAATCATCTCTCTTTTTTCTCTCTTCCTCATCCATTGTCAATACCACCACCCACCATTATTTTGTTGTTAACAAAATAAGGAAACGACAATGGTAGGCTCCATTGTTACCGGCACCACTACTCTATCATTAGAAAAAGAAATTGACAGGAAGCAAGATCGGTTCCAAGACCCATGAAATTTCTAGTAGAGAAGGAAACTGAGGAATGATGGAAGCTAGAAGGATCATAATCATCCCCCTCACCTTCCCATTGATTGCCAATGTTGTTGACCAGTTACTCCATCTTCAATGGAGGAAGGAAACTATAGTGTGTTACCAAGTCATTGCATCACTATTGATATTTTTAACCAAAATGGGAATAGTTGCCCTGGTTGTCAGCATCATCAAGGGTAAGGAAAGAAAGAAGGGGATTATTGCAATACAGGAGCACACCGGTCATGTAGCGATACCATATGTACCATGGTATGACCCATATCTACTCATGGTTTTTCATTAGGGGGTGTATGGCACATTTGGCACCACCTTATGTACCTTGGTATGGGGCACTACATGTTGTGGTATAGTCAATTTTTCAAACAATCCGCAGTCTTCTTCCTTGCAACCCTATCAAGCATTGTCATTGGCACCCTTGTTTTCACCACTTTGTCATCGGAACAAGAAAGAGAGAGGAACCATGATAGGCTCAATAATCATCATTCTTCCAATTCCATCATTGAATTATAAAAGTAGGATAGGATTCACTGGTATGCCTCTGCAACTCAATTGTCATTTCCATGGTCATCTAACACTAGACATTGTTCATGATTGCCACTCCCACACCATAAAAAATGTAAAGGGAATGACATACATAGATAAAATTGTAATCAGATCTGGTATGCTCTTCAGTTATATCAATTAATTACTGTTGCAGATGTAGTTGCAGTTTGTTGTAGCAGAACTGTTCCTCATGCAAATCCTTTAGATAGTAATTTACCTTCTCTTGGTCTGGGCATCAGATAATTTGCTACCATAATTTCTGGGCAGCAGTCTGTATTTCTGTTTTAATTTAATCCTGTGAAAAAGCATGGATCCAAAGAATCCTTCGTCTTCACTCTAGTGATATGTTTAATATATAAATAACACCAGTGAAGTCAAATGGACCAAATTATCTACAGTGGGAAAAGTGTGTTAAAGTATTTCTGACTGCAAAAGGCTAATATTAGATGTTCCAGCTTCCTCAAATGATATTAAATTTTCTGAATGGAGCCAAGAGAATTCAGAAGTGATGAGTTGGCTTTGGAATAGTGTGGAACCATCGATCAACAACAATGTTATATTTTTTTGACCCTGCTAAGGCGATTTTGGAGGCCCCGTCTGACATGTACTCTGCTGAAAAAAATGTTGCAAGAGTTTACGGGCTACCAAGAAACCTTCCAGCTTCAACGATGATGTAAGAACCTTAGTGAATATTGTAGCATTCTAAAGAGGTATGTGGGAAAAGTTAAATGTTTATCAGCCCCTTACAAACAACTTAGAAAAAAAGCTGGGGTAATAGAGGGAAGAATTCAAGTGGTGAAGTTTCTTTGAGTTGAATTTCAAGTATCAACATATCCAAGGACAGTTTTTGGTGAGCTATGGGTTACCACTATGTGTATGCCAGTCTTCAATGTATGGCATTCCACGCTCATCTACCCATGTTGGAGAGAATCTACTCGTAGTAAATCTTCTGGACAAAGCAATGTGTTGTCGTCATGGTGAACATGAATGTAGCAGTCATATTGGATGATGTGAATCAAGGGGGAAGTCATGGCAGAGGCAGTGGAGTTCAGAAGTGCATTCATTATGGACTATTAAATCACACTATAGAACTTGTTGGGATCTTCATGGAAAACTAGCATGGGCAAACCAAGCTACATTTGAAGAAAAAAACATCGAAAGAACAAAAATAGTCTAGTGCCTTAGGAAGTTCTACTGTTTTTTCCAGGGAAGAGTATGACTAGCTCCTCTAAAAAGTCAACAAATTTCTTTCAAATCTGTCACCTCTAACTGCTGCACCAGTCAACAGAGGCAGTACCAATGTTCACTCATTTTCAGAAACAAACTCCATGAATAACAGACTTTGGAGCTTCTGATCATATGAGAACTAAGCATGCAAGTTTTTCATCCTTTAGTAATTCTAATGCCACTTGTTCAGTTACACTTACTTATGGTACATTATCTAATGTGTGTGGAAAAGGAACCACATATCCTACTTCCTCTTTTCCTTATCTTCAGTCCTTTTAGTTCCCTTGAGTCTTATATCCATCAGTAAGCTATCTCAAGCCCTTCAATTGAGTCACATTTGACCCATTAAAGTTTGCAATCTTCGTTCTGGACCTTGTATCAGTATCATAGCAGTACAATGTCAGCATGGAGTCAATTTACTGAGTCTTTCTTGTTTTCTCTCACCCTTTCTCCTTCTCATTGAAACCTTGGATCTTCCCATGGTCAGTGGCTTAGAAAATAAGGATTGGTACTTAGGATTTTGGTTTAGGATGGGTTAAGCCTGTTGAAAGTAGGGTGTGCCTTCAAAACCATTTGCATATTTAAAATAAAAAATAGCTGAAAAGTCACAGGAAACTTATATCTACAGTCATTTATAATATAGTATATGTGTCACACACCGGTCATAGAGTCATCAAAAATTCCACGGCTAATCTGGGAGTTTATTCAAGCGGACAAAATATTTTTCACAGAGAGGATTTGATATTCCTCATTCCTCAAAAAATGTCCACAACTATAAGTGAGGTTAGGCTTTGCACCAGTGAGGTGCTGAGATTTCGTGGAATTCCTCCTTCATCAAGATGAGACCTTACATTGACACCAAGGTGTGCTATCACACTAAATAGCCAACACTAGCAATTTTGCCTCACAATTCTATGGCCAAACTCATATATCAACTATGACCCTGAATTATGTCCTTTATAAAATCATAGTGATTTATGGGATTCAAATAAGAGCCAGGGTCATCTTGTCCAACATGAATAGCATCATAATGGAATAGTATCCATATTAGAACAGAGATGTGGTCAAACATACGAAACTTAGTTGAGAAATAACTTGAAAGTTTTTTCAAATAATCATTTTCATAAATTATTAAGTTAATGGTTAATTATTTTCAAAAGAGTTTCATTTGAACCATTTTTATAAAAGGGAATCTAACATGATTCAAGGTTCTAATAGACCATGAAACTACATGGCTAAGGGTTTTGCAGCATCATACTCAATGGACATACAAAGACACTAGAATGAGAAGGGATCGAATTGCAAGATATAGCTTGTACGACTAACAATTTCATCTTACTCACTAAGAGGTTTTATAATGTGTTACAGGCTCTAAAATCCGATGCTTGATAACATAAATAATGTATGACTAAGCAGACATGAAGGGACAGGTCTTTGTTAAGCAGAAACCTGAATTGACCTATCCTAGTAACACATCTGTCATTTGTCTATGGGTTAATTGAAATAAAAATCTAGTTTATTACTCTCTCACATATCGGATTTAAAAAGATCTAGATTTCTTTGAAGAAGAGATTGAGATAAAAAAAAGAAATGGCTGGAATACAAGTATTGAGCTAGATTAGGTCAACGAAGACTAAACTTAGGTAAATCCTAGGCAACTTGGATGGGATCCAATTAAAGTGGCTGGCACCCTTATGCCTTGAGCATCTAGGAGAAGGCACACACCCACAAGAGCGCGTGCACTTCCAGAAGGAGGCAGTTTTCAATGGCTTGGACCCATGGCTCTTTTGTTGGAGTCCAATAACAGCTCCGAGGAGGCAGCATGGATATGCATGCCATCTCTTCCTTGTCTCTCTTGGCTAGTCCTACTAGGACTAGGACACTTGTTGGTGGAAAAGGAAAGCCCTGGGGTCTCCCCTCATCTTTAAAAATGAAAGGGCATCCTTCAGTTATGCATCCAAATCTAATCCATATGACACATCAATAGAGGAAAAGAGAGATGTAGGATAGGGTTTCCTCGTAAAAAAGCGAGAGTGCTAGAGAAAGAAAGCTTGTGATACAAGCTTTTCTTGTAAAGCATCCCCTAGCCTATGAGTACTGGAGACTTAGAGCTAGATAAGGTTCTAGATGATCACTGGATTAAGGCAGCCAAAGATAGTAATTTTCAGGTAGTGTACTTTCTCAATCTCAGCATTTGCTAGCAAGTATAAATCTCCTATTTTGCATATAATCTACATATTATGGTGATTTATCAAAAAAGAGCAATTTTGTCCCATGCTTGTTTTCTTAGTCCACTGCACAATATACTGCCAGACAACCCACACATCCATCAGAGTCAATTCCTTGAGCCCGATCAAGCTCAATGGGGTCAAGCCCATTTGGGCTTTGGGACAAGCTCGGGTTTAGGCTGAAGACTAGAAAAGTTTTTGGAACTAGGGCCAACCCTATAGTGACCTAGGACATCAACCAAAATTCCTATCTATAAGTTATTTTTTGATCTTTTAGCCCTATATATGTGCCCAAAATCTCTCTAGTACATGATCAGTATAGAACTAAACATACACTCATATGAGTCCTCACGATCTCCCTCCATTTAGGCCCTAATTTACTCACTAGGCTAAAAGTTAATAAAAGATATTATTTGAATTCCTTGACCTTGTATAAGTACCCATGTACATCTGGTGCACAATCAATATAAGAGTAAACTCAACCTATGAATGGGTTGTCACATTCTTCCTCCAATAAACCTTAACATCCTCATCAGTTCAAGAGTCCAAATCCCATCATATCTAATAAAAACACCATGACCAGCACACAGTCAGCCTCAAAAGGCCCATGTTGTAATGTTCTATAGTTCATATGAATTGTCGGTTAAGTTTGCTCTAATATCTTCATTAACAACCTAATATCTCATCGAAAAATGCTAAAGATATTATTTTTATTTTCTGATCCTCTATAAGTACCCAAGATTTTTTCAGTGCATGATCAATATGAAACATATATCCACACAAGTCCTCACACCTTCTGTCCTATCCTTCAAACAATGATGAATCAATGATAGAGTCCATGAAGGCTACTATGGTTCCTGTCCTTCCCATTCCTTTTTTTGATGACTAGCAATCCTCAATGGATGTGTTTAGGGATATAATATCTAGCATGTTTTCATCCAATAAAAAGCGTTTTGGCCAATCAAAAAATAAGGTCATAAAATAGCAAAAATGAAAAGAAGGTCAGTTTTACACACACATTGAAAATAAATTTTAAGCATTGTAACAAAAGTCTGATGAGAAATTCAGATACTATTAATACCATTGGAAGCTTAAATACTATGGATAACCATGGCATTGAATTGTTTTCCAATGAAAAATAGTAATACTTGTTGAATATGACATCAAATTTAGTCTTCAATTCCACTAAATAAAAGTAAAGGATTTTCATAACATCTAGAGTACAAAATAAGTGCTATTTAGGATGGCTGAGTATAACTTCTAAACCAAGAAAGTATGATGCAATCTTACAAGAAAGTATGATGCAAGATTATACCATCATGTATCACCAGGTATCACAGCATATAAAAATGATACATATTGATACCTAGTCAACTAGCATCAATACAGATTAGCAGAAGAGATACAATGATATACCCTACCTGTTGTGCTAATCAGGGTTAACCGATTTGTCTCAAATCGCATAGTTTAGGGTGAACCGAACCGAACCAACTTAAAACTGGGATGGTTTGATTTTTTGATTCAGTATGGAAGGCAAACTGCTTCAAACCACTCATACCACCTTTCTATAAGCGTACCGAATTGAACCAAACTAAACCTTCAGGTTCAATGGTAGACGTGGGTGGGAGCTTCCTGGTTCATTTGACCGGTACAGCACCGGTTCAATACGATGCACACCATAGTAACCATACTGGCCTAATATCGGTACAGTGGACCTTAGCATCAATTATCCTCTAACATGATGCGCGTTACAGATATGGTATATCATGAATGGGCACTTTATTTCTTCATTAATAGAAGTATTAAGGGAAGAAATAGGACTACTATCTCATGTTCAATAGACACCTTGCAACTATATATGCACAATTGAGAAATAATAAGAAAAGGAAAAGGAAAAAAAAAAAGCACTGACCTGTTGCAGCTGGAAATCTGAAACTTCTCTCCTTCCTGGCATTTTCCTTTCCAACGATATGGAATTTTGCCCATGTCATCATCATTAAAGCTTTCAGATTCAGGCCATATTCCTTCAATTCAGACACAGACCAATCTTCAAGTATATACCCATTTCCATTTACCACTCCTATAAGAGCATTAACCATCAAACTTACCACTATCCAACACACCAATTATCGATGGATCACCTGACCGGCTCCTTAGAAGAAGCCCAAATGAAGGCTTAGGATTCAAATGCAGAAAATCCCAACTCCTCGTTGTGTGTAGGTCAAGAATCCGATTCGGAACAACACGAACAACTCCAGGCCAATCTGCATTTCATTATCGCAAAAGACATTGAATCCTCTAAAATACTAAACGCCCATCATCCAAAATTAATCAACAAAGTTCATGCACACACCAGCAAGGCTATTCGCTTGAGTTTGTGTCAGCACAGCAGCAAACCCTGAAAACCCATGTTTGTAGCTATATAAAATCGAAGATTCAGCTGCTTCTTTGCTAAATTTATATGTGTATATCAAAAAAAAAAAAAAAAAGGTTAGCAGAGCAAAATTTGAACTTCAGATGCCACAGTTAAAGAAGGGTTGACAACAGAGGAGTACCTTCCGAGCACGGCAGAAAGGATGCCGTGATGCAGCTCCTGAACCAGCTTGGGCTCCTCCTTGGTCTTCTCTCCCATGTACACAATGTACACCTGTAAGTACGAAGACAAACCTAATGTAGCCATTGCGCATAGATAGGAAGGCATGCGAGAGAGAAGCTAGAAGAAGAAGAAGAAGAAGAAGAAAGACCAAGTAAAACTCACATTGCTTCCAGAAGAGAGCCCAAAGAATATGAACAGTTGCGCAAGAAGGAGAGATAGAAGGATGACATGTGAAGCCATAGATTTGGTCGGAAGCTCAATGTTGAGGACATAAATCGCATCCTAAATTTCTATATTTATTGATTCATGGCTTGTGGATCGTCTGCCACCCTGTAAGTTCGCATGGTCCCCCCCCCCAGTAGGCCCATTTTTCTTCACGAGACTTTCGGCACTTCCCTTCTCTCCCTTGTTTTTTTCTGCTGTTGTCTTGGGTGGTCCCTGCTCGTCTTCGGTGTCTGGTCAATTATTGCAGGCATCGATGCGGGACTTTTCGGTGGCAGTCGCAGTGGAACCCGGAGCTGATCAGTCGTGAAGTGGAGTGGGCTTTCTCACGTCACGTTCGGAGCGGCAGAGACCGGCTGAGATTGGCTGGGCGACTGCAACGGCAACGGCGACGTCAACGTCGCGTAGGCTTTTGCTGCTGGTCTTGCAGTTGAAAACCCACCAGGATAGAATTATAGCACTAAATTTAGTTGGAGTTGCCAAATAGCTCTCAAGCGACGGTCGAAAGTTTTCAAGGGGAACAGGGGAGCTGTTTTTATAAATAGAGTAAAATTTTTTTTTTTTAACAAATTCAGGGTGGAAACGAAACTATTTGCAGAAATGGTGTTAAAGTGAAAAACGCCATTTCAAATGACGTTTTTTCGGAAAAAAAAAAGCCCCATCAGCGCCAGCGTGGACGGGATGGGGTGTATATTTAAAACGCCATTCGGAGTGGCGTATTTGAAAACGCCACTTAGAGTGGCGTTTTCTCCTTAAGAAACGCCACTCCAAGTGGCGTTTCTTTTTCTAACTCCCCCCCATCACGAGCCCCCCTCCCCCCCCGCTTCCCTCCCGTGCAACCCCCCCTCCCCGCTTCCCGAGCCTTCCCTCCCCGTGCGGGGGGCCCGGGCCTTGGGGCGCGGACCGGGGCGGGGGGGGCCCGGGGCTCGAGCGCGGATCGGAGCGGGGGGCGGGGGCTCGGGTGGTTGCTGTGGGGTTTCGGGAGGGGGAGGAGGAGGAAGGAGGAGGAGGCTTAAATTGAGAAAAACGCCACTCTGGGTGGCGTTTTTTTCAAAACGCCACTCTGAGTG
The DNA here is from genome assembly GCA_017589505.3 of Metroxylon sagu. Classification (NCBI taxonomy): domain Eukaryota; kingdom Viridiplantae; phylum Streptophyta; class Magnoliopsida; order Arecales; family Arecaceae; genus Metroxylon; species Metroxylon sagu. The sequence continues at coordinate 584,180 of JACVBY030000580.1, read as the reverse complement.
GCGTTTTTAAGTTGCCACCGTGCCAGCCCCGCTGGCACTGACGAGGCATTTTTTTACTAGAAAAACGCCATTTGAAATGGCGTTTTTAACTTTAACCCCTTTCTTGCAAATAATTTCGTTCCCACCCTGAATTTGTTAAAAAAAAAAAATTTCATCCTATTTATAAAAAAGGCTCGGAACAGGGTGGTGGTGCGGTTATCGGGTAGTCTTGTCAAGTATAGAATTGCGGAAAAGACGCTCGCAAGCCAAGCGAGTGTTGGCAGATTTCCATTGCCCCAATAAAAAGATGGTTCCCATTAATTTTCCTGATAACGTTTGACTTCTCACTCATGGCCTCTCTGTGGCATCGCACGTAGGATGGTTCAAATCCAATCACCGTGGCCAATAAGACAGCGTTGCCTTCCTAAATTGCGAGGATTTCGCAAGAAAGTATTAAAGATCACCCCTACATCTAATATATATATATATATATATATATATAGATATTAAAGTTTTTTTTTTAAAAAAAAGTTCTTTCCTATTATGCCGTGCGCTTATACCACATATCTCTCTCTATATAAACTCCTCTTTATATCATACTTATACGGTGGAACATCTATAATTTCATGCATCCCCAATTGTATGATGAGTTTCAATTCCAAAAGTTCGATGTATCCCAAAAGCATGATGCTGGCCCACTCTTTTAAAACTGCTTTACTCTTTGTTGACCATATTGCCATATAGGGTTTCTTTTAATGGATGACTCTTTCAAAAAAATTAACAAAAAACAAGAATAATATGTTATATATATATATATATATATATATATAAAAGATTTATTCAAAATAAAATAAATGCTAATGTGGGTTTAATCAACTCTTTAATTCCAACGTCATATATATAATGTAATGAGCCTGCCTTATATGTTATGTCACATGTAAAATATGGACCTTCTTCAATTTAAATTGAATTCTCTATTTGAGCAAGTGAACCTGAGTCCTTTATGCTCTCTCTTAAACTAGACTAAGGGCATGACTACAATTCAAGTTTGATTCCTAAATGATGAAATACATCTCAAGGCGGATGGCTAAGTAAAGATGTCTACTACCCACCATTGAGATAGCACAAATTGATCAAACAAAGATTTAAAGGGCTCCTTTCTTCAAACAAAGTGAGTTAACCTTAATGTGTTCCATATTACAACAACAACAATAAAGCTTTAATCCCAAAATGTGTTCCATACAAGTATGAAATACGAGATTGATGATCATGTAAAGTGCACTAATATTATCATAGAACTAAATGGATCATTGAGATAGAATGCTGAGATCATGGGGATGGAAGATATCTAAGTGAATTTAGCTATTACAGATTCCACAAAAAAAAAAAAAAAGGAAGAACTTAGCTATGATAAGGCCTTTGTATGGTTTGCAGCCATATTTGATCAAGCCATAGTTGACTGCTTCTTAGTATCCCACGAAATAAATTCAAGGAATACGCAATGGCCAGCTCTCAATCATTTAGTATAGGGACAACCTGCCCTATTTGCATTAAGATGGATAGAGATGTAGAATATTGCAAGATGCATTTCACTGCTGTTAGATTATGCATATGCTAACAAATCAAATTCTAAGTAAGGCCAAGTCTTAATAAGGTAGAACACCTCCCACGCATCAATAAAGAATAGCATCAAGATAAAGATCATAATTTATTTTGGCATTTGTGGACTTAGAATAGCCATTGGGGTGGAGATGCTTCTAAAGAGCCCCCATATCTACTTGACAAAGAAAATCTTGTGCATATTTTGATGCCTAAAAAAATGACACAATGGGCTTTAATCTTAATCTTTCATTGAAAATGCATGGCTCAGATCTTGCATAAGATCATCAAGTAAAGACTAATTATCACACATGAGAAGTGTCTTGTTCACATCTAAGAAATCTATAATAGAACCACTATGTTGATAGATAAAAACTAATGAATCCATAATCTGCAAAAGAATTGAACCAATCAAGCTAGGCTTATAGAGTCTTCTTGAGACCATAAATTGTTAGTTTTAAGTGGCATTACAAAATTGGTTCAGCTGAGTAATGATGGAGGTTGTTCCATATATAACAGCTGACCATGCAACAAGGCATTTAGTCACTAGCAAGAGTGAGAATAGTGTGGATGCTACCTAGTTTGTTTTCCATACTTCATATTTTAAAGCAGGCTTGATGGACCTTCATTCAAAAGACATGTTTGAGACAAGAATACATATTTTGGGTTAGGTTTGAAAATTTAAAGTTCCCTTCTAATTATCATGTTATGGGATGGCTCGTTTTGAGTTGAGTAAATGATCAACAAATAGGTTGGGAGATGGTCTTAGGAACTTGGCCAATATGACTGTGAATCCTAAAAATCTTATATGACATCATAATCAACATGTCGGAATGATATTGCGGGCACCATAGAATCATGATTTTCAAAATCGGGTGGGTCATTAGGGACTAGAATAGGGTTGTATGGTGTGGCTTGGCTTGGAATGGCGGTTTTGAAAATAAGCAAGCACCGTATGATGCTAAAATTTTAACTGAAGGGTTTAGATCATTATCATAAGAAGTGAACCATTCATCAAAAATAGACATCTCACTTTCTGTTTTCTCATTAGTTGAATAAAGAGTTGATTTTGCAAAAGGAAACATAGATTTACTGAAAATCAGATGATGGGAAATATAGACATAATCGAATGAGTGATGGAGGCAATGATGTACTTTATGGTTGCTACTCTAACCAAGAAAAATAAATAATAGTAATCAAAGCTTAGACTTCATCCGCCACAACCACGCAAATAAGGGAAACAACATGACCCAAAAACTCTTCAATACTGAATAGCTAGGTTTCAACAGAAGAACATATAAGCATGCCATATCCAAAATAGATGATGATAGATTGTTAATAAGAAATATAGCCATAGAGAATGCCTCAAAGCAAAAATATTTTGGTACAATTGCATTGTACATCACAGCTAGACCCAATTCAATGATATATTTGTATTTGCATCGTACTTTACTAATCTTATTCAAGTATCTTGCACATGATAAGCGAAATATGACAAAATGATCTATAAAGTCTTTCAGAAAGTTTCCCTCATCTATGAGACTAAAAAATCATGATTTTTCAACCAAGCTACCTCTCAACCATTTTTTTGAAAAATAAAAAATATTTGAAAATATAATTTTTTCTTTAATAGATAAAATCAATTAAATCTTGAAAAATAATAATAAAAAATACATAAAATATTAAAATCTTTAAAGAGAATTTGGTTGGGTTTGGCTCCCATAAATCATACTAAATTTTATATAAAGGTTCCATATTTAAAGCATAGAAGAGCAACTTAGCACTTTTACCAATCCGATTACTTGTGCACAAAACAGTAAATTTATTCTTCATTGAAATAAATCAATTATTTTTTAACTAAAGGACTCCTGTTTATGAATGTCCAAATCTTTGATGTCAATATGCCATGTATTTTTAGTTGCAGTACAAAATCTATTTGATAAGAATGTCTTCATTTGCCCACCATCCAAGGCATGAGTCCTCCTTGTCTCCTCCCTGGTGTCAATATGTTGTTTGACTTCATGTCTTTTGATTTTAAATCCTTTACAATCAAATTCAAAAAACAAGGATAATCAGTATTTAGTTTGGAAATAGAGTAAATTCTTTTTAATACCAGCCATTAATAAGACATCTTTCAATCAAGGAGTAGTCTTCCCACAAATAATCTTTCTTTTACAATACAAGAAACACACAGATAATTTTCATGTCCTATAATAACAAAGTCAAGTCCATGGTATGGAATTATATTTATGAGGATATTTATATTTTTAGTGATATGAGCAGATGTACACCATTCAAAATTCTATGAGTCAGAGAGCCATGGAGCAACTAAAGCTTAGGAAATATATTCAACCTAAAAGTTATTATCAAATGAGTATCAACATTTGAGAGCATCATATCAAATGTTAGATATATATTGTTGAGAAGGGGTTCTTTGATTAGTTTGTTAGGAGCCCTTCCCTTCAATGTAAAAAACTAAACATTTTTATAACATAAAGGGCTATAGAGTGGTGCTAAGCAACTCACTTTGATTTCTTCATGACTTTGAAAATAGAGATTAAATCAAATATATAAAATGAGCATGGTAGTTGCAAATGATTTATATCGTGAACCAAGGCCATTAATAGCCAAAATACCTTACTTTGATTAGGGATAAGTCCCCAATGGCATACTAAAAAGAAAACAAGGAACGATAATTTTGAAACTTGAAAGCTCTCTCACATTCTTAGAGAGAAACCAATCTACATTCTTGTATTTATAGTGTAAAAATTTTTAGTACCTTTTAGGAATAACTCTTCGAAAAAATTTTAAGGAAGAAAAACATGCAACAAATGTAATTTATATAAAAAATGAAATTGTTTCAAATAGAATGTATAGGGAAAGCTCATGTGAACTTTGTCAACTCATTGACTAGAGTTTTATCCATTGTCTCACATATAAAATGTGACAAGCCTGCCTTATATATGCCACATGTAAAATATGATGGGCATTCTCTAGTTTGGTTCAAACCTCTAATTAAACGATCAGAGTAAAATCTTCTGTACTCATGTACTGCACTACTAATCTCCAATTACCATGTAGGATCATTGAATCAAGCAATGATCAAATCAAGATATCCAAGATTGTCAAATATTTAGTTAAATCTTGAGAGCTCTGCACCTCAGACTTGAATTTTGAGAGGTTGGAATCCTGAATCATTTCACTCTGCACAAAGATAATCAACCAGAAAAGAGAACAAGAATTTGCCAAACCAAGAACATAAAGAGATCACCACCCAACAACCAAAGAAACTCAAACCTACTCAAACCTTTGCATCTCCCCCTTCGACAAGAAGGACGAAGGACTCTGCCACGTTCTCCAAGCTATCATTCAAAACCTTACTAATGGCTGATGTTCACTAATGTGATGGCCTCTACATGCTTCCATGGGACCCTTTGTGCCTCCAATCTCCTAACCTACGAAACATCAAACACCTTTAGTGCATTCAAAAACAATTTCTGTCATAACTAATACACCAAAAATATGAGGCTGGCAGGTAAATTACCAGAGCCAATGAAAAGTAACATTGTGGGGCCTGAGAGGAAGCTAAGTCCAAGGAATGAAGCAGGGTCATGATAGGACGTTATGGGCGCTCTGCGCCGTAGATACTGCCCACCTCAATCTTTGGTTCAACACCTAGGAAAGGGGAACACGGTCAAGAATGAGAACAAAATCTACAATCTTTTGCGGTCGCAAAAATCTAACCTGATACAATCCAATATTCTTGGACTGTATGTTATTTAAGGTGAAGGTCAGAGGATAAATAGGAAAAAGGAGGGGAGCAGGGGGTCTCTATGCCACCCACTGTCCCTTGATCTTTGTATATTTATCTATTTTTCCTCTAAACTTATATCTTCTCCTTTCCTTGCTTTTTAGTGCCCTTTTCTTTCTTTTTGGTGGTGTTGAGGGAGAGACGAATGTGGCAACTCCATAGACGAGATTTATCACTATTTCTAAATGTAAATGGAGTGTTTGAAGGATGGAATAGTCTCATAATAAGTCTCCGCTTTAACTTCCTTTTTAAAAAAAAAAAAAAATCTCTGATTCAACCTTCTGTTTTTATAAGAAAGAAGAGATGTAGAAATTCTTAGTGTTCTAAAAATCAACCAGTTCATCCAATGGGAAAAGAGATCGGATCATGGATTATGATATCATGATGATGTAATAAATATATTATTATTAATTAATTATATAGTAACCACGTTAAAATTAAAGATAGATTTGATCGTAATATAGTTAATTCTAAATTTAATTATCTCTTCTGTGCTTAAATCCACATAATTTTTTGATTTTCTCCTTCACTGTTAATCCACACAGTTTAAAATTTCTAAGATAAAAAAAGTGAGAAAGATGGGATAGTTCTAAAATCTGTGCGACTTTAAGAATAGAAAAAATGATCGAATTTTAAATTTGGCTTCATTCGAATGTAGCACCGTCTATTTTTTAAAATTATATATAAAATTATAAAAAATAAAAAAATTAATAACATTATTTTAGTAATTATTGGTATTATAAATTTATAATATATATATATATATATATATATATATATATGAGGATAAATTTGACTACATTTGAATATAGCTAAGTTTAAGATCTAATCATTTTTCTTATCCTTATATTTATACGGTTTCTAAAACCATTCCATCTTCTTTACTTTTTTTATCCTTGAGATTCATGAATTGTACAAATCCAATGGCAAGAAGATGACTGAATGTAGATTTAGTTACATTCAAATGTAGATTTAGCTATATTCAAATATAGCCAAATTCATATATATATATATATATATATATATATATATATATATATATATATATATATATATATATATATATATATATATATATATATATATATATATATATATAGGCACATGAATCAGAAGGCAATAGATATACTATTTTAACTATGTCTGGGTGCCTTACCTGTGACACTAAGCCCAAGCGAGGTCAATAGGTCATTTAAATCCTATTCACAAATAAACAGACCTCGTCTGGAGCCTATTTCATCTGACCTTGAAGGTCCAGTAGCACCATATATAACAGCAAGCTGCCAGGGAGAATACGAGAATCATTACGAGCATGCCTGCATGTAGTACATGTACGAAAGAAACCCTCCATCCCAGACATATTTAGGCTCATGCATGTGCGGTAGTAAATCATAAATGCTGGTCTTTATGAGAAGACATGCAACAAGACAATCAAAACATGGGGACTTCGAGGAATGCGACCGCCCCAACTGCTGGGCCATGCACCAGTCGGTGACAACAGTAGTCTGCTAAAGTTCAGCAGAATGGCAGCAAACCCACAGCTCACCAAAAGCAACATTCAATAGAAAACTACAGAAAGGAGGAAACAAATGATGATATAGAACCCAACATTAAGATACAAAAAGAGATCCTAAAGCGAACCTGCTGCAGAAACCTGTTGTCAGCCATTGCCTCAGCTTCATCAGGATTGCTAGCGTTATCACAATTCTCTAATATCTTTTCCTAGTCTGGGTTAAGAAAATAACAATCAGTTAAGCAACACAGGGCTGTTTTACCACATTTTTCTTTAGAAACTATGATTACATCCTTTCCAGATTTCTCAGTAAACAACAATTATGCACAACCCATTTAGTTCTAATCAGTAAATGTGCTCTTTTTGCAGCACTTTTAGTTTGTTCTTCTCTTAGTTGAGATCTCTATTCATTTTAGGGTCTATTTGGATCTTTAGACGAGGAAGAGAGGGTAAACGGAGAGAAAGAAAGGGAAGGAAGGGTTATTACCTTTTTCTTATTTGATAAGAAAGGAAAGGAAAGGAAAGAAGAATAATTTATATTCAACGTATTTGGATAGGAGAGAAGAAAAAAGAGAAGAGTAATGTTTGTAAAATCATAAATATATTCTTTATTATAAAAGAAGTTCAAACTAATTTGTAGGGATAAAATTAAAAAGATAAAACAAAAGTTATAAAACATTTCTTTCTCTTCTTTACCTTCAAATTGAAGGTAAAGAATTCCAAACTATTAGGAGGAAAGAAGTAAAATGAGTAATCCCATTATCTTTCTCGTCCTTTCAAACAAAGGATTCTGTTACTCTCTCCTTTCCCTCCTAAGAATTCTCCAACAAGTTCCAAATAGATTTGTACCAAACACATTCGTTTCCCCTCTTCTTTAACATCCCTTTTGGATATATGCCCTTCTCTTTGTATTTCTTGATATCATCATTATAATAGGCTGATGTGTTACAAGAAAAACATTAGGGATGTACTCTTCTGAATGATACAGTCCGGTATGAGTCAAGCATCAAGCAACAGTAATTAGACAGCTGAGATCTTGTTTTATTACATAGATTGAAAATATCTCTTATCATACTTACTGAAGAGTCCTGAACATTCATGGTTCATTCAAAAGGTAAGCGTCGAGGAAATAGTTATAAAGTTTTGAAAGCTGAGCTATTAGGAGTACAGGAAAGTTTCAAGAATAGAAAAATCTAGATTTTTCTACAAATCCAAAAAAAAATTAATAAAATAAATACTAGTACAAGTCTTCAGGTGGTGCATGTGTTAAATCTGGTCAAGATAATTAAAACACCTCTTAACATCTAATATGGAAGAACTGAATCACTGGCAAGCCTTTGATCTGAGATAGTACCCACTAATCCACACTATATTTACACCTTCAATTTGATTAGTTTTTGTCTTAAGGAGATTTAGAATTTCCTGCTTTGGAAGCAAGAAGAGACAGAGCCCTACTAAGGCTGCTTTTATTTCTTTTATTTCTATTTTATTCAGAATAATGTTGGGGTCACCATCAATTAGATGAACTGCTTCCTTGAAACACAGCTTGTAAGAATATTGAGAAATTTCTAGCAAACGTTACAAAATGTTAGAACCCTCTGGCAATCACCTTCAGAAACAAAAAGAACATCACTTCTTGTTGTTGCATTTGCAACGTAAAATAAATGTTTTACATCAGAATGCGGACAATGGCGAGACCAACAGCAGATATTGAGACAAGAGTACCTATGCAGTATTTTATAACATCATATTTTGCCGCTTCTAACTGGGCCTTCAATGCATGGATTTCCTGTAAAAAATACCAGAATAGTCTTTAAGTTATAATAACCGACTATACAAGACTTAAAAAAAGCTTTCATATACTTTCTCATCTAGGAAACCTCACCCTGTCAAGCTTGGTAGTGAGATCAGTAGTTTCAGCATTTTGCTTGGCCAATTCATCACGTATGCGGCTGCATTCATTAGCTCAATTGGTTCAACATAAAGGTCGCATGCTTATTTTATAATTTGAGGTAAATGAAATGCTAATTCTAACTGAGAGGGCATCACCATTATTTAATTAAAATCATACTCAACTAAGGCCAACATAATGAAAAGTAGAGCATGCAACCATAACCCATCTGAATCAACCAGATCCAACAAGATCTGGCTCTAAAACCACTCTCTTAGACATGTTGGGTCCAGATGCCCACTCTGGACCAGACATTTTGTTTCCTTGAATGGAAACTCGAGATGTTTCTCATTCCCTTCTTTTCAGCAAGCCTCCTTTCATTTGACAGAACAATTTTCAATGGAGGACCCAAGATATGGCAATACAAAAATCACCAAATAAAATATATTATCAAAACTATACAGGAATTCAAGACTCAAATGGCAGTATAACCTAGATATATATAAAGCTTTTATATTCCCTTACCCTCTTTCAAGGTTTAGATCCAAACGTTGCCCTGCAGTAACTTTGTCGATCTCATACCTGTCTCAGGATAGTAAAACTTATGTAAAACCTAACTTATGGAACAAAAACATATTTAATCATGCAGTTGTGACATGAGACTGTTTGAAGCCAACCAGACCTAAGCTCACTCCGCATTTTCTCAATATCACCCTTAAGTTTTTCTGTCTCACGTTGCAACAAAGAAAAATGATGTTCCTGCAACCAGATAACGCTAGCTTTAGAAAATGGTTAAATAAATAAAAACTGCATGTGATAATCTGAAAAAGGATAATTTGTTTGCATACAATATGTTCTCTTTAAGTGGTATAATATACTTGAGTAGACACCATGCATTCAGACAAGTTCCACACATTGTACAAGTTTGATTACAATTTGTAATTTTTAAAATTGTTTGTGAATTTAGTCGTAGAAATGATGAAGGCAGAGCCAAAGAGCTTAACTTCAGAAAAACAAGGAATATCATGTAACATTTTTTCTGTTAGTCTACTGGCAGGCCACGAAAATAAAATCAAATTCTTGGGAACCAGGAAGCAAGATAACAATATCAGATAAATGATATTAGGGTTTCATTTCAATAGAATTATGAATTCATATAACACAAACCTAGAACAGAGTCAAAAGCTGAACACATTCTTATCTAATTAGCAAGTTCAAAAGAAATGATCGAAACCCATAATCAAAAGCTGAACTTATTAGCCCCAGTATACTGCATCTCACCAAAAAGATATGAATGCAGCAGAAAGTAGCATTTATATGAACAAAAATTAGAGCAAGATCCATGATCTTAGATTAGTCAACCAACCTTGACAGGTTCAGACAAAACCAAAGCAACAGTAAGCTTAACTAAAAGCTAAAGCTGAGCCACAAGTCAATCATTGATGAATTTTCAATTCTAGGCCAGCTCACTTGTCAAAGTATCCAAGATACATGTTGAATCTAACCAAATACACCAACATAGAAACTAGAGACCAGAAAGTTATTTGAGACTCTAAAATCCTGATCCCATTAAGTTTACCCCACTACCCATACAATTAAGCTACAAACAAAATAGTTCAACTGAATGATCATGGATCATATAGTTTGTAGAAGCTTCCATTTGATATAATTATTGTCCAGAGGCTAAAACTAGATCATTAATTCATCATCCAATATTGCAGATCTTTTCTACTGCTTTGGTGCAGATGATCAAAATACATCATGGCAATTGATCAATTGATGATCTCATTAACTAATGACTTCACTGAATTGCTTACTATAGTTTACTCCACCGCACATTGGCTAAACATTTAGTGTTGGCATTGCAAATTTCGCCGTTCTCCCATCGGTCAGTAGCAGCCAATTCAAGATTTGTCCACCTTAAAAAATGAATTTAAGCAAGTTTTCAATTTCTGGGTTCAATACTTCAGCTTCTTTTTAGTTATTCACAAAAAAGGTTCACAAATATCATTACAAGACTTGAACTGCTCATCCACATACTGAACTTCCGTTAAGTACCATAAGAACAACTCATTGTCATCATAGGGGTGCTACCTCTCTAACATCTACGCCGACCCTTATCACTATATATTAGCTTGTATCAGAGCATATCGAAGCCATGCACCACTATAGAAATAGTAACGCAACATTACTAGCCCGTATCCCCATTTTTCCATTTCAAACCCTTAAAGATCATGCTAAGCAGCAACATTTTTATCTAACATAGTCTAAATTCCTCCATTTCTTCAAGCTGGCCCCTTTTCTTGAGGATATGAAACACTAAGCAACAGGTTACAGACATAATGAATAAAAAGTTGACATATTAAATTGTACATAAGGTTAGAAATCATGATAATCAATAATGGATCCCACATTCCTACTAGTCTAGGATATTTCCTTTGTAATGACCTTATACATACAACACCTACAGTATCTCGTTAGTGTATAAAAATAATTGTGCCATGTAAGTTTGCATGATGAATTACATTAACTCATGTTTTCTTAATCATCAATCAGCACCCATATTGAGGAAGATTAAATGTTTTAAAAAATGTCAGGCAGTAGAGAACATATGAAGAAATCCACAATAGAGTTATAATCAAAAAATTGAAAGCATATGAAACAAGATATAATAGGTTGATAGGGCACCAACATAGCAACATCCAATACTAATTCAGCGCTAATTCATAAATCAATCTCATCCTCCATACTATAATATGATGCAACAAATTAACATGGATGCTGGGCGGCTGTGTTTCAAAACTTTAAGATAATTAATGAACCTATATTTGAACGGACTCGCTCAGAAAATCATATAGAACATGGTTTTATGCTACTAAAGTGACTTTGAAATTGGTGTGTTAAAAAATTAAAAAATATATATAGTGTATTTTCATGTGCTAGTTATCAATCTTTTAACTCAACAAATCTTTCTGTGCTGGTGAATGCCAAGTGTTGGCATGGCATGCCATGTTAGGTTCTCAGCCTTTGATCAGCACAAGCATGATTCATGATTCCTTGATCCTTACATTGTGCAGATTACGAGAAACACAAATGGCGGTCCCCTAAGTCATGATAATTAGCACCCAGGGAATTTCAAAAGATGGCATGTTACAGCCTAGAGCTTCAAATATAGAAAAATTGTCCTGCTCTTTGAAAAAAAAGGGGCATTATTGTCCCTTATTTTCAATTTCATCCTAGCACTCAAAAACAACACTCTACACCCTAACCAGAACCATGTCATCATAAAAATGCCAAACCATAAAGCTATTATCCTTAATTTGTTATGCCACTTAAAAATTCCAAATCAGAATTTTGCTTTCCTTGATATTCTAAAACAATAACTTCCTACTTGGATGCTCTGTTTTGTTGGCTTCGTTAATAATTTAAGCCCTTCATGCTATGCAAGTTGTTTAGTTTACCCTTCAAAAGCACAAATCACTATTTCATTCTTATGTAAGTGGAAATAAAATTTCAGATATACCTACGTTATAAATATAAACATGTCGGATCTTAGAATCTTCAATTCAAATAGTACAATCTGGATCAAAAGTCTTTAGCAATCTAGATTAGACCCCTGGACCAGGATTATTTTGGAATGTAAGTTCTAGCTCATGAACTGTATGATCCATCAGATTGTAAGAACCCAAGATTGGTGGCACCGGAAACCAACACTCAGTACAGTACGGTATGAGTGAGTACCATACCGAATCGGTTGGTACTCCCACCTCCACCATTGCTGGAAAAAGTACCATCTCTGCCATTGCTGGAAAAAGAAAAAAAAGAAAGAGAGGGAGGAAAGGGGGAGAGAGGGCTGCCATTGTCCGAAAAAGAGAGAGAGAGAAAGAGGAGAGTACCTTTGAAGTTAGAAGAAAAGAGAGAGGAGGAAGAGTAAAAGGAGACCGGCTAGTACTACCACCTCCATCATCGTCAAAAACAGGAGAGGGAGAGAGAGGGCCACCGAAAGAGGATTGCCGCTGTTGGGAAAAAAGAGGGGGAGAGAGGAGCATACCTTTGATATCGGAAGAAGAAAAAAGAGAAGGAGAGTGGGGAGAGACATACCGCCAGCGACCATGCAACGGCGTTACGCGATGGCAAATGTGACGATAAGGGCGACAAGTGAGGATTAGGGTTTCATTGGAGGCTTTGTAGGATTTGCAAAGAGCCAAAAACATTTTAATCAATAAATTATTTTTTTAAATGAGTTGAACCCAAATCCAATGCAACTAACCCAATAACATGATTAAGAGCCGAAATATTTTTAATGAATAAACCAACCCAGCTCCCGACCAATATAGCTCTGTTTGCCCCGAACCGATCAATTGGGGACAATTCAGCAGTCCATGTAAGAACCAAATGGAGGTCATGTTATTACATACTAAAGCAATTAGAATATCAACCATTTTAAGATCCCTTTTTTTTTTTTAGGGTCAAATAAGCTTCAAAAACATAGTATTGGCAACTCTTTTGAGTTTTCAACTTATAAAGAAAAAAAAAGAAAAAAAGATCAAGTCGTTCAAAGTTAAGTCCTAAAATTGAAACATCTCTTTTGCAATATTTGAATATTTGAATCATTGTCCTCTATAATCTTCTACCTCAAAGTTGAATTGAGTTGATGCATGTCGTTGCCCTGTTTATGTTATATTAAGATCTAGATTGTTTGTAAAGGCTAGGAAACTTATTATCAAGATATTGCATAAGGTTCAACTAATAGATGGGGAAAAAACCTAACTCATCAAGAGATAAAAGAAAATATGGCGATTTTCCATATCAAATCTCTCAACAAATGATAATGGTGCTAACATATTTTGCAATTTTTTTTACCTTTGTCTAGTGGATCCATGACTACCAAAATCTTTTAGGTCAAATTTAGAAACGCCATGGACTTATATAATGACATTTAACTATATTCAATAACTAATCATGGTGTCTGTTTCTTGGACATGATATATGTATAAGCTTATGTTGACTAGACTTTAGAGAGTAAACTTCTTATCTTCTTTTATGATGGTTCCAAGCCTATATTAACATGGGGTTGGAAATCAGTGCCAGCAGCAAATATGCATGTAGAGGTTGGATCTTCTTATTTCTCATTCATACAGTGACTCAGCTGGAAAGGACCTAAAACTGGGTACAAGTACATGGACACATTTTTTTTAACCATGTTTCTAAACTTCTAATTTGTGTTGAATAGAGCTTGTTATATAAGCAGCTATCTCACCATACAAACTCAGTCCTTGTTTTATGCGCAAGTCAGCAGGCAAAGAAATAACAACTAGAACAAAGGGCTTGGAGTAAATACTTGTATCAACAACCCATGAATAATAAATTATATGTTAAACAGGGACCAGAACACAATATATCCAATCAAAGAGATGCAATCACAATGATTCATGATGCTCCCATTTGAATCATGTGCACTGATGTCCCTATCAAACCAAACCCTGACCCTACACCCTTTACCTAATCCCCTTAATCATCTCTTTCTCACCACTATAGCCTCTAGCTTCACACAAGCGAATTCATTGATTGCGTATCTCCTTTGTCCATTGTCATTGTCAACCTTGTTAACCTAATCAAGTCATCGACAACCCACCTCATCCAGGTGGGTTGAGTGCTCTCTCTCTCTCTCTCTCTCTCTCTCTCTCTCTCTCTTTCTCTCACTGAGGTACATTCAAGACATCCACCTGCCCTTCCCTCTCTCTCCATCTCTGCTCTCAATTTCTAAGATAGACAGGTTTGACGGTATTGGTGATGCGTTCGGTTCATAATATCCCATACATGGCTATGCTATGGTATGGTGGTGAGTCCAAGTACCATAGTCCCTAACACATTAATCATTCACACTACTATTGTAACATGTTTCTTGCTTTTCATGTTATTATACTGTCTTTTTTCAAGGTCTTAATGTGAGCATATAGGTCCTGGATCAGTACAATATACAGATCACTACACACCCCATATCTACTCCCAGTTCACTGGCAAGGGCAATACACTCATGTCAATATGGATTAATACAGAGCAGCATGGCATGCAGTACAAAGTCCTTGTTTAATGCTTTGTATAGATTCACATCTATTTATAATTGGATGACTAAGCATTAGATGTCATTCCAAATCTTGCTTTCTTAAATATTCTTTATGTAATGCTTAATAGAAATCAGAAAGAATATGAAAATCTGCAATTTAATCTAAGTTCCGATTCAATTGACCCCCTTAATGATTTACAATGTGATTCTAATTTTTAATATTGGAGAACTAGTGTGAGAACTACTAGTAGTTATATTAGTGAGTTTCCAATTACAATCAATTTATACCAATAATCTATTCTAAATTTGTATCGTTTTGCACTAGTTATGAATAAGCTTACTAGGCATATTCAAGATAATATTCCTTTGTATATGCTATTTGCAGATAATATAATTTTAGTAGATAAAATAAGGATCAAAATTAATCATAAGTAGCTTAAGTAAGAGCAAGACGGAATCCATGAAATATAATTTGAGTAAAATTTCAAATAGAGATGAAAGTAGAATAAAAATTGAGGATTATGAAGTTTCTAAGAATGATCATTTTTATTTTTTTCTTTTTTTATGTGGTATATGAGGTTAAGAGCCTCCCTTGAGATCTCATCCACTATCCTTTCTCTAATAAATATCATCCAATGATACATTATAGTTTAGACCCCAAGAAATACATTTTAACGTTAGAATTTTATAATAAATTTAATTTTATTACTTTGATGAGCTGTGGATCAAGTTAGCATAAGTCAAGGTGAGATTCAGTGTTACTGTGATCTTGTTTAAGTCTGTAAACCTTATAAGTTTGATCAAGTATTAACCAAAGCTATACAAATTATATTTTAAGATAATTTTTTCTAATGTTTTATTTTCTCATCAATGCAAAGTTAAATTAATTTTTTGAGTTTTTTATTCAGAGTTGAAGTATACTAACTTAATATTTGCTAGATCCCAATTTTCTAAAACTCTTCAAATTTTGTTTTTGAGAGAAAGAGTTAACTTTTTATTTTTAAGAATTTTTTTTTAATATTTTTTTTAAATTCAAATGAGGGATATTTTCCTTATTTTCATGAGAAATCTTAAGTTTACTTAAAAGATTTTGAATGAAAATAAGAGAGAGAAGAGAGAATGTGAGCTCACAAGAGCCTATACCCCACCCATCCCACACCCAAATTGGTCCAAATTGGATGGTTCAGAATGATTTAGATCAGTTTGTGGTCTGTACCGAACCAAAATGCAAAATTGAATCATTTTCCGATCGGTTTGGTTTTGTTTACCATGCTCTCTAGGATGGATCAAGTTAATGGTTCCTCCTTAACTTGGTTAGCTAGATTCAATTATTGGAATAATTCATCATGAGCTCTCAGTTTTCTAGTAGTGTTTGGCATTCTAACAGATTTCGACCATGATGTCATATCAGTGTGAAAATCAAAGCCCTATTTCTTCGCATCAAGATTTATTTGTCATCTTCCTCCTTTCCATAGAACACTAAGTGAGAGACTTCAAATGTTATCTTTTGGGAATGGCTCTTTATGCCTCCTTATGTTTCATATAGGTTGCTGCATTGCAGATTTTGTTAAAAGACTTTGTGGTAATGTGGAATACCTTTGTATTAAATCCAGTCTTAGCCTCTATATGCTTTCAGCCCATGAAATCCATCAAGTAATCAAAACTTGCTATCCTCCACACTTTACCATAACAAGGCCAAAATTAATCTTCACATTGAACATGCAACATAAACTCTAAGCTGGTTTAGTATTGCTCTCTCTCATCAATATAAAAAATTAAAACAGAACTGTCAATCACTAGATGCTTCTATTTTTCTTTACATTATAACACTGCTGATAACTGGTAGAGTGTATGTTTCTAATAACTGCACAAGGGGTTCTTCAATATTTGCTCACTTTTCCTCAAAATAAGAAACGATGGATGATTGCAAAACTCAAAGTTTGCATGGTAATGATCTAGAACCAGTTCCATTCATATAAGGCCAATAATATTGTTTAAATGAAACTGTGCTACCAGATCTTAAAGAAAGCACAAGCAGAAAGCAAAGGTTGTTCATACTTGAGAGCTCTGCACTTCAGACTTGAATTTTGAGAGGTTGGAATCCTGAATCATTTCACTCTGCACAAAGATAATCAACCAGAAAAGAGAATAAGAATTTGTCAAACCAAGAACACCAAGAGAACCCCACCCAAAAAGCAAAGAAACTCAAACCTTCTGCATCTCCCCCTTCGACACGAAGGACTGGGCCACGTTCTCCAAGCTATCACTCAAAACCTCAGTGATGGCCGATGTGATGGCCTCCGCATGCTTCGATGGGACACCTTGCGCCTCCAACCTCCTAACCTACAAAACATCAAACACCTTGAGTGCATTCAAAAACCATTCCTGTCGTTCTAACACACAAAAAATATGAGGCCGACAGGTAAATTACCAGAGCCAAGGTATCGACGAGGCAGGCCCTTTTCCCAGAAAAGTAACGTTGCGGGGCCTGAGAGGAAGTAAGTCCAAGGAATGAAGCAGGGTCAGATGATAAGAGGTTGTGGGCGCTCCCGCCCGTAGATGCTGCCCATCCCAACCTCGAATGGAACCCCAGCGCCGCCGTGCCTCTCTTGCAAACAATTCCAGCAGCCGACATTTGGTTCAGCCCCCACGAAAGGGGGAACAGGGTCAAGAATGAGAACAAAACCTAGAATCTTTTGCCATCCCAAAAATCCAACCTAATAGAATCCAATACCCTTGGACTGCCCCTTTATCTTCTTGTAAACTTATATCAATGAGTTTCTATTGAGAAGATATATTTATAATTTTTTGAACATCATTTTTCTTTCTTTTCTTTTCTTTTCTTTTTTCTATCCAATAAATTTAACTTATCCTTTTTTTTTTTTTCTTTTTTCTTCTTTCTAAATAAGAAAAGGATAACAATCCTTTCCTTTCCTTTTCTTTCTTTCTCCATCTTTCATCCTTCCCTTCTTCTACCTCCAAAGATCCAAATATATGTGAATGGAGTGTTTGAAGGGTGGAACGGTCTCTTTCAAGTTTTTGTTTTAGCTTTCTATTCTTATAAGTAAGAAAAAATATAGAAATTCTTATAAGAAATCGGATCATGGGTTAATAATTCAATCATTAGGTCAACTAGAGTTTAACCTATGATGTCACAATGACGTAATAAAATATTTATTATTAATTAATTATATAATAAATATATTAAAATTATATATATAATTATAAAAAAAAAAATTAGTAGTATTGCTTTAGCAATTGTTGGTATTGTAAATCTATGATAACAACATATTACAAAAAAAAAAAAAAAAAGTATAATGTAATAGCATTACTACCAGCTTATATTAGAAACAAATAACACAAAATTTAAAACAAAAAAAAAGCATATCATGTTGCAACTTAAATTAAAAATAAGCTTCAAATTTTAATTTCAATACTATATCATTTTTTTAAGGATAAAAACAATAAAGATATTGAAGAAAAGCATAAACATATTGATATATCTATTTAGTGTCTTGCATGGTTTGTAAAAGAATTAAGGCTTAACATCCAAATGCTTATTCTTCTTCATTTCTATAACAAATAAATATTATTTAGTAACACAAAATTTATAAATTTAAATAATAATATAATATTATAAATGAGAATAAAACATGTAGATCCAATACATATTTGGATAAACTATGGCACATTTATAAAAATAATAAAAAAATACAGATCAATATCATAATATAAATATTAATAAAGTATAAAAGCAAATATTATCACTTAAAAGTTATATAACATGATGCCCCTTTGTATCACACTGTTCTCTATGTTAATTTGTAACAAAGACATATAAAAGGGCCATTGATCCTATAAGTAACATTGTTATCTCCCTATGTTCTTAGATTGCAATCGCCATATATTGATCCAAAACCTTTCCTTAATATAAACCAAAACCATCTCGTTATATTCTCTAAAAAGTTATCTTTCATTCTTTACAAAGTCTATCATGCACCACATTAGAAAAGTCAACTTCATTCAATCATCTATTATCATGCAAGATGATAAGCACAAATGCCATCTAGAGATGTCAAGAAAAAAAATTTATATAACCTTATTTCTAAAGCAGTAAAACAATAGCCAACTAGGAATGCATTAGGAAGCATTTCCAAAGAGAGAAACCACTATGAATCAATTAGTACCTCAGTCACAATAAGTAGATTATCATTTTTGAGGAAAATGGAAAGCAATTGTTAACCCCCACACAATTTACAAAGGTAATAAATTAAAATAATATAGGTAAGACTCAAACCCAGATCATTAACAGTTGAACCCAATAACTTTACAAACTAAACCAAGTGACACCTGCCATCAATTGGTGACAAATAATTATAGGAGTGATTTATCTTACAAAAGTAGATGAGGAATTGATCAACAAATGATACTCCATCTCCAAATTAATGTAAAAGAAAGATTGTAATCAAGGGAAATACCGTGGAACCAATTTTTTTAAGGATAGCTACTTCAATTTAAATCTAATCTGAAAGGTAATGGATACATCATTTACCTACCAACTAAATAAATAGTCCATAATTTCTAAATGAACGTCAATGGAAACCATTCAAAAGAGAATCCTAAAGAGAATCCTAATCTTTGGATGATCTCTGGAGCTAAAGGATAGTATTGCGTCAATTTGGAATATCATTAACAATTGTATGCCTATTTAACGATTGATCAAATTGCAATATCGACTTACAATGCCTTATTTTGCTATTTTACTATAATTTTCACAAAAGCCTATACTAGCGCTACCCCTACACCACTATTGATTGCAAGTAATTATTTAACTATATTAAATTTAATAGTTAGATATTGTGAACAATATTATGTAACACAAAGTAGAATAAAAATAATTTGATAAATAGAACATGATGCAGAAGCAGAGGGATTTCGAAAGTTAGTTGAAGGAATGTAAATAGAAGGTTAAAATAAGAAAGTACTTTTTTTACTTATTTTTTTATTATGAATAAGTTCTTCAACTTAGTTTCAAATTTCTTTCTAATTTCATCATCGGATCTCTGAATCCACCCTACCTTCGGTCTAGCCTCTTTATCCTCTCTCTCGATATACCATTCTAACCTAATTTTTTATCTCTATATTGATTGACTTGAAGGCTCAATGAATAAGAAAGCTGAATTCAACATGAAATTTGACAAATCTAATGGTTCAATCGAACCAAATAATAAAACTTGGGTATGAATTTGACAAAAGACAAATAAATTATTTAGATTTAAACAACATCCATGATGATCAAAATAAGGAATAGGGTTGGGGTTAAAAAAACTAAACGGATATGATGGAGGTACCAAAGTGGATAACTAGGAGGCCAAGGTGGAGCCGGAGTCCAAAAGGCGACAATGGAAAGATTAGAGGACCTAATGCTAAATGGAACCAAGCCACGAGACAATATTACGATAACTTTTTACTCTTTTTGAAAACTATGCGTTTCGGTTGAACTCCGAGCACCAAGCCGATAGCTCAACCATGATCTAAAATGATTCTTTAAATCTAAGCTGATTTTTATTCCAATATTGATTCAAAGGATCATCTAGATACCACACTGGTCAATGGTCCAACCACTTCAACAAGCGTTTAAAACATTGAAAATTTTAATTCTTTTGATCTTCTTTCTTATTCATGTGATATACATAATTATAATATAATATTATATTATATATCTATCTAATTTAATTTAATATAATAAATTAAGGTTCACTCTTATGTTGCATGTCAACCTTACTTAATGCTTTTTAAAAGCTCTCATTCGTTTCAATGCATGAATTTTTTTTTTTTTTTGTAGGAGCTATATGGATAACTACTATTTTCTTATGCATAAATAATTTTTATTATTTCAACCCATCATCTTATTATATTTGTAAAATATATTAAAAAATAAAAATTAACATCCTGTCAAAACCTTGGATTATTATTATTATTATTATTATTATTATTATTATTATTTTGACACTACATCCAATAGCAGCTGATGAATAGTTATTTCAAACTTTAGAATAATACAAAAATTTTATCTAAAGTAAATCAATTAATTTTTTTTGAAATTTAAAAATAGTTTAATCTAATGCATATATTTTATTTATTTCATATTTAATTGTTAATTTAAAAATAATATTTTTTAAATCTGATTTTAATAATATAAATTAAATAAAATTATATAAATAAGCGATTTAACTAGGATTAGATGGAAAGGTTTCCAGATGGAAGCAGGAATAAGAGAGCCAAAATCTTAGCTACAAGGTTTTGATCCGTTTGGAGACTGATTTCATTGACGATGTCAACTACTGCCACACCCAAAAAACAAAAAAAATTATAGATATTTGAAGCCGGTTTTTCTACATATTTTCACTCGTCTCTGCGCATAGTTTTGTCACATTTGGTTTTTTTTTTTTTTTATGAAGGAAGATTAGGCATAAAATGGCTATCAAAATCAAGGATTGAGAATAAAATTTTTAGTCAGCAAGAAATATACATAAAAATGGCACTTGATCCAAGAAAAGAAACTTAATTTTCCCCACAAAAAGAAAACATCAAGAATCCAGACAAATATATTAATTTTAAAAATTCATAAGAAACCATTATCTATTAAACTTTTTTCTAATTAAAGTGACCTAAATCACTTGGACAACTTCACTGGTTCTATCTAATCCACAAATGAAGGGGAGAAGGTTAAGTGCGTAGGTTGTTGGTAGACTTTGCGAAGTTGCTGTAGGAGCCCTAATTTGCCACTGTTGTTTAAGAAGAGTCAATAAACTTGTGACATGCGACATTCAATTCATCACTAGTTCTGTTAAAATTCCCGGAATTAGAGATTGCCAACCTCCATTTTGTGATACATAACGCTCATACCCATCATCAGATTTTTGATTTTTTTTATTGGTAACACCTGCTCTTGGATGGCCAGGTGAGAGTTCACAGAAGAACATCAACTTGAGCGCACAGCTGAACGGCACACCTCCCAGTCTCATAAACAGGAGATCATGGTTGGTGTTATCCCTCAACAGCTTTCAATCCTGCCCTTCCTGGGGCTTCCATTGGAGTAAAAAACTTCTAATCTCACAGCCAGCACTTTGTCTGCCCAGATGCCTAGTAGGAGAGGAGGGGGTGGCTCAGGCCTCCATGGTCTCAGAACAACAGTACAGCAAAGGGAAATTGCTTGGCATTAAGAGGAAGCTTGCGCTAATTTAATTCCAGTGAACAAGGTAAAAACTGATTGGCATTTTCATCATGCCACTGAAGAGAACATAAATAATCCCACCATCTTTTGGCTCATTGCTGATAGGATATTGCAAGGTTACAAGCAAAGAGGTTTTAGGAAAAAAGCTAGTCATATGCTCCAGCTAATCTATGAACCGCTCTGATCAGCCCTTATGATGGCCACTGACATTGATCAAATCGATGTGCAACGCTTAAACAATCCATCCCATGTACTATTGCGATAGCATTATTCTCATGGTTAACAAGAATAAATAGATATGGCAGCACAAAATAAAATAGTAACGCACCCATAACCCCCTAGTTATTTCCCAATTGAGATTACACAAATGGGTTGGGGAAGACTCCCTACTTCGGTCGCCTGCGGTAAGGATACAAAATGTCATCAATGTGTTCTTTTATATAGTTGCCCACTCTGTTCAGGTTCCTTGCCACACCTGAAGCCACCAGTCCTGCATTCCTTGCAAATCTGAAAAATCGTCAAGGCAAAAGGAAACTTCTCAATGGATTCTGGAGCAGAAAAATACTAACACAGAAAGCATGAACAGATTCTAAAGCAGAAAAATAGCAACATGGAAACTGAAATTGCATGCTTTCCTGCTCACAAACTCCACAGGGGAGAGTGCTGGTCCGTATGCTCGTGGATGAGAAATGGTAGTGGCATCTACAAGAACAGCAGGCAACTGATCAGATTCAAAATTTTCTGTATGCATTGAAGATAGAAGATAACATTTAGCTAATGCTCTACACCTCAATAGCATGAAGATAACATTTTAACTAATGCTCTACACCTCAATAGCATGTTGTAGTACTCAGTGACTTCAGTATATGACGGTGATAAGACTAAAGAATAAGAGATGCATAAATCAAAATTATAATGGATAAAAAAAATATGTGAGTCTAATGCAAATAACTGAAGTTATGATACTCAACAAAAAGCTTTTAACATGAATTTAAATTGAAACAAAATTTCATACTTTAAGCAATGGCATTTTAAAACAACAATACATGCTCAGCTATCATGGCCTATGGATTGGTTATGGGTAACTTCCAAATGACGACTGAATTAAGCTTGATCAACATGGTATCAATTCTGACAAAATAGACATCATATACAGAACAAGTAATTCATTTAAAAATTTGAACAACCATACTAGCTAACTGGTCAATTCAAAATGAAGATCTAAGGTCAAATGTGTCTCCATCGTCAAATGTGTCTCCATCTCATGCATGACCAACAGCAACCGATATTAAGAGCTAGCGACATGTTAATAAAATTTCAACACCAGCTTTTTTTTCTTATTTTGCTTTTCCTGTTAGAGAATAGGGATCATAGATATTTTGTAGCATGTATACAATAATTGGTGCATGGTCATTGTTTTCTCATGTATACCTAGGTAATGTTATATATTATTTGTTGGGATGGATTGTGTTGTACTAAGATCTATGATTAACTGGGTACATAGTTCCCGTTATATTTATCATATCAATAAAATCAAATCAAGCATCCATACATAAAGCTCCCTGCAACTGTCTACAAACAAGCTGCAGAGTCTGATAGAGTTTCGGGGAAACAGAGCAGGGAAATCCTCTACGGGGGATTGGGGCTTTTGGTGGAGGGACAGAGGGGATACCATGATTAAAAAAATAAAGCAATAGCAAAGGTCTGTATTTTTTAGATGTCCCCATTGCAACTTATATCTTAAATCAAAGGTTATCAACAAATCACACCAAAGCTCTCTCTCTCTCTCTCTCAAGTGGGGAACAAAGAAGAGTGAAGATAAGTAGTCATAGACTTGTGGAGTGAAAATGCGCAGCTCAAGAATATAAAATATCATGGCATATTTTTTGGTATATTGACCAATATACATGCATTAATGCAACAAAACGGAAAGAACAAAAACTAGTCCATTCTTCTTATTAATTTCAAGAATTCACATAAAGCAAAATTAGGATAACTGGTCGTCCAATAAATATTGTCATGTCAGTGATCGAAATACAACTAAGCTCAGACTCTATACCCCAAAATCTATCTAGACCTAAGACAGTACATTTGCTGACTAATTTGCAGCACTATTAAACCCTCTCAGGACAAGACTGAAACCATAACAAACAAAACCTTGTACCAGCCTAGACATATCCAAATGTTTTCTTTTTCTTCTTGGTTAATGCAACCAAACAATATTGGTTAGCTAAAACTCTTTTTAGAAAAGAGTATTGGTGATGCAGCATAGGGTTTAGCCAAAAGTACCATGACCAGCTAGACCATCCCAAGCTTCATAAGGGTTGGTGAAGTTGCAAGCAAAGACTTCGACAAGCAAATGTTTAATTTTATTTCTATCCCATGAGAGCATGCAAGAAAATATTCAAAGGTTTTTGTCAAATTTTCCTATAAGATTTCCATTAGGGATGGTATTGAATTTTAGCCAATTTCTGTGTACTGAAATTATTCTAGCATATTTCTTTATTGCTAAGTTTTATTTATAGCATAATTCTATACTAGGTTTAGTGCCTAAATTAGAGTTAGGGATCGTGGTCTATACACGTGTGTATGTGTGTGTGTGTGTATATATATATATATATATATAGAGAGAGAGAGAGAGAGAGAGAGAAAGAGAGAGAATGTGTGTGTAAGCTAGACTTGCTACATTCATGTGTAGCCAAGCTCAAATTTGGTCACCTCCTTCACGGATCTCAAAGCCAAAAGGTCATCCATTAACCATTATTTTCTACTTTTTTTTAAAAAAAATGATGAAATAAACAAAAATGTGCAGAAAATAAACAGAAATGAAAAATAATAAACAAAAATATGATGAAAGTAAACACTGACTGATTCTAAGGCAACGACAAATACTTATCTTGCAGAATAAACACTAGCATATTCAGAATAAACAGCTAGTCTGAACCGATAAATACCTAATTTAAATGGTAAATGGTAAACAGAAATGTTGAGGAATAAATAGAAACTATTTTATACATGATGCATCATGAAAAACGAGACGCATTTATGGAAACGAGACACACGATATGCAGCCAATGCCTATGCACTATGTGTCTAGCCTCCACATACCTCATGCGTTGGGGTACGCAAAATACATCTCTGGTCCAAAAGCTTCTATTTATTCCTGTAGCATTTTTATTTACCAGCCAGACTGATGTTTATCAGTTTAGGTTAGTTGTTTATTTTAGATATATTGGTGTTTATTCTGTGAGATCAGTATTTATCGTTTCTGAAACAGATAGTGTTTACTTACATTTTGTTCTATTTATTTTTATACATTTCTATTATTTCATCGGAAATTTTTTAAAAGAAGAAAACGGTGGTTAGCAGGCGACGTTTTGGCTTTGAAATCTATGCGAATTTAATGATGGGAGAGGTGACTGGATAGCTGCACGCAAATGTAGCCAACTTCAACTTATATGTATGTAATACATCATATGAAGATAGCTTTTGACATACTGATAAAACAATTTTTAGAGAGAACTTCCTTATCTATCAAAGGGTTTTTCAATCCCATCTGTCTACCATTGGTGCATCTCATACAATATCTTAGAAAGACAAAAGAAAGGCAATTTACATTTATAAATCCTATTTTGTTAACTTCCAGCATGCACTTGCCTTCTAGCATGAAAACAAAGAGAAGAATATTAATTAAATTGAATGCAAACAATTTGAAAATGTTATAGAATCTACCATGTGAAGATGATCTATGTCTTCTTAAAATGCACTCACAGCAGATGATTAG
Source organism: Metroxylon sagu (assembly GCA_017589505.3). Classification (NCBI taxonomy): domain Eukaryota; kingdom Viridiplantae; phylum Streptophyta; class Magnoliopsida; order Arecales; family Arecaceae; genus Metroxylon; species Metroxylon sagu. The sequence continues at coordinate 558,299 of JACVBY030000580.1, read as the reverse complement.
TCGCAGACACTTGAAAATGTTACAACATCTGCTATGTGAAGGTATGTCATCTCACTGTGCATGCACTATGGAAATGAGGCAAGATGGAATTGAAGTAGTGCTAGTGGTGGTTGGACCAGATTATGGGGCAGGCAACCCACCTGGCCCACTCAAGCTTGCAGATTTGGGCCAAAGTTTTAGGCCCAAAGGGCTGGGTCGGGCATGGAGAATAGGCCCATTTAACAAATAGGCTAGGCTTGGTCTTGGAGATTAAAGCCTACCCCAAGCTTGGCCCAGACCAAAATTATTATTTTAATATGTTATGATTTTTTCTTGTGTTGTCTGTTTATGTTTGATATATTTGTAGACTTAAGTAACAATTATTGTTAATAATCTGAACTTAATGGGATGATAGATATGTTGAAGGTTGTTGGTAATATTTAGTTATTCATATTTAATATTTTTTAAATCAGTTTTAAGAAATTTTTAATGTTTTTAAAGAAATTGGAAAAAAGAGTAAGAAGCCCAGGTCTCAGCCCAAAGTGCAAAACCTGAGTAAGGGTTGAGATTGGGCATAGAATGTAGGCCCAAAGACCAAGCTTGGACAGGCCCAACTCAAGTAAATTGTTTCAACCTTTGGTCCAAAGTCGACTTCAGCTCAGTCCATGAATAGGTCAGGCGGTTGTTTTACTTATATAGTACTATGAACAAGAAAAATAGCAAGGGACATACGGATCTCCCATGACATATTGTAGATTCAGGAGGAGGTTGCCAAGCATCATACTTAAACGCAGAACATCTTTGTATCATTCTAATTCTATTGAATGCCTTTAAACAGACTTAACTGTGGAACAACTCAACCCCCACAAACCTAAGTTAGCAAGCTGCAAGTGTGTTTTCCAAAATTTTTCCTTCTATCAGTCATTTTCCAATTAGGACAACTTCCTTGATGCAGAAGCATGAAAAATCCCAAGTATTTAATGACAAAGTTTTCCGAACCATGCCAAACCATCTAGTTCAGGACAAACCATACCACACCGGTATGGCATCACAAAACAGTTCGAAGGAATAACAGGTTCGCTTATGGGTTCGGATGGTGGGTTTGGGTTCAATCCAATTCAACCCATTTAAATAAATATAAAAGGGCTTGTTTTGGCTTTCATCCACATCTCTTCCATGTGTGAAGAAACCCTAGCCTCTCTACTTCGATTGCCACCCTCACCGTCGCCCTCCTCCTTATTGAAGCTCTTGCCCTCTCTCGTCATCTGCCATCCACCATCAGCTTTCACCCTCCTCTTCGGCAGCTATCTTCACTAGTTGCTAGTCACCAAAGATAGATCCCCTCTCCCCCCAATTTTCCTTTCCTCTCTCTTCTCTGTTTAGCTTGCCAATTCTCTCTGACCCCCTTGTTCCTTTCTTTCCTTGGTTTGCCGTGGTTTGGTATAATACATACTGGTATTGTACCGAACCGGTCATTGGTCGGCACTTGCTACCATTATAGTTCAGCGGACCTTACTTATCACTAAAAAACTTACATAGAGTAATAAATTCATGAGAACCCATAGTAAAAAATCCAAGAGTATCAAGGCTCCACTTTAGCATGATATTAATTATTGATAGGAGAGAAATTAAGGTTTAAAATCTTGGAACCGGTATGATAGGGCACCATATTTACAATATGCTTGTTGGCACCAATATAGCAAAAGAGAGATGCAATATAATGTAGCATCACGTGTTGGTAGGTACCAAGGGGCACACTAATAAGCTAATTTAGACCCATACAATCTAATACTCCAATCCATGAGAGAAATTATGGGCCATCCTTCCACATTGTTATTATTAGTTATTAAAATAATGTATCTTTCTGAAACATAATATATTGATGTAATCCTTCTGAACCTTGTTGAATTTGTCTCCTGTATACCATATCGACCATATCTCTACTTAGAAAATATGTAAAGTTTGGACCAACACAGTACCTCGTATCATTCCTGGGTTTCTAATGGCAACTGAATATTCTCTTAGAGAAATTCAAAAATCATGTCACAATTAATTGATAAATATATGAAGATAAATTTCCTGTCATTTATAAATGGAAATAGTTTGGCATTACTTTGACAAAATCATCATTTAAAACAGAAACAAACAAGATCATGGAATTAATGACATAATGGAAATAATGAATATAATCTTTTTTTTTAACAATAGTTTCTCCTTAATTTGTTTAAAATACATTTTTTTGAGAGAATATTAACTGGAGTTTGTGTGTAGTGGATTCCATTTATCAAATCCCTTTGCTATTAATGCATACATAGAAAGACAAGACACATGGCCTATAGATTGACTGGTACAACTGGTTGCAGGAGGTACAAAGGAAGGAGGTTGGCCTCACTAAATGTAAAGTACAACTTTGCAGTTTTAAATAAGAAATGATACAAACAAACTATTGAACTCCATATATGTGTGTGACTGATGTGTCTAATATGAAATACCCCGAGATTTCAACTGTTAAGACAATTAACAAAAGAAATTAGCTAGATATTGCAATAGATTAAAAAATACAGCTGATATATGTTACCATGATCTAACATGGGTTTAACTTTGGGGTTCTTGCATAAATATGAATATTTTGCTGCTAAGTAAAGCTCAATCTAATTCATATTCAAGTAGTTACCAGTCCGGTTCCAATATATTTGCAAGATCATATAAAGTGGCATAAGCAAAATTCTTATGACCAATTAGATTAATACACCAAGATCTTCATTTTCTCAATTGAAACTTCTTATATTGTGTAGTTAATAAGATTTCCCTTCTCAAACATAATCCACATTTTCAGTAGTTAGTTAACATAAAAGGCTAGGACTTGGATGTGTAAAGCAACAAGATGAAACACACTCCAAAACGTCAAATTATTGCATAAGTACATAAAATTTTATAACCCTAGGTAATACGAAAACTTATATACAACAACAACAGCAAAGCATTGATCTTAAACTAGTTAGGGTTGGCTACATGAATCCTTTTCCAATATTCTACTTGGTTAAGGGGCACACTTTTTATAAGATATAGAGATATCAAGTCTATATTACTTTCCTCTATGTTATTTTTGGTCTATCTCTATCCTTTTTTCTTTCTACTTACATCAAATCACTCTTTCATGCTTACATTGAACATGTAATACATAGCTTTCATTTAGTAATTTATTAAAATAATCTCTCCATGTTCCTCTGATCTCAGCCTTCTTAACTAAAACTTTTGATCTTCACCTTTGATACATTCAACTTGATTGAGCCTTTGGTTTTCTCTCTCTTAGTCTTACAATATTATAAATATCTTTCTTCCTATCTTTAGGTTTTAATTTCTAAAATAATGATTCATGTATCTTGAATCTAACATCTCATATTATCTTCTTAACTTCCTTTTTAACTACCTCATAACCTTCATATGCATCTCTATTCCTATAGCATTCTCCTTTAGCCTTAACTGTCATCTAAACTTTCTTATTTCATCATTAAATTTTCTTATTCGACATCTCTTTTTCCTTTGATTCTCCTAATCTCCCTGGTTCTACTTTCTTAATAATTATTAGTAATCTCTTCTTATGTGGTATTGATTTCTCCATCTAGACCTTCTTTTTCTTCTTTAAATATTCTACTCTTAATCTCTGCTTTTAAATTCCTATCATTTAGTGCTTGAGTTCTTATATTTTTTCAGTCCTCTTCTATTTTCTAATGCAAATATCCAAAAATATTGATCTATTTTGGATAGTTAAACTCACCCGATATAACTTTATAATTTCTCTACAAAACTCAATCAATCTTTCTAGTAAGGAAAAAATCTATTTAACTAGCATTATATCCACTTTTAAAAATTATTTGAGTCCTTTTTAAAGTCGAAGTTAGCTAATGTTAAGTCATATGTCATTACAAAATCTAAAATGACATTTCCTTCCTCCTTTCTATCTCCAAAACCATAATCTCTATGCACCGTTTCAAAACCTTTGTTATATTTTCCCACATGCTCATTCATATATCTTCTAATAAATATATTTTCTCTACTAAAAAGCTCTTGAATTTATTCATCCATGTCCTCCTAAAAGTATTGCTTTGTCATATCATCTAATCCCACTAAATAGGTACTTATGATAATAATAGAAGCATACATTAATACCAATTTAAAAAAAATTATTCCATCCACTACTCTTTTAATGTCCACAATTTTATCTTTTAAACTCTTATATAAAATAATTTATATTTCATTTTTGTTCCTATATCTCGCTGGATACCAAAGTTTATAACTTATCTTATCAATTTCCTATGTTTTTTCCTGCTATTCACTTAAGCCTCATTTGGGACAATGGTTAGACCCTTCCAACAGCTACTATTGAGAAATAGCTACTTATGGTAGTTGATAAAAAATTGCTACTTTTGCCTGCCCCCCCCCTTCTTTTTTTTTAAAAAAAAAAAAAAATCTATCATCCCAAACAAGGCATTAGTTTCTTGTAGGCCAGCTATGTTAACTCTCCTCCTACCCATTGTATTTGTTAGTTTTACTAACTTGCTCATCAACAAATCTATATTCCAAGTTGTTAAACATTATCCTATTTTTATGGACTAATTTCTTTATCCATGGCCCTCCATTAAAGTGTGAGAACTCTTACCTACATCTTTCTACTTTTCACCATACACAAGGTTCAATATGATGTATCACAAGTAGAAAATACCCCAACAGTTTTCTCTAATGGATTCATGTTCATAGAATGTGATTGTAGTTTTATGCTAGCCATCAACCTACTACAACACTCCTTCATCTAGGTTTAGGACTATCTATGTACAAAGCAAAGGCAGAGTTAGGTGGTATAAAAACTTATTTATTCAAATATTTAAATCAATTAAAGAATCTCACTCTGTTTTACATTACCTTGCCTGTGAACATGTGCAGGAACATGGCTAGCACTTGAGGCTCTTTTGTCCACCAACAGCTGCAGGAAAACTTTCTAGAGTTACTAAAAAAGGCAAAACTAAAATGAAATGCATATTAAAAAGTAAGACAATTTTTTGGAAGAAAATTAGATTCCAAGCATACATGACAAGAAACATAGGTACCAGAATTATTTATTTTATTTTATGTTGCCATAGTATACAGTGGACCTCGGAAAGTTGGTGATAAATAAACAAATATAATTCTACAGTTCCTACATAAATTAAAAAAGAAAATTATAGTTTACAAATTGGCTTCTTATATATCGTAGCTGTCACAAAATTCCCAATATGGTGGATGCCCTAAGAATAAGATTTAGCTTTTTCTGTTCAAATAATCTCTTTTTTATCTCTTTCATTTAGTATTCACAAATAGAAAATCGCTGGCATACAATTCTTGATTGTTGACAGAGTTGAGCATGAGTCCTCGACTCCCTACAAAATGGCTTAAGAAGGTAGCATTTGATGATCCAATATTGGAACAAATGTCCATACAAATATTATAATTACATCAAACAATTTTTGTTCTGCACAGTAAGCAGTAATTCACCAAAGAACCAAAGAAAATTCAAATTAAAGTTATAGATCATTGCTTTTATTTAAGCTCATTTTGAGTTTGTAATTAGGGTTGAATAATTGCCTAGATCCTTGTGCCGGATGCTATGATCACAGCAACATTATTGAAAGGACAATTACTAAATTTACATAAAAAACAATTATCATTATCTGCTCAAAATATATTTTAAATTCAGAATTGCATTCATTTGAGTGAGATAGAAGAAGCTACCAGTTATGAAACTTAGTTAGTTAATGATCATGCATATATAAATTCTTAAAGATATATCTAATTTTATAGGTAAGAAAAACAACATATTAAAATATTTGAATATCTAAAAACAAAAAAATAAATATATCAATGTAGAAGGAAACAAAAACAACCGTAATGAACTCAACAGGCAGAAAACAAGATGAATTAAAAGAAAAACCTCAATGCCAGCACAAAATGGCAACTCTGCCTGGTTCTCTCCCGCGTCGGTGGACTTTTCCTTGTTATCCAAGAACACTGAATAACCAACACAAGCATACTTAAAATTGGACAGGCTACGACCATTTTTGGTAGCTTCCATCTCAGATTCTCCCACAATGTAGCCAGGTACTGGTCAAAAAGTTACACACATAAGAACATTCTCTCATTGCTGAATTAATATTAGTCTCATTGCACAAGAATACAGATCAAAAGGCATCATCCTCAACTCCAAGCAAAAAAGCTCCCACACGCAGGTAATTTAATCATAAAAATCATAACAAAAGAAAACGAGCCCTCTTCTTAACTATAACTGTTATTCAAATAATAATTAATAACCAATATGCATTATCCATATGCAAAAGCAATATCTCACACATTAGCTTACACGTGCAAACTGTTATATCCACCATGAGGCCAAAGCTTTACTAGGCATAGATTTTACTGGTTGGTAGTATAGCACACCACTAAAAATGCATTTTAGCATCCTAGTCATGTTACAAATGAATATGATACCATGATGCACATAAACATGGAACCATTCATATGAATAATAAGGTTGTCAATGATAGAGTAGAAGCAGCTTAAACTTGTGAGTGTTGACGGTGCAGCATTGTAACAAGTCTGAATCAGGATATGGACATTCCTTAATTGCTTCCTTCCCCTTTTTTTAGAGAAAAGTGCAATAAATGTGAGTGGCAACGTACATTTTCAGCCCTTCAATATGAATAGCCAATAACATTGTCCTACAAAGACAGCATGTTTAGTCCATCTGGTGTCTTTATCTCTTCTTTTTTCTTAGTTATAGCAATGCATATCTGAACAATGATGACACAGATTTGCACATCTTCCTCTCCTTTATTTTTTTTCCTTTATTTCAGTAACCTGAATCTTTTATGACTATTTTTTCTCCAGATTTTTTCTTCACGGGGATCTATTTCAGAACCATTAATTTTGTGAAAAAGCCATGGTTCAGTTGTGTTTACTGTATTTATGGGTGTTTCAACTTCCATGCACAGCGGTCTATCAATAAAAAACAACAGTCAAGAAGCCATAATGAAGGTAAACCTTGGCGCAACAATAGGATTGCTTCATAGTGACCTAAGTGTCATGGATTCCAAACACAGAAACAGCCTTTTCATATGCTAGAGTAAGGTTGTGTACATCTGACTCTCCCTAAACCCAGCAGTGGTGGGAGCTGATGTAGTAGGTGAGCCCTTTTATTCAATCAGCCATAAAGATCCTAGTAAGGAAATGAAATCTTCAAAAGCTTTTGCAATTCCCACTAATGAATCTGAAATCAGCAAAGCTGATCTTCCAATCATTGCGATGCATTGTTTAAGGCTTGTTTCAGACTGAGACATTTACTAGAGGTAGTCATATACATCATATATGGCTGTTTATGTGATTGGTGGAAGCTACCCAAACCCATCTATCATATCTTAGTGAGATCAGATGACCTATTTTGCATCAAGGTCTCCCTTCAATTTTAAAATGAGATTTGGTCATAACAATTTAAAAGTCATAATAATCATACAGAATAGAAACAGTAAAATCATGAAGAGGATTTTCGAGATTTTTCTTTAATCATAAATCAACCCTCTTTAATATTTCTGAAGCGCAAATGACATAAACATAAACCTAAACCCATCTCAAATGAGTTCAAATTTTGGCAAGCTAATGGTCCCCTAAGCCAACTGAATTACGCAAAAAAATATATTAATATATTTCTTTTTCAAATTTATCAAAAGTTAGTTGTGATGAACTTTTCTCTCTAAGCACTTCAAGGATCCATAAGTGCACTTCAATTGACAAAGAAAGGGGACAGCTCATTTTTGGACTTCAAATGCTAGTGACATGGTCTCTGCATATGCCTTCATTCTAAGCAGGTTTCATCTGAAGCATATATATACTGCTCAAAGCTGACTGCTAACAATCTGAAGAATAAAATCCAATTTCAAAGAATAGACCATCCAAATTCTAATAGTGGGTTCACTACACCATCCAGCATAGGAATTATGTTTAGTTGCATCATAACAAGGTTTGTCATATCAATCTTAGAGAAACTTTTCAAGTTAAAACACTTCAAAAGGATTAATTTGGTGACCAAAATAGGGATCAGTTCAAGAATATAGGATATTAAGCACCAAGTCTCTTTGAACTTCCATATGTGAGCACATGAAAGAAAGAAAACTTTTGTGGATATTCATTCAACAAGAATTCAAAAACTCAATGAACTTTTGCATCAACGTTTAATCTAAAGTGTCACCTAGGGGAATGGTTCTCGAGCGACCTTTCATACATTATAGCTGGATGGTAAATTACTATTCCGTATGTCGTTCTATTCTTCTTTCATTAGTGCTCTTATAAGGCACTCTATGCATCGTAACAATGTACTTGTTTTTCCTTTATTTTCTCATTCTTAATCATAAGAATACCTATCACAAAAGTGCTAATGTGCCGCAACCTTTTATTGGCTTATTCATCATTTTGTAAACAGATGCTCACTTAGTAATGGTAGAAAATTCTCAGTTATCAAGACCGCACAAGTGGGAAGGAAAAAAAAAATGATGGAATAGGAACAAAGGAAGAGAGGGAAGGATGTCAGGGTGGGGTGGGAGAGAGGACATGGTAAGATGGAAGTACCTTTATTTGTACCTTTCTCAACTTTCCTCTCCGTTTCATTTCCATGGTCAGGGTTTCTTCAAGGTATGGTGGGATATGGGTCCCTACGTGCGCCTAGCTTCTCATTTTTCTACTTTCTTTGTGGCATGTGCAACACCCAAAAACATGAAATCATCATCCAAATTACTGATGATTCCATGGTGTTTTATTTGAAAGGAATGATTTTCCTAGTACGCTACTGATTGCTTACCAGATCCTCTTTTAGTGAAACCAAATCCTAGTTTATCTGCTAGAATTTACTTCCAAAGATAAAAGACTTATGGCAGTATGAAACTGAAGACAGAGTAACAAAAGTTGAAGAAAATACACCTTTCTGGACTATGTAAGACCATCAAATTAAACTTCTCCAGTTTCGAAACGAAGCGCATTGATAACTGAAGATTATAACTAAAAGTTATCAAGATTTAAAACCAAACTACTTTTATGATGTGTTAAATTAAAGATCACGTTTATTTCACTTGTTTAAAACCATGAATTATTCCATGTTTGTCCTTTTGTTTGTTCGTCAGAAAGATTATAACACCAGTAAAACGAGTATAGAGCACGATTATAGACATCAAAAATGAACATCCCAAATAAAAATATCGAAAATTTCAAAAAAAATTAAAAAAAAAAAAAAAAGGACTTGGAGGAGAGAACGAGGAGGAGTCGGGACCTTGTGGAAGAGACCTGCTGATGCCGAAACAGATAGGATTACGAGCGTCGGATTTGAGGACGGAGGAGTAATAGAGGCATCCCTTGCAAGACTTCCCCTTATGCGTCGAGGCCGGAGGGCTCGGCCGTGGATCGCCGCCGCGACCTTCGCCGCATGATTTCCCACCGGCGCCGCCGCCCGATGATTCTTCCTCCATCGTCCGCTTTCCGAGACCTTTCGTCCCTACGATGGCCCTGATATATGGTTTGAGCGAGTTTCGGCAGGGAAACTTGTTTTATATACAAATTAAAATTATATTTTATATAAAACTCAAATATGACATGGGTTTAAATAAGATTTTTTTATAAAATTTTTTTCAGCAATCCAACTTCAATCCTATCCGCCCAATACTCGTATCCTCTTACACTTCTTTGGTAATTGGACTTCAATTTCATCCATCCAAAGACTTCCATCCTCTTACATTACCTTCTTATGTCTTGAATTTTATTCTACTTACGAACATTACTTAAAACCATGATAGAAAAAATAATACAATATATTAAAAATTATTAGAAGAAATTTTTTAAACATTATTTCCCGATCTCTCACAAAAATTTAATATCCATCTTTACAAACTAAAGGTGGCCTTAATGAGACGTTTGGTCCCCTAAAATTATAGAAGATCTAGATGAATATGATGAAATATTACATTTAGTTGCACCCTAATAATTTTACAAGACAACGATTTTAAATCATCTTTACCTTAACAATCACCGTTCGTCATATATTCATTCTTAGATATAGGTATCTAAGATCACCCTAAAACAATAATATTATACTTAAGGTTTTAGGACCAAAATACTTCTCATCTATTGAAAAAAAAAAAAAAAAATCTTACCATTATTTTCATATTAATATAGATATAATTTAATAATATAATATAATATAAGAATATAAAACCTTAATATAATAATAATATTTATAATTAATATTTTAATATAATATAATAAAAATATTATAATAAAAGAAATAATATGAAATAATAATGAAGTAACATGTTAGTTGTAAAATATTATGGGTGGTTTTAATATTGCATGATTGATGACCTTAAATTTTTCTGGTATATCAAATAAGTTAACTATAGATATTTTGAAATCTATAACTATTAGGACATAGCAATATGATATCTTATGGATATCCTATTGTAAGCAAAATTTAACCAACCAATCAATATGATATAATCTCCGTCATCCTTTTTCTTAAGAATATAAGGTGATTCACCTTGTTCCCATCCACAAAAACAATATGTTGCACTCCAAGCAAGTAGCAACTTTTCCATTGAACCAAACATTTGTGGAAAATGAATAGAGCAACCATGAGTTTGCTCCTCGCATTACTTTGATAATTTTTCAAAAAAATAGATATTTTCTAAAATGTCTAACCCTTATATTTTTTTGAGCCTTTTGATTCCAAAGAGCATTATTGAAAACTAGAAATCAAAACCAAGCTCCTTTTTTATCTTTAGTATTTTAAACCATGGAATTGAATAGTGGGGGAATATTTACCTTGTTATAGAAGCAAACAGGGACAAAAAAAATAGAAGGATAATAAATATAGTAAAAAAGGAGTTGCAATTATATTTTTTTAATTAAATTCTTAAAATTATATGTCATCATTTTTTTTTTCACTAGTAGGGTATCCCTTAGGCTTTGTATTGAGCCACACCGTAAGTATTACCCATCCGAAACAATGTCCATAGCAAGGCTAAGCCAGGGTCTACCATGTAACTCATGATCATCCATACAAATAGACTAGACTCCTTTGAATCTATAACCTTAGTTTCAAATTGTTAAGCTAACATCTATCGAGTAACTCATCCTATGAGGGTTAGTTTCAAGATTTTGGACTCAGAACCAATTTTATGGGGTCGATTTCAAGACTTTGAACTCAAAATCAACCCTATTAACACTAAGAATTAAACCAACTCAATCCTATTAGATTAGGTTGATATCGGTTCTTGGATTACCATAACCTGTTGTTCATCCCTATATCTATTGGATGTTAAGAGTTAATCGTCTAATTGCTATAACAAAACACACCATCATCTTAATGAACTTAGCATCACCTTATCACTACAAACCACTTACTGAAACTACTAACACACCGTACAATGGGTCCTAACTTCCCTACCTCATCTAGGGGTCCTTTTAGTTTGTATCATATTAGCTTTCTTTTGATCAAGTTTTCTATGAATTAATCTATTTTCATTTTATCTTGATCTATTTTTAAAACTTGAAATGGATTGGCTATTGAATATAGAGGGCTAGAGGAGGAACTCTGATAGCCATTTTGATTTTATCTTTTTCCTTTTCAAGCAAGTATTATACTCTCTCAAGGATTGCTTTTAGTTACAGTTTATAGTGTTAGCCATAATGTAAGTGTGGATGGATGTGAGTGCCAAACATTTTTGATTCAAGATAATGTAATAAGAATATAAATTTTAAAGATATTTAAAAATAATTAATTCATGATATCTGACCTTCACCTCTAACATCTGGATATCTATCCAATGGTATAATGAATATCAAGTCAATATATAATATAGCACATATTAGACTTCCTATCGTTGAACTACGAGGAATCTTTTATATTAGCCAAATTTTTTTCTCTATCTTGGGCTTCATTCTAAATGCCATATTAAACCTAACTAGAATCTTACCTATGCAAGAGGCATGGCTAAACTCAATCAGCCTATTTTGCCTATCCCACCACAACTGGATGTCTAAAATATAGCTAGCCTTTTCTAAATCTGTCATAAAGTGCTAGTAAAATAATCGCAACTTGACTGTGAATATTATGAGTATAATTTTCCATAAGGAGAAAGTTATCCACATGTAACATGAGAAATGTTAGATACCTTAACCGTTCTGTCATCATGGGACCCTTTTGGATTTTATTAAAATCTATAATTCTTTCGTCAATTAATCAAATCTCTTATTCTAGCTCTTAATAACTTATTTAAGACTATAAATTAATCTTGTCAGCTTGTAAACCACATGTTCTTGCCTTAGAAAGATCAATCCCTTTAGCTGAACCATGCATGTATCCGTATGCAAATTCTCATTAAGAAATGCAATCATGGCATCTATCTACTAGATGTTATAATCATAGTAAGCTACTAAGACTAGAAAAATTTTAACGAACTTCATTATGGCCATATGAAAAAATATTTCTTCATAACCCTCATACCTAAGTATAATCTTTCATAACCACTTGAGCCTCAAACGTTTCAACCTTCTCGTTAGCATCTCTTTTTCTAATGAAAATTAACTTGCATCTAATATATTTTACTCCAAGTGGATCAACAAGTGTCCTGGCTTTCATGAAATCTATTTTTGACTTCATATCCTCTCTTTACCTCTCTATAATTGCAATAATATACATCCTTGCTATCAGGTGTGGCAAGAAAAACTTTTCCTAGTTTAATAAACTACTCAATTACTCGCCTTACTCCTTAGTTTCTTCTCATAGAAACTAGATCACTTAAGAGAGTAACACTATTTTGAGCTAAAACATGTCATCTCTCCTTTCTTTCAAGTCCACATTCTAGAGATCTTGGTTATAAAATATCGCATCCTCTTCCAAAAATGCTACATTTTTATTCGTAAGACTTTTGGTCTTCTTTCATATAGAAGTAATATCCTCTTATTTCTCTAGAGTATCCCATCATATGTATATAATGGATGATGGATTATTGTGGCAGGATTATGCACCATGTATTGCATTTCAAAATTTCAGCCTATGATTTCTTAAGCAATGAAAAAAAAAGGTAAAAATGGTAAAAAAATCTTATAAGTGATTGATATATAAGAATGGTAATGGCCCCATAAAGCAAATCTTTGCAGTGTTCTACCATCAGAGCTTTAATGAATAGTCAATGATCCAAATGTTTTCTGGGTTCAGTGCTTCATCATCATAGTGTCAGATTCATTAGATTCGATCCATCCCTTTAGCCTTAATGATGTCTTAAAAACCATGCTTCATATACTTTCCTATGCGCCCATTTGATATGGCATTTCTCTTTGATAAATAAAGTTGAAAATAAGTAAGATACATATATATCATGATAACAATGGCCTTAGGGTCTCCTTTGATAAACATCTTAGCATATTCATGGCCCTTTTGAATGGGGCTATTAAACTAACAGAAGAGAAAGTATCTATGTATCCATTATTGAATGGGATTTGTGAGTTGTTGCCATGTATCCCTTAAAAAAAAAAAAAAGGGATAATAAGAAAGTACTCCAACTTCAAACATCATTCAATTCTCCGAACGAAAGAAAAAGAATATGCTACTATTGCCACATGTCCAGAGAAAAGAAAAAAGAAAAAAAAGCATTCCAGCTTCATATATCATTAAATAATTATTTTCAAGTAGAAGAAAGCGAATAGATTATTATTACAATTTTTTTGCTTTGCAGGAGTTGTCATTACTTCTTACATTTGACAAAGCCTTAATCCACCTCATCCAGCAATTCAATAACTGTGGCAAAAATTAATGCCATGTGTCGTGTTCCATAGAGCCTCGTCCCTTCTTTAACTGTAATTCACCATGTTGCACATTTCATGGAACTTTATTCCTTTTCATGCCTTGATTTGATTTGATAGAAAAGATAAAAAAAGATTAAAATAGAGGTTAAAAGCAACCGTGCAACACATGGGTCGTGTGACTAGTAAAATAAAATAAGTCACTTTATGCTTCTAACTTGTTGGAGTTTAATTCTTTATATATGCAAGGCAATCATAACTCTAAATTGTCAAGTCAAACTTCTTCCCACTCCACATCTTATAGTGAGCTAGCCTTGGTGAATTAGAATATTATTCTATATTTTTATGATGCATTGAAGTGCAGAATCCTGAAGAAATAAAGGTAATCTTACATGCCTCATTATAAGCCTGATCTTATCCATCAAGGTCCTATTTTATCTCTTAGCTATCCTCTTTCACCAAGAACAATCGAGCATGTCTATTGAGAGGTAATCTCATTATCTCTCAAATAGACCATAAACTTATCAGAGAAATGCTCCTCTTTTCAATCTAAACAAATAGTCTTGATTTACTTACCAAGTCTTTTTTTTCACCTACTAAAATTCTATACTCCTTAAACTTTCCAAAAGATTCAAACTTGTAGTGCACTTGGTAGATGATACCAAACCTTGGGTAATCACATATAAAAAATGATGAAATGCTTAAATCCACCTCTAGTGGGCACATTTGGTGGCCTTCAAACATTGAATGATTTTTTGGCATGCTTTATTTTATGTGGAGAGGGAAGCCTTGTCATCTTGCCTATAAAACATGACCTATATGTTGGCCATGGTTGAGCATTTAAAAAAGGTCAATGGTCTATTTTCAACCAACTTTGGACTTTATTAGGACTAATATGACAGCCTAGCATGCTACAAATAAGCGGAATCAATTGGACTATTCTTTTTTTTCAAGTCATTACACTGTCAATCATGTACATATCACCACAACCTACTAATAGAGATGTATTCAGAATATATAATATGTAATGCGGTTATTGCATCTAATAGATGGATGTCATGGTTGCTTTCCTTAATGAGAATTTGCAAGAGGACATATGTATGGTTTAGTCAAAGGGATTCATCTCTCCAATTCAAGAACATATGATTTATAAGCTGACCAGATCGATTTGACTTCAAATAGGTCTTTAATTGCTTGAACAAAGGATTTGATTAATCAATGCAGGAAATATAGGTTTCAACAAAATCAAGAAGGATCCAATGTCTACGGAAGCTTAAGAAACCTAACATTGTATTTATGTTCATGAGGAATAAATAATATGCTCATGATGTTTGCATGGTAATCTCACTAGTACTCAGGAGGAAGATTCACTTTGAATGCAGGTTTGGTACCATTTGATAGGGATTTTTAACCAAATACAAAGATCAAGTGCTATATACTTTTTTCAGGATGAAAGGAAACTGGTTTGGGATTTTGGATGGACGAGGTGCAAAAGAAGCAAGAACAAAGGAATGGTAAAATTGAATGGTAGAACTTCTCAAAATCATGGGCAACTCAAAGATTGACTCGCATGACCATTTCTTGCATGCAGACTGCTCACATCATCTAGCGTTGATCAATATGAGCCCTTCTTTGTTATCAGTCCCACTATATTTTCAGATCTAAAATTCCAATGCTCTCTCTCACTAAGCACGTTTAAAGTATAATATACATGACCTATAACGCTTGCTTCAGCCGCGACTCTTGGCACGACGTAGATTAGGACTCAAACCAGCAATAGATTTGCTTAGAGTTGAACCAAAATGTCTCCCAACAAGAGGCGAAGGACAGATCCAAAGGTCAAAGGTAAAATTCACCGGTTTATCAGTTTATTGTCTGATAGCATCACCTATAGCATAAAGACCCAAAATATGATAATCCAAGAGCCTGTCGTTCTCAAGTCTTATGCAGGATGATAGGCAGAAGATTTTCCTCACTGGAAATCTTCTGATAATTCTGAAAGAGTTGTCAATATGTCCTCTGCGCTTCCTAATTTCAAGCAGACAAATAGGGACAAGAATTGCAATAAATTTTTTGAACAAGAATTAACTCAGATTTCCATTGCCAGGTTGCCTTCAAGGATTTGGGATAAAGAAGGAAAAAGAAAATGAATTCTCTCTACTCATCAGTTCTCCAATGCAGATGATATCTGTCACCTAGTGATGATACAAATTGATAGACAGACTGCACGATTGCTTATATGAATCGAAGTTATCGCCAGAAAAGCTTCGGCATTTCTATGGAGAATGCTGATGGTATAACTGGAGTAGGAACTGGGGAAACGGCAACAAACTTTTCACAACCCTTTCAAGCTTTTGTTAAGAGAATTAAAATAAAAGGACTAAAATTCTGCATCACCAAGGGAAGAAAAAGAAAATTCAGAATAGCACAATGCACCGTACAAGCTACTAGATAATGATTCCAGAGCAAATGATGCTGTTCTGGGGCCTTCATCCAATGTCACTGGTAACCATCAACAGCTTCTTAGCTCAACTTGAAGCTGTTTTTACTTCTCAGCCAGATGGTGATTGCCATAACACCACATTTGTATAAACACAATATATGCAACCAAGGCTTAGCTTACTGTCAGGATAAAACCCCATGTTCGGCTTGTGGACCATATGTGGGCAGCTGCAACATTGTGCCCCCAGAAGAGGCTACCATCTCAGTAGTGTTGACTGAAGATCTCTATGGCTGGGGGTGCCTTATTTCTAGCATGGTGGAAAAGGGTTTACCAAAGAAAACAGAACAAAGGTACATGAATCAGAAGGCTATATAAATACACAATTTTAACTGCACAAACTTTGGATGGAAGACAAAAAACAGCTTTCAAGCCACATAGCCTTCATACCTACTAAAATGGGAACAAGATTTACTGTACAAAAAAAAAAAAAAAAAAGAAACCCTAATGTTTTTCTCCTCACCTGATCATGAATGAATATAGTTACAGGATGCTCCTTTCTTGCAGTGCCCATTCTCATGGAATCTGCATATTCCTCTCTGCCCTCTCGAAGGAGGTTGTGATGACCCTCCCCCACCACCAGGCTGCATCTTATTCCACAAAGGCCTCCCGGCAGCATGCCCTAAGTCGCTAAAGCCCTGGCCAGAATGCCTATCTCCAGCCTGTGTTTGAGGAGTGTTCCAGCTGTTCAGGTCTCCAGCTGATGGATCCCAGGTCGTATTCAAATTTCCTTGTCCTGATCCCCAGGCAGAGCTTGAGTTTGCATCCATATTTCCCTGTGTCGGAGTTCCCCAGCTAGCATTCTGGTTTGTCAATCCTGGATTTGGTTTTATATTGCCCTGTGGAAATGTGCTCCAACCAGGATTTGCTGTCATGCTTCCCTGCACCTGTGCCCCCCAGGCAGAATTGGGGTTTGGATTCATCTGAAACGGTGTTCCCCAAGCTGGATTTGAATTTGTATTCCCCTGTGCTGGTGGTACCAAACCAGCATTCACATACATATTTGCCTGAGGTGGTGTCCCCAAACCCATGTTAAAATTTGCAACCACTTGAGCTGGTTGACCCCAAGCCATGTTCATATTGCTCTGTGCAATCAATCCCCAGCCCATGTTCATGT
Source organism: Metroxylon sagu (assembly GCA_017589505.3). NCBI lineage: Eukaryota > Viridiplantae > Streptophyta > Magnoliopsida > Arecales > Arecaceae > Metroxylon > Metroxylon sagu. The sequence goes on along the minus strand of JACVBY030000580.1, from coordinate 540,834 downwards.
TGGCTTGTGTTGGCGTTGCCCAGTTCATATTTGCATTTCCCTGTGGTCCTGTACCTGTGTTTGGATTTTGCGGGGCCACTCCCCATAATGGGTTCTGAACATTAGCTACAACACTGAGACCTGCATTTGATGGTTGTGCAGGTTCGGTAGACACACTTGCTTCACAGTGAGAAGGTGCCAAAATCTTAGAACTGTCCAATGGGAGCAACTGAACATTTTGATTGCCACCTATGGTAGAATCAGCACTGCCACTCCATCCGGAAGAAATCATTTTAAGTGCTGGAGCAGGCATCGTACACACGATGCTCTTCCCATCTGATGGTACTCCCAAATTATGAGAATTCAAGTACTCAGGAGGATCTGAGAGGCTTGGCTCGGGCCTTTCATATTGAATTTGTTCTGATCTATTCTCAGCAAGTGCAGGATTGAGATATGAACCGTCATGCTTTTGCTTTGGAGCTAAATGACATGCCAAGGCTGGAGATTCAGACCCTGAATCAGGGCCAGAAGAAAATTTCAATTTCTCAGCTGATTCAGACTCCAGTGCATCAGATTCAGTGATCAGATTAATATCTTGTGCATCAACATAATCAGTATCTGATCCCCTGCCAGCCAATCTGTCATGTGCTTCAGCCCACTTTTTGCCATGACCATATTCACCATGCCATACTAGAGGATGGTCCTGCCTGCCATTCAACAGAGAAGGAGCTATCTCACTGCATACAGAAGATAAAACATCACCCAATGCCTGCTCGCATCTTGGAGTTAGACTGGTGTGATCACTTTCTGGGCACTGGTTCTTGTCCAAGCCATCGGCAAGCTTAGTGTCAGCACTCACAGGAATGTCTTCATTCCTACAAGGCAATTCATGAGACGATAGATTTTCCAAAATAGTTGATGATTCATGCTCAGGTGGGTTTTTCTGCTGACAAGATATCTGAAAATTTCCCCAATTATCTACCTTATCTGGAAGCTGGGAAGACCCCATGGTTTCTACCACTTCGGCTGCATTTGGCATTGAAGCCATTACAGCAGGATACGCACTTTTACCATCTGCAGCGACAGTTTGCTCGAGCATATGACTTACAGCAACTGAACCGCATCCCCCAACAGATTCTGACATAGCACTGTTATTGAAACCCCCACTTGCATGGGAAGACTGATGTGCTTCATTTCCACTGGGTGTGGTACCACAGTCTGAGATCATGGTTTCAACAGAAGTATTTGAAGGGAAAGATTTGTTTAAAGCACCTTGATCACTTGTCGAGCCTCTGTTGCCTAACTGTGGTGCAGTAGGAAGATTAGATGAATCATTTTTTGACTGATTTGAAGAGTCAATCATTTGGACTTTAAACATATCTTCAGAAAACTGTTGGCTTGAAGAGCTCCAGCGAGGATGTGGTTTGTCATGAGCCTGACCGACAGGCTGCAACCCCATTGGTTTGTTCGAACCCCAATTACGTCCATGGTCCCGACCTCCATTCCATCTCCCAGAATTCCCCCCTCGACTGCCCCTACTTTGATGGGATAGTGGTTGATAAGGACTCCCAGTAAATGGTGCTGCTGGTGTCGTATTATTCCAACCTCGCATTTGCCCTGGCCATTCATTCATACCCTTTGATGATTCATGGTCTCTTGAAGTGGTTCCAAGCCCTCCCTCATTAGGATTGATGACTTCTGTCTTCAGTGCAGAGCTAGCAGATGGGTGACTAACCAACCTATCAGCTTTTGCCATCTCATTCATACCAGTGGAAGATAAATTAGCATCATTCTGACTGGCTTTCCAGTTTGCTCCATTTTGCTTGCTTTCTGTCAATGCAGAATTATTATTTCCTCTCCAACCACTTTCCAAGTTGTTTTCTATACGACCTATCGTAGTTGCAACATTTCTAGACTGCAAAATGCTATTATTTGCAGGCTCATGCTGCGGCAAGTCATTTTGGAACTTCCCAATCAGTGCATCAGTCAATAATATAGAATCTTCTTGCCTCCCAGAAGTTCTCCAAATCCTCAAGTTAGATGGGAAGTATCCAGTTGTACTCCACTTTCTCAACTGGATCATTGAAAAGGGCCCTTGGATTTTCCCAGATGGATCTTGATAGTGCCAGATCTTCTCAGACTCGCTGGTATTAGATGGTGCTGAAACACTGGTTGATAGAGATACTGCTGGAGTTTCTGGTCCAACACTGGATGACTCTCCAGATCTTAACCCGCACTGGTTATGATTTTGAATGTCAGCCTCCAAACCAGTTGCTTTTGCCAGAGTTTTTGAAGGTTCACAACTACTTGTCTGCTGCACATCATTTCCTCGATTCCAAGATGAGTCCTTTGTTATACCGACACCACTAGCAGGTTTAGAAGTACCTTCAGTCGGTATGATTCTATTCGACTCCCAAGTGTTTGAATTTTTCCGTGCAACATTCCAGTTATCACTTGAAATGGAAATTCCTCTTCCAGGAGAAGTTGCTTCTTTTCCCTTCCTAGGGCAGGCAGAGGTCCTCAATCTACTGTAGTGATCTGCATGTTCTGCAAGCAATTTATCACAAGCATTAAAAAATTTTGGAAAAAAAAGCACAAAGCAAAGCATAAAAAAGACACATAAGACATTCAAAATTTTCAAATTGCTAAATACCTTGTCTTTGACTATCTGGCTCTTTCTCCTCCTCAGCAGATTCATAATCAGGATTCATATTTGGGTCAGCATGTATTTCAGGAATTTCATTTAGCCTACGTTTACGCTCCTCAGGTGTATTTAGAAGCTGCAGCTTTTCCACACATTCTCGATGCGTAAATCACAGTTAAGGATTACTCTAAGTATTATTTTATTATGTTTTGCAATGCAAAATATTGATATGTTAGCCGTCTATAACTGGGCTACATAAAAAGGAATTATGAAAACTAGTTCTTTTCCCAGTAACTGAAACTTATAAGTGATATATAGAGGTGAAAAAAACATTTAATAAAAGTCCCATTTGTGAGACTTATCAGGACCTGGCAACTATATTCACAAAAGCATCAAAACATAACAACTTTGTTTCCTTGACACATGGAGGTAATAGGAGCTATACCATGAGGTGCCGATTTCTTGTTCCTTTTTTCCCCTTGGTAACAGACATGAAAGTAGAATCTTGCAAATCACTTACAAATATGCATAATACATAGACCATCAAAATTATTACTCATATCTCCATTTTTTCCCTTTGTTTTACAAGAAGAGGCCTTGGCGTAATGGTAAAGTTACTCCATTGTGGCCTATGTGTCGCAGGTTCAAAACATAGAAATTTCTCCGTGTGCAGGGGTAAAGATGCATTTGCATCTGACCCTCCTTAGGCACCACAATAGCAGGAGCCCAGTGCACTTGAACAGCCCTAACTTCATTTTTTTTTTTCATTTTCAGCAGACACTAGTATGATATTCACATATAAACTAAAGGCAAGGACTCAGATAATTACATGCCAGTTTGGAAATGCTTTATATGACAGTTTTCAAATCCTATGGTTTGAAAATTATTCAGATCTGATTTGGATGATTCATGCAGTTTAGACACAAATGATTTCCACTATTTATTGGTTTGCAAACATTGAACATTCAAGAACACACAAAAGATTCTTCTATATGCTGGAATATCTTTTCTCCCAAACTTTTGTTGGAAATTGAAAGTCTTGTTCAATTATCCTGTTGTGGATCATGACAATACTCACAATTGTCACAGGAACTTCCCTGAAAAATGGGTGTTGTTACTTTTGCAGGAAAATTCAGGTTCTCCTAAGCTGAAATGATATAAGAATACGCCCCAACCAGAATGTCAAGCCAATATATAATAATTAAAAGTACCACTTTGCCAAATAAAACTTAACAGGTTATGCTATCATCTAACCATAAATCAGCAGAATTTTATCGGGAAAAAAAAAATGAATAAAACTTTAATTTCACCACTCCACTGATTTACAACTTCATGTCCCTATTACATACCGGATTTAACTCCGCACACCCTTTCTTGGCAGCATTAAATAGTTGATGAAGGAAGCAGCTGGACATATTCTAGCAGTCACACCAAGGGATACGCCCATCAAAAACAACAGCATACCATCACCTAAAGCACTCTATTTTTCATTGCTTTCATAGATCATTATTTAAGGGTAAAATTCATATAAAAGGTTTTTACATTCAAACCTTGAAAAAAACACATGAAGAAGACTCATAAAATTCTACTGAATACATTTTTTTTAATGTCTTAAGCCAGATCTCTTATACTTGCTGGAAATAGCTTCCTCCACAAAATTGAGATCCAAATCAGAACAAAAATAAGACTGTACAGTATAGAAATTTCAACACATTGGGAGGAGTATAGAGAATGAAGAGTAGTCAGGACAGAATCTGCTAGAGAAAGTTAACTTAAGAGGACAGATCTAGTAGGATCTGATACCCTTTCGTATGGCACGTCTAAGATAAAGATTTGCTAAAAGCAATGAAGGAATGAATCATGTAATTAATGAAGTAGGAAGCAACTTAGAAGATGTACACATGAAAAATAACAAAGAATGATTATATTTTGTAAGGGACAGAAACCATGACTGGATGGCCCACAAATGAATGCCAATGTGGAGGCCTGATCTATCGTCTACTTGGTCCCTGAACCCATCTCCATACCTGTGACCTCTCACTTTTATACTGTAACAAAGGTGGAATGACATCATACATGGGCAGCTAGGTTGGAGCAGCAGTTTTCTCACCCGCTTAGAAATTCCATTCCTGTGAGGATTGTCAGAAAACGTGCTTCATCCACCTGAAAAGTCTGACGAGTGATGGACGAGAGAGAGAGAGAGAGAGAGAGAGATGGTCTTAATTTTGTTTGAGCAGAAAGCATGCAAAAGCAATGGCACATGTGCAGAGATGCCTGACCACAAATGCAACAAAAATATGAGAATGCATACACATAAACCCGCCGACCCACCCATACACTCAAATATTAGCATGTATGCACCCTAAAGAACATAGATAGGAGCCCATAATGTAAATGCATGACCATTGTCCATATAAGGTCAATCAATACACAATTCCTTCAGGACGCTGCAAGAATATATTTGATAGGCAGACGACAACTATCAAGCTAGTGCATTCATAAAAGTCCAAACAAATATCAACTACTCCAATAGCCAGCATCATATGACAAGATTGATATCGAATTATAAATAATACCATTTATAAATGATACCAATTTGTGTTTTAGGGTGAAAGGATATTCTTTAATACGACCCTTTTCGCTGGCACGATCACGAAGATGAGCAAACCGTAACTTCTCGCTCTCCAGCCACTGTACGATCATTTCAGGCATTCAAGTAAAGAAAGCATACTGGAATACTGTAAGTTGAATATGAACTTTTCAATAAGTAAATATACTTTAATGGTATAGTACTCACATCATTGACTCTCACAGCCTGTAAAGCCCGAGCTTTCTCCTGAACTTCTCCCTAAGAACATTGAAACAGAAGGTCCTTAGGTACTCTTGACAATTAGATCAAGCTAAGGTGTAAGAATTGAGTTAAAAAATAGTATACCACTGTCAGTCGGGCGATAAATCCACATTTTATGCTTTGCCTTAAGCGTTTACACTCCTCCTATAAACAGCATATTAGTTGGTCAGAGCAGATGAAAATTTAGAAGCATATTTTAGAATTCAAGAAAACTTTAATAGCTTGAAAATACTAAAACGTTCTTTGTCATTGCTAATATCATAACAGCATAAAATAGAAACAAACAAAAGGATACCTACACACTATCATTCTCATAATTTCTCCGAGTTATCAAAGACAATGTATTAGTGTGAGCTTCTTGGTAGTTATTACAGGAACCCAATGTACACGTCATCTCTCTCTCTCTCTCTCTCTCTCTCTCTCTCTCTCCATAGAAAATAATCAATTTCATCCTTAAAGAATCTTTTGCACGCTGCAACCACCAAAAGAGCCCCAACAGAAATCAAATTTGACCATATATTCTCTTCAATATGAAGTCCAAGTAGGTGGATACAATGCATAAAGATCACAAGCACTACAACATAACCAAGCCTTGATCATAACCATGCCTTCATCTTCTTCATAATGTTCATTGAGGGGATGCTCTGTTTAAGAAAGCCATGGATTCTATTCCCTTAGGTTTTTAACAGTTCCATTGTCAAGCCCCTGCAGCGATTAATGGCATGCATTACATGTTCTCAACTTCAGCTTATGAAATCATCAATAAACTTCATGAAGGAGATCCAAGTGCAGATAATTAGAATAGAGTCGTTCTGCATCTTCATGACTTCAATTGCATAAGGTATATGTGGAAAGAAATTTATTGGAAATTTCAAAAAATATAGCAAGAATAATATCTTCTATTTTTTTCTGCCAGGCAACATATTTAACTCGTCATATTGACCTGATTTTACCATAAAAACATATAAATTAGCTCCAGGCTGAATTTCTCAGCAACAAATCTAAAGCCTAATTTTAGAAAATAAGAATGACATTGAATCTTTTCCACTTGAGTAATCATGTCACCTAAGATGCAAGACAACAGAAGTGGAACTAAGGATTTAGGCCCTAGTAACTATTAGCTTGTACAGGTAGGTATTCTACTGGCCAGATGTAGACATGGTATGGTGGCTTCATAACTCTAGACATTAACAGTATGCCCTAGTTTGTATTGGTCCATGCCAGCACATGTCAACAAGCATGGAGCCCACTTCCATAAAATCAGCCCAAGCGCATTACTGGCATGCCACAGAATAGTATGCTCGCTTAGCCATCACATGCCAATGCATGACACATGATGCTTCAGTGAAATGACTGCAAAACCAACTTAAATCGCTAGGTTCCAGACATACCATACCAAACTGATGTAGAATGAGGTCAGTTTGGTAGCTGGGTACAGGAACCAATCCGAATCAAGCAAAACTAAGCATTGGGTCGGTTTGAAAGTTTGGTATGAGAATCAGTCTGTACTGATCCTAACCACATGGAAATGCCCAATTCTGCATGATACCGATCCATACCATCTCAATAGCAACCGTTTTCAAGTGATACCATCATAAAATTTGCCTAAAAGCTCTTTCACAGTACAAGATGTTTATCGTATTATAATGACCATATCATATTGAACTGGTAATGTACTGGTAATGTACTGGTACAATACCTAGTACTGAGACTGCAAACCTTAATTTGATGCATGCTTGACATGTGTATCAAGGAAAGGCACTTGACATTGAGGCAAAGCAATGAAAAGCATATCATAAAAATTAACTAAAAAATAATGCAGTCGTGACAGCATGTCTCGGATAGGATAACATGACCATTAGGGCGGCATCACTATGTACATATTGAATCAGATAATCATAATGGCAATTGGTAACCTTCTATATCTACAATATCCGTTCTATTGGTTTATGCCTTTATATGAGATTTGTCAAATTAGGATACCATATGGACTTTATATAGTTGTTAAATAAATATTGATTCAGTAGACATGATTTTGTCACAAGTTAACGCTGGGCTTATATTTCTTTAAATCCATATTTAAAACTTCAGAAAATATTTAAAAAGAATCTCACAATTCACAACTCAATCCACAAACCAACCAGATCTAATCCCCGTGATGGTTTACAGCTATATCACATTGACAGACAGAAGTTTGCATGTTTAAAACATGTGTGCATAAAAGAACCAAAAAACCTTAAAAATAGTAACTTGTCAGTCTATAGCATAAGAAAAAAAGCATGGTGAAATAAGTAAATATAAACCATTCAAACTTTACAAGCAGTTGATATAGGTTTAAATAGAAAGAAGGAAGCTCATGTATTAAAAAAATACAATGATAACAACGATTATAATAGGGGTAACAAAGCATATGATCACAATAACTCACCTCAGTGAATTCCTGATTTGAAATGCTATCAATGGTTATAACCTCCGTTTTATCCAAATTTAGTATCTCCAGCTTCACATTTGTTGTCTTCTTACCACTTTTATATTTCTCTGCTACTTTGCATGTCCCTGGATAGGAGAACATGGATATTTTATATCTTAAAAGATTATAATGCTCAAATTTTTTCTGTACATGTTGAAAGGGAAAAATCCAAACAAAAAAAAAATAGTGACATGAGCATCCTACCTTTAACCTGCACTAGGCGATACAAATCTTGTCTCTGACCAGCACCAGAAATCCGTATTCTTACAAATGATCCAACAACTTTCTCATTGAATGTATCGATATCATCAAGCAAATCCTCCATCAGGTTCCGACGCAAGTACATTAAACTGATGTTGCGAACATCGATTGCAGCAAAATCATCAAGATTGGTCTGTGGTTCTTTCTCTTCAACCTTTTTGCGTGGTTTCCGTCTCCTATCTGAAGTCATCATAATTGAGGCATCACTATTTCCTTCAACATCCATTTGACTGGGATCAGGATCAACAACCCCTCCTTGATTGTCATCTGTGTCAAGTGGTGAAGCCTCTTTCATCAGGAAGTGCAACTCAAGAAGTTTAAGCATTTCGAAGTGGCCCACACGTGACTGGCCAAATAGATTTTCAAGCCTTGAATCACATATAATTTGGCTTTTTCTGCGTTGATCACGAAGGTTGTTTCTTTTTATATATTCAAGTAAAAGTGCCTGAACATCAAACTGGGATAGCTCAGATACATCACCATCCTTCATATGTCCCACAAATTCTAACAGCTCCTTCGAAGCCCAACTAATGTCCTCAGATGTTGATGTACCTGTATTTTCAGGTTCGTTCACCAAGTCCTTGTTGGAAGTCATCAAGTCCTTGTTGGAAGTTTTCCTACATCGTTTTTTCCCTTTCTTCCTTGCAGGAATACTTTCTTCAGCCTTCTTCCTAGAAGAAATTCTTCCTTCAGGGTGCCCTGAGGAGCTGTCAGCACTAGCTTGTTGGTCATCTTTAGCATCACAGAAATCATTAGAGGACTCCTCATTGCGATAAGTTAAACTAGAATCCTTCTGTGGAGTTCTAGCTCTCTTCAGTTCTTCAAATGTCAAGGACAATTTTCCTTTCAGATCTAACCAATAGTCCTTGAACAAGAATTCCCAGCTGCTTCTATCATCAAAGTCTACTCCATCCTGTATAAGAAAATCATACAAACGAAAGAAACAAGATTAATCACAAGATACACCAGAATGATGAAATTGGCAAGCATCAGCTAGTTTTACAACAGAAAATACCATCATATATCTACCAGCAAAAACAGCATCTTTTACTACAACAATCTGATAACAAGTGACACCTGAAAGAATTCTTATATAATGATCCACACCTATAAAAAGTATATATAATGATCCACACCTATAAAAAGTACACTTCAAGAAACTAGGACTTGAAAGACATTTCGTAACCACCATATTGCATCTTCCTTCTATTTCCTGTTCCTTATTTTTCAAAAAATTGTGGTTTCCATGTCTATTTTACCCCTGAATCACAACAAACCATGCTTTTGGAAAGAGAATTTGCTATTTCACATGAGGCAGGTTGTCCAGAGCACAAGTAATAGCTATGTAAAATGAGAAATTACAGATTCTTAGGGTGTGTTTGGTTCTTGTGGATAGCCTTGTTTTCCAATTTTTTTTTTTTTAGAAAACAGAAAACTCTTGTGAAAATGCATTTAGTAATTGAAAATGAAAACATTTTTTTAAAAAAAAAGCTCCAAAATAACGAAAAACTAAACACGGTTTTAAGATATTTTCACCATTTTTCATTAAAAAAAAAAAATAGAAAGCAAAAGCTAGAGAATTTGAAAATATAAGAGTGAACAGTATCCCTTTAAATTTTTTTGTGCCTCTCATTTTTTAGAAAATAGTTTGTTGTTCTCACTTACCAAATACACTTTCTAGAAATCACAAAATAGAAAAAGAAAACTGTTTTCAGAAAAAGAAGATAAAAAATAAAAACAGAAAACATTTTTGAAAATCAAGCACAACCTTAGTATGTAAAAACAGAAAAACACACAAGAATATGACATCAGTAGAACAATATTAAAAAAATAGACAAAGTAAACTTTAACTAGTTTCTGATATATGGAAATACCACAAGTTTGTACAAGAGAAGTACCACCAGAACATCATAAATAAAATCAACTAAAGCATTGTACTATACCATGTCCATCAACATCTACTTTTGACTGATCTGAAGTAACAAATGGACCTGCTTTCAACACTTATAAATGAGTGTTGACCCAACTAAACAAATTCAAATTAGACCCACGAGAGAAGCTAGTAATTTATAAGAATAAGCCTTCTTGTTACGCAACAAAAATCTGAGGTCAATTCATATTCTCTAGTCAAATTTGTCAGTTAACAACATTTCAACGGATTCAAAATTTCATGATTTCTTGAGCAAATTATATTTGCTGATCATCCACAAACTTCTGGGTTGACTTGCAAACAAAAACCTGTACAAAAGCTTCTGATAGTTTTTTAAATGCCAAAAAAAGATATTTATAATAACTATTTTAATTACAAATTTGGCAAATTCAAGACAGATCATGACCATTCACTTCCAGCATACATCTTTCTGGACTGAGCAAATCTGCATAAATGAAAACCTGTACAAAAGCTTTTAATAATTTGCAAATGCCAATGACATTGAATTTCAAAAGAGACATTGTAAAGCATAAAAATAAGAGTTGATGAAAGCAAACCTTATTCTCATTCCCATGCTCATCCATTTCTATGAGCATCACAGTGCTCATGCATGTTTCACAGAAGCCTTTAGTTTCTCTGACACATATAAATCCAGCTTCTCTGATGCACCCTTTACATAAAGAATACGTACATGTATAGCACATATAATGCGCAGATTTTTCACAGATGCTACAAATATGCCAACCTGAAGCAAAATTGAGAAAATCCCAGTGTCAGGGAATTGCTATGCCAAGACAAGACATGCATGACAAATTAAACAAAGCAATAATTCATATCAAACAAGAGAATGGAATATAATAAAATAAATAGATAGAAAGCAAAGAGGGACGAATACAGTATCCATGCTGTTACTAACAAGATAAATTTTCAACAAGAAAAAAATAAAATGTTTTAGACATCAATACAGAAAATACAAATATTATAAATAGATAGCAAAAGAAGGAAAAGCAATTTATAAGAAATAACAAGCCAAAGAAAAGAGGAGTTGGAATCTTCTAACTAGGATACCACTTTCACATTTTATTTATCCACACAGACTCACCTTGTTTTCTAACCACCAGGTTAATTCAAATGGTATTTTCATTAAGATAGGATTTCCAAAATTTCATTTAAAATTTCAAGTTATTCTGCATAACTTATTTTTCAAATGTCGTTATATTTCCAAAAAAAAACAATAGTCACTGGAACTTCATAGCCACTGCTACATTATTAGTCTGAACTCACCTTGCACAAAAGTCCACAAAATACAAGCTGAGAGAAGATGCCCACATGATCTACCCCTGCACTAAAGCTTGCTATATCTAATGAGGCCTGATATTTATCTTTCTTAACTTCAGAAGGGTGCGTCATGACTTGTAATTTGCAACATATCATCATTTTTCATTTAAATGATCTAATTCATTGCACAACAAGGAAAAAGTGTCATCTCTAATTTCATATCTCCTTAGATACAAAGATATTACATTAACTGTTCCAGTAAAGCATTTCTCACCCTCTTTTCATGCCCAGTGTCTCATGCAACTGATATTTTTTCCTTGATTCTAATATATTAAGATTATTTCTTTACACAATTGTGCATACACCATTAATTCTAATAGAAATTAAGATATTAAGATATATTGACAATAATTCAAACTAACAAGTGATAAATTATTGTATTCAATTGTTTCATCAATTTGAGATTTAAATTTATATGACAAACTCACTGTCCTTTACGTCCTAAATGTGTCATGCCTGTCCAATCATTCAACGTGCACCTAATAATTCAGGTTCCCTGCCTCCTGCTCTCATACATGTTCCATGCATCCATCACACAAACTGTGTTTAGGTCATACCACAAAAACTCTAATTCCGCATAGGATTCCACTCATTTCAGTCCTAATCACAATTTGCATATGGTATTTTTTTTTTTTTGTTTCTTTTTTTTTCTCAATTTCATGCGCATGAGCATTGGAACCATTAATCAAACATCTACCATGTCATGGCAATCAGTAATTCAAGTTTTGATGGGATGGGGGCCGTCCCATCCCAAAGAAATTCCGATACTATACTCAGCTATCCTGTCCCATCCTGTCTGAGCCCTAATACATTGACACTGTAATTTTAAATAGATCTAATTTATCATAAAATATAATTTTTAAAGTTTAAATATGTTTAAAAATTAAATAATATACTAAAGCTTCATAAATTTTTTTTAAAAAAAAAAAGCATTCCAAATAAGTACCGAGATGCTTGACCGAATTGGAGATCAAGACAAGACATGGGGCATCTCATTTTGTAAAAAAATCAGGATGCCTCTATCCCATGAGATTTAAAACCTTAGTGACAATTGTAACTTTAACTCCATGAATCTACTAGTGTTGCAACTTTTTATTTTACTATCTTCTAAACTTCCGAGGGTTTTCTTTCACTTCATAAAATCTTACCTACAATTCTGCCAACAGTATAATATGTCAGGTGAAGACACATCTGATGCTTTTTAACCACTTCAACAACTTAATAAATATAAAATTTGGCTACTATTTTACTAGTCATATTCGTGGGCATAGTTATGATAAATAATTACATATAAATAGTCTTAAAACCCCTCAATCTTTTAATGTTATTTTTTTACAGATATAATGTTATTCATTTCAAGAGTCCTCTCAAACAATCATACTTTATACTGGCCATTCTATTATAATTCAAGTCATTACCACAATTGATAATGACATAGAAGAACAATATCTATTACATTATAACCAAGTTGCCGAACTTATATCTTACTTATATCATGATCTGTTACAAAGTAGACATTGCTAATTCGATGAGAAAAGAGTCTTCATGAACACTGTCGCAAAGATTGATGAAACCTCATGGTCACAACTTGACATTTTGAGTTTTCACTCAAGTTCTTTATGTTGTGGACAAAAATGACTTCAATATCAGTATTTGTAGTTTCATCATGGATGACACTACATTATTGATAGCACAGCAAATGATATGGGTATACCATGTCTATTCTTGCAATCTTGCATCATGAACGCAAGTTACCCACACTTTTACGTTTGCATGCATTATATATATCAACTACCACTTGGACATACAATTAGAATCCTTAAATAAACCACAGCTGCTAGGGGGAAAATCATACTGCTAAGCGGCTTGCCAGATGAACAAGGAATGCGAAGTAAGCTGTTGGTGGAAACATATCCTTCCACCAAGCACAAAGCAAATCCTCAAATGGGATCATGGCACAATGCAGCTTCAAAACAAGCTACAAATTTGATCCCAATATATATATATATATATGCACACAAATAAAGATGGAGCATGAGCAAGAAGGCAAAATGTACCACAGTTCCATCGCCCCTTTGCCCGAAAGAAGGCTTCGTCCCGATTAACACATGAAGGATGATACACCTTTGGACAACCCCTAAAAGCAGTAAATGGGTAGAAAATGAGAAGAATCAGAAACAAAAAATTACCTAGATCCCGAAAGACAGAGAAGAAGCCCACTCACCTACGATCACAGACTACAAGATCACCCCCATCAAAGCATATGAAACACACTTCCTCCTCTTCTTTCTTTCTGGCCGGAGCCCTCACACCCTGCACCCTTGATGGGCGGCTTCTCTTCCGCCTTCCTCCACCTCTCCTCGTACGCACCACCGGGGACTCCGCAGCCTCCACAGCTATCTGCTCAGCCTCTTCTTCCAGAACACCTTCACCACCACCAATGGCGGAGGTGGTAGCCTCATCAGTCTCAAAGGCGAGATCTTTCTTGTTTTCTCCTCCTCCGGAGGAGAGGGATCCCACAGGGGAGCCAAGGCGGTGGGGCTCCATCGCATCCACAGCCATCTGAGCGGCCTCTTCTTCTAGGGCATCATCACCGCCAGCGAAGCCGGAGGTGGTAGCCGTATCAGGCCCAAAGACAGGACCTTTCTTGTCCTCTCCAGCAGAGGAGGATGGGGATTCCAAGGGGGAACCGGTGCATCGGGGCTCCAACTGAGGCTCCACCAAATCTACAGCCATCCGAACAGCCTCTTCTTCCATGACATCATCACCTCCAGCATCGCCAGTGGTGGCGGCCTCATAAGGCTCCAAGACAGGAGCTTTACTGTCTTCTCCGCCAGAAGAGGAGGGGGACACCGCAGGAGAAGTCGGGCACCAGGGTTCCACCCGAGGCTCCACCACCACATCCATAGCCATCTGAATGGCCTCTTCCTCCATGGAATCATCACCTCCGCCCACGCCGGAGGCGGCGGGCTCTTCCTCTTCTTCACCAGCGACGGAGGAGGGAGAGACCGCAGGGGAGCCAGGTATCCGCGATCCCACCTCTGCTCCCCGGTCCTCCATCCGCTCGTATTGGAGAATGCCCGCCTCCCCCGTCTCAGGCGGGGGCAGCGGGTACTCCTCGATCGATTGGTTCATCGAAGGATGCCCAAGAATGTCGGAGACCTCCCCTCCTTCTGGCTCTCTCATCGATCGAAGGCGGAGGAGAAACGAATGGACCTAGGGTTTCAGCGTGAAGATGGGGCGGATTTTAATCACGAGATGGGCGAAGATATATACTATTCTTTCCTTCTTTTTTTTTTTTCTTTTTCTTTCTGATAATGAGAAATTTCTATTCTGATAATAAGAAAAAACCTATTCTTTTTTTTAAAAAAATAAATAAAAATAATAATAAGACATAGATTGGTTCTGTTGCAAAAGGAGGACATTGGATTTCGATGATATTTAAATAAATTTTTGTTCTTAAAATAAAATAAAAAAAACGATACTTAAATAAAATTTAGAAATAAGTCCGTACAGCATTGAAGAGGATTCAGTGCCATTCATCCTATCTTACATCTTGTAGCAATAAAATAAAAATATAAAATCTAATACTGAAATTGTGAATGTTAATTGAGAATATTAAAACTATATTAGATAAAAATGTATTTAGAAAAAAGGATTTAAAGATGTTTGTTGTTTGGTTCCTCATGACAAGCCTCAACAATCTCAATCTTACTAAAAGAAAAATATTAAAATGTTATATTTTATATTAATAATAACCCAGATCTTTAAGGAATCAGTTTCATTATTTTTTATTCCTCTGGCATTCCTATTTAAGATTGCCTTAAATATCATTCATTTTTTAGATGTGTATATTATCGTAAAACTTTTTGCTTTTTTTTTTTTCTCAAAATTTTTCTCTTATTTAATATCTGTTAATAAACAATGCAGTACCTCTCTTTATTAAATCACCTTTTAGACTTTTTATATTGTCATGAAGTTTTTATCATTTATACTATACCTAAAAATACTCTTTTATGTCATCAAAGTAATTTTGATTCTTCTATATAACTCATCATCCATCTTTCTATTTTTTTTTTATGTATAATATATTTCAAGCAATAAAACCAATCATTTTTAGGCTATAAGCTATCCATCAATTTTAATCAATACCTCATTTTTATTTCTTGTTATTATAATTTATGGAAACTATTTATAATCAACTAATTTGTAAAGTTTTTTCTTCTGAGATATTCCATAGCATAGAATTTAGTGTAATTTTTTTTAATAAATCCATATTAAACAGTCCATATAAAATATCACTAAACTCAATTATTAACCGGATGTAATTAGTGGAGGATTGCATCATTAAGAAAAGTTATGATTAGGTTGAAATTGTAGAATCATTAAAAACTTTGAACATTTAATGTTTTAAATAATTTTTTTCATGAGAACCATATAAATAAAATCTATATATGTATATGAAAATAGTTAAAAATCTTCTCATATACTTTATCAAACAAAAAGAAAAAGAGATTTATATGATTCAATAATTTTTCTAAATTCACGAGTACAAAAAAAAAAAACTAAAGTTTTTTATAATTAAAAAAGCAAATTTAATACATCAAATCCATTGGTGCAAAAGTATAACATGCATTTTTTTTACTCCTATCACACAAGAAAACTCTTAAAAGCTTTCAAATTCTAACGCTCACCAAAAATAATAAAGAAACCTAAATAACAATTTCATGACCATATGTATAGTGGAGATTCAAGTTATATAATATCGTCAATATGAAATGCCATAACAAAAATCAATTCTCAAACTATCATTGTAAATTAGTTTATTAAAGACTATAACAACTCCTTTTCACTTTCCCTTAGTGTCGTTACAACAATTTTTGTTTTCAAATCAATTAAAAAGAGTACTTACCTTTGACTCTTCTTTGTTTATGATTATTTCTATTTTCTTACTTTTTATAAAAGGGATATAAAAAATACATAAAGAAAACAACTCTTTTTCTTTAACTAATGAAAATAATTTTTTTTGATTTTCTATACAATAAACCGCATGATCTCTGACTATTCATATATAGACTAAATTCGCACTATACTAATTCCAATTGCTATCATTTTTAAACTAAACATACCGTCATCTAATCATAGCTTCATTTCAAAGCCATTATTCATAAGAAATTTAAAAATGAGCTTACTTTTATATTTGACTATGTTACCAATTTAAGAATCCTTCTTAATAGTGAGAATCCGTCATAGGTTTATTTATTTATTTTTTTTCATCTAAATTAAACCTATATTCTTAACTAGTTAAAATATCCTAAATGGTACTTCTCATCAAATATATAGATGGCAATGGATCAGATCAGGTCAATGAAGAAGGTAATAAACGTCATTGAAAGGCTCCACAATGAGTTATTTCCTTGATTAACTATATAATTCAGAATGACTCACTATAGTCATAATCACGTATATTCTTATTATGATGCACTTATTTAGAGCTAGCTATCAGAGTTCATTGATTTCCTAAACTTTTATTACTAATTCCTTAGAAGAAGTCTTTGCATTCCTATCATTCTTTTCTTCTTTTCCACTAATCTTCTTGTTTTTATTTTATATCTTTAATGTTAATTTCACCAAAAGCTTTTTACCTTTATAGAGTCTTTTCTAGGCAAATTATTCAACTCTCATGTACTCATGCTATGCTAAATGCATTCAAATAGATTTGAGAATCAATTGTACCTTATAAGTTTTATTCATTGATTACTTATATAGGAAAAGATAATATCACTCTTATTCCAATATCTAATATGCCTCTATTTTAGTTTCTTTCATTTACTATTTGGATTTTCAAATGATATTTAAAATATTTTCTAATTAGTTTACAATTTTGATACAATTTTTAAAGGAATCTTTGATATGATATTTTTGAATTTTATGGTTTGCCATCAATAAAGAAACCTAAATATTTTATGTGAATAGTTCATGTCCAAATGTTCTCTAATATCTTTAATTAAATTGCTGTAAATGGATTGATGAAATGGAATATGCCACCTTTGTCCCTAACTCTTTTAGTCAATTTTTGTAAGAAATTCATACATCTATTCTTTTCTAAAAGTATTATATTTATCCTTCTAATTATGCCATTATGATAGGTGCATTTACAATTATAGGATAATGAAATTTGCTTCTTGATTGTATAGTTTCATAAAGATCTCAAATGCCAACTAGACAGAATTATTTAAAACTAAATACTTTTAATTTTTTACTATTTTGCTTTATCAGCTACATTTTTCTAATATATAAATTTCGTAAATGTTTTAAACTCATCTTATGGTTATAGAAGACATGTGAATAACCAGGGACTATATTACAACAAATAGCTTGTACTATAATATAGAGGCTCTTTATTTATCTTAACTCATCATATATCGATAACGTGATATGGGCTTCATATCTTCATGTTGGCGTACATTGTTAATATGCAACAATAGTAGATTTACAGGGTACATATTTGGTGAGTAAAAACTTGAGTTAACCTATAACATCTAACTTTAGTTATAATTAAAATAAGATTTTAATTAATTACTTTGTTTATTAATGTTAATTAGAAAAATAAGGATTTAATTGGAACATTAATTGAGCCTTAGATTAGGCTTGTTAAGGCTTATTTGGATTAGGTCAGGTTTAATCAAGCAAGACTATACTATAACTAGGCTAATCCAAGTTGGAGTGAAGCGGCCGGCTACTTTTTTTTAGTAGACCATGCCTTCTCTCCTCTATAAAATTTGAACTCCTCTTTGGGAGTTCAACTCTTAAGAGGAAAAGGGACTGAGATAAGGGCCATGCCATTCTTAGCTTCTTAATCCAATTATGACACTAGCTGGATGGCCATGATAAGGGTCAACCAGTGATCCATATCCTCCCCTTGTTATTATTGCACTAGAGAGCTATTAGGGTTATATTGAAATTACAGGGAAAAACAAATGAGAGCAAGGGTGTGGCACCTAGAAGTTCTTCCCCAACAGAGGAGAGGAAGAAAGAGCAGGGGTTTTGATCTAAAGCAATAGATCAATGCCCTACAACAAAGCACCCCCCATGGCTTATGGCTGTGTTGGAGATTCAAGGCTAAAAAGACCTTAGTGGATCACGTGCTTTTGCAATCTCAATATCCCCAGAGATGATAAATTCAACTTGAGAATCACAACATAACTTGGTATAAATTCCTAAGATTATTTCTTCTTTTTTTTTATGTGCTGACATATTGATGTCTTTTATTGTGATCACCTTGATACATTTGTGCCCATCAAAAGAAATATCACTGGATATATTATGAAATAAAAAGACAATATTTTAACCTAGTGAGGAAAAGATGTTTGCAAGCTCAATCGGTTTAGTTCTTGGCTTTGTGAGGAAGAGTTACCGTTTATCATGGATATCATCAAATTGATATGATCAATATAGAGGTTAATTCGGAACTTAATAAACAAAAATAATGCTTTGTTGGAGCAATTTAAAATTTACTAACAACATATTCGTGGATTTTACTTGGATAGTAATAAGTGACCCATGATACAATAATAGCAGGGAGGATTTGCTACTCCACCAGCATGGAATGATAACATCAAATGTGATGACGATGGGAAGGTAAATGGTAAGGTAGCGCCCCCTTATTTCATTATGGTATGGAGTGGCGATTTAGTGGCCTCAAGGACGAACTCATATAGGAGCAATGACATGGGCTTTCCAAGAGATCTAGACATTGCATCAGAGACAATTAGAGTCATTGGCTTCACCGCAGGTTTAAATAATTTTTAAACAAATGATGAAGCTATCATTCTTTTGCCTTAAGAACGTATGCATTTAAGCGACCAGACCTAGGTTCTTAAAGAAAATCAAAATTCCATATGGGTAAAATTATGAATACTATAGTATTGACTTAGCCATTGGTCTCTCTCTCTCTCTCTCTCTCTCTCTCTCTCTCTTGCCTCTATATAAGCCCTAAAAAGATAAAAAATGATTAAAAAAAAAAAAAGCAAAAAGGTGAAAGGAAATTTATATTGTTAGTTTTCACATAGACTAGCACAGATCTTAAATAGCAAAAATACTAGTGGCATGTCCATTACCATTAGATTTAATTTGACTATTTTCACCTCCATGTTAGTCTAGATTTTGATGGTGACCGCAAAAAAAAATCAAATCAACCAAGCAGCTAACAAAGTCCCATTCATGACAGTAACCTATTAAAACAGTTCTAGCTGACGCATACAACCATGATGTGACAGAGAGCTTCTGAAAGTTTGGCAACAAGTCAGCAGTCACTTCATATATTCAAATATGTAGCTAGTTATAAATGATTTGCATCTCTAAAATTATCGTATAAACCACAATAATCTCATACCCAATTTTAAAAAGAAGCATTCAAAAGCATCCTCAAGATCTTGAACTAAAATTTAAAAATCAAAATAACCTTCCTCCATTAAAAAAATATTATTATTTTCATATTAACATAATATATTATTATAATATAAAATTATATTATATTATATTATAATACTATAAATATTATATTATAATTTAATAAAAATATTATAATAATAAATAATATAAACTAACATTAGATTATTATAATACTTACAAAAATAATTTTCATATTACATGATTGAATTCTCATGACCGTACCAAATAGTTAAAAAATCTCTGATTTTTGAAACATAGCGTACCAAATATGATAACCTTAAATTTCACTAGAATAAAGATTCATAATAATCGAAAATAATCATGATGAACTCATTTAAATTACCAAATATCCCTTAACACGAATTGTCAACTTCACTTCTAAAGTAGATTTACCCCACAGCTTATAAAATCATCATTCCTAAGAACCAAATGAGTTTCATATTAATTAATTATAACATATGGCAAAAAAACCTGCCTCAAATACATCTAGTAGTTAATCCACAACAAACAAAGTAATGCAAGTGGGATTAATTTTCTCATAAGTTAGTTTATTTACAGAAAGTTACAAGTCATGAATAAGAGATATATTTCACTGTACAAAGCACACACTGTACAAGATTAAACTAAAAATACGGTGGCTGACGAAGATGAGCAACATATATTCCCAAACCCTTTGAAAGCCCACTTTCCTGTAGAAATAAAAACCATACTCCGTGAGAAAATAACATTTAGCAGTAAAATGAAACAAAGTATTATTATGATAAACAAATCTCAATAGAAGGATGATGCCCTTTGCTAATTCAATTTCAAATATATGAAGGCCTTTCCAACATCACCATCAAATTCATTCTGCAGCCCATCCATCAGTAGGGTACACAATCAAGCAGTCATGTATTCATTGGAAGGAAAACCAATCCACATTTGAAACAGTATTTAGTGGAGGCACTTGAACAAAGCCAGCTGACTGCTTTCATAGTTCATATTTAGGTAGCTCATCCTTCATCTTTAATCAATATGGATTGATTTCCTCCTGTGAATTCTCCAACTAATGCCTTCACATATATACAAATCTTGGCCACGATAGGGTTCCAGAACCAAGCAAAGATTGCCACAAGTGAATCTTAAAATTGTAATAAAATTAAAAATAACAGACAAACTACCCTCAAGACTCAATGGTGTGCGCACTAATAGTGGGCAGAAACACATTCCGGAGCACTACAAAGTCAAAACAAGGTACTTTCACGATCAAGTGATTGTCACATCAAACTCAAAATTCCTATTAGGATAAACAATGCTAAGATCATCTTAATGAACTTCAGTTTCATAGCTTACAATTGAGCTTTCTCAGAGCTACTCCACCATGCCAAGATCATTGACAACAAGACTACATATTCAACCACCGGATAGAATAGATCTTTGTTTCATTTCAGTCCAGCATATGAGATTATATGATAGGTGGCACTTGTTCAATGTCGCCAATCTGAATTAATGATCACAATCTTGTAATGAATGAGTCTTTTATAGACCTCCAAGGCTAAAGCATTATGGTCTTCATTTCTTTGTTGTGCAAGCTTTTAAATCAGATTGCTTGTTTCATTTTAGTTCAATGGACTTGCCACCAAGATCTTCAGCTGGTAGAACTTCAACCATTTAAAATTCATTGGTTGGGCATCATCCTTCAAAAACACCATGAATTCATAGAACATTTATAGAACATCCATTTAGTTTGTTAAACCAGCAATAATGTGATCAAGGCATACAAGTCACAGATTATGCTGTCAATATCTATGCTTGCATTCTCTATTTAGTGACATGCTATGAACTATGAAGAAATGTCATGGAATGCAAACAAGACCATCAAGCTTCAACACTAGCCTGATCTAGATCAGTTTTTCATGAGCGAATCTTCAAATAGTCTTGATTGGATAATTTAATCAGATCATGTGAAACTAGGAGGAAAAATCAGAACCAATCAAAATCAATAAATATTGGAGCAAATTCTCAAGTGTTGGAAAAACCCAAAATTGAATATGAAATCATCTATCTATACAAAGAGGCGACAAGAAAAGCAACTGAGATCTTACAGATCTAGTTTCATTTTAAGGATGACCTTACACATATAGTCCATCATAATTCAAACCTAAAAAACTCAGATTTAGTATTCACCACTTTTAATATTTGACTGATCCTAGCTGTTAAACTGATAGTGAAAAAAAGAAAAACTTCGTCAAACTTTTACGAGGCAAAACCAACAGAAATATCTATGCGCGCACGCATGCGGGTGTGCATGAGAGAGAGAGAGAGAGAGAGAGAGAGAGAAAATAAATCAAAGCACAACAGTAAAAGGCTCCATGTATTCCATGGAGATCATTATCAATAAAATATTCAATCTATATTGCAAATAAAAAAAACACTTTTTTTAAAAACTTAAGTGATTCATTTTGAATAGAATCTACAGAATTTTAAATAAACTAAAATGCCACACCTACGTTTAAACAAGATAAAGTTTAGAAACATTGGCCAAAACTCAAATGTTTTCATCTATTCCTGCCATTTCACTTATGTGACTGTTTAAGCAAGCCTTATGTGTTTAAGATGTGCATTGTGGTTAGTTAAGCTGAGTAAAACAAGCAATCATGATCTTCAACATGTGCGATGGGTGAAGCCTCGTTCATTTCAACCAGTTTCACAATGGTGAGCAAGCCAACTAGCACTTTGAAGGAAATAAAGCAGATGCATCTAAAGTCAAGCCAAAAGTTTATTTTTCCCCACATAAAACCATGGTTGTCTAAGTGACACTATCATCTTTATCAATTCTCAGATATTCTATGAAATCTTGTTGTGGTCATGCAACATGATATGCATCACGCGGTAAATCATGCTTTTCTAGCATCTCCCATTATGCTGTATATGATTCATATATAGAAAAACGAAGATATTCAAACATAATATAACTATATCTTTTTGATGAATGTTTTTTAAATAGATCCCATTGCTTTAAGTTTTGATTATTTTTTTTTGGGTGAAAAGTTTTGATTTTTAAATCCCCAGAAAAATACAACTTTTCTACTTTTTGAATAGAAACCAACTGTTTTTTAACTGAGTAGAGAAAGGTTCTTTTGAATTTATGCATATCTCACACACAAAAATTTTGCAATTAAGATATTAGAAGGATTTAATATTTCTCAATATTTTGATACTAAAAGATTTTTATGGCAACTTGCCATAAGGGTGATGTCTTCATCAAGGTGGCACAAAGCATATTCCATAATACAACAATTTTCTTCATCCATGCCTTTTACCTGTATTACATGTGATTTCTCTATAATTTCCTAAAAACCTATGGGCATGCAGCTCAGGAGATTCCTTGATCACAATTGATGGGCAGTCTCCCAAGATCAAATAAAAAGTAAGGTACAAAGGAACAAGAACAGAGTAGTTTGTGACAATTGATCTGTTCATGCACTAGTCTGTAGGTTCTGGAGATTGCATTACTCATATTAAGAAATTAGTGAGATCTATTGTTCATTAGATCAAAGTTACAGAAAGCTTCGAGTATTTTAGAAAAGTATAAGAACATTCATGGATATTTTGACAAACTGCTTCAACAAGGGAATTCCATGGTAATTTTCACATAAAAAGTATAATTAGAATTTAACTGTGCAAATGAAGTTTCCAACCAGGTAGTTGATCAACCATTTTATTTTCATTAAAGATTAACACAACTTGTGGATATTAGCAAAACTCTGAATCCCAATATAGCTGAACTTTGGAATTCCTCATAAAAAAAATAACTGAACAGAACATAATTTTAAGGATAACACCACCAATACATAAAACTTAAGATTTTGTACTTAGCTAGTACCTAGCCCAGATAAAGGAGGTTCTGATAGGTTGACAGCCAACGTACACCTATAGTCATATTATATGAACATGAATTCATTAATGAAACATAATTTTAAGAATATTTGGAATATACAGAACAAAGTATATGTACATCAATCAAAAAAAGCATAGCTCTTCAACAACAACAACAACAACAAAGCTTTAAAATTCCAAAGTAATTGGGGAAGCACAGCTCCTCAAATAAATAAATATAGAAATAGCTGGGTGAGAAATTAATGCCTTTATTGCCTTTTAGTGATAATCAAATGCAAAAGGCTAAGATATCCTCAAAAAGACTACTAATGTGAAGAAATTAATGCCTTTTGAGGGTATCTTTAGTTTTTTACAGTTGATTATCACTAAAAGGCAATCAAGGCATTAATTTCTTATTCAGCTATTTCTATTTTTATTTATCTGAGGAGCAACTATGACTTTGAGACAGGACATAACATTTATTAATTATTAACTAATAAATAAATAAATATTTTTATATAAATAAATATTTGGGATTAAGGCTTTGTTGTTGTTGTTGTTGTATATAAATAGTGAAAAAACCCAAAGTATGCATGACACTGATGTACATATAAACATACCTCATGACTGGAAGAGAGTTACAGTAGCTATATACCCATTCTTCATTACCTAGATTAACAATTGAAAAGATCATTGTTTTAGTTTTCAATATGTTTACCACAGATAATAAATGCAGAACATTTGACACGAAAATATTAAAAAAGCCAAGGTCATGCATTTCCCACCTCAAAAGCCACATTTTGGTACCCATAAACAAAAGTTGATCCAAAAGGATTGTTCATGGAACCTTGTGTTTGGATTGCAGCACGACCGCCATCCCCTAGAATCTCCTAATATATCAAAAAAATATAAAAGAAAAAGATTAAATTTGTTTTTGTTAAGCATTAACTTCATTGTTAGATCAAGTGATGCTTAACATGTAGAAGAAACAAAATATAAAAGAGAACTATGATTCTCTACAATAACAAGGCAGTTCTAAGATTGTCTACTGTTCTGGTAGTGATTCCAATTGAATTATGATTGATCTCATAATTAGATTTAAAATCACTCATCCATCTTTTATTTTTCTGATTGGGACAAGCAATAAGCACTCTTGAATGGAAAAGTAAGCCTTAATAAGAATTAATGGTTCAGAAAGATTAATAAGGATGGCCACCACACAATGGAGGTAGATCATGCATAACTTATTGGTCTAGAATTTCTTCAAGAGACCAAAAGTCCTAGAGAACCCCAATCACTTGACATTTCAAAACACACAAAAAAGTCAGTGTTCAAAAGCTTTCCAGCCCTCATAAATTTAATGTGCTGTGTGTGTCTGTTTTCTTATCTTGAGCTTGAAAGACTGTAAAATTATGTCAAATATGTGGATAATGAAAAAGCATATAAAAATTATGTCTCTTTAAGGTGCAGCACACACCATAGAAGCACCCATCATTACTAAAATAGAAAATTTTGAATGGTAGACCTTGACAGATCCACATTGAACATCAATTGCAGATAGATAACATCAATATTTAACCCCCAAACAATTTGCAAATATCAATTTCAATTTGCAAGCACTATAGAGAATGCAGTTTGGAGACATCTTACTTTTACTTGTTCCCACTTCGTGCTAGGTGTAATGCAACTCTTAGGAGTACTTCCAGGTTGAATGGTCCCTTCAACTGCAAACAGAAAGTCATAACTAAAATCTTGCAAATGTCATAAAATCAAGTTGAGGGACTGAAAAGAAACAATACTCACTGTCAGCATCATAGATAACGAAGTTGCATTTCATATAGGAATTGAAGTCTGAATGCCCAGGAATATTAGTGTGTAAAACAAACTTTTTGATTTTATGAGTCTGCATATTCAACAAACAAGATGTCAGTTGAAATTGAAAAAAGAACGATTTGTTTTGCTTGATACAAAAGCAAAAGCAGAAACAAAAATACCTGTCCATCAAATAAAATGTCCAGGCCACGAGAGAAGTAATTGTAGAAATAATCCCCACAAAGAGTTGTCCGAGGACGAGGATCTGAAGCAGAGTGTATGACCATTTGATCAACCTAAAGTAAGAGAGATGGGTCACTTTATCTAGAAGCACCATATATCAATAATGTGATCCAATGATGGCACATTTTCTAGAAAGAGGGGGGAAATCCTTTTTAAAAGCCATTTTAGAATGGTTAATGGGCCTTGTTCTTTTATTTTGCTCCTATGAGATCAATATAGTTATCTATATTTCAAATCTTACTCTCTTTTTTGCCAAAACCAAGGTTACCTAAGTCACTGGGAAGTATAGGCATCTAGTTTAAAAAAGGAACCAATTTTGCTTGTCTTAAGAAAGAAAGAAAGTTCGTTCAAGAAGTCACAGATCAGGTTTAAAATATAGCCCTGTTGTTGCTGTAGTAGCCCATGCCCACGGCTTGGCCCACCATTTTTGGGTCTGCCTTTGAGGCAGCACCCCTCCCTTTTCACATAAAAGGTACCATCGCACACGTGCCATGCCCCGCTCCATTCCCCACTGCTTTTCTCTCTCTCTCTCTCTCTCTCCTCTCTCACCCCCTAACTCACCCCCCCCCCCCCAACCCAAAAAAAAAAAAAAACCCAACCTTTGTCATTCTCCTGCTTTCTCCTCTCTCTCTCCCTCTCTCTCAATCTCCTTTTCACTCTCATTCACAATGTCTCACTTTCCCGCACTCTCCTATGCGCTCATCACATCACTTTTTTACATTTTCTCCCCCTCTCTAACACACACACTCTCCCACTCTCATTTATTCACTCTCTAACCTCCTCTTTGCTGCGTAGAGAAGCTACTACTTGAGACAAGGGCTGGCAAAGTTGAGTTAGGAAACCCCTCTTCTGCAAGGCATTTCAATTGAGATTAATTTCTTGCTCCTTGAATTTATTATTTAATAATATTAATTTTAAACGAAAACAAAAGCCTTAACATAGGCTGTGTCATCTTTGGATACATTGCTGAGGATTGGTGTAGCCTTTGGGCTTCAATAAAATAAATAAATTATTGTTGTATTTTGTCATGAATTTTATACAGTGTTGGATCGGTCTACAAGTATTGTAGCATTTGTTAGACCCTACTTGGGGGATCATGGTTGATCCTTTGTAGCTTTTAAGATCTCCTAAAGACTTAAAGTAAAACGGTAAAAATGAATTGGAAGAGAAATTTTTAGAAATTTATCCTGAAATACAAGGGTGGCACTATTTTGATATACCTATAATTTTGGACTACTAGGTTTTGAAGTAATTCTCAGAGTTTGTGAGGTAGTAAACATTCAACACTTTAAAGTATTTTTATTAATTTATTTAAAGAAAAGGTATTGCATGCTATAAAAAATGCAAATTATCAAAATTACAAATTTATTTGTATGACAATATATAAACTCAATTCCTAAACCATAGATTAGCTACATTTTTTCTATACTACGTTGAAAATCCTTTTTGACAAATCAAGTTCATTATAGACATGTATATTAGCATCTGATTGAATTATCAATATTTTGAACTCTGGAATATATATGATTTTGGCCCACTCTTAGGCTATAAATGTAGTATCATGCCCCTACCATGGGGTATAAATTTTGCCGTTGTCTTATAGGCTGTAGAGTTGGGATAGATTTAAAATTTGATATTTATAATCAAATACGAAATTAGGATTGCGAACTTTATTTTGAAAAAAATGTATCAATTTATCATATGGATTGTTGATTTAAATTTTTTTAGTACTAGCTTGATCCAACTAATTAGAATGGATTATTGCTTCCTAGGCTACCAAGCTCATTACCTCTATTTTTCTTTATATATGCAAATTTGTATATCTCGTTTGCGCTTTGGCAAGGTCATATTATACTTCCTGTATTTATATTATCCAGTATATTTTCAAAGAGGTTTTGGAGCTTTACCCAAAGAAACATCCCTATTAGATATCTGCTGAATTAAAATTACTTGAAACTCAGAATGTGCAGTTTTACACAATAGGTTATGGAACAAGTTACTGCTTAAACACTTGGAAGGTCTACATAGATAATCATCCAACTTAGATATTCATGAAATTTAAGTTGCTTTAAATTCTGAAGCTACAATTGATGCATTAGATTATCCAATATATTTTCAAGAATATGTTGAGAAGCTCTTTACAGAATAAAGAAATTTTTTCATAACTTGATTTGAAAATAACATAAGGTTCCAAAAGGCAATATTGTTCACCTGCTTCTGATGGATTCCACAAGGGCGACCTAATTCTGTCCACACATCCTATAAAACCAACAAAGGGTACTAAGAAAAATGAATATCTCCGTGATGAAATTGATAGTCCAGAAAAATAAATACAGAAGAACGAGTAATGCATATCTTCAAATAAACTGCTTCGGAAACAATAAGCACATATTTTGTAAAAGCCTTCCGAATATAGCTAGAAACTATTCTTACAATAGTGACCCAAACCAACCAATACCAGTTGTACTATACATCCTAGTAAAGTACAAGTAAGGTGCCATGATTTGATACAATGTACTGGATGCCGGGTGGAACTGACCGGTTCCGCCAGTCTTGTATTATACCAATCTGCACTGCTTATCATCTTAGCAAGACACCGGTAAGGTACCAAGATTTGGTACAGCATAGGGACCCAACAGGCCCGTACTGAGTGGAGCAGACCAGTTTCACAAGTTTTGTGTTGCACAATCTGCACTACTCAGTTTCAGGCAGTACCAGGCTAGGTATAAGAAAATGGTCTCCCAACTCTGTGTCAGTATGGGGGTGTACCATACCACACGAAACATACTGTATCATACTAGTAAAGTACCATTACAATACCCAGTATTGGTACAACAAATCTGGAGTCTAGGTTTAGCAAATGATGTTTACTAATGTAAACAGTGATAAGCTATTATTATTACAGTAAAGAGATATAATGAGATATAGGTGTCTACTAACAGTTAAGTAGGAAATAATAATTCCTTAGGACAAAACATATATAAGTATAATGAAAGAAATAAGCAAGCAGTTGAAAGCAAAAGTCAGATAAAGTAGACTCAAAAAAATGTGAAGCAGATTTGGCTTTTCTTAAATACAATTGCAAGAAAAAATACAAAAAATTAGCAAAATAAGGATTTTGAATATATAGAGCAGATAAACTTAGTTGTTACAATCAGTGATTCAATTCTTGGCAAGATGAAGAAGAGGACGGCCAAGTCATCTCGTCCCAAAGAGATTCTAGAGCCAATCTTAGCCATCCCATCCCATTATGTCTTGACCATAATACATTATAGTGGCAATTTTAAATAGATCTATTTTATTATAAAAATAGAACTTTTTGATGTTCAAATATGTTTAATAGTTGAATAAAACATTAAAGCTTCATAAACAATTTTTTTAAGAAAAAAAAGCATCCCTAGCAAGTACTGGGACCCTAAATCGGACCGAAAATCAAGATAGAGCAGGATGTAGGGCGTCTTGTTCCGTGAAAAAATGAGACACTTTTGTCCTACAAGATTTAAGACATTGGTTACAATAATGTAGACTTCTTTTATTCTAAATATAGTATACTTGAACAAAATATATAAAAGAATTTAAGCAAAAAACTTGCCTGTGGTGATGCACCAAAAGGAATATGCTGACCTCCAATAGTGAACCAAAGTTCATCTCCAAGCTGAACACAAGAAGCAAATTTATAGAATGAGAATAACGGATTGAGACACCTAATTGATTGAATAAAGAAAATTTATACCATGCAGACCTCTACATCATTGAAAGGGTCAAAACTAAATCTCCGTAATTATTGAACAAATGAACTGTGTACCATTATTATAATTAAGTAGCAAAATATACAAGGAAAACATCTGTAAGCAGCTAAAGCATGAAATTAAACATGCATTCCTCAATTTAATGTTTTGCAGATCTCTTATTTGTTCATTTATGATTATAAGATATTCTGATTCGACTGCAAGAGCATTATTGAATGAGAAAAAGAACATAGCATAAATTAGAAATTCAATTTAATATGACAATTCATAAGGTAACCAAGACTGGGTTATTTGTATGAACAAGATATTGTAGAGGAAAAAAAATGGTTTACCGAAAAGAGGTCCTAACCTTAGCATGCACCTCTTCCATGTATAGGCTGCCTGCAGGTAGTGGAGGGACTGAAGCCTTATCCATCAAAGATCCCACGCCAACTTTACTGTCTGAAGAACTATCATATACAGAGACACGGCATGTAACTGGTGTTGTTCCATCAGGAAACTCAAGAGGCAAGACTGCTGACACTGCCATGACAATTAGGAAACTCAGTTGTGCTAACATAAAAAGGTCAATAATGAAGTGGAAATGTGCTGATAACTAGCAAGAGAGAGGAGCACACACCTCCATCATGGCAGCAATTTGTGTATTGGCTGGGAATGGGAAAGGAAAAGGACAATCCCTAACAATAAAACTATCAAGTAAGCCAGCAGACATATAGGTGCCTCAATATAGATGAAATCAAGATCATAATCACAAGATATACCGGATAAAATAGGGTATATATTCCTCTTTCTTCATCATAGATTCCAGGAAATGTTGGTCCAAATAGTGCATATACTGCTACAAAAGTGGCCAACGTAGAAGGACCACTAAGGAAAGAGATCAAATCAAGCAACAAAAATTAATAAAAATGCATAAAAAATCAAGTCACGAATAAAAAGGTAACATACAACTCACCCAATTAGAGAAGTTGCATAGCGCATCTGTAGTCGTTTGACATCATAAACCTCAATAAGACGCAGTCTCTGGGAAAAACAAAAATATAAACTGCAAATTTTAGCATCATTGAAGAATAATCAGTGCCAAGTAATTTCAGAGACCAAATCAATGTACAGCAATCCCTCACTTTCTAATAGGTCTAGATAATACTTTATAACAAAAATTCTCCCTCATTCCCATTTCACTACGGGGCAAAGATGGCCTAGGAGACTGCCCTTTTGGTCGTACTTTGGCTTAATCTTGGTAATAATAATTTGAACTTCAAAATTTCATGAAAATATAGTTTTAAGCTGGGAAATTATCATGTCTGTTATCTCTTTGGAATTGATCATCATATAATGTTCTGCAAATCTTCTTGCATTCTCTAGCAGTTCAACGTGACTTAACTGGTAGTGGCACCAGGCCCTGTTCAATTCGGAGTTTACATGGAATCCATGCCCTTAACCCAGTTTATTCGATCACTTATATGCCTAGGTTTAAAGGAGTTTAAAAGAGAGGCAGAAGAGGAATTTCAGAAAAATCAGCACGCAATCAACATCCTACCTTTCTCCATTAAACCCAATGCCTTGATAAACCTTTACAAGTCTGTCCAAAAGGGGGGATAGGACTGTTCTGCCATATTTTCCATTGTTTTTCCCCAGAGTTACGCCATGTAACCTGATTAACCCATTTTTCCAACCCCCAAACCAAAAACAGCCTTGGTAAATTTCTGTACTCATTAAAAAAAATCAAATCAAGTCTAGCGAGTAAATTAGTAATCTATCACCCTATGTCCCAGCCAACCTTTAATGGAAGAAGTGATTAGATAAAAACCCAACTAAACAAGAAAAGAGGGTCTCCAAAGCCTCTTACTGAAGCAAGTTCACCATAACAGATATTGTCCAAGAACATCACTGTTGCTGTACCATTTAACATCAATCAGACTAAAACCTACAACCTTTACAGAGTTCAAATGGCCTCTCAAAATCCTAACATGTGAACACAGCATACTTGTCCAGTAATGTAATTAACACAACAACAATAAAATTTCGCTAAAGATCCCCATGCACACAACATTCCCACAGGCATTCACATGCCAATGTGAAACAATGACAACTTCTAAACGATTGGACGGCCTCTTGTTATTTCTCTTTCCACTTTTGAAGAGGAAAAAAGACAGCAAGCTTTCATCAAATAAATTAATTACCAATAAAAGAAGACAAAAAGACATGGATATGACATTCGGTACGCGTTTAGACATGTCTTCACCCAAGGTATGATATTTCCTCTTTTTAATTTGGTCAATCTCCTATCTTTAAATTCCACTAACAGGTTCCACTAATAGCTCCCAGCAGATACAGTTATCAAAACAATCCAATAGAATTAATCTCAGGTTCCACGATTATCCAGTCAGCAATATGACAAAAATTGTAATTCCTTCAATTCCTATTCCCGTCAGTAGTGTTTCATTAACAAACTGCAGGTTAGAGATCCCACAGCCATTTAAACAACCATTGAACACCTTTATCCACCATGTAACCTGGCCAGTTTAAACATCCTAACCAAAGATTCCACTTACAGAACAACAGACCGATAAAAATTATGGGTCCCCTAATCCCCTTATCACATGCCATCCCACTTCAAAACACGGAACACCATTTACCACTCAAAAAAAAAAAAAAAAGAGAAGTTCACCAAAGCAAGTCATGAGTATAGCAATATATAAATTTAAAAGTGGCTATCCCCCTCCCAAAGTCACACAATGTTTAAATTTCCTCTTTTGAATAGAATTTATTTTTTCTCCCTACAACAGCTCTTTGTCACCTTATTCAATCTAGGATCAAGCAGCTCATGACAATCCTGTACATGCTAATCTGAAGCATGCAGGGAAAACAATCTTGTACATGTAATTCGAAAGGTTAACAAATCAGTAAACACAAGTCTCAGTCCCCACTTCTTTCAATGTGAACATGCGAACATAAGATAAGCATGGTCTACATTACACAACAGAACTTTTCCTTTTGTAATATAGAACCTCATCAAATTATATTACACTTTTTCACAGCAAAAATAGAACCAATCTTGTCTACAGGTTTCATACATCTAAATCAAAGACTGCTGCTTTAATCTCCTAAAGATAAAATTGTAGTCAGCAAATAATTAACTAGTGAAACTCCAATTAGTCTAATAGTTAATCTCATTAGTAAGAATATAGGCAAAATTTTAGACAATCAACCCAAATGAATATAAATAAATAATATTTAAGTCCTTTACAAATCAAAATTTCTTTCTGAGTGGTTCAAATTGAGGTTACATTCAGTTTGTACTTTGTACATGTATTGTTCAGGTTATAAGATGATAAATAAATAATTTTGTGTGAAAACATTATCAACAATGGTTCATATATGAACCATAAAAGCAGAGGGCTTGTTTCAAGTGACCACAACACAAAGCTTAAGCTAAACCTGCTTCTGTATTTGCTCTAGCTAAAGCGATCTTTTAATGTGTCATGATACAATATTGAAAACACATCTCAGTGATGCAACCAAAATCTCAGGTTTGCACAAAAAAAAAAACAAAAAGACAAATAAAGAGACAGAAGATATTAGAAGAGGAACTAAGGCTGCGTTTGGTACAGGACAAGATAGGATAAAAGGCATGACAAGATAGGACTTAAGAGAAAGAATAGGATATGATGAAACTTATCTTATCTCATGTTGGTAGAGGATAGGATAACAAACCATACAAGATAGTTATACTCTTAGAAAAAATAGTAGTCATTGCTAAGAATAAGGGTAAAAAAGAGAAAATAAAGTAGTAGTTGGATAAGATAAAAATAAAAATAATTGTTTGATGGGATAAGTTATCTTTCTTTTTACGGGATTAGCCATCCTATGAGACAAAATTTTATGGAAAACAAACGTGAAAAAGGATGCAAAATTGCAAATACATACCATATGCATTTGTAATATATATAACTCAATCAATTCAAGTTGCTTCCATTATTCCGGTTAAGTGAAAAACAATCCTACTAACTCTAATAGTCTTCAACTTTTATATTGACAAAGAAAGCATACCTGGGACCAAGGATCAAAGCGAAGATGAAAACCATGGTCTGGAAAGCTAATCACAATGTCCAATTTTAGAGGCTCCTGCAGGAAATTTATTTTTAAAAAAAAAAATGAGAGAGCTGTGGATCTAAACATTAGACATGTTGGAAAGTGAACCTCTAACAATACATGGAATAAAATGACATAAGCAAAGCTCTGGCTTTTGTGCTTGAGTTAACTCTCAATGACATAGTTATTTTTTCTTACCATCATGTGCTTGAAGGGCATGTAAATGAAGTCATTAAAGATGCAATATTTTTTTTACTGGGAAGAATTATAGATGATTTTTGAAGTTAAATCACTTGGGATTAGACAGTCACAGGAAAATTCATTTGGAAAAAAAGTGCCTTTTTTATCATCACCTAATCCTACCAGAAATCTTCCTTCAGCCCATAGAATCATGGACTTCTTTATTACGAAAAGAGCAGATGTTGCAATATAAATAAAACAACAGGTTCAGCATCACGAGCCACCACATACAAAGACCTTACTTATTGCTGGATAGCATCATTTAAATTAAAAGGAACAAGAAAAGCACTAAATTTCAAGTTATTTCTGTGAAAATTATGGAAAGGATTAATTTTTGGTCCCAAACAACAAATTGGCCAAAGGATGTCATGATATTAAGATCTTTGGCTGCTAACCCTTAGAATTCAATGGAAAATATTTTTTTGCTTATTACCCATCACAATCTGTAATGTTTTTTGCTGCTTTGTCGACCTAATATGTAATCTAACTCTGCAGCTTGACCCACATCATTACCATATCATCTTGGATAAATAATTTCAGCATAGTCTTACTTAGTACAAGCTAAATTGTTCTCAAACATCATCATCGATGTGGCTGATAAACTGACTCAATGAATGTCCCTATTCACTTCTTGATGATGAATCTAGTGAAAATTGAGATAAGGAATTTCACCAAAAGCCTATGAAATTTTTACATAGAACCCATCGCTCAGAGTAGAATATCCCTAACAATGCACCTGTCCATATCCTTTTGTCCTCTCCACAATATGTGGAAGGAGTATTTTCGTGTGGAAGCAGTATACAATTTTCTTGAAGAAGAACTCTCACAGGAACCCTAATTTGTGGTTAAAAAAGGCATGAAATAATCAATCATCTAGCTTGGCATGTTACCCAATGGGAGTATCCACTGTTTGTTCTCATATACAAGCAGTTTCTCTTTGATTACCCTGTCAAACCATTCATATGATATTGCGACAAATCTGAGCAACAAAATATATCAGTTCATAGAACAGTCCATCAAACAATGTCTGAGTATGCAGTTATAATGATTCACAAAAATGGAGTTATGATGAGCTTCTGGCTCTTTTGCTTTGGACACACAATTTCAATCATGGAAAGCATGGGTTGACAAGATATAAGCAGATCCTTCTGCACAATTGGTTTTCAGGGCATGTCACCTTTGACCGCAAGATCAAAGCCATCCAACGGAGCATGAAAGAAAAGCCATCCAACGGAGCATGAAAGACCTTTGGTAAGTCATTTATTCATCTCCGTTTCCTCAAAACCTCTTACTCCGAAAATGTAAAGTGCCAGTCTATGTAACCATCGTTTTCTTTTTCATCACAAAAGATAAAACCCAAATTAAAGATGTACATATGGAAAGTCTTAACAAAATATCTAGTAAGAGCAGGGTTGGCTGTAATGAGCCATATCAACCATACCATACTGCACCAGTAAGGTACCAATATGGTACAAAATTTTGATTTAATGTGAATCAAACTAATCCAAACTAAGCTGAACCACACCATACTGCCCAGTATTAACCCATACTATTTGATACCAAGTGGTATTATAGTTAAGAGTGAGAAAAGAATGGGTACCTTATCTCGCTACAAGGTGCATACCGTACCATACCAAACTAGCAATGCACCTGTACGAGTCTCAGTACCAGTTTTACAAACCTTAGATAAGAGGATGAAAGATGATATTGCATGCTTTTTTTTGTGCTTTCTTTTTGGGAGAATAAAGGTTCACTTCCTAGGAAACTAAGCTCCAAATGGTCCATTTCAAGGGAGAACTAATCTTATTTCTTCTACAAAAAGAACATAAGTTTGGAATTCTCTATCTACTTTCAATGGTAAAAGACAAATTAATAAATACAACTCCAAATAGTTAATTGCATCTTCTACAACTTAGACCGCTGCCACATGGCACTTGGGTGCTCAATAACATAACGTGAGGCATAACTTCACTTCCTACTAAAATAAATGTTCCCACGATAAATACTTGACCAACATGCACCCAATAATTCAAAGATTATGATATTTCTAAACGTATGTATGATGGTCCAAAAGAGGGTCATTTAGGCACTGACCTGCCTATAGCCCATGCACTTAGGTGACTACCTCTAACAAAATGAGACTACAACTATGTCAATATTATCGCACATCGCATCTAGACTAAAGAATTTATTGAGCTGGGCTAGACCTTAGGATAAAGGCACGTAGCACAGGCCCAGTCTGGCCTTGGGACTGATTTTCCTCGCCAATCCAATAAAAAGATGACAAGCCCAACCAAGCATAGCCTGACCCAATGCAGATCCAGACCTAATTCAAACCAAGAACCTTGATCCAACATAGAAGAGAGATAAAGTTATTATGTATTGCCTATTCTCCTATCTAATCACCGAAAATTAAAAAGTTGACCTTGTTAAGAGACTGCACACAGCCCTAAGGTTTACATATCAAGACATACTATTCAACTACTGAACTCAGACAACCATCTCTAAAAATATAAGGAATTCTGGGTGATCAACCATCACCCAGATTTGTTGGACATTCAACCATCCTAGAGGTTCCACATGAGATGGAACAGCACAGAGAGGGAGAGAGAAGCAAACATAGATCTGACAAGGGAAACCAATCAAGCAATAGAGAGGGTAAAGAAGGAAACAGATGCAGCATCTGATGGATTAAAGAATTCAAACAATGAGGAACAGATGCTGTCTCACGTGCATCCCATGTGCTTAAAACAATTCTAATTAACCCCACTTCCTTTTACCATGGACCAAGGATCCAATTATTGTGGTACAACACCAGTCTGTGCCATTCATGTCAACCCACACTGACCCTACATAGACCCAAATGGATACAGGATAATGGTCATGCCAGATAAACCATGCATTGGTAGATGACACTACTGCAAGATGTACCATATCAACCAGTAACTCATTTTTGATGAGCCCGTACCAGTCTTTAAACCCTTATTTAGAAACAACACCTACATAAAATATGAGAAAACACTTTTGAACCCCTCTAATTGTTTGAATAAACAAAAGCACATGTTATCCAATTTCCTGTAACAGGACAGAGAACTTTTTTTCCAACCTATATTGTAGTTTTCCCAACCTTTTAGGCCCTCCTACTCATAAACCAATCGTCCCTTATTGGTCCCAAATCAAAACACTTAAGTTGTTCTATCCTTCCACCATATGGAAATGTACACTAAGTGTACAAGTAACAGTTATGAACAAAGGCACCCCACTGGAACAGCAGCACATTTTAAGATAGTACATAAGCAGGAATTTTATGGAAAGGCATTGTCCTGACATCTGGAGTACATTAGTTCTCGTTCATTCTCTTAGCACACCCTTGATAACTTCGCTCTATCAATTGTCTACCACATTCCACATACAATCAGATGCAACATGCCCACTGACATATGTAAAACTTTGTAGAACCAGTCCAACAACCAGTGCAAGAAAACAATGTGAATAACTCTCCCTACAGAACATTGAGAATAACATAGAAAATCACTTTATGGTTAATAAATCAGGGAATCCATGAATATGGTGTTCATGTTAAACTACATCCGGACTTTTCTGGAAACAATGATCATCATATAGATCAGAACATAGACAATGATAAATAATTAGTCTTATCAGTCTTTCACAACAGATACTACATAAGGATAAATCTTATGTTTTGAGATTTTGTATACTGCCTCGAATCAATGTTATTTCTTCACAACTCAGTACAAAAATCCTGAACAAGGTCAGTTGGCCGGTAGGTGGTTCATACTGTCGTATACAGTATTAAGAAAAGAAAATAGGGAAAATATAATTTAATGCAACGCCAATGAAGAGAAACATTAGCTGACATTGTGAAATATGAAAGTGGAACAAGAAGTAAAATAAAATCAAACATAAAAGACAACAGGAAGTGAAAAGAAACGATGGAAAGACAAAAGGATAAGAAATGTAGGAACATGGATTTGCTCCTAAATCATTTGTGGCGGTCCCTCACAGAAATAAGAACATAAAATTTTGGTGCTTCCAAGCACATTTCCTAAGGCAGAGTAACATTTCCTAAGGAAGATTAAAGTCACAAATTAGAACATGTTTCACTCAATAAAGTCCACAGTCTCAAGCAATTAACTTCAACCCAGATATTGTCAATATCCACTCAAATACATCATGAACAAACAGTGCTCAGAGATAATTAGCTTTTTCCACAACCCATAAATCCACCCAAAAAGGGATACGTTCATGATGACAGCATCTTCTCTAAACTGGTAATGTTAAGATAGCCTATTGAGATAACAAGAAAGCAGCCCAAAAATATTTTTTTACTAGAAAACAGTAACACAAATAGCTTGACATATTCAAGGTAAAACATCAAATTATAACTATGACAAATTATGGATTATCTACATTCATCCACATATTTCTATTTGTCATGCATGCAAGTACACGTAAATATACATAACTATGTACATACATGGATGTGTATTGCATGGAATAATGCATGCAAACATGCGTGTCTTATTTGAGAATAGAGGTAGATACATCAATAATAAAATGTTTGTGCATAAGTTAAAATGTTTGACCATCTATATTCTGGCATAAGCCAGTATATCAGCATAAAAAAGGTCATTTTTATGCTAAGAAAATCAACATGAAGTGTGAAAAAAATGTGTATGAAGTAAGCTGTTCATACCTCATCAAGATATTTCACATGGACCACATCATATATGTTCGGCTGATGATCTATTTGGGCAAATGCTTCACATATAGGCATTCCTGTATCAAATGTGATTTGCAATGTGTGAAGAACGGAAAGCGCTAAATAAATTGAAAATAGACACCATCTGGAAATTTATCAGTAAATTAATAATGAAACCATAAACACACACCATGTAATAAATTTATCAGTAAAATTAATAATAAAACCATAAACAAACATTACCAAGCTTTATCCCATCAAATTAGCAATCTATGAACTAAAGTTGAAACTTGACGAAAAATAATGGGGCAGACATTTTATCCTACATCTCATGATCTTAAAGATAATTTTCATAAATAAACAAGCTAATGTATTATATAAATCTGTGTGCTAACTTCCTTTTGAAGAAATTTAGTGATACTAACCAACCGACAAATCTTGTGCCACCTATATGGAGTCAGCAGCAAGGACAGAGATAAAGATCCATCAAAGTTTGAGAATGCTGTGAACAATCCTCAACATAATATCAACCATCCAAATTGGTTCCAAATTTTTAGCCAAAGCGAATATTAGCAAAATTTGGGCCTACCATGTAGCCACTGAGGGCAGTAGTGACAATCTGTGGGTAGGGATTTTACAAATTGAATACAATGATTTCTCTTGAAAACAATGTGCAAATACCAAAAATTAAGGTGTTTATCACATGAGAAGATTTTAGGTCATTCTGATTAGGCTTAAAGGCATTAAAGTGTTGCAAATGGTGCATTTAGGAATTGCACTTCAGTATGGGTCTTACAAGTGAAAATTTGTATCCCATTGAATTTATAACATAAGAAGATTTTAGGTATTCAAATTAGGCTTAAGGGCATTAAAGTGTTGCAAATGGTGCATTTAGGAATTGCACTTCAGTATGGGTCTTACAAGAGAAAATTTGTATCCTATTGAATGTAGTCTCAGAAAGAAAATCTTGCTACTCTTTCTCCTTTGTCCAGGCATTTCTAAAATCCAAGCTATCTTAGAAGGTTGCTTCCAACTTCTAAGAATATGAATATACAATCTATAACCAAAAAGGCATATATCCTTACCATCTGGTCTGTGACTATTCATGTTTTATGGCATGTTCTTCTCTTGCCTAAAGTTACCCCACCCAGGGTTTTAGCACCAGTAGGGTGGCTTCAATTAATAAATCACAAAAAAAAAAAGCTAAGTTTTTCTGACAGCACGGAATTTGACTTTATGCTGTAGGCCAGGTAGAGAAAAGCTTTTAGCCTTTAGCAGATTGAAATCATATTCATTCCGAACATGATCAATCTCATTCCATATAAGTGGAATAAAGCTTATTTTATGTAAAAGAAAGATATGCATCAGCAAGCAAGATTGCAGACTCCAAATCAGGGCAACAAGCTACTTAATATATGTCAGCAGTATGATTGCAATTACTTTTGAAAACTGTACATAGATTAATGCAACACACAGCTATTGACAAGTAATTTGTAAGGAAGTTTACAAGCGGGAAGTCTTCTTCCAACTATTTAGCATTTGAAAGGAAATTTCCGGATCAAAAAAGAAGCACAAAATAGAGATAAGTAATTTTCCATAAGAAGCTTAAATCTTTTTCTACATCCTATGTAGCAACTTGTTTTGACCAGAAATAACAAAAAGCAAATAGACAAAGAAAAGTCAGCCACATCATAATTACTTTCTCCATAATTTTGTCATTTCAAACAAATGAGAGAATATTCTCAACATCGCTCTCTTCTTTTTCCTTTCCTTTGATTGAACTCCTTTCTTTCTTTTCAATTTCTCCACGGCCAAAAAGAGGCAATAGGTAAAAACTAATAAGCTATAAGATAGCTCATTCTTGAAAAATGGTAGCTTCACCAAGGAAAATAGAAAAGATGATGGAGGAACAGAGGAAGAAGAAATTGATTGTTTTATCTGGCTCTGCAAGAAAGGTCTTCAAAAAGGGATTAGATAAATTAGAAGATATTGGGAAGCCAGACAAGAGTAAAACAGTAATCTCATTATTGCACCATTTTTTTTTTTTTTTTTTC
This sequence comes from Metroxylon sagu, assembly GCA_017589505.3. NCBI lineage: Eukaryota > Viridiplantae > Streptophyta > Magnoliopsida > Arecales > Arecaceae > Metroxylon > Metroxylon sagu. The sequence continues at coordinate 500,133 of JACVBY030000580.1, read as the reverse complement.
CTAATGCGATCCTCCTTCTCAAGCACAACCTTCTAGATATTTTAACCTGCAGTTACCCTCAAACAACATGATTAAATTCTCTTCGTACCTTTCCAACAAAACTGACAAATTTAAACCCATGTCAAATCCTCGACCTCCTTTCTAGTTCCCCAATCCGCTTCATTAGGCCTTGACAGTCTAATGATCACAGAGAGCACAAAAACTGGCAAACAAATCCAGCAACAAGGCAAGAAGACCAATGAACAAGCTACAAACAGATAGGGATCCCGCCCGATCTTGTACATAAAGACCATCAAATCCAACCATAAAGGCCAAAAAAAAAATATAAACATTCAAAGAATGAAGCGAGCTCGGGGATTTTTAATCCCGTCCTTAGATCGATTAGGGCAAACCACGGACTAATAGAACCATAGACCAAGATTCGGGAGGGATCGAGCCGAGTTACCGAGGGTGAAGGGCCCGATGCCGAGGCCGGGGCGGAGGTCGAGGGTGATGGCACCCATAGCGGTGCCCTCGCACCGCCTCCTCGCCGCCCCCGCCGCCATCGACCCGGTGGTTCTATGGTGGTGCTGGAGCTGCTGCATCGTGATTCCCCCCCTCCCGGTCCTTCTCTTCTCCCTCTTCTCCCTTCGGTTTCTCTTCTCCTCCGATTCCCTTCGTCGCACCTCTTTTCCTTGCTGCGTTTGGCTTCCTCTGCCGTTTCTTGCGCACCAAACCAAAGAGACCGGGAGGCACGCCAACGGGCGGGGTTGCGAACAATTATAATACGCGCCTGCCACATTTGCAATCGTAACCCCCATTCATTCAAGCGTGTGATCAGCGCATTATAATTTATAATCTATCTTTAATCATATATTAAAAACCCAACCGTTTCCATTACATCGCAGTCTAATTGAAGTTGCAAAAAGGTCCCCACTGGATTCGAGCGTACTTGGATTCCAACCTCATTTTATATAATCCGAGACCAACTTAATTATTAATCAGATGATGTTGATTAAAAAAAAAAAAAAAAAAATTAGCTCCAACAAGTTACAAGTTAGAACGGAACAAGCATGACCTGTATCTAATTCTAAATATTTGAATTTAGATTGAGATTAAATCTAATTAAATCCAGCATCAAACTATTTTTTATAGTTAAAATTTAATATTTAATAATTAAATATAGAATTAGTAAAAGAAATTGAATAAAACTAAGCAGGCTGATTTAAAGTTGAATTTTTTATTTAAAAATTTATAATTTTATCTAACTAATCAATCCTTTTTTTTAGGTTTATTAACTATGTTTTGTAAAATTTATATTGATAAACCTGAATATATTATTTACTAAAATAAATAATGAAGTATAAATGTTTTATAAATGTTTAAGTATGGTCTAATTAAAATGGATGAAAAAAAATATAGTTGTTAAAATGAAGAAGGAAAACTGATTTAAATGAGAGCTCATTCAACGAGTCGATAAAAATAATTAAAGCAAAGAAGAAGAAAAATGTTTAAATGATTTAGATATTGAATTAAGTTGAAAAATACAAGACTGGGTCCAACTTAGAATTTAGAGTAAGTCTAATTTTTAAACTTGACCAACTGCATACCTTCGTATATTGATTGGTTTAAATCTAATCGAGTCACAGGTTAACTCGATTTAATTCAACTTGATTAGTCTTGACCCAATCCATATAGGAAGACCCCTAGTCAGGTCATGTTGAAAAATTAGACCCAATTTAAATGCTGCATCGAGTCTTAATGTTGTTTTTTCCATCTCAATCTAACTCGACCTAACCTATATATCATTTGAGTCTAATTTATATTAATAAAAAATGTACTTAATCCAAGTTGAATATGAGTTAGTCTAACTCAAAATTTTGAATCATAAAAAATTCCTTCTCCTTCACTCTAATTATCTTTATCAATCTATTGAATGACCTCTTATTTAAACTAATTTCTCTTTTTCATCTTAATAATTATAGCTCCTCTCATTTATTTTAACTTAATTATATCTAAATATTCATATTTTTTTATTTATTTTGATAAATTTTAATTTATCATGCCTTCACTCACTTTCTTAAAATATTATTGAAACTTAAATTCAATGTAAGCTTTGATTTCAGAACTAAGGTTTCATTTCTAAGTTTCAAACTAAACCTTTGAGCAAAGTCTACCAATTTCGATGGAGTCCGAAAGGCAAACCACTCATCTTGACCTAGTTTCACACCGGCTAGGCCATAGCCATCCCTTGCTCGCATAAGGAGCGATAAACCTTCTAGAGGTTTAGGATTTTTGACCCAAGAGCATGAGGTCCTAACTTGCTTAGTCCATTCCTACTGGTTGGCCACTTTAAATTTGGATGTTTAAACTTTAAACAGCTATAACTTAGTGCGCAACATAAATTTCTGGATACCATTTCTTTTTGTAGAAACTAGCTAGATATCCTAATTCCAATTTAGGCATAAATTTCACCAAATTTTGTTAAAGATTTACAAAGTTACGATTGATTGAAAATAGATCAAAGGATTTATCCTATTTGAAAATATACCATCACTTAACCATTTTCACAAACCTATGGAGTGCAGGGCCATACAAGTTGTTTCAAATACTGATATTCATCAATATCCCAAGTAACAATGCAAATTTCAAAAATTTAGAATCAATAAATCAATAAAATAAGAGATTTACCTGAAGAGTTTAACAAAAACAACACAAAACTAAACAAACTAGCGTATGGTTTCTTGAAAACAACACTTAAGCAGCCAACGAAACTCAAAAACACTATAATCAACAAGATTCATGGCTAAAAATTGATCTACTTGGAGTGAAGGGTGAAGAGAGCGCACCCAAAAACTCAAATTTGAAAGCAAAACTTTTGGATTTGGGTAAAAAAGAAACAAAGGCTGAAATGGGTGAAGGCAGCAATTTAGTATCGTTCAACTCAAGTTTCCTTCCTTTCTCTCTCTGGCCCTCAAGAATTCTTTTAATTCCAATCAAATCTAAGCTCTCTTTACTATTATATCCCTAAGAGATCATTTTTCTTCCATGTATGTCCTAAATCATTTAAATGAAATTTTTAAATATAAATCTCAAATTGATGTAGCCTACCTTGATTGAATCTATACTAAAGAATAGTAGTGCATACTTATTTAGCTAACCTTACTTACATCTAAATTTAAGCATGCTCATGAAAATGCTCTTTTTATGCATAACATACGAAATTAATTATTCAATGGCAATCAAAGGATAAGAGGAATCAAATTATGAGGTGGTGAATGGGAACCTTACGTCTTATTAAGCCCTTCTATGAATTAATAAGTTGGGCCATCAAATCTTAATCTATTAGGAGAAAGTTATTCATCCATTGGACAATTATTCAATTAATAATTTATAAATAAATTATATTTTAAAAAATACATTTGATATATTAATAACAGGTGACAATGTACTTTTGGTCCTCAAACTTTCAATTATTATAGATTAATCTCTCATGTTTAAGAATGTTGCATTCCTTATATCTTTTTACATGGAATCAATTAAAATTTATGGAATGGCTAATGCGGCATAATACATTAGCTATTTCATCAATTTTAATAGGATGGCACATCAAATGTTTATTCAACAAATAATTGTAATTTGATATGGAATGGCATCTTATTTATCAAATGTTTGTAGAAAGTTTTTATGATAAAGTTGTTGATGTCACATTTGTATTGGTGTATGTAACAAAGGAATTTTAGGCTCATTTCACAAGAGACTAACTTGTCTCCACCATTATAATCTCTATTCGCAACCTAAATTGGTCTTCAAAATATATCTTGATTCAAGTTGGTTTATCTTAAAAATTCACTATGCATTTGCGTGAAAGACACAATCCTTTACCATGTCAAAGCAAAAATACAAATGCACTAGTTTTAATTAAAACTTATCAAACCATATATCTTCTTTATTTTGCAATCAGGTGACTTTTGTTTCAAATAATCAAATATTTCTAGTAACAAACTAAATCCTTGCAAAAAAAAAAAAATCATTAGATAATTAAATACAGCAATCTTCTGATTTCTGTTTGCATCTTGATGTGTTTCGATCAACAAAATGAAAATTGGACAAAACAAACAAATAATGACAAATTCTATACTCTTTAACCAAAGTAAAACAGTGTGATTACACAAAGAGCAAAACAAGAAACAACATTTTTGATGAGAAAAATTTTGGATGATATTTTTTAATGGGGAAAGAAAGAAACAAAACATTATCATATGGCCACACATATGTAACTGCATGGTAGAGCTGCTCGCTTTCATTGGCTCCCTTGTTTTTCTTTTATCTAAATCTTTGTATGTTGCCATTCCATGTACATGTGAAAACTCATGTTTAATTAAGATCATTGCCGGGGTTAGGGTTTGCAACAAAATAGGCAAGAACTCCAACTAATGGAGCATTAATGTAAGTAGCTGGCTCTGATTTGCGAAAGTCAGCACGATCATCCAAATAAGCATCATCTTCTCCAGGCCCACCAACCACAGCTCCAATTAGAGGATTAGGATTAGGACCAGAGGAGTTAAAATAAACCGAGCCTTCCTTGCATGCAATGAACCGAGGATGATCATGCATCGATGGTAAAGAAGAACCTCGATGGTGGATCCGTTGTGGGTAGCGTGCACCATATCCCACCATATATGACATGTTCATTGGATTGTCCCCTAAGATGTAATCAACCTAAATATATAAAGACACAAATAAATGAATGAATGAATGAATAACATAAAACAAAAAAAAAAGAGCAAAAGATCATATCGAAATCTTAATTAAACATAAATCAAAAGAAAATAGCATAAATTCCTTGTGATATATGATTAAATACCTGTTTTTTGGCTTGAAGCCGAAGGGAGGCTGGTCCAACCATGATGCTACCACAGTTTACATTCTGTGATGATTTTGAGAGGTAATTGGCATAGGTGAGGAGAAGGAAGGCAATGGAGGTCACATGTTGCATGTTGCTCCCTCCTGGTTTGTATATTAGACCTCCTGGTGTGTACTGAATGTGTGAGGATGAGGACTCTGGTATTATTGTGCACATAAAACTATCTGCAGACTCCTTGTAGGATTGTAGAGAGTATACTTGCCCTTCCATGTATTCCTATAATCCATCATACCACGCCATGAAATGCCAAAGTTAAGCATAGAAGATGGGAGCTATTTACAAAGGATTAATATGTTTGCCATGACACCGATTTGGGACAGAACCTTGGAGACGAGGACGTTGATGCCGGCGTGCTTGTTATCCCAGCCGAATTCATTGATGTTGTCATCGGCTCCAAGCGTTTTGCCGTTATTCTGTATGTAATTAAGGAAGGAATCGTTTTGTGAGGCTCTCCTTAGCCATGCAGCTCCCCACAATAACTCATCCTGTGCCAATGATCAAGAACACCAGTCAATGGAAAATTAACCTCTTTTTTTTCTTTTTTTTTTTTTTTTTGGAGAAAATAATATAACTAGTACTTATTGGGTGTCTACTTCATAGAGATAGATATCCCCTATTGTAGAAGTTGAGCATGTTTTATCCTAACTGTCTCACATGCATTACATTATATAGATATACCATGCTTAACAAGTGACATATTTATGCTATACTTGTTGAGTGTGATGATTATACTTGTATTTTTTAATAAAGAATTGGATAGATGTCTAACAAACGGCATCTAAGTGTTATCCTATTATTGATTATGTCTTTTAAGATGAGGAATGCTTATTTAACTGGAATAATAAAAATTAAGCTGAAGAATACTTTTTAGTACTTAAAGTGTGATGAGGAATGTTATCCTATTATTGATTATATCAATATTAATGTACTTGTCCTTACTGAACCTAGAGTGGTAAACTTGGTCTGACTAAACCTATGGACAATTTTTTTTTTGAGATCAATTTCGGGCTTGGTTGAAAAACGACAAAAGTAAATTTTGTAACGCATGCCAATCAAACACGGTTAGATGCCGCTATCGGACTGGCCCATTGGATTCTTATGCGATCATCTCGGAGAAATGGTAGGAAGTGCACCGAAAATTGAACGACAACTAATTGTTTTTCTGTCCACTTATTTCACTTCGGAGCACATTCACTTGCAAAATTTATCCTTAAATCAAAACAATTCAAGATCTAATCCTTTGAAATTTCTTCCATCACTGTAATGCCATGGTGGCTCATCTTTTTCAGCGGCTAATTTATTTATAGATTACCATTAAAAAAAAAAAAAAAAAGCAGCTCATAGTGCTTATACTAGAGATTGAACATTGGGAGATGCTGATACGTCAAAATAAAGTTTTTAGGCAAGATTTATTTTTTACTAGAGATGGATGTGGAATGTAATTTTACAGCAAGCAAACACTTCACCCGTTCCAAATTACGTAAATTTCCTACCACTAGAGACGCAAAGGTTTTCCACTCGTTCAACACCCAACTTGCTCCCATCCGCATCTAACTTGGACTCACGGGCCTTCCCGCGGTCCAAGGGTTCACGGATCACCGGCAGCGACTCTGCGTCCTTTTCCTGGAACTAAAATATCCGATTCAATTAAAGTCCGTTTGGTCCTTCAGTAAAGAAGGAAGGAAAGAATAATGGAGTACAAAATCATAAATATACTAAACAGTGGAACTAAAAGTTATAAACTATTCTCCTTCTCATCCCCTTCTATCTCTAGAGCAGAACATCGAAGAATCCAACAGATGTCTCTGCTTAGAAATCCTAAGCAAAAAAATAAAAAATAAAAAATCACGTGTTAAATGAAGTCTCGTATTAATTGCTTAATCTCGGTGTTTCAAATCTCGAGAGCAAAAGCAAGCAAATATAGAGCAGGGCTCACCTGATATCCGTCGAAGTCGCAATAGAAAGGGCAGGCCCCAGCTCTGACGCCCGGGTCATCGCTGTACGCCCCCCTGTAGTTGTCTGCGAACTCAAACACCTGCATCGCCTTCTCCAAAAGCTTCTGCGAGTAGCCCGCGTCAAGCGGCCGGAACGCCATCGAAGCCGCTGCTAATGCCGCCGCCGTCTCCCCGGCCACATCCGACCCGGGCCTGTTAGTGCTCACGTCGTACACCGTCCGGGCCGTGTCCATGTCCTCCGGCCTCTCCCAACAGTTGTGATCGCTTATCGGATTTCCTACCTGACAACATTGCATTAAAATCAAACTACGACTCAAAACATATGAATGGTGCAAGAAAGTATTTCTTAATTAGAGCTTGCCTGAACAAAGATACGGCCCGGCTGGGCAATCGTCTTGAGCAAATACTCGGTGGCCCACCGGATGGCCACCATGGCATCTCGGAGATGGTCGGGCGGCATGGAGTCGCCGAACTCGATCACACTCCATGAGAGCATCGTTGTAGTGAAGGCCATTGGGAAGCCGAACTTGACGTTGTCCCCCGCATCGTAGTAACCACCTTCGAGGTCGACACCGGCGTCGGAGCCGTCCGACAGCCCGGAGTCGCCCCGCCAGGTGGCTCGCTGGTCGGGCGGGAGCCGGCCGGACCGCTGGCCCTCGAAGAAGAGGATGGATTTGGCCAGTGCGTCACGGTAGTCATGAGTGGAAGCCGGAAGCGACCGAAGTAAGAGCAACAGAATGTGGAACAAGGGTGGAGCTAAGAGGGGCCTCATGGCTTGACAAACGGGGAGTTTATTTAAGTTGAGATTAGCGATCGCGGCAAATTTTTTCGTCATTGGCGCCCGGAAAGCGTAACCTCAATTTATATCGGGGCGAGCGAGTGGGACGGGAGGAATCACGGGAGGTAGAGGGGACAATATAAAAAAAGGAGGTTGGGAGGTGATTGGTTTTTTTCAAGGCTGATGGGTCCGGAATGCCGACACGACTGGTAGCGTCAGCTGATCACATGCGTCGCTCTGCGTTAGAGGCCACGACGAGAGGGCCCACCGGCCACGGGCACGTTGAGTGAAAGGACCTAAACTGCGGCGGTGGATGCAAAATTTCTTCTCCTTAATAAACTGGCTTCTTTATGATCATGTGATGGTACAGAAGAGTGGGTGGGTTCCCAATTTTTGACCGAGACCAGACCCGCGTCATTGTAATGGGTTCATAAATTTTGCGATAAGGCTTAGTCCTAATTATTCTGGCTTCAATATAATTATACTTAACCCAAACCTGAAATTTTTATCTATAAATTAGACATATAAAGAGATGTTTGTTTGAGAATGTAACACCTCAAACTCATCCGCTAGCCCATTGAACTCGCTAGCGGATCAAAATCACGTGGCCCAAAAATTCGAATAGAAGTTAATGGGTAGCAAGTAAGACTTGAGTTATAAGCACATAATACTTATTTTTTCATCCAATATGAGATTATTTTTAGGGTATTACAATCTTTTCTTCTCATAATGCGATGTTCTCGTCGCACGCTACAAGCTAATTATAATCTATTCGGACGCCACAAGTTAACCAGAATCTACCTTCGAGTCGGATTATTGGTATTAAAAGGGTGACTCCATGCCATAGCGGGACTCTACTACTATTTTATGGGTAATCTTTTCCTCATACTCATAAAATTTTGTACATTCGAATTAGCTCTGATACCATTTGTAATATCTCAAGCCCACTTGCTGGCTCATTTAACTCGCTAACGAATCGAAACCATATAGCCTAAAAATTTGAATGAAAGTTAATGGGTAGCAAGTGGACTTAACTTATAAGCACATAATACTTATTTTTTTCATTCAATATGAAATTATTTTTAAAATATTACGTAGGATCGCTTATATGCATCTGCCTATCATATCATACATTGAACCACTAGTCCTATTACAATAAAAACAAAATAACGAGGACCAACTTAGAATGGAACCTGGCTTTATTGACTAAAAAGATATGAAAGAGCTGGAAGCAAGGTATATGAGGAATAGAAAACTATGAAGAAGGATCCTATCATATTATGGTCAAGTCATGTTCTCAGCTGATAGCAAGACATGACCTCTAACCTTTGTTCTTCTACCTCTCTCTCCTCTCGGAGTGACGAATCTCTTTAAGTGGGCCTCTCAGTCGCTTGGTAAGAGATGGGCCCCCTAAGGTCTGGTAGCATGCCTCTTAGTGAACTGATCCACATCACATGAGGAGCCTCATTAATCTCTCTCATGGCTTATAATACTAATTATTTCTATCTGGTAGTCTAATCGGGCAATTGAAGCACCTCTTATCACTCCTAGATCAGTACACACAGCAAAAAAATCCAGCGTGAGGTGTATGCGTCATTTCTGAAATAAGTTAAATCAACTAAAGAGCATGTAGAACCATGGTGGTAGGTGAAGTCTAGCATTCTGATCGAAGGACACTAGCTGTATAATTTAACAACGCTCGATTAATCAGACTATCACGTAGCATGTGATAAAATAGAATATATGATCGTAAGTCATCTGGGAATTCCCCAATGGTTCAATGTATCTCTAAGATAGAAAATGAGATGAAATCCCCTTATATAATAGAATATTAATTTATAATCTGATCCTTCGTTATAACTAATAACTTATGTTAAGCTTTGGGAAAATAAATATGCTAATCTTTAACCAATAATCACCGACAAACATCTATCGAGCCTACGAGTTAACAAAGCACTAAAGAAACTATTTCTTTAAAAACATTTGTAGAATTTATAAATAATTTATATTTTTATTTTGCAAAAAATATTATTACCAAATACTTATGGCAAACCACTAGTAGATTTAATTTTTTGTATGATCAATTTTTTGTATGAATTATAAGTTCTTTTGATATGAGTGGAAGATTTCTTGTTGGTTATCTTATATGATCTTAGTATAAATCTTGTACACCTAATAAGCCACTACATACAAATAAGTTATATCTTAATTTGAGTAGTTCGACTATCAAATTGACTTGATTTGTGATAGTTCAAATAGATCTCTCGAACCAAATGATATGAAATACACGAAGAGAACATTGTTATTCTTGGTAGTATGGTTTCAACTAGACATGTGTTTGGACTAGCTAATCAATGTAATGTGTCTTAGTCCAATATTAATATAAAGTCTTTATTCTACTATTTAAGAAAGAATTGGTAACCTTATGATTATCATTCATTATTAACAACTATATAAATGAAGTCTCCCAAACTCATCCTTAGTTGTTGCAACTTAAAAGAACAAGAAGCTTCAGTCTTCTCCTTCAATTGATTACTCAATTGACTAAATCTTTGATATTGTTCTTATAGATTTTGTATATCTAATGCCAAATAGAAATCACATGCTATTATAATTTACCCAAAAATATGCATGGATGAAATAAAAGAACTTTATTAATGCCTTTGATTATATCTCATATGAAAAATGTGGCTTTGTTAGGGCATCAATTCGCCATTCAAAGGTATTGATTCATCGATTTGGTTTTCATATTTCTTACAGCGCATTCATCTTAAAAATTGCCAACTTATTCACTGAAGCTATCCAGATTATTACTACATCCTTTTTCTCCTCAAAGCCTTAAATAGTGTTGGTACTTACGCTCCACTTACTTCATAAGATTTTCAGGTTCGTTGCTTTGCACTGTTGCCCAACTATTGTTAAATAGAGAGTAAGGGGTGACTTGTTAGAAGGTACCGCGTTAAGCTAAATTGAAATCTATAAAATCAATAGCCCTCTTTGAATGCCTAAAAAGCAACAATGTACCTCTAACTATATAGCCGAGTCGCTGTAACTATTGCTTCACATTGTGCCAACCGATAGTACCTCCATACTTGAGCACATACCCTAAGCAGAGGTATGATCATTTGAGTTTGACTGAAAATTTGCATCCATATGTCCATATAGAATGAGCTCATACCAAAGTCAACACATAATCTATAGTGCTCTTTAAGTATTTTAGAATATTCTTGACTATAGTCCAATGCTCTAAGCTAGGATTGCTTTGGTATTGACTAACATGTATTTATAAAGCAGAAAGGACTTTCCTCATATGTTTAAGATCATCTTAAGTTGTAGGGTTGCGTTTGGTAGCCGGTAATCTATCCAAATTACCGGCAATTTAAACTGGGCCTACGAGATAACTAGGTTTGGTATGTTTTTTTAATGATAATCTATCTTGCAGTGGTAATTTGGATTACCTCTCATGAGACAATCCAGATTGCTTGAGGGAGGGGTGGCTATCTAGATTACCGAAGATGTGGTAAACTAGTAATAATTTTTTTAGACAAAAATGCCCTTGTTCCTTTCTTTTCCATGAAAACAAAACTCATCATTCCGTATGCTTTTCCCCTTTTTCCTTCACCGTGCTTACCCTACTCCCACTCCTCTTACGTCGTCGGTGAGCTCCCCTCCCGTCACCTCCGAGAAGATCGTCATCGGTGAGGCAATTCAGATTGCAGTGGTATTTGTTTTTCCATAAAAAGCACAGATAGTGAATTTTTTTTCTACTCCAGATGAGTTTTTTTTTTCCACTCGAGATCTTAAGTTTTTTTTTTTTTTTGATTTTAATACAACCACAGCATGGTGTTTGTTTTTCCATAAAAACGTTCCCTTCTAGATCTCGAGGTTTTTTTTAATTTTAATAGAACCACAGCGTGGTGTTTGTTTTTCCATAAAACAGTAGAAGTAGTGATTTTTTTTTTCACTCCAGATCTCAAGTTTTTTTTGATTTCAATGCAACAACAGCGTGGTGTTTGTTTTTCCATAAACAGTAGAAGCAGTGATTTTTTTTTCCGCTCCAGATCTCAAGTTTTTTTTTTATTTCAATGCAACCACAGTGTAGCATTTGTTTTTTCATAAAACAGTAAAAGTAGTGATTTTTTTTTCCGCTCCAGATCTGAAGTTTTTTTTTTTTATTTCAATGCAAGCACAGCGTGGTGTTTGTCAAATAGTATTTTTTTGGCTCCAGATCTCAAGTTGTTATTTAATTGTAATGCAACCGTAGCGTGGTGTTTGTCAAATAGTGTGTTTTTCGCTCCAGATCTTAATTTTTTTTTTTTTTTGATTGCAACGCAACTATAGCGTGGTGTTTGTTTTTCCATAAAACAGCACAAATAGGGATTTTTTTTTCTGCACAGATCTCAAGTTTTTTTGATTTCAATGCAACCACAGTGTGATATTTGTTTTCCATAAAAGATCACAAATAGTAATTTTTTTCTGCTCCAGATCTCAAGTTTTTTTTTTTCTTTTAAATTTCAATACAACCACTATGTGGTGTTGGTTTTTCCTTAAAACAGCACAAAGAGTGATTTTTTTCGCTCTAGATCTCGAGTTTTTTTTTTTTAAATTTCAATACAACCACAGTATGGTGTTGGTTTTTTCATAAAACAACACAAATAGTGATTTTTTTTTCTCTTCAGATCTTTCTCTCTCTCTCTCTCTTTTTTTTTTTTGATTTCAATGCAACCATAGTGTGGTGTTTGTTTTTCCATAAAATAACACGAATAATTTTTTTTTTTTCGCTCCAGATCTCAAGCTTCTTTTATGGATGCATGCTGCATGTGACTGTGCAAAGCTGTCTAATTTTATTTAGAAATGCTTTTCCTTTCTGAAACTTTGCTAATATTATGTTGATATTTAATTAATAAATAAAAAATATCAAATAAATTTTAATTTCATTGCATTACCACAACTGAAAAATAAAGAGCATTTCGTATGATATCTTATTGCATATGTTGCATAATGTGGAGCAACTTCTACTTTTGCAAAATTTATGCCATTCTAAAGTAAATTTGCTATTCTTCCTTTTTTTTTTTTTAAATAATTATGAATAAGGAAATATTTTTTTACAATGATTAGCTGAGTTAAAATGAAAAGCATCCAAGATATTGATGCATGTGCGGTTAGCATTAATTACTGACTATTCTTTTTAGTTTTGTAAAAGGTGTATTTCATTTTGTTACTTATATTCAAGTTTTCTAAATCTGACTTGTTTAGTTCAATGTAAAGCAGATAATGTCTAGCTATACTTAATTTTGCTGATCATTTCTTTGGTCAAATAGATATGGGGTCCCTGATAAATTAATTCAAGTTTTTGCGAAATGGAGTTTGAGATAGCTGAGACATTTCATCCTAGAGAGATTTCGGAATCGATCTTAGCCATTCCATCCTATCTTATCTTAGGTTATAATACATTATAGTATCAACTTTAAATAGATCCAATTTATCATAAAGATATAACTGTTGAAGTTTAAATATATTTAAAAATTAAATAAAATATTAAAACTTTGCAAATAATTATTTTTTTTAAAAAAAAAGCATTCCAAGCAAGTATTGGAATGCTTGATCGGGTCGGGGATCAAGATCGGATTGGGGATTGAGTTGGTTTTCTGGTTATAATACATCTTTTATAATTACAACCCATACCTTAAATTTGTCGAGTCATGTCATCCATGGGTGCATTGTTTCGTTGTGGTTGATATATTGTTGTTCGGCGAGAGAGATTGTGATTTTGGTGTAGAGTGTGTATAATATTGATAGCAAAATCCATGTTTGGAATCTATCCTGCTAGAGTTGTAAAAGTGAGTGGCTATAGAATTTCGCTGGTGGAAAATAGTTCTGCAACAATTTTGGTGCTAGATATGTTATTTTTATATTATTTTTCTATTGAAGTGTGAAAATCATCCTTCTGTATTACAGGTCTATGTGGACGTGATATGGCTATGTCGCAACTACCCATAGCTCAAGAAGTGCATTTTAGGTCTTAGGTGTTTTTGGGCCCAACATGTAATAGTATATCAATTTTTAATATTGCCAGACATGTAATAATATATCAATTTTTAATAAATTTGACTTAGGAGTATTTTAAAAATTTGATGTTACATTACTGGTAATCTGGTTGTCATACCAAATACAGTAATCAATATTATTGCAACATTGTCTGTGTATACCAAATATAGTAATTAACATTATTGGCAATCTATCCAGTGGTAATCTATCTTGCAGGCAATCCATATTACCTTTCAGGATTGTTTGGCGATGCACCAAACGCAACTTAGGGGACTGCTTTTTAGAGCCATCACTCCATACCTAAAAATTACTAAAGCACTCTTCGATATAAAAGTGTTGAAGTTCAATAAGATCTTCTTTTCATAAGTGATTGTATTCAAATCTATTACCCTTTTTTTTCTTGATTTCACAAAAGCTTAATTTCAAGGATATAAGGAGTTTCACCCTAAATCTTTCATAAAGAACTAATCAAAAGTCATATATTTACTATTGAGATAACCTCGATATCATTCCTGAGAGTAGAGTGCCATCAATATATATCACTAAGAAAACTATAATCCTCCTTTCTTGTAAATGTAAGCCTTCTAGAGGTTTTGGTCAAAACTGAAAGCCTTATTGGCTTTGTTGAAATGATAGTTCCCTTTTTTGAGACTTGTTTGAGGCCATATATAAACTTGAACAACTTGTGCATCATGTTTTTGGCTAGGAATAATAGAGCCTTCTAGCTACTATATATAGATATCTTCATCTAATGCCTCATTAAGAAATGTTATTTTTATATCTATTTACTAAGTCTCATAATTTAAGCTCAGTGCTATTGCTAATAGAATCTTGACAGACTTTAGCATAGCTATTAGTGAGAAGGTTTCCTTGTAGTCAATTACTTTTACCCGAGTATAACCTTTAGCCATTAGCCTAGCCCTAAACGTCTTCATGTTCATATTAACATATCTTTTTCTCTTATCAATGTACTTAATTACATCCAATGAGATTTAAACCTTATGGCAAATCTACTAGAGTTTAAAAGCCATGCATACATTTGGACTTCATTGTAGAAAGACTTCATGACTTGCTCTTATTTTACATAGCTTTGTGATACGATATCAGATTCTTATCCAATGCATCAATAATAGTAGTTGTACCTCATTTTGATAGACAAAGCTTCCATAATGTAACTATGACTTATGACACTTTCACTATGTTTCAATGGTAGATCATTTACAACCTCTATTATAGGAGGAACTAACATATCTAATGTGATAATTAGTGAATGCTTATGAAGGTCAATGCTATCCCTCTTCCTAAGATTTAAGATAGTCATCTTCAAGGAAAACAATATATCTACTTATTAAAACTTTTTCTATCATGATTTCAAATAGCCTTTGTTTCCTTAGGATATTCCAAGATGAAACACTTTTCAGATGGAGATTAACTTATCTAGGTTTGGTTTATAAACATCAACTAGGCGTTGCAAGATCTTCATATGATGTAGACTATGATTTTGCTTTGTCTATAACTTATAAGGTACTTTAGGAACAACCTTATATGTACTCAATTTAGAATATACATTGCAATATTAGAAACATATTCCAAAAATAACACAGGCAACTCTCCATAACTCATCATGCATTGCTCCAATAAAGTGTGACTCCTCTACTTAAACACAATATTTTGTTATGAAGTTTTTGAAGTAGCACTTTAGAAATAATCCTATTATCTCTAAGATATCCTTGAAACTCACTTAAAATGTAATGGCTCAGTCAAGTTACTTTTTAACTTCAATTTTAAATTGTTTGAACATCTTAGAATATTCAAATTGGTGGTGCATCAAGAGTATGTGCCTACAATGGGAGTAAGCATATGTAAATGTAATAAAATCTCATGCCCATCACTTGTATCTTTATATACAAGTCAACACTCAAGCATGAATGAGTTCTAAGAGCAAAGCTCTCCTTTGATTTGAATCGGGCTTCGCTTTAGGCTTGAATCAGGCTCGATCTAAGAACAAAGCTCTTCTTTGACTTGATCTAAGAGTAAGATTCTTCTTTGAGCTTGATTTAGGTTTGATCTAGGAGCAGAGCTCTTTATTAGGCTTGAATTAAGCTTGATTTAAGGGTAGGGCTCTCCTTTGACTTGACCTAAAAGCAAGACTCTTCTTTAAGTTTGACTTGTGTTTGATCTGAGAGTAGAGCTCTCCTTTGGGCTCAAATCCGACTCAATTTAATAGTAAGACTATTCTTTGGCTCGATCTAAGAGTAGGACTATCCTTTGAAGCTTTATTTGAGAGTAGGACTCTCTTTTAAGCTTAACTTAGGCTCAATCTAAGAGTGGAGCTCCCCTTCAGGTTTAAATTAGACTCGATTTATAAGCAGAGCTCCTCTTTGGCTCGACTTGAGAGTAAGACTCTCCTTTGAATTTGATTCGAGCTTGATTTAAGAGTAGAGTTCTTTTTTAGGCTTGAATTAGACTTGATCTAGGAACAAGACTCTGTTTTAGCTTGATCTGAGTTTGAGACTCTCCTTCGAGCTTGACTCGGGCTTGATATAGGAGTAAGATTCTCTTTACACTTGAATCAGATTCGATTTGAAAGTTGGGCTTCTCTTTAGCTTGATCTGAAAGTAGGACCCTCCTTTGAGTTTGACTTGAGCTCACTCTATGAGCAAGGCTGTCCTTTAGGCTTGAATTAGACTTAATTTGGGAGACCACTCCCCTTTGGCTCCAATAAGGTTTAATCTGAGAATGGGGCTCCCCTTTTACTCGAATTACGATCAAACTAGACTTGAATGGGGATTGTTTCTGGACCAGAGCTCGAGCTGCTTTTGGGCTTGAGCCCCTTTGCAGCATTAGTCTCAAGTCACTCTCGAGCTTATGCTCCTTCTGGACTTTGTCTCAAGCTATTGTGGAGTATTTAAGCCTTGGCACAAGGCTTTATTTAGGGCTAGACCCAAAAGTCCATGTTAAAGACTTTAGGCCCTGGGTAGGAGAAGTGCTAGGTCATTGTATGCTATTATAGCTATTTTGGAGCAATGCATGCTATTATAGCTATTTTGGAGCAATGCTTCGCTTGGGACTAGGATTGGAAGGCTTTATTTTAGGAATTTGGACTCTGTTCTAAGGATCTAGACTTCATTTTGATGGTGAAACCAATTTAGAGATTGAGCCCTCCTTGGTCCTAACAAGGCTTCAGGCCCAGATGGATTCCCTTTGGGTTTTTTATGATAATATTGGTGCCTTATTTTATTTGATGTGTGTAGAGCTATGAAGAAATTATTTGCATAAGAAGTAATGCCTCAAGCTTAAAAGTTCACATTCATTACTTTGATACCTAAATGCAAGAATCCTACTTCCTTTACTCACTATAGACCCATCAGCCTATGCAACATAGTCTATAAAGTCATTGCAAATGTTATCACTTTGAGGATCAAGAAAATCATCTCTAAACTAATATCGGATGTGTTGAGAAGAAAGCCTATCTTCCACTAGGTTAGCTCCACCTCTCAAGTTTATCTCCTTATTGAGAAGCTTGTTACCTCCAATCAGGTATGTGTGCAATCTTTTCTTGCTAATTTATTATGGCTCATTCGAAAAGGAAGAAATGAGGATTTCTTTTAAAGCAAGAATTCTAACGTTGCACATCTCCAAGCAAGCATTTTACATGTCTATATAGTTCTCTATTCTATCACATAGTGTCATTCCATTACCTTAGGAATCACCCTACTTTGGGATCTCCCTTTCAAAAACTTGTCTCCTCACTGCCCCCGTACTAAGGGTATACTAAAATTAATTTTGATTGTTTGGTTCACCCTAATTTAGTTGGTATAGGAATTATTATGTGGGATTTCCTTGGCTGGCCATTGTTTGCTACTGCAATTCCACTTCACAAACTAATCTATGGTGTAATTATTTCCCTCTTGATCTCTATCATCTCTTGGTAGCTAATACTAGTCGTATTTATTTTGTAAGGCTATGAGAGCTTGCTCTATCAAAAAAAAAAAAAAAAAAAAAAAAAGGAGAGAGAAATTAAGCCCCAAGGGAAGGGGGTCTGACTCATGGTGTCATGGACTGAAGAAGACTATATTGAGTTCAAGGCTTAGGTTTACGTTCGCCAGGCTATCATGGGGCGCTCTCAAACTCATGTCTTCAAAGGTAGTGAGGAAGCTCTTACTACTCGAATAGCACTGGCTTTTATAGAGGATTAAAAAAAAAAAAAAAAAAAAAGACATGGCAGGGACATCATGTTCGAATTTCTAGCTTAAGGATTTAAGGAATTCAAAAGGCAAACCTGCCAGGTAGATCAAAGAACTGGAGAAGTGCTTGGGTTTGAAATGGACTTGCAACAGATCATTCGATCTGAGTAGCAGGATAGCTTATGTGACAGGTTTGCACTAAGTCGCTCTAGGGTGCAGGGATTTTCTTAGAAAGAGGTGAATAACAACAATGTTTCAGGATTCTTTTTATTGTTGCTGTCATTTGTTTAAGGATCCCTTATGTGGGGTTTAAACAGACCTCTTAGAGCCATGTGTGTGTTAGATTAGAAGAGCATTAAAAGGACTCTAATTTCCAACCCTCTCAGCTGTCTATTTACTGAAGAAGAAATAGACCCTTTTTTTAAGGGGCTTAAGATGGCATGGCATAGGCGCCATATTAACTCGAGCATGCTGAAAATCATCCCGTGGTTGGTGCCTTGGCCAACACTGGAAAGTTCTCGGCAGACGTGGAGAAGTTGGACACGCAAGGCCAGGCACGATTGGTGCTGAATCCTATTCCAGCGTTTTTAGCTCCTCTTTAAGAATGTTTTACGCTAATTTCTGGATGATTAAAGCACGGAGTGGCCTTCTTTCAAAAGAAGGCATAAGGCATCTTAGCTAGCTAGAGCCTTAGAAGAGGCGTGGCAGGTTCAAAAGAGGAAGGGCAATGGTTCTCTTCAAGCTGAATGCACTTGGAGTCGAGACATTTTTAAGGCACCATGTGGGCGTTTGATTCTCGGACAGGGCGGTTGGCCTTCTTCTTTTTAGGTGCTTGCTTTCTAAGACGTTAGATTTCCGATTTGGATTCTTTTTTCATTACTTTGAAAGAAACACATGGTGGTCTGCATTTATCTTTGTTGGATATAAAAGAATGATTTTATATATACCAATATGTAACGTTCCAAGTCCATTTGCTGCCTTAATTAATCCTACTGAGCTGAAATTATATGACCCTAAAAATTTAAGCAAAAATTGATTGGTAGTAGGTGAACTTAAGTTATAAGTACTTAAACCTTTTCTTTCTCATTTGATATGAGACTATTTTTGGATATTACAATCTTCTCCCTTATAGTGAAATGTCGTCGTCATCACAACTAGCCAGAATCTATTCCGAACCAAATCGTTGGTACTACAAGAGTGACTCCATGCCATGTCGAAACTCTATGGTCTCATGGGTAGCCCTTTCCTCCTGCTAATCTACCGTTGCACATTCAGATTGACTCTGATACTATTTATAATGCCCTCAATTAACCATTAATGGATCAAAATTGTGTGAAAGTTAATTGGTAGCAGGTGAATTTGAGTTATAAGCACTTAAATCTTTTCTTTTTCATCTAGTGTGAGATTATTTTTGGGTTATTATAAAATAAAAAAATAGAGTTAAACTAAAAATCACACGGAAGAAAGCAGTACAAAAAAATCTTGATATCTTTACTTCTTATAAAAAGTATAGTATCAACTGAGTGGAGAAGAGAAAAAAGATTCATTTGGTCATCCTAACTAATTTTGGATAAAGACTTTGTTATTATTATTATTATTTAAAAAAAATAAATTAACTTTAAAAATAAGAATTATAATATAAAAGAAGAATAATTCTATTGGGTCAAGTTTAAGGGGCATAAACCAAGTCAAATGCAATCATAAGTACCACAATCTACCTATAATTGGATCCTAAAAAAGCCTAATGCTTTAACATCAATTAGTCACACATAGATCATGAAGCGGATTCACTCTAATACTATTTATAGTGATATAGAATTTTATCTAAGAAAACTAAATGAAAGGTATTATTTAAATTGCTCAATATTATATAAATATTTAATTTTTTAAATAAGCACTTGACGTAGGACAAGGCACATGTCAATATGAGCCCTATGATGCAAAATTATCTAAACTTATACAAAATCTAGACATACAGAGAGCATTAAAAGCAAACTTAATAAAAACTACGATATAAAAATTATTGGTACGTACCGAAATCCTTCGAACAATGAGATGCCGAAATCCTGCAGGAATTGTCCAAGACTGGAACGCTAATGAAGCGAGCCCACTCGTAGCCACAATAATTAAACAACATCATGCCGTCAGTTTAGATTGGACAGTTATATTCCTGCTGTAAGTTTTAGTTGGATGGTTGGACCGCTAACCGATTTAGGAATTGATGATGGCCACTAAAATTTCCAGATAGCCGACTTCTTTGTTGGCATAATTTAACAGTGGGATTTTGACTGTTAAATTTGATATTTCCGGACTGTGAGTCAAATCTGTGAACATAACAGATGACAGATCCACCTCTGTTTCTCTTATCCGGTGGAGCCCTGTTCTCAAGTGTTTTTGATGTCTATTTCGAAGAGCTATGGTTAATTTGGTTAGAGCTAAGATTAACATGGATGATTAGAAGCTATCTCAACATAACCATGAGGCTAGCCTTAGACACACAAAAGTTAGTAAATTAATTAGAGAGACCTAATAAGATTTAGCAATGAAAGATAAGATGGCATTTGTTCATCAATTTTGACACCAGTACAGCAGTGCTGGGTGGAAACACATGAGATTACGGCACCAAAACATGCAAAACTGGAGCTAGATCATAAATTTAGGTTAGATTCAATGATGGCAAAAATGACTAAAACCCTCATTCTATCATTATACATTCTCAACCTCCATCACACCTTCTTAAAAAGAATAAAGGAAGAAAAAACTAGCCCTTCCTTGGAAGAATCATCTTCATTATAAAAAGAGAGATGACAGTTGTCAAACAATCCCTACAAAGAGAAAAACTTTCAATGAAATGAAACCTTAAGATCCCTATAAAGTTATTACATATAGTTATCTTCTCACTTTATATGATAAAGATAAGAATGCATATAGTTATCTTTTTAATGCACACATATATATATATAGTTATTGAAGGAGGGAATGATCGATAATTTAAATAAAATTGTTTTAATAAATCGAGTGTGTTGTGGTTGGTTGATCAACAAAAATTAAGCCTTATTCTTCGGCCCACTGAACGGCTCCATGTCAATTTGTGCTATAAAAAGCTGGCTAACAAACAAGAATAAATTGATCATGAGTGCTGGGAAAACACTGTAGCATGTCATGAGTTGAAACCAAGCAACATGTGACTAACCGAATCAAACCAACACGGTTATCTCATTGATCAACCAAAATTTGGGGCCCGGTCACTGCGCAGATGTGGACATACTAACATCCATCGGTAAAGGCTAACGAGGTCCACTGGATCCTCTGCCGGTGGGTGGTGCTCGTTGTTGTTCGTGGAAGGTGAAGAATTTCAAGGGAACGAGGAGGCGTAAGAAGGAAAAAGACGTCTCCCTCCCAACTTCTATCAACCCTCTCCCCACTCCTCGAAACTCTATTACGCTTAAAGACAAAAGAGTTTGCTTGCGCGAATTAAAAGCATGGGATGCTGCTCCTAACTCTAATCCACTTCTATTGGAGGAGCCTAAAGTAGCGGGCCGGATGCTGGTGCAACTGCAGCGAGCTTTATTGCATGGAGAAGCAAGCATAACGAGTGTCAGCAAAACAGGTCCAAATAGTCTTTGCAATCTTCAATTAGACGCATCTCAGTGTATCTTAGTATACTAAGATTGGGGTCCATTGGACAATTGTTGGACGTGGACAACCACCAAGGGAGCCATTGGAATGATTAAAGATTGGGGTCCATTGGACAATCGTTGGACGTGGACAACCATCAAGGGAGTCATTGGAATGATTAAGGTGGCGCAAATTAATGCATGATTAGTCCAGAAGTGTCAAATCTATTGGAAATTAGATTAGTAGAGAGGCTTGGTGCTTCTCATTCGCTGCGTCAACCCATCAGAAGTTTACCATATCCTTGTGCTCGTTGTAACAAAGAGCTCATATCCATGTTTAAGAGGAGGATCTAGTTGCGACCTTTTTCTAGGTTTTCTTAGTAATAAAGAAGAAGATCTAAGACCTGTAAAGGCTGCGCATGCTCCACAGATAAACAGCATATATTTCATTAGGTCAAAATTTTATTTTAAGACAATTAAGAAAATGTATGTGCCATGCATTTGAAGGATTCCCAAAACAATATTTTTTAAATATATAGAAAATATATTAAGAAACAAAATTTATTTCTAATATATTTTTTGTGCCTTTTTTATGTATGACAAATATGTTGCATCATGCAAAAATAGGAATTTATACTATCAATAGCGACGAGTTATAATTCAAATGAGAATATGTAGAATTTGAGAATATATTAATATAACAAAATTTATATAATTTTATTAACTCATGATATGATACAATTGATTATTTATATAACTCAATTCATGCCAAATGCATGTAAATAAGTAATATGTTCTTTAAATACATAATTTAGTAAATATATAACTTAAATATTATAATAATCACTTCATGTCTCCATTACATCATGATCTCTCTATCTCAATTAAGGCCCACCTCTTCTGCCTTGATGGTGCATCCCCTTCATATTTTCATGAGGGCAAGTTGAGATTTGGTGATGACCAATTAGGCACATGCAATGCATATTTCAAGGAGGAGATGAATGACTGGTATTTAATATAAATAAAATTTTAAAAACAAAAGTTAAATAAATAAGAGTCAATGTAATATTAATGTAAATAAAATAAGCCAAATAAAAATAAATTATTAATAATGAATCAACTAAAAATCAAAAATATTAAATATGAGATTGAAGTAGGAAAATAAATTTAAAATTAATGAATTAAAGAAACACAGAGCATGAAACAAAAAATAGATATCAATAGCCCACATACAATAAAATAAAATAGAATGTAGAATATGAAACTATAATTAAATTGAAAATAACAAAATAGAACAACAATATAAAAATATGTTATAAAAATATGTCAAAAAAAATAAGTAAAAAGGTAAAGTAAAAAAAAAAATTCAGAAAAATGAAGACATAGATAAGGTTTAAAATATAGAACAACAGTTGTATATACTTAGGGGCATTTGATTCATGGATTGAAAGATTCCATCCTAATATCACATTTTCATAAATCTTATTTTTGCATTTTAAATACTTGGGTATATAGGATTCTCACGTTTAGTTTGCATAGTAAACTGATTGCAAAATACTGAATATTTTATATTAACATATTTGATTAGCAAACCAGATTACTAAGAATCTGGCTAGAAAATATGTTAATGTTGCCCAGCTAAGCAACCCAAGAGGGGGGTGAATTGGGTTCTTTTAAAAATTTTTAGCAAGTATGTGTAATATTTTAAAACTATGTAACAGTATGAAAGTGAAGTGTTAAAGTAAGAACAATCCACAGTAACAACAATAGGCACACACACAAACATAAGAATTTATATTGGTTCGGTGCTAAACCTTGCACCTATGTCTACTCCCCAAGAACCCCTTGGAAATTTATTTCATTAATCGTTTCACCAACGATTACACACCTAGCTACCTCAGCTAGCTTCTTATTTTCAGGCACAACGGAGCCTTTATAAACCACTAATTAAGGGCTTGGCACACCCTACACAAGTTTCAACCAAGTTGAAACTCAACAAAATACAAGAAGAATAATTTCAGAAAGTACAGCTCCTTAATGAGCAAATAAAAGCAATAATGATACTTTATAGATTTTGAAGCCTTCCTCCCTTAAATGAGCTTCTCTTCTTTGAATGCTGGAGTTATAAGCACTTGAAGAGGCTTCAGGAGTGGTTGGAAGGAGCTTTGAATGGGCTTCAATGAGTTTCCCAACTTTAGCTACACAGTGACTTTTCAATTGAGAAGGGCTAAAATCTTTCTTGATTTTGCTTGATTATCCTTACTTTTTCTCATTTGTAATCTTTCAAAAATTCTCTCAAATCGCTAATAATCCATCCCATTAACATATATTTATAGTTTGTTGAGGGATTGAAATATTGAACTAGCCGTTTCCGACCGTTGGAATGTCAGAACTAGCCGTTACAGTACATCCCAGGCGGTTAGTCGGCTCCAGAGCCAACTAACCTGGGAATTTCTACAACCCAGGCCAAAGTAGTCAGCTCTAGAGCCAGCTAACATGGGAAAATGCTCTGTGTTGGCCACAATAGTCGACTCTAGAGCCAACTAACTTATGGAAGTTCACTGTATGACCACAGTAGTTGACTCTAGAGCCGACTAACTTGATAATTCCCACTGTTTAGTTATTTGTGCCACAGATTTGACTTGTTAGCTTGCGTGTGGGTCAGCTAATGGCTTCAAACTTCCATTCTAAGTACTAGTAACTTGCGTGGGAGTTGACTAATGATTCCAAAATTTGAAAAACTTAATCCAAGGCCAAAAGAACTCATTGTGTTAAACAAAATAATTGTCTTAGCTCTCATGACTTGAACTTTCTTCATTTGATAACTTGCCAAACATCTGAGTTTCACTTGATTTGAGTTTGAATTATCCTTCTTAGATCTTGAAAATCTCTCTCTTGAATCATAAACTCATTTGGAAGCTTGGAATCCATTTAGATGTTATTGATGACTCTTATATGCCTGCATGTCATTGTGGTTCTTCACTAAAGTCATTAGTAACCTACTTAATTATTTTGTGATCATCAAAATCAATGCGAGGTCAACAGTTAAAATTTTAAAAATAATCTTATTTTATAAATTAAAAAGAAATCAAAGCACAATAATATTTTAATATAACAATTATATATAATATATTTAATCAATTATATTATTATAATCATATAAAATATATAATTAACCCTCAGCAATAGAACATATTATAAAAATATAATATAATTATTGTAATTATATATTATATAAAAATTATATAATATTATATTTTAATATAAATAATTATTTAAAAATATCTCATTATAATTAAATATAAATATAATGTAGAAATATATAATTATAAATACATAATTAAATATGACAAAAAATATTATTAATAATATTGAGTATATTATAATATAAATACAATATAAAATAATAATGTAATATTATTACAATAATAATGATAATTTAATTATATGATAAATTTAATATTATATTATACTATGTTACATAATATTAAATTTTATTAATATATTAGAATAAAATAATATAATAATTATATTAAAAATTATATAAAATATAATTACATTGAAATAATTAATTATTATATATAATTTATTGTAATATTTTTTATTATTTATATTAATATGTAATAAAAAATTAATTAAATTTAATATAAATATGATATTATAAAAACTTATAATAAATTATATATATGTTTTACAACAATCTTTATGTATAATTAATTTATAGTTATAAAAGATACAAGTTATTTGAGGGGCTTTTTTGTCCAAAAATTTTGGTATTACATTCCTACTAGATGGCAATCTCACATTACCATTTCCTTGATGGTAATCATATTACCACATTTTATGGTAATACAATTTCATGGGAATCTCAAATGCCTAAGTAGATGCTTGTGTTTACTAAACCAAATGTGAGAATCCTAAAACATTCTCACATGATGCTTTGGAATCTTTTAAGATTTTAGGAACCAAATGCTCCTCAAGGTCTAGCAAAAAAATGGAGGCTTTTAATTGTTGGGTTGGGGTGGTGTTTGCATTTTAGAGATGGAGAATGATAAGGACGTTGGTTGGTGAGCTGGAAAAGGGAAGGGAAGGCTTGGAGGTAGTGCAACACTGAGACTGCGAGGGCATAGAAATGAAAGGAAGAAGAGATGCATAGAATTTTGATTAAAATTAAAATAATTATTATATTTTATGTAGAAGTTTTTGATAACTTATTCTTGAATAGATTTTCTTGAGCAGATTATATTGATCTATAAGATCAAGGTCATTTGTTCTTGAACAAATTTCATTGAATAGCTAGTTTTGATCTATATTTTCTAAGAATTTACTAATATGAAAATAGGTTCTATGGTTGGACATTGGAGGATGCTTGCTCCTAGAAGAGGATGAATTGTTGCCACTTCCGATGATTGCAGGAGATGGATTTGCTACTATAATGTCATCTAAAATCTGAATTATGGTTCCATTTCCAACTCGCATTTTCCTCAAACACCATATATCGGCTAACAAGAAACTTGCTGAGGGGTTGAGAAAGACAACGTTGCTATGTCTTCTCTACAACTGGACAAGAAGATGAGAACTATTTGGATTATATAGTTGATATACTTTTGATTGTAAGCAACAATCAATTAATATGTATTTTTCAGACTTCTCTCATCAAGCCTATGGCAACTTTTTAAATTATGATATAGGTGAGAAAGGCTTGAATTTAGTTTCAAAGCTACCCAACTGAAGGCTAAACTAGTTAAGCAATAATTTAAACTACTAGAAAAAAAAATTAAGCTAAACCTAGAAATCAAATAAAAAATTAAAATTTAGAATCTAAAGGATAAGAGAAATTGGTCAATTAAACTATCTAGTGATAACTAATAGCTTCACCAGCTGACTTCATTATTGGTCCTCAGAATCTATCACATACACACATTGTGTGTGTGTGAGAGAGAGAATATGAGTTAACTTGAACTTAAGAGAGCGAATTTTATTCACTAATCAATAACAAAGAGTACACATGTGGTTACAAGTGATGGGGTTAACTAGGTGTTCTTTGAATTTGAAAAGGAATAATTACACTTTACTCTCCTAAGATAAGTCCTGACTTCATTTTATCCATCTGAGAATTATGACCAAGGAGGCTAGAAGATCTTCCCTAGAAGAATAGATGGAGTGTACTACAATTTTCTATGACAATAAGGCTTCAATTGCAATGATTTTAAACAAAAAAATTGCTTTCCATAGAAGAACAAAAATGTATATCAAAATCGGGCATGACTTCATTCAAGATTTGGCATTGGGAGAAGGTGAAGATAAAGTTTTATCATACAAAAGACAAGGTGTCAGACATCCTAACCAAATCATTCCTTTTTGGCAGACACTCCTTTGGATCACTAGTTGACATGTGCAACTCTGAGTTTAGAGGGAATTTTGAAACATGGTTCAAATTTACCTTTGTGCTTATTCTAAGCCTAATTGTCGAAGTCAGAGTTAGTATTGCTCATGTGCCATGTCAACCTCACATGTATCCTATGTCTTTTGATGTTAGTTGAAAAGTTTTGTTTAGTGCATATTCATGTAATTTAAAGCATTTATAGGCATATGAAGTTCAATGAACAAGACCATCGAGGCATCAAGTTTTTCCACTAAAAGCTTTCCCCTCCTCTATTCCCTTATTAGTGCTGTTTGTGTCCTATTCTCGCCGAAAAGATACAGAATGTTACCATCTCCCAACAGCAAACTTTTTCTCTAATTTTTTACTCCTCGAACTATAATTATTTGTTAAAATATTTTAAGAAGTATACTTTGGTTTACACTTTCGTACCTCATAGATTTTACCAAGTTTTGCAACCGAATACCAATAGTGATTCTTAGAAAATATAGAATATGAGTAAGATGAAACTAGACCCAGGTTGATGGATAAATCGGTATGTATAGCTTTGTTACTAGTAGTTTGAGCTCAAGATAGGAAGGTTACAATCTTGGTGTGAGAGCCTCTTCTTGCATGTGTTTAGTTCCACATTGGCACCATATTGCATAGATTTCAAGTATATATATAAAATCAAAATATCCAAATAATACCTTATGACTAATATTTTTAAATAAGATTTTGTGTCGTTACAAATCATACTAGAGTGGATCTGACTCATAGTTTATATGGGTTAAGGAACACTGTATAAGAGCTCTTTTGAGGTCAACCATGAGCTTATTATGGTATTTATGATTGGATCTCAATAAATTTGGATCTTTGGCCTAAATTTTATTGGATTTGGAACCTTAGCCTAACAAGGACACCAAGAAATGAGGTGGGATGATGATTTGTCCGAATAGCTTGCTTTTCTATTTTCGGATTAGTTTCTTACACTCAAAGAAAGAATATTAGAGGGGCTCTAAAATTTTCTCTGAGGAAACCCCTCTGATGCTTAAGTCAATCAAGATGTAGGATGAAGAATCTTCGAGCTCCTCTCTGATGGAGAGGTCCAGGCTCTAAAGGATGAGTTTTAGGATTAGGATCTCATACCTGCATGAGATCTCATGAAGGCTTGTAGGATCATCAGAATAATTGGGAGATTGATTGATCTAGATAAGTTGGCCACTTCATATGTGATCATCCAGTAGGTGTCTTTATGGATCCATGGACTTTTCGCCACATCATCCTTCTGCCATATCAACAATACAAGTGAGATTACCCCACATAAGTTACTCTGCATTTTTAGGAGCTGAGCTTGCTTGTATCGTAAAAGTAGTTCATTTGATGTTTTGTTTGAACTTCGCCCTTGGTAGGATGACTTCATTCGAGGCGACTCTGTAGTTTGTGTTTTGGATCATTGGATAGTTATAGAAGGAGCCAAGCTATGTTAGATAGCTTAGTGCTTGTAGCTCAACAATTAAGGTGGTGAGATGATCTTTGAGTGGATGACGTTAGCCATTCATCTGATATGATCTCTCCATGGTTTGTGCACAAATCTTGAAGAAGAAGGGTCGATTAAGTGGTTGTCTTTTGGGCACAACTTAAATTTCTGTGCAGGCATTAAATGTGGGTGACAAATTCTCACGACGATTTATTGATGTTGGCATCATCGCAGCTCTATTATTACAACTTCTTGGAAATGGTTTCTAGATGGCATATGACTACCCAAGTGAAAAGACTTCGCTCGATTCCTCAGAGCTTAGGTCAGTAAGAGTGATCAAGGTTGGTAGCTTGGTCTCACTCTATTACTTTTTCCTTTGGTGTCTAAACTTTTCCTTCAAGTTGGTCAGCTATGTTTGAGCCTTCAACTTCAAGGCTGGAGGAAGGGATAGATGTAGCGTCGGTTGAAAAGCTCAGACCAAAGCTAATCTGATAAGGATTCGCCTGACCTACTTCATCCTCAAGTCCTTCTGCTTATTAGTTCCCAGTTTCAAGGAAAGATCCACCAACTCCAAAGAGGGGTTGGTTTTGTCTCTATGAGGACTCTCTTAAAGCGAGACTTCATCTTTAGATTCCTTCTATCATTGGCCTCATCAAACTTTACCATATCATGCTAGCATAATTGTTGCCGAACTCCTGGCGAGTAATTATAAGTTTTTTTGTTCTTAGCCTCGTAGCTCAGAGTAGACCCAATATTGGGTTTATTTCAAGCCATTGTTTACCATTAAAGCACATCCTCAGGAGGAAGGACGGCTCTATCTTTCAGCTCGATGAGGTAGAAAGAATTTTACTTGGAACCCTTCTTCTATCTATGGATGGAAGAATATATGCTTTTTCATGACAAGGGCTAATGATGGGTGGCCATTCAATAATGCTTGGATGGAGCTCAATCTGAAGCTAAACAAGGTTCCACTATTGTCCTCCGAGGAAGAGGAGGCTCTTCATCGATTGTGTGCGGCCAACCTTCCGAAGAACTTGAACCTTTTGACCGAGGATGCTCTAGTCCAAGCTGGGCTCAACCCAACTGCTGAGGGCAATGTATCTTTTTTTTTATAATTTTTCTTCTTTATTTGATAATTGATCGATCTAATATACGTCGCTTTTGGAGGAATGCTCTAGTTCAAAGGTCTGCAGCAGGTGCTTAAGTGCAAGAAGATTAAGGCAGGCTGCTCGGCCACCTCGACTGCTCTAAGAGGGGAGGCCCCTACTGCTCCAGCTTGGGCTTTACGCTAGTTTCACCTGTGCTCCTGAGCAAGCATCTTCGGAAGATAGGGATGACCCCAATGCATTACTCGAGCATCGAGCAGGTGCTTAAGTGCAAGAAAATTTTCTAATATGGAGAAGACTCTCAAGGACCACGCTTGTTGGCTCTCTGCCCATGAGTCTTGAGTTTTTGATTTGGAGGATATAATGGCGGAATGGAGGAGGACAAGGAACAAATTGATGGAGCAGGATGACCTTCATCTCAAACTCTCCCAAGCTTCGACTTACGAACTCTCTCAGGCTTCGGCTTGAGCCGTTGCCCTGTTCAAGGAGTCGGTGGAACATCAAGAGGAGTTGAATAACTATATCGCCGATTCCTATGTAATGAGTTATGAGCGTCGTAAGAAGAAGATTCAGGAGGCCTTCTCCGCCCTTAACTGGAACCCTTCGTGCGCATCAAAGATGAGGGAGAGGAAGAAGAGGAGGCAGTAGTCGAGCCAAATCATACCGACGTTGTTCTTACCAAGGTGGCTCCAGTCGAGATGGTTGCTACCGAGATGGTTCCAACCGAGGTGACTTCAACCCAAGTAGCTCCAGTTGAGGTGGCTCCTTCGGCCCCTACAACTATCACTCCTACTGTGCTCAAGGAAAGGATTGCTGCTAATGAAGCTATAGATATCTTTCGAAGATGATACGAAGGAATCGGATAAGGTTTGGGTGACGGTCTGTCGCTCCAAAGAGTTCTCTTGCTAGTTTTGGACGGTCACTCAAGTATCAACTTTTTGAGTTCGAGGGTCGTCAGCCTTTTTCTGCTTCAGTTTCAACTTCTTCCGCTCCAGTTTTAGCTTCACTTTTTCAAGCTCCGATTTCAGCTTCACTTTTCTAAGCTATCACAGTTGGACTTTTTTAGCTCTTAAGTTTTGTAACTTGGTCTCAGGCCAACATTTTGTACTTCAGCTTCCACCTAGTTTGTATTTATTCACGGATGGAAGAATGCATATAATGAACTCATTTAATCAATGAAAAATCTTTTCTGATATGCTTGTATGTTTTTTATTTCTTTTTGGCAATCCTTGTTACATCGGCAGTTCACCTTATACTGGCAAGTCAGTTAACTTCGAAGTATGACTTATCTGATACGTGATCTGATAAGAATTTTTCCTAACTTTGGGAGGTTGGCTTGCGACATTCTTATCTCACGGGACCTTAGCATAGGTTAGATAATATAGGTCAATAGGTTGCGCCAAATGTTGACTCCTTAAAATTTCGCCAAAGTGTGTTAGCTCAACAGAGTACATTCGCACTTTAGTTCATTGAAGACGAACTCTATTGTTCGGTCTTGTAAATTGCAAAAAAGGTCAGTGTTCTTAAGATTTGACTTCCAATCTTGTAAATCTATAGCCCAAGTCCTTCAGGTCAGTATTGGAACTTAGGTTTTTGTCAATTGGAGTCAAGTCTTTTCATGCGACTAGGGCCACTTGGTGTTGCCAGATCGGTGCCTGGGACTTATATTACCACTAACTAGGGTCAGTTTTTTTGCATGACCAGGGTTACTTGGTGTCGCTCAGGCTGGTGCATAAGACTTATGTCATGTAGAAAGCTTAATAAAATTATCTCAAATTTCTTTAATTTGACTTAGCTAGTAAAGGTTGCCTTCTGACCTTCAATCATTTTCTTCTTTGGGGGGATCAAATCAAGGAGTGCTGATCGAACATGAAGCTAATCTGAGTTAATTCAATAGAGTTGTTCAGTAATTAACTAGCCCGATTGATTAGGCCAGGCATCGTCATGCTTCTGCTGAGTCTAACTTTATTAAGTTTTTAGGGCAATTTAAAGAAACTGTATGCTTCTTAGTCAAGCTAAAATGGTTCTTGGGCTGAGTGCTTTTTTTTTTTTTATAGGTGTCCAGAAGGAGAAACAGAGGAGGTGAGCTCCGTTAGATTATAAAGAAAGGGGATTTTGAGCCGAGCAGGTTGGCTAGATCTCCCTGTGGAGTGATCCAATGATGTGGATAGCTATGAG
The DNA here is from genome assembly GCA_017589505.3 of Metroxylon sagu. Lineage (NCBI taxonomy): Eukaryota > Viridiplantae > Streptophyta > Magnoliopsida > Arecales > Arecaceae > Metroxylon > Metroxylon sagu. The sequence goes on along the minus strand of JACVBY030000580.1, from coordinate 468,516 downwards.
ATCTGAATAAATTGGCCCCATGCCGGCGATCCAGACAAGGTTGCCCCGCATCCAGCAGATGTGACCATGGATCCACTGACGCTTTGCTACGTCAGCGACTCAGGTCTTTTTTTCGCCGTAACGTTGCTCACGCCCTTCCATGAGCTGTATCTGGCTCGGGTACACCCTCGAGGCATTGCGTTTTCGCGTGCAGAAAGAAAACGCCTTCGCAGAATAAAATAAAGAACTGACACATTTCTTAAAGGGAGAAAAGCAACGCCAAACTCGCCGTGAGATATTTGGCAGCGTGCTATCACCTCACACGTACAAACGACAATATCAAAATTACTTCTTTATTCTTTGCCGCACAAATAGACGCCAGGACGAGCGCCCGACCTTTATTCTTTTTTTTTTTATTATATTATATTTTTAATTTTTAAATTTTTTTTTTATTTTTTTTATTTTTTATATGTTGGCCCAATTCTCTTGGCCTAGCCTTGGACGGTAACATAGAGCAGATCCATTAACAGTAACATAGACAGTAATATAGAGCAGAAATAAACACCAACACATGGCAGTAGATTTTTGAGAACTTAACATGCGCATTGGCTGACCAAAAGTGCGATGATCTTCTTTACCGGGGAAATTTCCTTAATTCACATGTTGAACACCATGTGAATCGTTCTTTCATGCTTTAGAACCACTAGAGTCCAACGAGTGATCAGTCTAAACTCAATTTCAGCAAACACCCTCGCTCTAAACTCTGAACCTTAATTTCTAGACAGATAAGATGGACTTTTCAAACCGGAACCAACGAAAAGCTGTCAAAACGAAACCGTACGTTTCGTTACGCCGTTGCCGGCACCCCACTCGCTTCGTACCAACAATCCATCAGCTCCCGGACCTCGCGCACCTTCCCCTCCTCAAATCCTTCCAGCTCGGACCGCGCCAGAGACCGGAACGCGTCGGCCACCTCGCTCCTCCAGGCGGCGTCCGCGGAGAGCAACCCATGCATCATCCCCGCATATAACCCGAATCTCCGGAGCCTCTCCACCTCCTCGTCGCTGGCCCCTCCCACTATCGCTCCGCACGCCGCCGCGCATGCCGACAGCCTGCCGTCCTTCTTCTTGCACACCTCGACGAAATTCCCTGCTTCGTTAGCCGCCATGTAGAGCCCCGCCGGCAGCCCCGCAGCTCCCATCGCCGCGGCGAGCTCGAAGATCGCCCTCTGCACGCGGCTCTGGTCGTTGCACCCGGACCGGGCAACGATTTCGAAGCCCAGCGGGATCAGGGCGTCGACTGCCATGAGCTGGACGCCCCGGGGGTAGGGGAGGGAGGATTTGGTCCTGGCGCATGGGCCGGGAAGAGAGAGGAAACCGGAGCGAGCGTGCGCGACGGCGTGCATCAGGTCGACGGCGCACGCGGCGTCCATCGCCTCGGCCCGGCGGCCTCCGACGAGCTCGCAGGCGGCGAGGCAGAGGGCCGGGGCTATCGTCTTCGGCGCCGCGGAGAGCATGTCGCGCATGGGACCCGTGACGACGGGCGGCGGGTTTGCGGGGAGGGACCGGAGGAGGTGGGTGCGGATGTCGGCCTCGACGGAGGACCGGTGGGCTTCGCCGCGGGAGGTGGCGACGCTCAAGTAGGTGGGGGGAGAGGAGAGGGTGCAGCAGCGGCGGTGGCGGCCGGGGAGCGGAGCGGAGGCGAGGGAAAGTCTGGAGTTGGTGTGGGCGAGGTTAAACAAGGCTGGGGCCATTTGGGACGCTGGTGGTGGGATCTGTTGGATGCTTTGGCGTCGAGGGAGGTTTAATAGCAACACGCAAGGGCACGTGAAGCTTTCGTGCCGTCCTAATTAATTTTATTTTCTTTTTCAAATTCGGACGTCAAATGGACGATTAATTTTCTTGTATAATAAAACTTCCATACTTTACACGATAATAAATAGGAAGTGGTTATGAAATTTTTAACTCGACGTGAGCCAATTGCTTACGGGAGCCTGAATAATAAATTGAGCCTCTCTTCTAATCTTCCAAAATAGTTTGGACTACATGAGATGAGACAAGATGGATGGTGACGCCATATGACTTGTGTCCAATGTGCTACTCATGGGTCTTGAAGGCCATGCCCATCAGCGACCGACGGATTGGACATGACCATCATCGGCTTATCTGTCCTACCTTACAATGAAAAGATTTCTTCTATTCATTAACCTTAGGAATGAGAATAACGTTTTCAGTTAAAAATCAAATTATTCTTTGTCAAATTAAATTTATGATAGAATTTAATCAATTTTTAAAATATTAGAAAACTACTCTCGCGCCCACGGGAATATAAAACCACCGGCCTCCCTCTACGCCTATCAAATGGATAGCGGAGAAGTCTCTCCCTTCTCTAGAAATTTAAAAAATATTAAAAAAAATAAGCAAAATCGAGCACGTTAAGCCATGCGTTATGCATGATAGGCCAATAAATTGCACGTTGCAATGTTGTTCCATTAACAGGCTATTTTAGCCAACTGTTTTAATAAATCTTTAGTATATTTATAAAATATTTTATTAATAATAATTTATAATATAATGATCATTAACGTATTGATATTAACAAATTCATTGTTAGTGGAAGAATCATAAATAGTTTTATTTTTTTTCTTTTTATATAATATTTTATTTTATACTTACTAAATCTTTCCTCAATGGCAATGGTATAATATTATAATCAACTAATAAATGCACTTTTAATTGAAGAATTCCACCCTTTTTCTTTCTTTCTTTTTTTTTTTTTTTCTTTTCCTTCTTACTTATTATTTCTTTACCAGATTGATAGTGATAAATTTATTGTTAGTCAAAGAATTCTAAATATTTTTTTTCCTTTTATATAATATTTTATTTTATACTTACTAATTTGTTCCTCAATAGTAATAGTATGATCTTACAATTATTAATACAATTAATAGATGTACTTTTGATTATTTTTCTTTCTTTTCTTTCTACTTATTATTTTTTTAACAGAGTGATATTAACAAATTTATTGTTAGTTGAAGAATCCTAAATATTTTTCTTTTTTTCCTTTTACATAATATTTTATTTTATATTTACAAAATTTTTTCTCAATAGTAAATAGTATAATCTTACAATCATTAATACAACTAATAAAACCACTTTTGGTTGAAGACTTTCAATTTTTTCTTTTTCTTTTTCCTTCCTACTTATTATTCCTTTCTAAAGCCACTGAATCTGAAATTCCTTGCCAGTAGGCTTCTTATAATATTATTAACAAATCTGCTTTAGCTGAAGGGTACCAAACCTATCTTTCTTCTTCTTCTTCTTTTTCTTCTTCCTCCTCCTTTTTTTTTTATTTTTTTTTATTTTTTTATTTTTACTCATTGTTATATCTAAAATCCTTAACAAACCCACTGTTAGCCAAAAGTCCGAAACTTTTCTTTTTCTTTTTTAACTTTTATATATTATTTCTCTTCCAAATTTATTAAATCTTTTCTTAAAAGTAGCACCGCTATATCTTGCTATCATTGACAAAATTCTTAAAAAAAAAAAATGTAGACAAAAAGTTCTAAACCTTGTTCTTTCTTTTTTTTTACGTCTTATTGGCATTATTCCACTTGGAGACGCGCCAATCTTTTTCTTAGCAGTAGCGTATAATCAATCTACCATTAATATACCCATGGACAATTAGTTCTTTAACAATAGGCTTCTTATAAAATTCTTAATAGCCTTGCTCTTAACTGAAGAGTCCCAACTTTTTTTCCCCATTTATTTATTATTGTTTGCATATTACTATGGTCTTTCCTTTTTTTTTTTTTTTAGATTACAATAAAAAGTTCAAATTTTTGCGCATAAAAACTTTTATTAAAATATTATACCTATTGTATCATTTTTATTAGAATATTCCTAGGGTTGTTAGGTGTGCTCTTTCCATTTTTGACCTCTGTACTTGCAAAATTAATTTTTTTTTTTTTTTTGGAGCTCTCCATACTTTTGTTTTATTTGTTTTTTCTTTAGATGAGTACCACTGACATCTTGTTTAATGTTTGCTAGTATGTTTGGCCAAAACTATATCACTGGGTCACAGGCCTTGTGCAGCTTCCTCTTAAGGAATAAAGTTATAACGTCACGTTACCGGTGATATTACCAAGCCTCTCAAAAAGCTCAATGAGATTGATGAATAATATTTTGAGTTCCTTGAGGTCTAAGATAGCACATTATTGGAGTAAACTTTATTATTTGAAATAGGAACCAAGCCAATTTTTTCGTGACTTTTATGCTCAGATGGGATCATTTTGGGATCAATTAGTCCTTTTAGAACCTACCATGGACTCCATAGCTAATGCACGGAAATTTCAATTCTATAGGAATGAAAATTGAGTCATTTAAATTCTGATGGTGCTTCATGATGATTTTAAGCTTGCTTAAGCTTCACTCTTACAGAAGAGTCCACCTATGAATTACCATGGAGAAACCACTTAACCATTTACTCTCTTCTAAGGCATGACTCGGTATGCAGACACCTCATAATATTGACTCTATTCTGGTTGCTTCTCGTGCCACTGCCTATTGCTTCTCGTGTTACCGCCATTGGTGACTCTTGAGTGTGTTTTTATTATGAAAAGTTTGGTCACTTGATTACTCGGTGTCCCATAAGACCTTCATGAAAAAATTCTACTCAAGGCAATACAACTCAGTCTCAATCCAAACCTACCCCTTGAGCTACTGCTGCTATTGAGGATTCCTCCATGCAACCATCATCCTTTAATATGACCATTTCTTTGAGTGAGCTCTAAATTCTATTAAATCAAGTTTTATCTAATTGGATACGCAACCATCCACTGCCATTTCTATCATATCAAATAACTTTTCCTGACTTACCAATTCTTCTTGTTGCAATTATATGACCTTTAATTCTACTATTTTTTCTTCTACACAATTTATTTCTCATGTTTCTATCATTTAAGCTATCGATGGTTCTTTAATGACTATCCATCATATTGATCATAATTCTACACCTAATGTGTCTCTCTCTAATAATTATTTTGTTTCATAACTTTTTCTAAATTTTCTATCTGTTGGTCAATTGTATGACACAAGTCTTGACTTATACTTTTCTTGTCTAATTGCGTTGTGTAGGATCCATAGACGAGACAAATACTTGAGATAGGTCATAAGGTTAGATGGTTGTTTGAGCTCGTCAGTCTTCACATATCTCCTACTAATTCTCCTGCTCTTGTTGCTTCTATTATGTCTACCATACCTATTCATCCTTAGCACTTTCGAGTAGGCCATGTTTCTTCTAATAAGCTAAAACCTTTAATTTCGGATGAGTTGGTAGTCTCTGTTAAAGATGAACATTTTGATTGTGTTCTCTGCAATTTGCTAAACAAATAACTCTTTTTTTTAATATATGAGTAATTCTATATTTAATAGACCTTTTTGACTAGGTTCACTCTAATATTTAGGGATCTGCTCCTACTATGTATAACTCTCGTCATTTTGCATTATTTATGATTGATTTTTCTAAATTCACATGGATTTATCTTTGGCACCAAAGATCTAAATTATCTTCTATTTATATCACTTTTGCCACTATAGCTGTCCCTTAGTTTTTACAAAAAAATCAAAATTCTACGTACCGATAATGCCATAAAATATTGGGTAAAAAAATATCTTAAATATTTTCTAAGTTTTTAGAATAACAAGGTACCATTGTTCAACATTCATATTCTTATAACTCTCAGCAAAATGGTCAACTGAACAAAAACATAGACATGTCTTTGAAATTGTTCACACCTTGCTTATTTCTACAAGTTATCCTAATCATTTTTTAGGGAGAGGTTGCTCTTACAGCTGCCTACAACATTATTTGGATTCCTTCATCAATAATTTATGATCAAACTCCATATGAATATCCCTATGGTGCCCTAACTGGTTATGCTTCTCTCCAAATTTTTGAGTGTACTTGCTTTATTTTTCTTCTATCTTCTCAACTCACCAAACTTGAACCTCGTGTCTAATTATGCTATTTTCTAGATTGTGGGACATAAGGGTTATAGAAGTTGGGATCTTATCTCAAAACATCTCAGAATTTCCAAACATATTGCCTTCTAGGAATATAAGATGTTCTTCACCTTATTTAAGTTTAACATTGATTTCTCCTCTCCTCCTTTCTTTATTGATCCTACTACAAAGTTATTTCCATATGATCTTTCTATAGGTTCCTATGGTGAGCTCCTGATTGCTCCACTTATGATAAGTCCTAATGTACCTACTTCATTCGCTAATCCTTCACCTACGATCATTTCTTTTGGTACGTCTCTTCTTCCCACTCGACTCCTCTCAGTCTTCTAATGTTCCTTTTTTCATCATTTTATAAGGGTATAAGAAACTTCTGTTTGCTTGCATGATTTTTATTGTTATTCTATTATTGTTCACTTATATAGGAATCCTATATTTTTCATGTGTTTGAAACTAATCCTCCTTGGCAGCAAGCCATGGCTAATGAATTGTAGGCTATGGAAAAGACTTAGACCTAGGATTTGGTTGACTGCTATCGAGAAAATTTGTAGTGAAATATAAGTGAGTCTACAAGATCACAACTCGATATGATAGATCGATTGATTGTTACAAGGCATGCCTTGTTGCAAAGGGATATAATCAAGAATATGGAATTAATTACAAGGAGACATTTACTCCTATTGCTCAACTCACCATGGTTAGAAGTTCGCTAGCTATGGTTGTAGTCAAAAGTTGGACCTTCTTTTATATAGATGTTAAGAATGCCTCCCTCAATGGAGATCTCACTAAAGAAGTGTATAAGGAGTCTCCTCCCAGTTATGATTATCTACCTAATAAAGTTTGTCGACTTCATAAAGCCTTATATGGTTCAAAACAAGCTCCATGAGCTTGGTTTTCCAACTTAATCATTATAATCAATTTATTTGGCTTCATCTCTGATGCAAATAAAGTTGCACAATCACAAGAAGGAAAACTCACACATGGGCTTGGAGGGACTCAAGGGCAGCAGACACATGATCCATTAAGCTTACCAAGTGGACTGGTCACAAAATTTAGAGCCAAGCATTTTAAAGAAGCGTTAAATACACTAATGCAACAAGTTGGTGAAACAACAAAATTATGGGAGGCCAGCTCAAGTCCAAATTAGTTTCAAAAGAACCTGGTCACCATGGTTAAGATTTTAAAGGTTTTTAATTAAGGACTTACATATTTCCAGCCTTAAAAGGATCAAGATATCAATCCCTTAATTTTGGGAATTCAATACGTCAAGAATCTTCTAGATATTAATTCTTTGATTTTGAGAATTCAATATGTCAAGAATCTTCTAAATGCCAATTCCTTAATTTTGGGAATATAATATGTCAAGGGAAAACTTTCTTTAGATATGTTATAGGAGAATATTTTAGAGAATTTATAAATTCTATATAAAGGGTCAAGGATTGTACCTTTGAAGGTAGTCAAGAATAATATCAAAGTGTTTATTTTGTGTTCTTTTTTCATTCTTGAAAGGACTTTTGAACTTATCAAGTTTATTCTTATGGCATTCAAGCAACCAGACTTATCACCTAGGTTCTTAAGTGGTTCTTGAGAGTCTTGGTGTGGCATCTTTAGTTATCGAGTTCTTGGTTCTTATCTTATTAGGTAACGGGTCAAAACTCAACAAACTTGCATCTTGAAGATCTTGGGGTTTAGTTCCACATTTTGGTGTTGGATTTCGTCATGTTATTGACGAGTTTCACATCAGTTGGTATCAAAGCTTTGGTTCCAAGGCAAGTTTGGATTTTTCTTCCATTATTTTATTATTCCTTATTTCTTGCTCCTTGATTTAGATACCAAAAAAAAAAAAAAAAGTGCATCTCTTAGTTTCCTTCTATTGTTTTATTGTTCCTTGTTCCTTGATTTAGATTAAAAAAAAAAAAAATACATTTCTTGGTTTCTATTGTGCTCATTTAGGGATAGTCCAAAGGGGAAGGTTAGAGGTAGTACCCCGGACTATTTGACTCAATGGGCATTTGGTAGGAATATCAGGGATGTACCAATAAGGAAGGCTACCGGTAGTACCTTGGTGCGTTTGACCCAACTACTTACGTCCCGGGAGTGCCGTAGGCTATCAAGAGGGATCATAGGGAAGGCTGACTTGAGGCAAGGCCTTAAGTGACGCATATAAGAGAGAAAAAAAAAATTCCGCTACAACCTCACCCGTGTGACAGTGAAAAAAAAAAGAAAAAAAGGAAGAAAAAAAAAGAAAAAGAAGAAGAAGAAGAAGAAGAAGACTGTTACTTACACCATTCCTATAACTTCTTGAGTTGTTGATCTAGCATTCCTTACCTTTAAAACCATCATTGTTATTTGCTCCATCAGTTCTTGAGAACTGCTTGTTGAATCTTGTGGTTTATTTTGGTTGCTCATCATCTTTGATTGCTACTTGAATCTTGTTTGTTCTTGAGTTTAATTAAGAGTGAAAAGAAGACACGAGTGAAAGAATGGCGAGAGCATAAGAGGGTAAAAGCCATTTAGTGAGTAAATCTTTTTTTGAGTGAAACAAGTGAGGAAGTACTTGTGAGGTTTCTAACCTTATTTTGCAGATTCTAAATATGTCACACAATCAAGAGGAAAACTCAATCCAAGAGGTACAACAAACAACCACTCCGAATCTACAATTACAGGCATTGTTGGGGGAGATGAGGCGGATGATGAGGGCTGAATTAAAGCAAGTTCATGAGAGGATGGATAGGATGGAAGAGGAGGCAACTAGATGGCAACATCAACATGCTCCCACTAGACAACTACCTAGGCGAGATGATGATTTGGGAAGCATTAAGGTGAAAATTCCACCCTTCCAAGGTTGAAATGATCCTGAGGCTTATCTAGAGCGGGAGAAGAGAATGGAGATGGTTTTCGATTGTCACAATTACTCCGAAATCAAAAAGGTAAAACTTGCTGTAATTAAATTCACTGATTATGCTATTGTTTGGTAGAATCAATTGTTGAAGGATAGGAGGAGAAACTAAGAACGTTCTATTAAAACGTGGGACGAGATGAAGGCAATCATGAGAAGACGTTTCATTCCAAGCTACTACCATCGAGAGTTGTTCAATAAGTTGCAGCGTCTAACTCAAGGATCCAAAAGTGTAGATGAATACTACAAAGAGATGGAGGTCGCTATAATTCGAGCAAATGTAGAGGAGGATAGAGAAGCCACCATGGCTAGGTTCTTGAACAGTTTAAACCGTGAGATAGCGGACGTGGTGGAGATGTAACACTATATGGAATTGATAGATATGGTACATCAAGCCATCAAAGTTGAGCAACAATTAAAGCGAAGGTACATGGTTAGGAGAGGAACAAGCGCGGCTGCTACAAACTCTTGGAGATAGGCTCCTAAACGAGACAAATTTCCATTAACTAAGCCTAAGTCCGAACCCTCTAAGGATGCCAAACAAGTTGTAGCACCAAAACAAGGTAACACTAAAGCCACTATTTCTAGAAATCGTGACATCAAGTGTTTTAAATGTCAAGGCATGGGTCATATAGCTAGCCAATGCCTAAACAAAAGAGTGATGGTGATCAATGCTCAAGGAGAGATTGAGTCTGAAGATGAGCAAGAAGATGAAGTGGATGACATGCCACCTCTTGAAGACACCTATGAAGGGCAATATGCAGTGGAAGGAGAATCATTAGTGGCAAGACAAGTTCTTAGCACGCAAGTCAAGGAAGAAGAAGATAATCAGCGGGAGAACTTGTTCCATACTCGGTGTTTTGTGAATAACAAAGTTTGCAGCATTATAATTGATGGTGGAAGTTGCATCAACGTGGCCAGCACCAAATTAGTAGAGAAATTAGCATTACCTACCGTGAAACATTTGCGACCGTACCAGCTTCAATGGCTAAACAATTGTGGAGCAGTCAAGGTAACAGGACAGGTGTTAGTAGTATTTTCTATTGGCAAGTATGATGATGAGGTGCTTTGCGATATGGTACCTATGCATGCATGTCACATTTTATTGGGAAGACCATGGCAGTATGATCGACGAGTCACACATGATGGTTTCACCAATAGATACTCTTGTCATTAAAAAGCAACCTATATCACTTATACCATTGACTCTAAAACAAATCCTTGAAGACCAACTAAAAGTGCAAAAAGAGAGTGAAAAGAGAAAAGAAAAAGAGAGAGAGGTCGAAGTTGAAAAAAAGAAAAAGAGAGGGAAGAAAAAGAGAGAGTTGCCGCCTTAGTGAGTGCAAGAGAGGAAAAATACAATTTCATTGCAAAAAAAAGTGAGATCAAGAGAGCTTTACTTTCACAACAGCCCCTTATAGTACTCATGTACAAGGAGGCCTTTTTGTGTATAAATGACTTTGCTAGATCTTTGCCGAGCAATATTATTTCTTTTTTGTAGGAATTCGAGGATGTTCTTTCCGAGGAGATGCCTCCTGGCTTATCTCCAATTCGAGATCTTGAACATCAAATTGATTTCATACCACGCGCAACAATTCCAAATCGACCATTCTATAGAACTAATCCTGAGAAGACTAAGGAACTTCAACAACAAGTCAACGAACTAACGGCGAAGGGGTATGTTAGAGAGAGTATGAGTCATTGTGCAGTTCCGGTGCTACTGGTGCCTAAGAAGGATGGGACATGGAGGATATGTGTTGATTGCCGAGCCATCAATAATATTACGATTAATGAGAAAGTGAAACAACACATCGAACAATGAGCAGAACAATATACCAAACAAGCCAATAAAGGACGCAAGAAGGTTGTCTTTGACCCAGGAGATTGGGTTTGGCTACATATGAGGAAGGACCATTTTTCTGAGTAAAGACGTTCGAAACTCCTTCCAAAGGGTGATGGACCGTTTCAAGTGGTGGAACGCATCAATGACAATGCCTACAAACTTGAGTTACCAGGTGAGTATGGTGTTAGTGCGAGTTTTAATGTTTCTGACTTATCTCCTTTCGATGTAGGTGATGATTTGAGGACAAATCTTCTTCAAGAGGGGAGAATGATGCAAATAAAGTTGCACAATCACAAGAAGGGGTACTTACACATGGGCTTGGAGGGATTCAAGGGCAGCAGACACATGATCCATTAAGCTTGCCAAGTGGACCGGTCACAAAATTTAGAGCCAAGCATTTTAAAGAAACGTTAAATGCGCTAATGCAACAAGTTGGTGAAATAGCAAAATTATGGGAGACCAGCTCAAGTCCAAATCAGTTTCAAGAGAACCTGGTCACCATGATTAAGGTTCTAAAGGTTTCTAATTAAGGACTTACATATTTCCAGCCTTAAAAGGATCAAGATATCAATCCCTTAATTTTGTGAATTCAATATATTAAGAATCTTCTATATGTCAATCCCTTAATTTTGGGAATTCAATACGTCAAGAATCTTTTAAATATCAATTCCTTAATTTTGAAAATTCAATATGTCAAGAATCTTCTAGATGTCAATCCCTTAATTTTGGGAATGTAATATGTCAAGAAAAAACTTTCTTGAGATATGTTATAGGAGAATATTCTAGAAAATTTGTAAACTCTATATAAAGGGTCAAGGATTGTACCTTTGGAGGCAGTTAAAAATAATATCAAAGTGTTTATTTTGTATTCTTCTTTTATTCTTGAAAGGACTCTTAAACTTATCAAGTTTATTCTTGTGGCGTTCAAACAACCAAACTTATTACCTAGGTTCTTGAGTAGTTCTTAAGAGTCTCAGTGTGGCGTCTTCAATTATCGATTTCTTAGTTCTTATCTTGTTAGGTAACGGGTCAAAACTCAACAAACTTGTGTCTTGAAGATCTTGGGGTTCAGTTCCACATTTTGGTGTTGGGTTTCGTCACGTTATTTACGAGGTTCACATCAATCTCTATTTTATATTATTTGGCATTACTTGTTGGAAAACTATGATAGAGGTATTACTTTTTTTCTTTATGTTGATGATATGATAATTACTAGGGCTGATCAAGTAGGAATTTGTGATCTTAAACAATTTCTCAATCAAGAGTTTGAAATGAAGGATCTTGACATTCTTAACTATTTTCTAGGGCTTGAGGTGTCTAGAGGTTATTTTTATCTAAAGTTAAACATGCTTCCGATCTTATTTTCAGAGCTGGTATAATAGATAGAAATGTTGCTTCTACTCCTCTTGACTTGCATGCTAAACTTAATTCTACCAATAAAATATTTTTTTCTGATGTGACTCTGTATAGACGATTGATAATCTGGTTTATCTCACAATAAAATTCTCTGACATTGCCTATGCCATTTATTTAATTAGCCAATTTATGGCAACTCTTCATCCCACTAATTTTGCAACTGTATTATGGATTATTCACTAAATTAATTGTACACCTTTTCATGGACTATATTTTTCTTCATATTCTTCTCTTCAATTGACTACTTATTCAAATTGGGCTGGTGATCCTACTTATCAACATTCTATTATAAGCTACTGTTTCCTTTTGGAGGACTCTACTTTCCTAGTGTAGTAAGAAGCAAATAGTTATTTTCAATGTTAAACACTTGTAGATACCTCTTTAGAATACTTTGGTTACGCTAGCTACTAAGTGATATGGGTATTCCTTCTCCTAGAGCTACTCTTGTCTTTGGTGGCAATCGAAATGCTACTCAAATGGCTCACAATAATATATTTCATGAGCACACTAGACATATGAAGACCAATTTCATTTTATTCACTAGCACATTTGTGATGGCACTATCATCCTTACTAAGTCTCATCCACTTGGTCATTTTTAGGATTTGGTTAACTCAAGTTGATATTTATAACACCTCTTTGAGTTTGAGGGTAGATATTAGAATATTGCACCTACTGCACTGCCTATATTAGAATATACCTATTGTATTACCTTATGTACCACATTGCATAGTTGTGCTATACGATATAATTACCTTATGTACCACATTTTATAGTTGTGTTACACTATATAGTGTGTCTTATATACCACACTGTATAGTTGTGCTATACTATACAGTTGCCTTCTATATATGCCTAGCTATAAAGTATATAATATCCTTTACAATTATAATGAAAATTGCAGAGGATGTTTTTTTCTCTTTTGTTTGTTTATATTTTCAACTTTTCTTTCTAACTCTAAACTAGTTAAAAGAAGAAAAAAAAAATTCTATAATTTCACTCTTACTACAATTTCACTCTTTCAGTGACCACCTTGCGTAAGTTGATCATTATATTTATTTGTCTTGGCTTTCAAAATTTTTTAAAAATTACTCCACTATATTTATTTTTAAAAATATGATATTCAAGTTCACATCCTTCATTTTCCTTTAGAGATTCATTGGAAAGGGATGACTTTTTTTAAAAAAATCATCTTTCTTCCTTCTTAGGATCAAATATATTAACTTAGAATTACTTTAGTATATTATGATAATTCATTGTTGGATACAAAGTGACTCTCCTCCCTTTGTTTTACCTTTCAAGTCTCTCGGCAAAGAAAATTAAAAGAAATGGCCTTGTTCCTTAATGCTGCTAGGTTTGTCTTCTTCTATTAGCATCAAATTTAATTTCTGTAGAAGAAAATTATTTTTTGATTTTTTTTTTTGCATGCATAACCTTATAAAAAATTAAAATTATATGTGTATCCTCGCAAATTTACTATATGTATGTATATCCTAGCAAATTATTTCATTTTGCATGTTTATCTTTATTGAGTTAAGGTATACACATAAATAGCAAAAATTCATGAAGGTATGCACACAATTTCAAATATTTATAATGATATGTTGGAAAGGGTAATAATTTATAAGAATATACCCATAAATAATAAATTTACAAGGATATACATGTAATATCATATATTTATAAGAGTATACAAGCAAAAGAACTAACTTATAAGTGTATTCATACATATAATAAATTTGCAAAGATACACAAATTGAAATCAAATGTATACCTCATAAATTTATCATTTATATGTATACTCTTATAAATTAGTTCTTTTGCTTGTATAACGTGACAAATATCTTATATAGCAGGTATCATCATAAATTTATTATTTGTGCATATGTCATTATAAACTAATGCTTTTTCTTATGTACCTTTACAAATATCTGAAATTTTGTGTGTACATTATCATGATTTTTCTCTATTTATGTGTATAAACTTAATTCCATAACATAGATATACAAAAAGGGATAATTTATAAGCATATACATGCAAATAACAAATTTAAGATGATAATGGAAAAGAAAAACATAATAAATCCATTTCATTTCTTCCTGAACATTTATACCAATACAGTTTTTAAGACGTAGTACTAGGGTTTAGGATTCAAAAAAAAACACTTGTTTACCCATCAGGTTCTAAGAAACTCAAACCTTAACCCTTATAACTGGATTCATCTTGATTAGTTTAAATCCAACCCAATTATAAAAACCCTAATGCAAACTACAGGGCTATTCAGGCAGGCTTCAACATTTGGGGGAGTTCCCTGCAAACCAGACGTCGGGTATACTTTAAGCCAATGCTACTTGCTCTATGCGAAATAACAGTAGCATTTTGCCAGTTTCGCTCCCTTTTGTTTGATAAGGGGAGCCATATGGTGCCAATTCAGAGGACGATACTCCAAGGAGCAACATATCAGCTGTTGTCATGTTCTGTCATATTTTCTGTTTAACAAAGAACATAGGCAGGTTGAACATTCAGACCTATACTAAGATTTAAACAATGATACATAAGTCCAACTCCAAGCAAGTTAACCAAATGATGAGAATTTCAAGATTTAATTTACATTCAGCTAAAGTTTTATATTCAATGTGATAAAATCGCCTCGATTTTTCCATGAAACAGACAGCCGACATCCTGGCCTGTCCTAATGCCTGGACTAGAGATGACACAATGCATCAATTAAGACACTAGGCCAATTGCAAGACAATCTCACCCCAATTTATAGAACAACAATACATTCCGACATCCCGCAAGATGTTTCAGATTTGAAACCATCAATTTGATGATCCATTTTAACCTTCCAAGTTAACTAATTTAATCAACAAGAGTGGGCACGGTTGAACTACTTGAGTGATTTAAAACTGTAAGACTGCGTTTGATACATAGGATAGAACAGGATAGAATAAAGAACATGATATAATAAAAATTATCATATCTTATGTTTGATAGAGGATAAAAAAATAAATCAGATATAAAATTATACTCTTAGAAAAAATAAGAATCATTGCTAAGGAAAAGGATACAAAAGAGAATAAAGCAATAGCTCAACAAGATAAAAATAAAAATATCTTTTTTGATAGAATAAATTAAAATTAACTATCTGTAGGATAAAATTTTATCTTATTTTTTAAAAAAAATAAATATGAAAAAAAAAAAATTATCCTCCTACTAATCCGGTGTACCAAATGCATCCTAAGTAGACTCGCCAAAACACATCCTAAGTGGACTCTGGAGCCGTGAACAACAGAGCTAGGATTATGTCCTAGTTATCCATCCTGAGCGCAGCTTGAACTCATCAGGCCAGCGAGGAGAAAAATACCACCTCCAACAGCAGTTAATGCAATTTAGTCCAACTAACTTTCCACTCCTTCAATACACTGAAAGAACATACCAACTGAAACTATTTTAAAGTAACCTTCTGATTTGAACGAAAAACAAAAATAGCGTTGCTTGTGTCATCCACGCTGCACGACGTGGGTTCACACAGGGCAACAGTGTAAACTTAGAATTAGCATTTCTAAATGCCATGTAAATATTGCTTGGAATTTCCAACAATACATTTCAAACATCTGAAGACAGTAAGAAGGCCCCAGCAAACATTAGATGGGTGAGAAAGATAAGGTGACAATATACTGACTCAACTTACAATTGCAATCTCTTTATACCTTAAATTTGTTATGATTTGGACTGCATCACACTCATCATGGAAGCAAGAAGACTGTACAGCTCGGCAAACTAGAAATTTCTTTCACATTTGTACAAGAAAACCCATGAACTACTAATTATCCAGGCAATGCATTGCATTCCACTCATTGCAACGTAAATAATGGACACCTTCCATGCTGCGTAAACATGTCTAATTAGAAGGAAGGAATGACAAAAAGAGAGCAAATGTACAGACATGAGCATGAGCATTGGATACACCACGCTACTTCTCTGCGTCTCTATGGAGAGGCCCCAAAGGAACTACACCCGCAGCATCATGGTTGCTATTACTCAAATGATCCACTCCCTGAGTCTTCATACATATTAGGAAGATGATACTGAATCAGTAGTGAATCACTGGACCTTGATTTTAGAATATAATCATGGCTACAGTTTGAAATTAGACTATTGGATCCAAGATTTGCGAACAGTAAAGAAAGAGGCTTTCAAGAAAACATAAATGTGCATACCTGGGTATTTGAAGCCTGCCCAAGAGTTCGCACAGGTCTTGTGTTTAGATCAAACATTTTGGAATCAGTTTTTCCATGATCGTCACTATTAACGTTTATGGCAGGATCGGTGGAGAACTTGTGATTTGGCAGGTTCCCTCTCACCATCATTTTAGGCACTTGACTGTAATCCCTGTGACTTTCAACCTGGTCCTTGGGTTGCATGGATAGATCTTCCATATGGCCTGGCTTATCACATGGAAACTACAAATAAACAACTGATGGTTACCTCAGAGGATCACAGTACAAATAAACAACCATCGAAATTTTGACATATTATTGCAAAGTCTAAGTACTTCAGTATGGTGAACCAACCTCAACCCTCTGCCTTAAAAGGAGATATCTTCCATGGGTTCTTTTTCCTCCAACATGCACTATCATATCGCATTGCAAGCATAGGGAACTTCCATCTATTTCGCAGTAAAAGAAAGCTACATCCCCATCCCATAGAAAATTTTTAATTTTTTAAGTACAAGTAAACAGCAAGTAGACAAAAATAGGATATGCATACCTGGTGCATTTTCACATATGTCACAGCGGGGCACTTCACTGGGGTCAGCTAGCCCTACTCGTACATGTCGGCTAGCAAGCTTGTTACACATGTGGACCTGCACCAAATTTGAAGACTGTGAAAAAGAAGGGTTAAGTGTTATCTCACGATTCATGCCCTTAACCCACTCAAGTTTACTAGATTTGAATAGGCTTCATTTTTATCTCTTTTAAGTTAAGGAAGCTGCAAAATGCAAGACTAACGCACTCACATATGCAGATTACTCTCTTTCCTGTATGATTGAGGGTTAAATCCCACTGCAAAATCTATGGAGTTCGTTTTAGATTAAGGGTCCACAGCATTAATAATAATCTAAAATGTACAAAATACCTGGAAATTAAAAATCATGAGTTGTGACCCGCACGCCATAAAACATGTATGAGCCAAAAGTCAATTGACATCAGTGCCTTTAAACTGTAAATCATATCGAAAGAGTAAATGGAGCCAATAAGACTATTTGACCTCCAAGTTGCTTGAATTTAAATTCTAGGTATTTCATAAGTTGTATATCATGACCAATGGTATGCATCCATAACTTAAAATAACCATCCTTGGTTCTGGACAGATAGGATTAAAACCTCAATCCCATTAATAGGAATCTATTTGCATTTATGTACACAAATGCATATGGACAGATTAAGGTCTATTGCACCGACCGTACCATACCTCACTGGAAAGGTATCAGTATAGTATCAAGTTTCGACTTAATATGAACTAAACTGATCCAGACTTATATCGTCCGGTACTGACCCAAACCATTGCATACCAACCCATACCGCTCGGTACTAAGTGGTTAAGAGTAAACAAAGAATGACATCCCATCTTGATACAAAGTGTGTACAATATCATACTGACCAATGCCACACCGAATTAATAATGTATTGATATGAGTCTCGATACAAGATTTGCTGACCTTGAGATAAATATTCATTGATACAAAACAGACATAGCAAAGTATATTTATCAATATAAAGAATGCAAATAAGATAATATACAAAGATGAAAAGGTAAATACATGCCCTCCATACATGTATATGTGAAAAAAGTGTATGTATACATGGTTAGAAAACTGAAAAATGATTGAAATTTTAAGCACATGCAATGTTACCATTCACCACTTTAAAATGGAACAAAACATAGAATACATCTAACAACATAAATGACATAGCAAGCAAAAATTCATGTAGCAACATGGAATAGAGCCCCTACAAAACCATATTTATTACACAATTTAATCTCTAAGTAAAAAAATCATAATTATGTAAGGGTGGCGATCACAACCGTACCTATTTATCCAACCCAATCTAACATAGACTCAAGTTACCCCACCTGATCCCTTTGAGTACGGATCTATGAACCTAATAACTAGCTAGTCAAAGGGTTTTAACTGTTTATTAATAAATATATTTTACCATGCATTTACTTGAACCCTAAACTTTTAACCTTTTTAAAAAAAAGGAAAAGAAAATTGAGATAAATCAGCTTAATCCCATCTTTACTCATCTCAAATTCCCTTCCTCTGTTCTATGCTCCCCATCTTTTCTGCTCTCTAGTCATCCACTCCTTTTCGCATTTCCTCCTCACTCACCCAATCTGCTTATCTCCACCATTGTCATGACAGCATTGTGAGACCTGGCTGCTCATCTTCCTTGGTGCCTCATCATAGGTCCATATTGAGGTTCACCAATGGAGGTCCATGACCCCATGTTGCAGCCTGCATGTAACAGTCCAGTACCTTGACCCAAAAAAATTCGGGATCATATGATACACGAACACGAATATAGAGGACATATACCCTCCTATACTTAGACAAATATGAATAGACATTTGTGGCATTGAAATATGAATCTTTTGTCAATTCACTGAGCGCTAAATAGTATTAAAATAGGTGATATGCCTTAAAGACTGGTCTATAAAACTTTCAACTCGACTTTTAGATTTTAATAATGTTTAGGTACATAATAAAACTTATGAAACTTTAAGATATAAGAAATACCTTAGCTTTTAAGTTTTGACTTTGAACCACCAAAATGTAGAACTAAAGTTGGAAAATCAACATTTTATTTTTTAGAAATTTGAAATTTTAAGTATTTTTATTGGATTTAAATAAGGGATATTGCCTATATAGCTTTTAAACCACTTAACCCAACTAACATGTCAACTGACCTAGCTGCTCATCGTATTTAGGGGAATTGACCCAGTGGCCCCACCTAAACCACAATATCAAGCTCATTAATAGAGGCCAATGGGGCTTGCCAGGGAGGAAAAGGAAGGGGTGCCTGTGATCTAGGAGGACCGCCAGACTTGCTCTACTACATTAAAGACTCAATCGCAAATCTTGACTTCTAAAGGTTATAACTTTCTCAATCACTTACTCATACATTGGAAAAGATGTTCATTTTCAGTGTCAAATATCAAAACAAAGCTCTCAACAAATACAACAAGGGTGCGATGAGGGGTTCATTGCATGTAGCAAACAAGGGCCTATGGTGATGTTTAGGCCTCAAAACAGACTGATCCAAGCAAATTTTTCCTTCATAAAAATGACTTCTTCAGGACACAAGAAGAATTAGAAAAAAAACAATCGAAGAGAATTAATGTAGAAGTCAAGATTTAAATCCAAAAAAAATTTACCCTTTCATGATTAATTTCACTAATCACAGTTATTTTGGAAACCTATAACCTCTTGAAACTAGAAGAAGAATTTGAACCAGATTTTTCAGACCTTACTAGAATAAATAGAGAGATTTAATACGTTTTATTATTCAATTAATAAAAGAAAAGGAGAGCTAAAAATGAATTATTTTTCATAAATTTCCTTCTCTTTTAGCAAAGAAATTTATGTTTCCCGTTAGCCAATCTGTTTCTTGTGCCATATAGAAAACAATTTTTCTTCTATTCAAAATGCCTTTTATGGATCTAACTTAGTTGTTGGAACCAGGAGTCAGCTCAAGTGTAGTTGCGCGAAGCAGACATATGAAGAACACTTGAATCAAGCGCTCAAAAAGCAGGTGCAACATCAAGTTTCTGAAGAGTTTCAAAAGCATTTATGCTACCCTAGGTAGAAGTTTCCTATTTTCAAGCTTTTGAAAAAGACTTTCATGCTTAAAAAAATTGCATGGGGCTAAAATGCTAGATTATATGTGTAGGTACACTACCCTATGTAGAAAATTCCTGCTATTTAGGCAAATCGACCTTGATGCTGATATCCCACCATCAATCTAACCAGTATTCTCAGACTGATAAGACTAATCACCGTGTGCATGAGGTCCTAGATGTAGAACCCTGTCATGAAATGGTTCATCATCTCAGATAATTCTATCACCAGACGATCTTCATTGCATTCCAAATTCCATCCCTCAACCTGTGCTAAGCACATGGTCAGGAACACTTGAATCAAGGAAGTGCTCAAAAAGCAGGTGCAAGTTTGAGTTTCCAAAGAGTTTCAAAAAGCATGTATGCTGCCCTGGGTAGAACTTTTCTGCTATCAAGCTTCCAAACAAGACTTTTATGTTCAAACAAATTGTATGGGGCTAAATATATGTGTAGGTTACAAGATCCCTTCTACTTAGGAAAATCCACCTTGATGCTGGCATCCCACCATCAATCTAACTAGTATTCTCAATCAGACTGATCAAACTAATCACCCCGTGAATAAGGTCCTTGTTTTACAATCCTGTCTTGAAACAGATCATCAATGTCAGATAATTCTGTCACCAGATCATCTTCATTGCATTCCAAGTTTCATCACTCAACCTGTGCCAAGCACATGGTCTAGAGCTCCACCTGTCCTCTCAGTTCTTATATCTTGATGTGCTAAAGGTCACATTCAAGCACAGTGGTTCTTCTTAAATAATGGATCAGAAGCCTGGTATTGGCACTTCCCGTAAGGCTCTAAGTCTGTACCCACATGCCATTTCATTCCAACAAAGCACTGACACCACATACTGATGAGGCTCTAGGACCTTTTAAAGCAGGTTTAGACCATCTGTTGTGTGTAAAATGTGGAGAAGCAAGACAAATTGAAGCAGAGTAAAAGTAGAAGAAGCTACTCCCCAAGAAATTTTCTTAAAGAAATTATAGTATAATATAGGCTGCCATATATAGGGTAGCCCTTACAAAATTTACCAAAAATGGTATCCTGAATCTCCTAATATTCCAAAGAGAGAACTGACATTTCATTCCATCAAAAAAGAGAATTTACAATCCATGCACAACATACCCATGAAACTCTACCACAATTCAGACTTATTTGACTCATGTAATTAAGGGCAAAAAAAAATCTAAAAGTTAAGTCTCCACTTCTGGTCTTCCATTAATCCACGAAACAATGGAATTTGTGGGTGAAATCTGTGACTAATGGGCTCTGTCTATGGACAAGATCATCAAGCTTGGAATGCTAATCCTAAAACAAAGTCATAATGGCAAGTCTGACAAGTGATTGAGAGTTATTCTCATTTTAGCGAATGTTGTGCAAAATCATTTATCTTGGCCATCAATCATACTCTTACTTGCCTGTTTTCGCTTGATCTAGCTTCTACAAGAAGTCTATGGTTAATACTAAAAGCACCATACCTAGGCTTTAACCATGCATGCAATGAGCCTAGAACACCCTTTTTAGAGGATAAAACAAGGGATTAGGGCTTAGATTAAGTTAGGGAAGGACAAAGATGTACCTTGAGAGTACTATAAAAATAAATCTAAAAATATCAAACGAACAGAAAAATGCAAAAGAGACTGAAAAAGGGAGAGTAGAGGTTGATGAAAGGTAATGTATTATCTCCAAAATGATCTTGGCTGCTTCCACGACCTATACTCCTTAGTATCAGGTCTCCACTGAATGGTCACCTCCAACTTAGGAGGTTAGATAGGCCTCCTTTTATCTCCTTGTGTGTTAGTAGTATGTAAGAGAAACTTGAAATCTTAACGGTGGAGGAGAGGCTTATAGATGAGAGGTAGGAGGAATAGGATGGAAAAGATGAGGGCTAGAGTATTAAGGATTCAAAGAAGTAGAGTTCCCCCTATTCTAACAAATTTCTTCTCTATTTTCTAGACTAGATGGGGATTAATTATAGATCAAAATAGTCCAATGAAGGGGTTGGATCAGTGCTTCTAAAGTATGCTTATACATAAGGACTAGGAGGGCTTGTGAGTTGGAGCTTTGTGATTGATTGAGGGGTTTCCTTGAATTGGTGACATGAATGATTAGGATGCACAGAAGTGTTTTTTTTGCGCTTTATTCACAGGAGATGCCTAGGCTTAAAGGATTATGGAGGGAATTTGGTAGATGAGAGGGAAATATGGAAAAGGATCGGTGACATGAAGTATTAGGATGCACAGAAGTGTGTTTTTGTGCTTTATTCATAGGAGATGGCAAGGCTTAAAGGAATATGGAGGGAATTTGGTAGATGAGAGGGAATTATGGACAAATTATGGGGAAGAGTGCTTATGAAGGCAGTTTCAGGGAAGATGACTGTTTGTAAATCAAGTTATTCTTCCACAGTGGCATATTACAAGTTATAACTAAAGGTAAAGTTTTATATTTGTTCACTACACAAAAGCTTGAAACTGCATAAATTATAAAAACAACAACTATTGAATTACTAACTTGCACTAACAATGAAAATCTAAGCCTTAGTACCTCATCCAGAAAAGATATATTTAAACAAACTTGTTTCTGCTGCATTAATCCTGGCTCCAAATTATGTCCTAAAATGTCCTCCTGGGATACATAATATGATGGTGGAGTTGCCATCCTATGACTTATACTCCATCAAAGTTTGGCTTTATGATCCTTGTTCACTGGTATAATGTGTTCAGTTAATCACTACACAGGGCAGGATAATGTATCTATCACGTAAAATATAAACAAATCTTCAAACTGCTGCTACTATCTTTGCAGTCAACTTTTCCAAGATCATATTTTCAATCATGTATAAATGAATCATGAAATTATACAAGCTGTTGGAACATTTCTAAGGCACATTGAACAAAATGACTTCTTCTAAATGGATATTCTGATGTAGGAGTGATATACCTAGCAATTTTGGAATGGCCCTATATTTTAGTCCAAGTTAAATAGCAGCCAAATAGTATTCATTAGGCATTTAATTGTTTGTTGTTAAGCTTGAGATATGTGGTCATAAATGTGGGCTTTGCTTTTAGAGTTACTAGGCTTTATTAATAATAAGTCATGCATATTTCTCCCAGATTTTTTAAAAGTAGTAATTTTTTTGTTTCGAACATTTTGATGTGTTTTGATATAAGGATATGAAGAGTCATATAGTGTTTATATCAAGCAATGTAGTAGAAAAAGAAAGCAATGAATAGTTGATAGTTAATGTTTATTTGAATTTACTGTTAGATTCCACTTGAAATCTCCCTTCTGCTTTCTTCTGGTCTATCCTAATGTCATGATCCTCTTATACCAAGGTTTCAAGTTTCAGATGAAGCAGATCGGTTATGATCAAGATGGATTCTCAAACAACCATAACTTTTTATTTCAGTGCATTTCAGTTAGTTTCAGCCAGTTTCAAATGGTTCATTTGGCAACCTCTAATCCATGTCTTGCTAATCTAGTACATCAGTAAACATGTTATTGCATATCTACTGAAGATAAAATATGCTGTTGCCCTAAGTTTTTTGATATTTATCCCTAAGAGAACTAGAAAGTTAATATATTTGAACAAAGGATCGGTCATGGTTTATTTGAACTAGAGAACCTATAGAAATTGATTATCGTTTAGCCTTATAATGAAGACTACTAGCCAATGAAACTGCTTCAACTACTTTATAACTAGATCTAAAGGAAGGGCCATATCAGTTTGGCTCTTGTGACTCTTCAATAATGGTCTAAGTGGCATGATTCCATCAAGGCCATCCTCAAGAATAAGTGCAATATAAATAATTATCCAGGAGACCTCTAGTTATTCTATGCAGTGTCACTTTTTCCAAACATTTGAAAATGGAGAAAAGTCTATCCCTTGCTCCATTTATGAGTTACTAGTTTGAGGCACGTGTTAAGGTGAACCCATTGAATAGAGAAAGTGTCAAGGAGAATGGCAGTTCATTACTTAAGTGACAAAGATTATGGTTCTGGACCAATACAATAAAAATGAAGCAACTAGCCTTGATTTCTTCTATTTTCCTCTTAATTTCTTTGGGATTTTATTCTGACATGTTTCAACATTCCAAAACTAAGTGAAACCATCAAAACCACCAAAACTGCTACCTACAGGATCGAAACTGAAACTGGGTTTGAAAACCTTGTCATATACTAAACATTTTGGGTTCCAATGTCACACTCCTCAAGTTAATTCCTATCGCACTCTCACTTTCATACCTACTTCATGAAACTAAGTCCAAACCAATCTTTCCAATCAATTATGAAATAGCAGATCTCTGACAGCAGGCATCCAATGCTGAAAAGTATGCCCAAATACAACAATCACTCTGATACCTATTCACTTAAGGAATAAGCATTGTCATGCTACATAAAAACCAAAAGGACAGCTAGGAGGAAGTTCGATCGTTTAATATATTCTAGGAAACTGTAGCCTCTCATATATAAGGATCGCCTAGAGGAAATGAACTTCCAGTGTATGTACATGCAAAGTTTAATTATAGAATAACACCTAAAGGGGGAAATAGCCTACTTTGTAGACATTCCCAATGAACTAAATACCCCTCATAACAGCAACTACTACTTTGACCAGAAAAATAATTAAAATAAACGTAATGTACAAGCTAAACAACCAATATTAATAGAGAGATCCAATTGCTCTTCCTCTAAAGAGAAAGAGAGGGGAGGGGGTGAGGTTGTTTACACCCCATTATAGGTCCAAATACTTGGGATGTAAAACCTAGGACTCAAACCCAAAACCACTATTTGCAACCTCAAATTGTTCATCCCACAAAAATAAATAAGAATAGCAATATTTAGAATGTCTGATGCACAACTGAATAAAAGAGACGGCTAATGTGCAAAACACAAGTGTTGGCCATCAGGAATATAATTAGTTATTCCACTTCCAAAATTTTGGAGGGTATAAAAATCTAACTAGTAGGGACAAGAATTCACTTTACCCCACAAAAAGACAAAGATTGACATCTCAGAAGGGTGAGCAAAGAGCAAGTACTTGATGGGAAAAAAGAAAGGGTAGCTTGTGCCCATAATTACTTACTTCCCTTCCACACTCTGCAGTACGGAAAATCCATAAAAATCCTCCTGGACAACCAAATGGTAAGAAGTAGCCCTCTTTTGGTACTCAATCAGCCACCTGATTACAAACCCCAATTAGTGCATCCTTAACAACCACCCAAGCACAACCACTGAACTACTAACGACCTAGTTTAGCCTCTTAACATACAAATAAACTACTGGGTTGCTCACTAGGTTACTCCCTCACTCCCACACAAATGGACTTCAGGGTGACTCTCTTGAGGGGATTCATATCTCCTTTGTTCTCATACAAACGATAAAACAGGTAATACAAATCAACTAGGATTGTTCTGGCCGCTAAATTTTCATTCAATCCATCGATAGAATGAAGTATCCTATAAGAGGCAAACATAAGAAGTAATGGAACAAAAGACCAGAAAATAAACAAGCACGCAACATATAGCCACTTTCAGTTCTCCTACTACACCCTTGAATCTCTGATCTCTTTTAACCGATCAAACAATTCTCAACATCCTCACCTCCTAAATTTTATTCTATAACCAGACGATTCATATCCCTTAAAACAATTCAAATAACAACTAAAGAAGAAAATGTAAAAAAGCCTGAATCAAGGAGAATTTTAGCACAATTGAAGAGGAAACCGGTTGCTCGAGACATCAAATCAGCAAAACTGATGAATCCGAAAGCGACAAATCCCAAAGAATTCAGTTTAACAGACAGGAGGAGGAAGGAAAGGGTAAAGGGACCTTCTCGTCGCACGATCGACAGAGGGCGGCCTCATCGGCAGCGCAGAAGAGGACGGCGGGGGCGCTCTCGCAGACGTCGCAGATGGTTCGCATGTTGTCCTCCCTATCATCCCCCACTTACATCTCCCCTCCCCTGCCCATCTCCTCCGTCCCAGAATTCCTCCGCCTCCTCCTCTAAACCGCCGGTCCTCTTCCCACGGAGAGCAGCAGCGAAAGACAACGACGACGACGGCGAGAAAGGGAGGGGCTGGTGGCGGTGGTCGCGGCGGCGGTGGCGGCGGATTATAAAAGCTCTTGGTGGCCAATTTTATAATATTTCGGTGGGGTTTGGGCGGCCGGTGCTGGGGCGACGCCCGGAGGAGGGTTTCGAGAAGGCTCCGGGCGCGGTTGCGTGGCGCGCGCTCACTGGCGGAGTTGGGCGAGAGGATTCCCTACTGATTTGGATGTGGATTTTGGAGTCAAGGGTTCGCTCTCAGCCACAGGCTATAAAGTGGGGGAAGGGCGTGTGGGGTGGGGAAAGGCGAGCGGCTCGGAATACCTCCACTGCGCCCATCTGGTCCTGGAGCTCTCATTCGATGATCATCCGTGTGGTGCTGGATCAAAGTTACGAATATAATAAACCTCTATTTTATTATCTTATAACATTCACCAGGTGGAGGTTGAGTTTGAAAAAATTATTT
Organism: Metroxylon sagu; assembly: GCA_017589505.3. NCBI lineage: Eukaryota > Viridiplantae > Streptophyta > Magnoliopsida > Arecales > Arecaceae > Metroxylon > Metroxylon sagu. The sequence goes on along the minus strand of JACVBY030000580.1, from coordinate 441,940 downwards.
TATTGGAAACAAGATTCAAAGAAATCGAACTCTCACGTCCGACACGGACATACAAATAACATGAACCCTTGGTTGCATGACGACCCCACCTAATTTAGTTGGAGGCGTCTGCATGCTGTCAGTCAGCCAGCCACAGCCAGCGATTGTAGCTTTAGCTTTTTTTCTTCTCCCCCTTTCATGCTATAATCAATTAGTTTTTGTCCCTCAAAAAGAAAATAGTCAATGGTTTTTGCATGTCGATTTATTTAGTGGAAAATAGAAGATTTTAAAGATGAATTCTAATAAAAAAATAAAAATAATATTAGAATATATAATATAGGATTTAAAAATTAAAAATATTTATAGAAAAACTCAGTCTAATCATTTATTCATGATTAGTTTTTTATCATCGATGATTTAAGCCATTGAAAATTAATTATTATATTTAAAATATTTATATATTAAAAATTATATATTTTTAAGGGTACTAAAATAAACATCAAGTATTTTTAAGGGTACTAAAATAAACATCAAGTGATCAAAAAATTGATGAGTCTTGATAATATAAAATGATATATATTTTTTAACCTTTTAATGCCTAGAATAAGAGTGTATGGATCAAATGATTTTTAACGTGTAAATATCTTCAAAATAGTAAATTATATTTAGCATCTCAGATTATTAGTATAAAATCTTTGTCATCCAAATCTAGATTTATCGAATTTGAATTGAGATACTAATGTAACTAAGCTAAACTCTATGCAAAAATGTGTATGCTTGCATGCGTGATATATATATATATATAATGTACGAAAAGAAAGAATTTAAAAAATTTTATTCTTTTTGTTACCACATGTTCAACAGTAATAGAGTTTTTTTTTTTTTTTATTAACTTTCTTTCCTTAAATACACCTCCCATTACAGCTCCACGATAGGATATTTGCTTCTGTAGCTACTATCTAAAAGGTTATTAAAAAAATATAGTATCCCTCCTCTTTTATTCCTCCCATCTCAAATATTACAAAGTAGTGGTAAATATCTTTTAGAAAGTTATATATATATATATATATATATATATATATATATATATATAATATAAAGAGTATTTTTAAGTATAAAAAATATATTTTAAAACATTTTTATGTTGGACACTAGCATAAAAGGGAAGAACTTTTTGGCTTTACTATACATATTTTTTTTTAAGAAGTTAAAATATTATAAATTGATTGAAACCTATTTTTTTTATTAAAAGATTCTATTTATTTTTTTAATTTATAGTTTGAGATTAATTAGATTTTAAAATTTTAAAAATATATTTTATCTAATATATATCTTTAAATTTTGTACGTTAGGATATACACATGCATGTATATAGGAGCTTTAAAATTTAAATTTAATAATATAAAATTAAAAATTATATTTTTTTCTTCTTGTTATCTAAAACTTTTAAAAAAAATTATATTTTTTTATTTTCCTTTTTTATCTTTCAAATTTATATTACATCAGCCATTATAGTGTTTTTGGTGATAGAAAAAATGGCAATGAAAAAAAAAATAGTATCATGCTGACTTTTATCAGCAATTAATGTTGAATAAGGCCATTCATATCTTAAAAGACAAGAGACAAGGAAAGGTAAAAAGAGGTTGTACCTGTGCATGAAAGGACGGTGCGGGGAATCTGCGTACCATTCAAAGATTCAAAATTAATTACGGTTAAGTTTTGATGACCCAAATGTCTTTTTTTTAATTAATTATATTTTTTTTTAAAAAAATAAAGCTAACTTATATGAAAAAATTTTATGTATCATAAGATCCAGCTCCTGCTTGTGTTCACTCTCCTAATCATTTTATTCTCCAAACATGCAATATATTATAATCATAAATTTTTTAGGAAATAAATATTAACATGATATTCATATTACATCAAATAAAATGATATATTCACCTATAAGGCACTAAAATATGTTTATATATATAAGTTAAATATTTTTTAAATATTATTTAGATGAACAAATAAAGCTTTCATATTTGAAGTATCATTAGGACGCTACCTTTCTACAACACCAAAAAAAAAAAAAAAAAAAAAAAAAAAGAAAGAGGGCACTCTTATAGATTACTGTAGCAAGTTGTAATTTATCCTGCTTCTTTAGTTTCCTATGTCAAGGATGGCATGTAACATATACATATACATACATACGTATATACATACGTACGTACGTACATACATACATACATATATATATATAACTTTAATAGTATAAATTTTAAAAAGAAATTAATATTTTTCATCTTATTTTTATTTAAAAAATATATACTTTTTATTTTATTTTTTTTAAAAAAAATTTAAAATATATTTATTCATGAATTGTACATAGGAGTGGCAAAATTGAACACAACATGCGAACATAATTTGAACCTAATAAAACATAAGTGGATTCGATTGACCTTAAGTGAGTTTATGTTGTAAATGTGTTAATATAATTATGATATGAAATAATCATGTTATGTCATGGATTCACCCGTCACATAAAAGTGATCCAATTAGGATCTATTTAATTGATGGCATATTAGGTGTGCCATGTTAAGCAGGTTGGGTTAGGTCTATATATATAAGCAAGTCGTGTCCATTTATATTGAGCGAGTTATGTCATGTCAGTCGAGTTTGATCTATTTATTAAACGGGTTTTATATGTTGTGTCATGTTACTTGTTTAATAATCGTATTATGTTCATGTTTAAATTTTTGACATGATTAATTATTAATTATATCATGTTTGTGTAAGCCAACCATCACTCTTCGCATTTAAATCTCTCGTCACTGGACCTCCATGCTGAAAAGAAACTGTAATATCCCAAAAATAGTCTCACATCAGATAGAAAAGAAAAGGTTTAAGAGCTTATAACTCAAGTTCACCTACTACCAATTAATTTATACTTGAGTTTTTAGGGCCATGTGGTTTCGATCCATTAATAAGTTAATTGAACCAGTGCAACATCAACGATCCGACTTAGGATAGATTGTAATACCTAACTCAATTTCATTTGCTACCAATTAACTTGCACGAATAAATTGTAATACCTAACTCAAATTTATTTACTACTAATTAACTTGCATAATAGTAGAGTCTCGTCATGGTATGGAGCTCATCCTTACAGCATCAATAATCCGACTTAGGATAACACCAACGATCCAACTCAGATACCTAACTCAAGTTCATTTGCTACCAATTAACTTGCACAGTGATAGAGTCCTACCATGATATGGAGCCCATCCTTATAATTCAACTCAAGGTAGACTGTAATACCTAACTCAAGTTTATCTACTACCAATTAATGTGCACTTAAGCTTTTAAGGTCATATAGTTTAGGCCTATTGATAAATTAATTGAAACAGTAGGTTAACTTAAAGTATTACACAAACAATTGCATTCCAGAAATATTTGGCTACATTCCTCATTTCCCCATGCTTAAAGCATTGATTTTTAATTGCAGGGAAGTCATGATAGAATGACATGGGAAAATAGGTTGGAAGAAACTTGGCCGGTTTAGTTGTGACTTGTTGGGGCTAGAAGTGTTTTTAGATTTTTTTCATGAAAAATAGAAAATAAAATTTTAGATTGAAATCTAATATTTTTTCTAAATAAAAATAAAAAACTATATTTTTTAGTTTTTTCGATATATATTAATTTTGAAAAATATCTTTTAGTTATTTTCATTATTTATGTTTCAAAATATCTTTTAGTTGTTTTTTATTATTTATGTTTCAAAATGAAGTAACATTTTTCTTGTATTTTTCACTATTATATCTTCATCACCCACCCCCATCTCCATCACCAACCATCCTTTACTATCCATCACCCACCCCTATCTCCATTACCGACCATCCTTTACTATTTATCACCATCACTACCATGATCACCACTATCACTTATTATTGCCATACCTTTACTATCCATCCACCAGTGCCATAACTATTACCATCGTTATCTTCCACCACCCCCATCGTCACCATAATATCTCTACTACACCCATCACTACCACCACTATTTTAGTACCATCCTCTACTACATCCATCACTACTACTATTTCAGTACCATCCACTACAACACTAGTATTATCGTACCTTCATCATCCGCTACCATCATCATCATACCTAAATTATCCATCACATCTTTACTATCCACTATCTACCCTTCACCACTAACCACCACTACAACTATGACTACCATCACCATCGAGGCCACGACCACTACCACCATATATTCACTATCACCACCCTCTCTACCATCACTATATTTTTATTGCACCCATCACCCTTCATCACTGCCACCACTATCATCATCATCATACTTTTACTACTTACTATCATCATTGCCATTGTACTTATACTATTAATCACTACTGTCACCCTTTTACCTACCATTATACCTCCACCATCCACTATAATTACTATCATCCATCATCGATGATTACTACGGCTTTTTTATTATCCATCATCATACTTCTATTATTGACTATCTTTTATAACCCTTTTTTTTTTTAAATTAAAAAAATTATTTTTAACAGACAAACCTATTTACTATTTTTTCTACAGAGAAGAACAATTAAAAATAAAGAACAAAATTAAAAATAAAAAAGAGAGAATATTTTCAACGGGACCTCACCTTTCCACCTTTGCCGAAGAAATCCCTTTCAAGGGTTACTAAAACCATAGCAGTCCACCAAAAGGTCGAAAGATTGCTTCCTCAGGTGATTGACATGACAGTTCCTTTCAATTTTCTACCATTTCCTTTTTATGAAAAGTGATTTTGTCTTCTTTCTTCCACCATTCTCCTCTTAAATCTTCCATGACTTCCCAAAGTTCTCTCTAAAATCGCCGGAGCTTAGCTCTATGGTAACCATCCTTTTATCTAGATTAATTAGCGTCCGTAACTATTTCATCAGTTGATTCTTTAGTCGAGTAAACCTTCAATAGTAAAGTGAACCATGTAGCTGATAAAAGGGTGAATAGACCTAAAAATTGAAGAGAGAAAGGATGAGAATATGAGATAAAATCAATCCCATCTTTTCTCAAATTCTAAACGGTAAGCGAACCTCACAGATTATTACCGTGAAAACGAGTGGAACCTCATAGTTTATTGTTTAAATGGTGAGCTCGTTGACTCTGTTTTTATCTGCTCTTCCATTCTATCTTATGTCCATTTTTAAGTTGCTAAATTAGATGGTATCAAAAATTGATAAAGTTAAGAATGGAATCGGTTAGTGATTTCAACTGCATGACCAACTGAGACTCTCTTTACAAGCCTCAAGGAGAGAGCAGGCTTGGTATTAAAAATCTAAAAATTATGAACCAACCTCTCTTTGCTAAATGAGCTGGGAAGTTTACCAGTGAGCCTTCCTTCCTTTAGAAAACTCTTGTTGCATACCATTCAAAAAGAACCTTGGGACTAAGGTCGGAAAATTTTTATGAGCTTTCTCTCTGATTTAGAAAAGTGATAATCAATCTCTTCAAGGCTTTTAAAACTATATTACTTTCAAACAAAGTAATTATGAATGCATGGCTTTGGAAAGATTCCTGGATTGAGCCCACTGCTCTCTGCTTTTTATTTTCTGATCTTTATTGCAAGGCTCCCAAACTAAACATTATTGTTAGAGAATGTTGGAATTGGAGACATAGAATGGACCATTAAAGCCTGGGGGCCTCATTCCTTTGCGAAGCATCATCAATTTAATGATCTTCTATCGATCTTATCACCTGTTAGACCAAATAGAATGACAAAGTTCTCCGTTTTGGAAACTAAACAGTGGTGTATTCTTTTCTATTAAATCCTTCCATAACTCCTTAACCGTGGAGATGCCCTATGACCTTACCATAAAATGGTACAAACAGCTGCTGTGTTGGAAAAGTTGAAAGTATTTACTTGGCTTGCTCTCAATAATAGAGTTAATATAGAAGAAATGTTTACTAAAAAAGATTGGCCTGTCAGCTCTTGTTGTCCTTTGTGCGGAGCTTAGCTTTTGAATCAACCTCTCACCTCTTCCTTATACAGGAAAGAGGTTAGTGCAAGGCTTACTGTAATACCATAAATTTAGTTTTATATTAGATAAAAAAAAAAATATTATATACTTATATTTAATTTTATTTGCTATCAATTAACTTTCATTTGAGTTTTTGAGTCACGTGATTTTGATCCACTAACGAGTTAATTGGGTTAGCTTGTAAGCTTGAAGCATTAAAAATAGTATCAGAGCGAACCTGAGTGTGCGAAAGGTAGTAGGCATGAGGAAAGAGCTACCCATAAAACGGTGAAAAAGTTCCTTCATGATATGGAGCCACCCTTTCAGCACCAACGATGCAACTTGAGGATAGATTCTAGCTAGCTTGTGACGTATATTGGATGGGAAAGAAAGTATTATGTGCTTATACTCAATTCCATCTGCTACCAATTAACTTCCACTCGAGTTTTCGAGCCACGTGGTTTTGGTCCACTAATGAGTTAATTGGATCAGCAGGTGAGCTTGAAACGTTACAATTTTCCCTTCTTATAATGCGACATTCTCGTTGCATGCCACAAGCTAGCCAGAATTTATCCCCAAGATGAATCATTGGTGTTGCAAGAGTGGCTCTACACTATGACGAGACTCTACCACCGTTCCATTGGTAGCTCTTTCCTCATGTCTACTAACTTCCACTCGAGTTTTTGGGTATGTGGTTTTGCCCCGTCAACGGAGTTAATTGGGCCAGCATGTGGGCTTGGAGCATTACAAATGGTATCAGAGCCAACCCAAGTATGTGGAATTAGTAGACATGAGGAAAGGGCTACCATGGGATGATGGTAGAGTTCCGCGATGGCGTGGAGCTACCCTTACAATACCAGCGATCTAGCTCGGGTAGATTCTAGCTAGTTTGTGGCATGCGATGAAGATGTCGTATTATAAGAAGGAAAGAATGTAACACCTTTCCACATTGGATGGGAAAGAAAATGTTATGTACTTATACTCAATTCCATCTGCTATCAATTAACTTTTACTTGAGTTTTTGGCCTACGTAATTTTAGCCTACTAATGCGTTAATGGGCCAGCAGGTGTGTTTAGGGCGTTATACTTACCAATCTTTTTTATTTTTATAAGAGACCTAGAAGCATTTATGATCTATGAGCAGCTTAGAGGAAAACCTACGCATCTTGTTCGGACCAGCTAATTTTTGCTTTATGGTGGCATATTTGAAAAGAAAAAAATTTAAGAATATTTACTTCTCAATCCTTCTAGTGGCGGTAATTTGCGCTATATCCTTTGAGAAAGTCGAGGCATCGAGCACCCGGGTAAGTTCTTTCTTCTCATGATTTCGACTTGTTTGCTCTCTTCTTCATTTCTGGATCTGTCTCACTAACACCCTGCTAGCTTGCAATCTCTTTTCGTTACTAAAACTATTAAGAGGAAGAAAAATCATGGCTCTCAAACTTTTTGTTGGTTTCCCATAAAAAAACGAACTCCTTTTGTTGGTCCCCGTGCATGACGAGGTGGTGGCGGCGTTGGCCTACTCCCTTGGCATTCTCGGTCTTGACTTCAGATAAAATAGTGATGGTGATCTCTTTACCTGACGTCCTCTCTAATGCTATTGCCACATATTCGAATGAGAGGGATTTTGAAGTTGGAGGGAACGGGAAAGCAGGGATGTGAGATGTTTTGTTTTAGAGAGGAGAAATATGTCAGATGTTAAATATAGTGGGGTAGTTGGGATAAGATGCATGGCTGGCCAAGTCCGTCATCTTTCTCTTCTTGTTATAGTTCTGGTTCAAGAGGATCAGGTTGAAGCCATGTTCAGCAATATGGTCACGGATCATGCTTGGTCTGGAGTTGGTTCTTGGGCTGCAGACTATCCAAAGGAATTGTTCTCAACCAATAGATCATGGAACAGGATAGGTTCATGGAACGAATGGACTCAACACCATAAATAAAATAGAACACATCACCTTTCAAATTGGCTGGATTTGGATATATAATCATCGGTTTAATTGTTTTCAAGCCATTAAATGATTCAAATGGATTGGCATATAGCTGCATGAATAGGTCAACCAAATCTTAACATGACCTGTATTTAGTTGGACATATAGCAAAATCAATATTTACGATACAAAAATATATATGCATTGCATGCAAGAAGATGTGTGCATTTGTACGGCATGCCCCCCCCCCCATACATACCATTTTACCTTTTTTACCTTTAAAATTCATGAACTGTGTAGATTTAAAGGTAAAAAAGGTGACTGGATTTATGCTTGACTGCATTCAAATATAGCTAAGTTCAGAATCCGATCATCTTCTCCATCCTTAAATCTATACAGATCCCTGAGCCATCCATCTTTTTTATTTTTTTCATCTTTGTGATTTGTGAACTATGTGGATCCAAAGATGGAAAAATGATCGGATCTATGCTTGATTACATTTAAATATAGCTAAGTCTACATGCCTATATATATATATATATATAGAAAGAGAGAGAGAGAGCTGGATTTAGTTACATTCGAATGTAGTTAAGTATAGGATCCGATTATCTTCCTCATTCTTGGATCCATACGGATTCTGGAGTTATTCCACCTTTTTCATATTTTTCATTTTTAGAATTCATGAACCGTATGGATCTAAGAGTGGAAGAGATAATCAGATGCAGACTTAACTACATTCGAATGTAGTCAAGTTTATTTTTTTTTTTTCTCTTTATATATATATATCTTTTTCAACCATACTATTAACTGACACAATAAGGAAGTACTCGTAGTTTAAAATCCTTAAATTGATGCTGCAATGAATTCTTATGCATCCATTGAGTGCGGTCGGAGCATCGTTTGGAGTCACCGTAGTCCAATTGCACATCCAACATCATGAAGACCCTAAAATGGCTACGTGGTTGATGTTAATATTTTTTAATGTATATTTTGGTAATAAAATTTTGCAGGCTTGTCTCCATGCAAAAGCTTGGAAACTCTCTGGCATAAATCCCGACCATTAATGACTTCAATCATATGCTTCAAACATGCCAACGCTAAGGCATTGCAAGTTGGATGAATTATTTTTGAAAACTTGTATTCATTAATTCAAGAATCTAAGAGTATACGGTCCCATAGAATATTATCTTATTCAAGCCCTCTTTTTCAAAGGAAATAGAAAGTCTTCGTACCTGCAGGAGACGTTAATTTATTCAAGGACCGAACTTGGGCCAAATTTAGACTTATACTCCAAATTCAGGAGAACATAAGAAGACAACAGTACAAGAAATCCATGTGAAATTTAGGTGCAAAGATTGTGAGAATTTCTGCAACAAGTTAAAGCTCTATTGATTGCTGCTGCTGGAAAGGTTGGACCACTCCTTGTACTCATGTCCGTTGCTTAATATCAACGATGCATCACATGGCATTTTTGTTTTTTGTTCAAAATTTATTGATACCATTGCTTTCTAAAGACTATATCTATGGTCCTTCTCTTTGGTAGCTCAGACGTAGAGATCAGAATTTGGTTAAGACAGAGCTCACATATGGCTTCTCGCATTGGCTAAGTTCTTAATGCCAATGAGAGGTTGGCAAGATTTTTTTCATTTTTATGTAGAAAGATTTTGATTTTATTTATAAATTTGGTTGATATTTTTTCTTCCCTCTCCTTCTAACTGATTCTATCAGCCATCAAGTCCTTGAAAAAGGGAGAAGAGTCAAAAGGTCTAATTCTGGGATCATGCGCTGCAGGCTAAAGTTAAAGCCTAGAGTACTAAATAAGAAGGCCCGCGGACGTTAACAAGGTGGATGAGCGCTTCGCTAGCAGCAGTTATGTTCCACCGGCCCTCATTGTGTCCGGAAATTGGGAGGAAAGACCGTAAAAAACTGCCGACAGACCTTCGCGCCGCACAGGCTTTATTAAAAGGTCTAAAACAACCCACACCTCCAAGATTCTTCCAACATCCAGGTCAGATAATAATAATAATAACAACAACAGATTCAAGAATAGCAAATGGCCAAAAAAATATATTCGATAGATAAAAAGTGAAATAATAAGGGTCAAAAAAAAGTCACCGGGAGGGAGGGAAAGGGAACGGTTGTTTTTTTTTTTTGTTGTATTGGAAAGAGAACACCGTCTCCTTCTCCCATACCACCAACGAACCAACACCATCATCCATTCTTCACTTTTCTTCCCCCCTCCCCCCCCTTCCTCTCTTTTTCTCAAAATCTCCACGTGATCTCTGCTCTTTCCTCTCCTTACTCTGTGTAATAATTTTTATAACTTTATTTTAAAGTCCGACGTTCCTTCTTCTCTCGGACGTCGCCAGGGTCCGAGAGATAGAAGCGGAAAACGAAGAAAGCCCAAAGCGATCGATCGAAATCTCCAAAGCTGGCGAGGCCGGGCTTCAGGAGGCGAGGAAGGGAGGATTCTTTCATGGATTTTCCAGAATCCTTCTCCACTGGAACCACCCCGCCGAGAACTCCCAGGAGTAGGTAAATAACTCCACGCCGGCCTACATTGCTTCTCTTCCTCTGTTTCTTCCAAAAAAAATTTAAAAGATTTCTTTCCTTGTCTTCCACCTTCCCCATGTGAGAATTATTGGTTATAAAGTATAAAAAAATTGAGAAGGAGGCGGAGGAGGGGGAGTGGGGATGGTGTGCAGATGGCGGGGACCATCTCTGGTTGCAGAAGTATCCAAACCGAGGCGGCGGCTCTTGTTTAAAGAATGGGTGCCGTTATTTCCTTTATATACGTTGTTGGAAATTTTGAACACGAACGGTGGAAGACTAGAAAATATTTTGCTTTTGTTTGCTATCTGCCCGGTCTTTGGTTGGCTGATGCCGGAATGGCCTCCGATGGTTTCAGATGGGTCCATGGAATGAGTTATTTTCTACCATCTCAATGACTTCCTCCCAAACCTAAACAGCTACTCCCCACCTTTCCCATGTTTCTTCTCAGCTTTTCTTTCTTTCTTTCTTTCTTTCTTTTTTTTTTTTTTTTTTGAGAGAGAGGGAAGGATGGTTCATAAATTTACATTTTTTGGCTTTGGTTTTGGTTTTGGTTTTCTATGTTTGATTATAATTGTTGCTTGATATTATAAAAAAGAAGGCTTTGGGTGGATGGTGTAGGGGAGGCAGGGGATCAATGGGGGCAGTTGGTGGAGACGACCTGGCGAGATGGGTGAAGGAAGAGGGGGGAGGCGGAGGCGGCAGCGGCAGCGGCAGCGGCGCCGGAGGTGGTAATGAGGAGAGGATATTTGTGTCTGTGAGAGTGCGGCCGCTGAATTACAAGGAGCTGGAGAGGGGCGATCCTTCGGACTGGGAGTGCGTCAACAGCACCACCATTAGTTTCAAGAACAGTCCCGCCGAGCGATCCTTGCTCCCTACCACCCATACTTTTGGTAGGTGCTCAGAATTTGTTGATTATATTTTAGCCAATGTGGCCGTTAGAGTGAATTGCATGCGTTGTCTGAATGATCGAGTGTTTTGGATGGTTTTACAGTGTGTTTATGTCATTTTTCTCACAATGTAAGGGAGATTAGTCAATATGCTATGGATTTCTTGCATTTATTTTGCTCTTGTTTGATCTGAGGTTTGAAAAGTTTTATTGGTTTCTCTGGAGAATCTTTGACATGCAAAGGTTACAGATTTTACACAACTTAGGAAGTTTTTTGCAGAGTTTCCAGGAATGGGGATATGGGATTTAGTCTCTCTCTAATCTATGCCATGCTTGTGCTGCCATGATTTAGAAGACAATCAGGGGTGCCTCATAAAGTACGAAGAACATTTTAGAACATTTTAGAGATCTTGGTTTTCCCCTCCCAGTATGATTTTGTCTTAAATCCCTTTTTGAGGAGAAATGAGCACCCTTAGACATCGAAACTTTATTATTGTTGTTGTTATTGTAATTATTATTAATTTTAGGCCAAAAGAGATTAACAAGGCATGACTTTGAAGTAGAAACTTCTAAAAATGAAATGACTTTCTGATATTTTCTGACTTCATCCATACTGATTTCCTTTTCTCTTTGCTGGGATGACAGACAGAGTATTTGGATGTGAAAGCAGCACAAGACAAGTGTATGAGGAAGGCACCAAGGAAGTTGCTCTTTCAGTTGTCAGTGGGATTAATTGTGAGCACAACTCTCTCTCTCTCTCTCTCTCATTCATGTTTCCTGCTGACAATTATTATCTAACATGTGGAACATACACATTGTTTTCAGCAAGTATATTTGCATATGGACAAACTAGTAGTGGAAAGACATACACAATGACTGGAATAACAGAGTATAGCATTGCAGACATTTATGACTACATACAAAAGGTTATCTGATAACTTTTCAATCACATTTTACTTGGTCTTTGAGTTGTGAATCTGTACTGTTGTACTGTGTTGCTTTTGTTTCTTTAGTTAGAGATGTTTTCTTCCCTTTTGCAGCATGAGGAGAGAGAATTTGTTTTAAAATTTTCAGCCATGGAGATATACAATGAAGCTGTAAGGGATCTCCTCAGCATGGATAACTCCAATCTTCGAGTTCTTGATGATCCAGAGGTAAAGGTTTGCTCCTAGTGAATGCTGTTCATGATTTATAAGTTCTTCATTCTTCATGAATGTATTATTTAGCCTTTGTTCTGTTAATTGCTTTTTCAATAGAGAGGGACTGTAGTGGAGAAACTTACAGAGGAAACACTAAGGGACCAGAGCCATCTCAAGGAGCTTCTTTCTTTGTGCGAAGGTGTGAAATAGAACTTTCAAAAATCATGCATGTTTGTTCGTTCTTGTTATGCTGACAGGCATTTATTGCGTTTTTAATAGCTCAAAGACAGATAGGAGAGACCTCCTTAAATGAAATGAGCTCCAGATCTCATCAAATACTCAGACTGGTTTGCCACTTTAATCAGACTAGTGATAGAGTTTTAAATTCATTAACTGAATGAATATAGACAAACATTTTCATCTACTTATTCTGTTGATTGGTGCAGACAATAGAAAGTTCTGCTCGAGAGTTTCTTAGTAGAGACAGTTCGAGCACCCTTGCAGCTACTGTGGTATGAAGTCAATTTTTATGGATTAATTATGTCATTTATTCTAATTAGAGTGCAAGACCAAGGAGGCTGATTTTGGTTTTTTGGACACAGAACTTTATTGATTTGGCAGGGAGTGAACGGGCATCTCAAGCATTATCTGCTGGGACTAGGCTGAAAGAAGGTTGCCACATTAATCGAAGTTTGCTTACCCTGGGAACTGTCATTCGCAAGCTAAGGTTGTTGAATTTCTTTTTTCTACCTTCTAAGTTTTATCGTTTGAAGTCCACTTATTGTTAGACCTCCTGAAATAACTTGTGGATAAACATAGCATGATCAATATATCAGGCACAGTCCTTCAAAGACATTTCTAGGTAACAAAGATCATTACAGGAGGGTGTAAACTCACCAAGGTGGTAAAGATTCTTTTGTTATGTAAATACAAAGAGATCTGGGTTAGATCCTTCTCTCACTTTGATTCCAACTAGGTTTCCATTGCACATGTTTCATTTTTCTAAATACCATCAAATAAAATATAAATTCTAAACATTTATAACCTTACAACTTCTAATATCACCGTATAAAAATGCTACTTCCTGGCAATGTGCCACATTATGCATCTTACTTTAGATTATTTTATTCAGATAGATGTATGCATTTTGATTTATTAGTTCAAGGGAGGGATTATGTTTCCAAGAATATCAAATCAAAGTGATTGTTCATAAATTATTCTCAATCTACCAAATCATAATGATCTATGATCCAGTATTCATTATGTATCATTTCTAGCCTTAGCCAGCAATATTTTAATAATAATTCTAGATGTAGTACAAAGGACTCCTTAAGGTTTTATGCTTTCTTGCATTGATTTTTCAGTATTTTTTTAAAATATCCTTTTTTTCCTTATATTCAATTATATTATATAAGTTTTTAATTTGACTAGTATATTCAGATTAGTTACCTGAATACTGAACAGCAAACACTGCTAGTAACCTTTATTTTTTGAAGATTGGATTAGGATTTCTACTCCCTTGGTATGGTTTTGAATCTAATTTTGAGAGGAGTCCGGTTGCATTGAGGATTAGCTACCTCATAATACTAAATTCACTTTTTTCTTCCCTGGTAACTTGAGTCATAGTAATGTTCCTACTTTACTTTTCCTTATTCTTGTAGGACAAGTAATTACAGAGTCCGTAAATGCTTAATGCCCTCCAGGCCATCTAGGAAGGCGATCAATTTAACAAAATTAACTTGAAGGCTTTTGGAGGCTTTTTCGATGCCCTTGAAGTGATTGAATATCTTTCATCCACCTCTTTGTTCCATGTTCTCTTTCTTTTTGCTTGAAATAAAAATAGAGATCTAGGATCCTATTACTTAATTCTTTTCAGTTGTATAATTATTAATAATTGGAAATGTCTTTTATTCATATGATGGTGTTGAATGATGAATGTGAATTGTGAAGGAACTCTTTTCAAATTTGGAGTTTGCCACTTGCAATCTTTATAGTAGAATATTGGACACAGAGATAACGCACTCTATTCTTTTATCTTGTTTGCATCACACAAAAGAAGTAGAAGATGAACAATTATTTCTTCGGTAAAATTGGAGCTTGGTGGATCAAATTTGGAGGATAACAAGAGCTTTCTAGAGTTTCATATAACTATTAGATATGGTGAAGCTTCAGTTGTAGTCAGGAGTACCATCAATAGGGGATAGAGTAAAGAGCAAAATGATTAAGATAATTTAATCATTTATAATGAAGTTGAGAAGTGGCATCAGAAAACACTATATGATATATGCTTGAGATCATTTTACCATTTATAGCTAGAGGAATCATGATGTCTCTTCTTGAGCAAGAACCAGAAGGTACACCTAAACTTGTAATGAGGCCTTTGACAAAACACCTTCACTGACCACTTGTTACTCAATAAGCAGCAAATATTGGAATCATCAGTAATGGAATTTGCTAAGAGAATAAATTTATTCAACAAAACCCTAGTTGATATACATGATGATGCCTACACCATCTCATATAATATTTGCAATTTTAAACATTAAGAAAGCCAGATTGACCCTTATCGCAGTCCTTTCTTAGGCTAGAAGAAATTCTTAGTTATCTTAATGAGCCTGAAGAAAGTTTTAGAATGAAACTAAAACTAATGCCCTACAATGAGTACCAGAAACAGACTTCTCTGCAAGTGGATATCAGGTCATAACTTTAGCATACATCAGATTCAACCATATTTTTTGTCCAACAGTTGATCAGGATTTTGACTTTTGTTCATCCAGAGTTTGAATACAATTTTCAAATAACAGAATAACTGCCTTGAGCATCTTCACTTGACACAGACCCATAAAATTTACCAAACAGATCTTGATTAGTTGTGGTTCAACTTCCAATTGGGTCTGGGCTTGATTTTAATTTCATGGGCAATACTATTCAATTGAAATAATTATTGATGGTCAAGTTGAGGTGGGACTGGCTTTTCCATCTGTCAAGTTGGAGAATTGAGTCCAGATCTGTGATCACCTGCCAATGGCTCTACATATCAAGTATGCCATATTCCAGAGCCACTTACCCACTTGCACCCTATAAAGTTGAATTTTACTGATCATAAAATGATTGTAAAGTTCTCATGAAGTTGAATTTTATTGATCATAAATAATAACACAAGCCTCTCTCTTGATTATACATTGTTGACTTTCCTCTCTCCCAAACTTGCGGATAGTGTACATCTGAAAACTGTAAACAAATTTTACTTCAGTAAAAGAAAGTACAATTTCGATCATCTGTTAACAACAACTTAATTTGGGAGTTGTCCATGCATCTACCCAGTTAAGCAGTGGTGTAAAAGACCTCCAGGCAACGTACTAACTTACATCAGTTTACGCACTATTGATATTATACATAGAACTTCCAATGATTTTTACACATGTTTTTGCAATTATTTTGAGAATTAATGTAAGATTTATTGACTATTTTTCATTTTACCTTAGCAATATGGTGTTTGTTATGCATTATACTGTATAGATAGTATACCTAGACGAAATCTTATGTCTCTTTACAGTTCAATTTATTGCTTACCCTCACGCAACTCTACTAGCTCAAGTTCTTCACAAGTTGCTGCTCATAATTATTATTTTTCTTTTTTCTCAATCAACTGTCAGTGTCTATTACTTTTCTAAACCATCTTCTTTCTCCCACCCTCTCTTGATGCAGCAAGGGAAGAAACGGACATATTCCATATCGAGATTCAAAGCTAACACGTATATTACAGACTTCCTTGGGAGGTAATGCAAGAACGGCCATTATTTGCACAATGAGCCCCGCACGAAGCCACGTTGAGCAATCCAGGAATACTCTTTTATTTGCAAGTTGTGCAAAAGAGGTAGTCACCAATGCACAGGTCAATGTTGTGATGTCTGACAAGGCACTGGTAAGGCAATTACAAAGAGAAATTGCAAAATTGGAGAGTGAATTGAAGGATGCAGGGTCAGCATCCTGCACATCTCATTCTGATGCCTTGATAGAGAAAGATGCCCGGATTAACAAGGTTATGGAAGAAACTGTTAAGCTTGATGTCAATTTATGCATGGTTTCATTTGCACATACATAAATATACAATTTCATAACTGCACTGTCACTCTTGCATCAGATTTTACATGTGAGATCAGTTTTGTTCTCACATTCACATCCAATCTCATATTTTTACTCTTTTTGAACCACAAATGGGCTTTGATTGATTCAAAAAACAACACTCCTAGTAAATGCATATGTGATTTTATGCATTCTAGTGAGCATACACGGTAGATGAAACATTTGTCTAAAAGCACAAAAATTCAGCAGCAGTTAAATTATTATATAAGCACTGGGCTTTCTTTTACAAGATCAGCAAAAGTTTATCGTAAACTGTAATCAGATATTCATATTTTTTGTTCCAGATGGAGAGAGAGATCAAGGAGCTGATGCAGCAAAGAGATCTTGCTCAGTCTAGACTTGAGGATTTGCTTCAAGTTGTAGGGGACAATCAAGCTTCAAGGCAATGGGTATTCATCCTTCTCTTCTTTTTTCCTTTTTCTTTTTTGAGTATGAAGCCAGCTTTTGATAAATTAAAATAGACATTCTCCCAGTTTATTTCTATTTTTATTTTTTCAGGATGAATTCAGCCAATCCTCGATACCCAATATACATGATATATCTCAAGATGTCCTTTCGATTTCTGAGACATTAGGTATTGCATATCAGAGTCTAGATTTCGGTTCTGCAACATTCGATGCATCACATGGAGCTAATAATTGCAATAAGCATCGTCTAGAGCCTTCTGACAAACCAGAGGAACAGCATGCTGCCTCACCTTTTGAATCTACAATATTTGATGCTTCTCATGGAATCAATAATTGCAATCAGCATCACCTAGGGATTCCTGACAAAACCCAGGAACAACATACTATCTCACCTTTTGTATCTACAACATACAGTGCATCACATGAAACTGATAATTGCAATGAGCACCACCTGAAGCTTTCTGACAAACCAGAGGAAGAGCATGCTATCTCACCTAGGCAGTTGAGAAGCAATGATGGGTTTAATGCACTGCTCCCACTTCAGGGGCAGGAGGGCATTGCTCAAATCACATCTGAAGATTCTGAAGACCATTGCAAGGAAGTCCGGTGTATTGAGATAAATGGGTTAAGCATAAGGAAAAATGAGGAATTCAATCTGTTGTTGACTGATGAAAGTGACAGTCTGCTACCTCTGACCGAAGCTGACAAGCTGGCGGTTCATGGTCCACAACCTCAGGGAGTTATTGTCAGAGAACCTGCATCGGAGCAAGAACTACTGACAGTGACAAAGACTGTTGACAATTGTGTCAAACAATATCCTGATGAATCATCTCAGTGGCCCATGATGAGAGATATAATGAGTTCCAGAGACTTGGCAATTTCCAGAAGTAGAAGTTGCAGAGCAAGTCTAATGACTAATTCAACTTCTTGGTTTGAAGACATAGAACAGAACAATAAGACACCGAGTAGTGGATTCCATCAGGAATTTCTTGAAAGACCTGAAAGGGTTCGAAGAAGACTTCATTTATTAAATCATTCTGCAGAAAATGAAACTCTTTCATTAGAAGGATCTAAGGCCTCTGAGAGATTTGCTTCTAATGATGAGGTCAAGGAACAGCATATGAAAACTGTTTCTGAAGAAGGCATTGTCAGTATCAGTAATTTTGTTGCAGAACTGAAGGAGATGGCTCAAAATCAGGATGAGAAACAAGTTCCTGATGATCAGGTGTGCTTAACCATCCATACAGTGAAATCTTTTTATTTCAAATGCTTGGAATTTCATTTTGTGCATGCTGCAAGGACTTCATATAATATTTTTCTTACAGTATTACGAAAATGCCAACTCTTCTTCTTTACACAATTCATATTTATTAACCAGAATGTCTTTTGGTGCATCTTATTAGAAGAGGATTATTTGCTGAATATTGCTGTTTCTGCATGCAAACATGACTGCAGACCATTTAATGGTAGATTCAATAGGTGGAGTTGCAGAAACAAATTATATCTGAGAGATGCTCAAACTTTTTAATTTGAACAAACTTATTGTGGTTTGGTTTTGGGTGTTTCCTGTTCCTGACATGGTTGGATATCAAAAGACACAAAAAAACACACAGGCACTGTCACAACATGCACAAAATCTGCTTGCAAGTATTTATGGCTATGCTGAAATATATCTGAGACCTCATTCTTTTTGTTGTTGCAGCATCAAAAGGTTTTTAATCCAGTTTCATCCCAATAATGTAAAGTTCTTTAATATGGATAATATAGTAAATAATTCATGGAACATTCTAAGATATTTTTGATTTTTTTTGTCTTATGCCCTATAATAGTGTCATTTCTGATATTCCATTGTTTTGTAGTTGTTGTTGAAGTATTCTTTTGTTCAATTTCTTTACTTTTATGGTGTTTTACTCCAAGAAATATTCCTGAGCTTCATACAATTCTTTCTTTTTTTTTCTTTTTGGCAAGATCAATTGAATTTCAACTTTGTCATTGTCTGACCATGGCAGTATAGTATAATACTTTTTTCCATGCCTGTCCAACTGCGGTATGCTACCGCTCATCATTGAACTAAAATTCATAGCCATGATTTTAGGGAACCAAAAGGAACACTAGTGAAGACTTTGGGGTCGAAAAAACTCCTGTGAAGGATGTAAGCCTGGACACAATGTCAAATTCCTTGGAAGTTCCTTTGCAGTGGCCTATAGAATTTGAGACAAAGCAACAGGAGATTGTTGAGCTTTGGCATGCATGCAATGTTTCCTTGATCCACAGGACTTACTTCTTCATCCTTTTCAAAGGGGATCCAACAGATTCTATTTACATGGAAGTAGAGCATAGAAGATTATCCTTTCTGAAGAATTCCATTTCTCATGGAAATCTTGATAAAGCTGAGGCAGGAGACAGTCATAATCTTACACTGGTTTCCAGGTGTGTTCATGCTCTACTGTTATTTTTCTTTCCCATCCTATGATCTAGGAAAATCTTAAAGAAACAATTTACTTTTGAAGTAATATTCTATCTAGTGACCACCAGTATCTTGAACTCAACAGCACTGTGGTATAACTAAAATGATGGTATATTTCATGTTTTGCTGTTTGGCAGCCTGAGAAAACTTCGACGAGAAAGGGAAATGCTCTACAGGCAGATGTTTAAGAGGATGGCAGTAGGGGAAAAGGAGAACCTTTACAGAAAGTGGGGAATTGCTTTGAATTCCAAAAAGAGGAGACTCCAGCTATCCCAGCGCCTTTGGACCAAAACTGACATGGAACATGTCGAAGAGAGTGCATCTCTTGTGGCTAAACTGATCGGACTCGTAGAGCCAGAGCAGGCCCTCAAGGAGATGTTTGGACTCAGCTTCATAGTCACACCCCAGCTAGAACACCGGAGATCTTACAGCTGGAAACGTGGAAACTCTTTTGTAATGTAAGCAAAATGGCACTGCTGATGTTGATGGTAGCATCAAGAGGAGGCAACTGATTTGAAGACACCAGTCATCTCCTGTGACACAAGATTAACTAATATATTTCTTTTGCTTTTTGTTTCAATGTGATTCTTTGGTTCTGATTGTTCTTATAGAAAGGTTTGTAAAATTACTGTTATTAACAAAATGATGTAATTTACGATTGCGGCAGTCTTATTTCTGAACTTATCAAAAAAACTGATTTAAGCTTTTGTTAATTGCTGCTTAAAATGAATTCTTTGTTTGGTTCTGTAAATTGATCTTGCAACAACCTCGGCACTTTCTCATCACTCATTTTCCAGGCATAATTATGTTTTTATTGCTGACATAATGAATTTCAGGGAACCTTCAACAGGCTAGTCACAGAAACTGGAAAATCTTACTTGTGTTCCCTCAAGGGGAAATCATCACCTGGTGTACATTTTCCATGATGTGAGTAAGCTTTCAATCTTCAATCCAGTGAATATTCAACATGCTTTGATATAATTAGAAGATGAAATCCTGGAGCTTAGAGATTATTGCTGATATTAATATTCAATCATAATGATGTTGCCTCATTGTCTCTCTGTCTTCTCGTTGTTAATTTGTTCACGGCTACCACAATCCAGATCAATTATTATGTCAGAATCTAGTTTAGGCTTAAGTAAGGTTTTTTCCGAATCATATTATTTTAACATGAATTAGCTGGATTAATTTAAGAGTCTTTTTAGATTTGTTTTTGTTTTTGTACTAATTGAAACAATAATTAATTAAATGGTAACAGAAATAACATATTATCGTACTAAATAATTATATTAAATAAAGAGTAATTACTCTAAATAATGCAGGATAACAAAGAAATGCTCAAAGGCACATTAATGTGTAAGATTCAAGCTTTGAAATAGAATAATAATGAGTTAAAACATAATGAAGTGAATTAATGGAATTTCTAAAATAGAGTATATATTCTAAAGAAAAAAAAAACATTCTAACGTAGGTTTCTATCGAACTAATAAAATTTATTTCTGCAAATTTTTCAGAGGGGATGAAATAAGAATTTTTCTTCACAACCTAACTTCAAGATTTCTACATTAATTTTGAAGTAGCTGACTTTAAAAAATTTAATTGAAAAATTAATATAAATTTTTCTTAACAGATTTTAGAATAATAAATTTTAATGGATTTTAGTTTACAAAATGTAGGTTTGCTAAAGGTTCAAAAGAATATTAAACTTGCCCAATTGAAAGAAATTAATTTATAGAGCCAACAAATTTTAGACCATCGAAGGCATGCAAATATTAATACTTACTTGAGATATAGAAGTTCATTCTTTTAAATGTCATTCTTTCAAATATTAAAATATTAAAATATTTTTATTATTTGTATATAATAAAATAAGAATAATGACAAAATGATCTCAAAATGATATAAATAACACAAAAGAAATAAGAATTCTAAGGGATGTAAGAATACTATTCTAAAGCCAAACTTCTCTCTTATGTGGGCATTCGGCAAGTCATCCTAAAAGTACAATGTTTCGCTTTTTTGAGAGACTCCTATCACGAGTGTGACCATTTAAAGATCTTTTCATTATTCAAGAAAAAGAAATATTTGGAGAGAATTGGAAAATAAAGTGACAAGTGCTTGCCATCCAGCCGAATCTGATGTTAAGCCCTCAATTAGGCATTGAGTAGATGTTCTAGCGCACTTTTTTTTTCACTTTTTCTTTTTCTTTTTATTTTCTTTTATTTAGGCTATCAAGCACAGATATATTGGGTCAAAGTAGGACATACTTGATCCAATTTCATGTCATGACTGTGAACTCGGCTTACTAGCCGACTGGATTGACGAATGAGAGGATTCGAAATAGATTTTAAATGTAATATACCATTTAGGTTAAATTAGTGTCAAGCATGACTTTGTTCTAACTTAAATATTTAAGATTGTATTAGATACGGCAACAACGAAGCTAGATAGTTTGATATGATATTGTATACCATGAATAAATTATATAACTAGTTTATGTAAAAACTGAGAAAAAAAGAAGGGCATGAGAATGGCAACACAGAGGCAGATAATAAGACAATAACCACCAATAGACAGCGACGGTAACTTGTGTTACATAAGCAATGAATCAAATATATGAAATATTTAGGACCCATTTGATATTGATTATGCTTTCTTTGTTTTTTAAAAGTCTAAAAAGAAAATGAACTGGACTGAACAATATGTACAATAAAATCATTCTATTTCTTGAAACTAAAATGTACAGTTTCATTGCTTCGAAAAAGGAATGAAAATAGAAGTTAGAAATAATATAAGTTTTTGCAAATACCATCGTCCTCTCTTCATGTAATATTTTTCTAATTTATAGAGAAACAAACATTCAAAAAGAGCAATAATAGCAAACAGGCTCTTACCTGTTCCACATTGATTCACTCCCTTCAAACATCGAATCAAAAAAACAATCTCAAACGCTCCTAGAATATTTTAATAATTTCGGGAGTATCGTTCCTATCATATTTAGGTCTTGGTCAGGGATGAAAATTGCTCACATCATGATGAAGGCTTCAATTATCATATATTTTTTTAATATTTTTTAAAAATCAAGTTTCAATTTAATCCGTTCAAAATCTTCATTTCATACCTTCAAGCTCTTATCCTCTTATATCTTGAATTTTTCATTATTTATAGCACCGCTTGCGTACGGTTTAAAAACATGGTAGAAATTATCTTTTGCGAAAGGCCAGAGCTGTGGGGCCAAAAAAAAAAAAAAAAAAAAAAAAAAAAAAAAAAAAAAAAAAATCGCAGTCACTGACATGACTATGATGCTAAACAACTACCAATATGTAATTATTGGATTCTGCCGTCTGTCCGCTGACGACATCTTGGATGTTCAGAGGACACATATACTGGAACCTTCATAACCATTAAAGCAAGACTATCTAAACCAGAGGTATATTATCACCTCTAAACAGAGCTAAAATGTTATTGATTTTGCACCTACACGGCATGATAATTGTTCTTAAAGAAATGCAAAACTGATGGATGGTTGCAGTCCTCGGAACTCCAGTAAACATGAGCAAAATATACAAATGATACCCCTATGGAACACATTATTTACATCAATCCAAGAGGAAACAGTATCGTCTATGATTTGAGAACAGCACCTTCCGTTATCTTCCAGCCGGACGTGGAAAAAGCCATATCATACCTGGTGTTGTATGTAGTGCTGTAGGAATCGTTGTGCTCTGGGTGAGCATTGTCCGTCAGTTCGGCCGCTTCCTGAATTGTTGCCTCCACTGTTGCTCGACGGCCATCCAAAGACACAATCACACTATCTATAGTCACACCTAATAGGGTGTACTGCCAGAACCAACCATGTTGCGCAATCTCCGCAGCTCGATCGGTCCATATCTTTAGCATCCGGCCTTCCAGAACCTGTCAATGTCCCAGAGGAGTTGTATTGTGATTACACTACTTTTTCCATGAAATACAAGGGGAAAATACCACAGCCCCACAAACCTAACCTGTTGTTTCTATGCTGTCACTCATAAATAGAGAAACCTTTACTTCTAATGTCATGCGTACAGACAACATGGTCAAGGAAACCAAGTTGAGCAACTGGAGTCATGGCATTGACTTCCAGGCACAAGCGCATATACAGGCATGCATACATATATACAGCATTTGTTTTTCATGCATGCGAGCAATTGGATGGTTGCACGAATATTTCACAGACAATAAAAGACATGAAGGAATAGCACGGAACAAATCCCGGTACTAAGACAAGCTTGGAGCAACCATGTGCACAGACAGGAAGCAATTTTACTGCTGCCCTTGATTTTGTTTCAGATCTCATGACTCCCATTTTGAGCATGAAATAGTAATCTATCTGAAGTTGGACTCCCACTGGTGCAACACAAATTCTTATCAATTTTAGTTCAGTTAATGCTCATTCAATTGAGACTATTTTCAGGTGATCAGATGCAGCTATATCGCAGCCTGCATTCAAAAACTTTTATCATCCATTCAAATGATATAATTGATATAAATGGGACACACTGCATGTTGGGTGTCGCAGTACTTCCTTGAGATACCCTTCTATTTTTTTAATCTTTTTAATTTATGTCAGAGATTTTATTGCTTTATTTATTGTTAAACGTATGTTGAGCTTATGTATTAAGGGTAAATTGGTTTACCAGAAGCTATGTAAATGTACCTCTATCTATTTTTCTTTTTTCTTTATTAATTTTTGTTAAAATTTCAACAGTAATAATCAATAAACTTTATTAACTAAATTAGCTGCAAAGATACTAAACTAGAACGGTGTTTACATGATTGTTAGTCTTCATTAAAAAAAAGTGTCAAAAATGGAAATATAATTAACTAACACTACCTTAAAAATTATATTTTAATATTACATAAAATAAATTCATGAGCTAAATGTTTCAAACTCATTGCTAATTCCATATGAAATATCTATGGCACTCACATGCATCAAGGTCCTATTCATTATCAGGTCACTGAATATAATGCGAACTAGGATATTAGGCCCATCCTTGCTGCTCATACGTGCCTGCCATATGTCTGAGATAACCATTTTAATAGTACTTCGAGTAAAAGAATGGCCATCCATAATCAGGATAATGGGACGTGGCACTGAAACATAACCATATAAAGGTGGGTAGTATATAAGAGTGTACTGTTCAGGATATGATAACCAGATATACATATCCAAAGCATAGAGGATCATAACTCTAACTATCTGATTCATCCATAGAATTTCCTCTGGTTGATAATGTTGACCTGACTTTCAGACTTCAACTTACCCCTCTAAGCTTTTTGATCCATCTATATCATAAACTTTGGGTGTTCTTAACACCAATATTTTCCCAAGTTATTCTCAACTCCTCAAAACTCCTCAAAACGATCTAGAATAATCAAGGTAATGGGAGGTGGCACCATATTATGATGGAAACATAATCATATTAAGGCGGGTACTATGTAGGGGAGTACCATTCAGGATATGACGACCAGATATACATATTTGAAGCATATATAGAAAGAGGACCATAAGATACACTCCAACAATCTGATGCACCCATGGAATCTACCTTGGTTGATGATGTTGACCTGACTTTCAGACTCCAACTTACCCCTCTAAGTTTTTCAATCCGTCTATGCCATAAACTGTAGGTGTTCTTGATACCAACATTTTCCTAAGTTATTCTCAACTCCTCACAATGATTTAGAATAATCAGGGTAATGGGAGGTGGCACTGTATTGTGACTGAAACATAACCAAATAAAGGTGGGAACTATGTAGGGGTGTACTCTTCAAGATATGACAACCACACGCATACACATACATAGAAAGATGACCATAAGATACCCTTTGACCATCTGAAGTGCCCATGGAATTTGCTCTGGTTGATGATAATTACCTAACTTTCGAACTCCAACTTACTCCTCTAAGCTTATTGAACCATGCATGCCATAAACTCTAGGAGTTCTCGATATCAATACTTTCCTAAGTTATTCTAGACTCCTCAAAATGATTTAGAATATCTGTAGCTAGTGTGTCACATCTTGCAACAATTCTAGCTAGCTCCTATAAGCCTATAGCTCATCTTTGCCCTCATTTCTAAATCTAGCTCTAGCTCCCTGGTCCAAGTACTACATGGCATGGATAAAATGGATAAACTCTGCCTCAGCAGTGAATGGACCAATCCTTTTTGCCTCACCACTAGCTCCACCCTAACCACAATGATTATCATTTGAGCAATCATTATCATCATTTCCGGTATCATAAAACTTAGGCAAACTAGGATTTGATGTTTCAGACATCTCATTATCATCATCATAGACCTATACTTTGCTAACTACCTCAGCCAAATCAACTAACACCTTCCCTTCCACTTGGACTTCTTGTGGATTTGCTTGATCCCACCTCTTTAACTCCTTCTTGAGCTAACTAGCGTCCAACTATAGACTAGCTCTACCTTCTCTCCTAGTCTCACTGCCATGGCTAGCCTTGGAAGCCTGCATGTCATCCCCTAAAACAAACATCTTGTGATTAAATCAGTAATCAAAATCCTCAAATCAGTTATCTGTCCTATCACCCTGACCAACCCCCTATGTCCCACTCTGAATAGGAGATTAGTGAGAGGTTGCCCATCAGTCCCAGACTCATCCCTGCTTGTTTTATTATTCTATATGGTCGGGGAGGATCTCTTGGCTGATCCAGCAACGACAAGTCTAGTGCTTCCTGATTTGCAACCTATCCTAGATAGGGTCATCTTCTTCATGGACAAAGTTCTCGAACAGGCCATCTTGCTTAGGTTCTTTCCCCTCCTTCACATATTTAGCCTCAGCCACATCATAGTGAACAAAAAAAAAAAAAAAAGATCCTGTTATGAGGTGTTGTTTCATATGGATTAGGGCAAATATACTTTAGTTGCACTCACATTAACTTGAGAAGACAAGCTGCAAGAGGACCCGCATGACAATCTTTCTTAGATTTGGTACAGTGCTTCACTAAACACACCGCTCACCAACAATCAAATAATGCATAGCTATTTAAGCACTCAGGTCTTCAGCTATATATAGATATTAAAATAGTAACAAGTTGTCTATAATTATGCGCAGTGACACTTTAGATCATGATTTACATGCTCCTTACTCTCCAAAGCTCCCTTTCATCTCTCAAAAAACTTTTCCCTACCCAATCAACATAGATTCCCCATCGATGATCGTTTAATTTCAACAAGTTAATATCATGCATAAGTAAACCATCAACCATAGACATCTATAATTTTATTATCTTGTTTGTAACATATGCAGCCAAGTTTGCATCACCTTCCAACCGATGCACCACATTCCTTGTCCCATCAACAGGTACATTTTGACCCATATAACACTATAATAATGGCAATAACATGTATGCCAGCTGTTTAGTTATTTACACATTGCATGCACCCACAGATGGCAGGATACAGGCATGTAGATGTAACATAGATACATAACACATATAACACTACTAGTACTACTACTACAGTGTTTGGTGAGAAAGATATAATGAACCCTTAAAGTATGTGGATCCAACACACCCATCCCAATTTGATGTGGGGCCCAATCAACATTCCTATTCCATGGACCTCTAAAAAAATAATATCACCAAAACAATCATTTTTTGCTTCTCATGCTTCTTCTTAACACATCCCCAACCCATTCGCACTTTCCAGGCTGGTTGAACTTACAGTACCAACATCACATAACCTGCATCATGCTCCTTCCTGACCAGTTACCGAGCACTCTATCATGCTCAGGCAGCAACATCAAGAATAAATAATATTCAGGATAGACTCTAACCTTTCTTGGAGAACTAGAAAATGAAGACTTGTGTCTACTAATGTTCGTATCATTTGATAAATCAAGACACGATATTTACTATTTATCCAAAAGAATAAATAACAAATAATATGCATGCCATTACCAGCATTTGAAATGGGAACTAAAAAATAATAACAAGAAAAATGACATTATTTACTCATGTTAGGTTCACAAATATAAATTTTTGAATAGTTTATATATTTTGATAGTTATAAAAATATATTTTTGAACAGCTATAGCAATTTGATTTTTTTTCCTAATTTATTATGCTAATGAACATACAGTGATCAAATTAAACAATAGCCCATGGTAAACCATGCTAAAATAATGTTCATAGGTGCTTGAAACACAGTGCTCCATTCAGAGGCTCTTGAGATTTTTTTCACCTTCATGTTAATCTTAGTCACATTTTTTTTTTCCTGGACCTACACATGTGTGCATGTGTGTGTATGCATGTACGTATACGTACACACATATGTATGTGTGTATGCATGTGCATATGTAGATAAATAATGAAGGGTATTAATTGAGCTATCATGGTAAAATACATGATAGGCTATACAAAACAAAGTTCCAATTGATTAATAATAATTTTGGACATTTTAAAACAGAGGTAGATTCGAATTTAGTGGGTTCTGATGGACAGATCATAGAAAAACATAGTATTGATGACTAAATCTTTTGACATGTGCACCCAGTTAACACACAAGCTATAGGAATACCAAGACATGTATTTTGGTTTCAAGGGTTATATATATATATATATATATATATATATATTGTAGTTCATGTTCAACATCATGAATCTATTTTGATGGTCGGTCAATGGTTTTGAATCAATGTTGGCCTTAAGAATCTTCCATTCATCAAGGTTTACATTCTTCAACAACTTGAACTTTTCCAAAATCCTTTCCTACAGAAACCATCTATTCTTGCAGATCTTGCTTTCTTATTTTCTTAGGTTGCAAAATTTGTAACATGCAAAGGAAACTCCTACCTTTTGCCACATGCTCATACTATCAAATCAGCTCAAGATTGCCTTATCCTCAATCAGAGCAATTTTCATACAAACTTTTCTCTGTCCTAATTTTTACTTCTACATATCCCCGCCAACCTTTCTTTTTTGTTATGCCTATCCAATTTAGTTGGACCATCTTCACTACCCAATGCATTGATCCATATGGAATTTGGAAATCAGACAACTAAATTGAATAACAACAATTATCATGAAGCAACTCTCTGGTTTATTCATCCAATTTCGCCTTAACATATATACGCTGGTCTACATTTCCATTCTGTTGCATAACTCATCCAAAGTAATGAAATACTATTATAGCAAGTTTTCTCTTGGCCATCAATTTTAATTCAGACCCATTTACATTTGTCTTTCAACTAAAACCACATTCTACATAATTCAACTAAAATAACACCTTGACATCCAAAGCTTTTCTCCATTCTAATTCAGCATTTAACCATATTCTTGTCCCATCAATAAACATCACACAAGACAAATTCCTGAATTTTACAATGCATTCATGTCCAAAAAAGTGTAAATACTAAATACCAACCTATGATATAAATCTCGAATAACCATGGCCACACCTACTTAGAGAACATGTCACTACAAATCAGAAGGAATCAATCTCAATATATTAACAAAAAATTGTTTAATTCCATTTATTTTGAAAAAACATAAATAAGAGATAATTCATAATATCACTCGTCAGTTCCAGAAACACAGACAATGACAGCAGAAATAAAAGTTTGAGCATCTCACCTCTGGCAGTTTTACAAGATAATGATCTGGCCCCAAAGCCTGGGATTTCACATTTTGCCACTTGCGAACTAGAGTTTCTGCAAACCTTGCATCCATCTTAGGTACTTCCTCGACCAAGTTTTCATCTGTAGGGACATCTGAACCCAGAAAAAGAAAAGAAAAATAAGAAGGCCCTGCCTACAAAAGCATATGAAATCAAGTAAAAAATACAAAACAACGCTCTGAAGAAGTCCAGTTACTTGCAATTGACCCAAAAACTCCTACTTCAAGTAGAATGCTGATTTGGAAATCTTATCCTAAATTGGAATATCAAAATAATAGCTAAATTATTTTAATAATTTAAACAACAAGAAGAAAAGGAGAAATTAAAATAAGTTAAAGAGTATTTTTGCACTATCCCATCATTCCTTGTTCTCACTAGCAAAATATCCTTTTCATTTTATCCATCATTCCTTGACTAATTTTATCCATTGAGGATCGAATGCTCTAAACCAGGTGGCAGAGGAACTTGATTTTATGCACATTCATTTTAGATGGTTACAAAAATAACAAAATATTAACCTTCAAAATAAGGATAAGAGACCTTTTTCAGCTAACCACAGTTTTTCTTGAATTTCCTAACAATTAGGAGAAACAGCAACGATGTGAACAAGAATACTGCTACATAAAAGGTAGATCCAGGTGCATACAACGTTAGATCTACAATGTGGCTCATGATAAAACAAAGTTATGGATAGATTAACCTAATTGCTAAGAAAACATCATTTGGTGCATGTAGAAAATGTCAAGTTTTGGCTTTTTGGAGACATTTTCACTTTAAAATCAGAAACTGGTAGCCAACAAATTTTCTTAACATTCA
Source organism: Metroxylon sagu (assembly GCA_017589505.3). Lineage (NCBI taxonomy): Eukaryota > Viridiplantae > Streptophyta > Magnoliopsida > Arecales > Arecaceae > Metroxylon > Metroxylon sagu. The sequence goes on along the minus strand of JACVBY030000580.1, from coordinate 411,915 downwards.
GATTTATAGTTGCAAAAGTAAAGGTATTGGAGTTTTATGCATTACCTAACTTGATGACATTAGCAGCCAGTGCTGAACCTGTCTCTTTCTTAGCAACAGGCAACACATTTTTTCTAGGTAAATACTTGAACCCTGCTAGAGTTACTAATCCAATCACAACGCCAGCACACGCAATCTTCACACTAGCTTTCTTTATATCATACATTAAAGTTTGCTCATTTAAATCTTCAGAACTAAGATTTCCAGAGGCGTCAGCCTCCAAACCTGAATTAACTTGATCAATTTCTACCACAGACTTGGAAATTTGCATCTCAGGAACAGAATCATTTGAAACATTAAATTCCTCTTTGCTAGATCTTTCTTCCTTGTTGACCAATGGAAACACTTTCTGCAATGCCTGAAGTGCACTTGACTTAACATTACCAAGTGCAGCCGTAGCCTCAGCCCCAATTTTTGCTATGGCAGCAGCTGCAGCTAAAGGTGCACTGCCACCACCTTCCATCTTTTCCAGATACCTAAGGACTGTGGGGTCATCATAGTAATCCCCAAGTTTGAAGTGTATATCCTGAGTATCTCTAAATCTGAGTAGGACCACTTCCATTAGCCAAGCCTCTAATAGTTTGCAAAGCCCTGGAAGAATATCATCATCTTTTTCAATGCTGGAATTATCCACAATAAATTCTATAATTGCTGGATTTCTGTATGGTGAGGTCTCGTTATCTATGCCTAACCACGTGCGGCATGCATCAAGATCTCCCAAAAGCAGTGAACAAAGCCCCCTGTCAAGTGCAAAGTCTATCTCACGGTCAACTGTTGTGGTGTACTCAGAGACAGAGCCTAATAGAGCAGCCCTTGTCTGTTGAAGTTGCAGAAAAAGATCATCAGCTTTCTTGATGAGGTGAGGCTCCTTGCCCACAAAGGCATTGGCAATCAAAGCAAGTGCCACACCATAGACTTCGAAGCTCTCTGGTGGTATATTACTTGGTGTTGTGTAAAATAATTCTACCTTTACATCATAGAAACAAAAACCAGGAAACCTCATAAGAGCTACTCGATAAGACCAATAACAATAGAAATGTACTTTTTTACAAGAACTGTCAAAGATACCTGCTCAGCTGCAGTCATACGTAGAAATGCTTCATTCATGAAGTCATCACGAGCAAATCCTCCTCCAATAGCAGCAGCACCTCCCCTGCCAACAGTCCATAATATGTTGCGCACTCCACGAAGACCTTCCTCCCGTTTTACTCGGTGTTCATCATCAAGGGGCAATGCCAGAAGCTCTAGAACACAACGAGGGGTAATTTCTTCCAATGTTTCATCAATCTGTGCCCGCAGATCTGGTGCAAGGTTGCTTGCTCCTTCCTCCTGTTTTACATGAGATTCTCATTTAGTTATTTCATATCAGAAATAATGGTTCCGGAAGCATAATGCCAGATTGAAAATACATATAAACTCTCTCTCTCTCTCTCTCTCTCTCTCTCTGTGAGAATTATGTGCTTGCAGCATTTACACTATTTTGCTTTTTTTCTTTTTCTTATTTTTTTCCTTTCCTTCATGAAGAAAGAAATAGATGGAAGATGCAATGTTACCTAATTCCTCATGTGTTACAGTGGATTGCTCTAATAATATATAACAGCTTTTGCTCCTTCATTGTTTTAATAATGGATAACAGCTTTTTCTCCTTATTTTGCCAGAAATGAACATGATACATGTAATATCTGAATAAACAGAGAAGCAACAGAAAAATATTATGATAGAAACAAGTATGTAGCAAATATTGGGCTTCAGGTTTTTGCCTCAGTGCCTTTAAGTGATTTTTGTTGTCACATAATTTATAATTAATGTGCTTGGAGACTACACTCTCTTGGTAAGTTAGACGCATAAATCTATAAACATCCTGATTTTCACTCATGCCATTAAAAGAAGAGATAATCAGACTTCCAAGTTCCAACTCCTACAAGGGATGGACATCAAAAAGCAACTTTAGTGAAAGAATACGAGAGATGTGTTTCAGCACTATAGTGAAGTCTTCATTTGAGAAATGTCATGCAGGTGACTGGAGACAATGCAGCTGCAGTCAAAAACTTCATTTGCAATGCTAGAAAAGTCATGTAAGGGAAGAACTCGTTCTTTAAATAAAGCATGGTTGCAAAGCCATTCCCCAAAGAACCAATCTGTAAGATCTTAAATGCCACATACTTCCGAACAATTGCACTCCAATGCTCTTTATATGGGCAGATAGTGGAATGTCTGTCCAGATCATCCTATTTAAACTAGTCTAGGTTGGGAATTGACACAATGTGCATTGCGTTCCAACAAACATTCAGGATTTACCTCACATGATGATAACAGATAGAGAGACTACATTAATGTTTACGTTCAGAGATGCCGTGAAATAGATGCAAACTTTCTTTACCTGCAGGAGCTTCAAGGCCCTCTCGAGCACCTCGCAACACCCGATGAAGTCCGGGGGGCTCAGAGCCATGGCGTCCCTGGAGAGATCCACATACGCCAGGGCCATGGCCAGCACGACGTCCTGCTTGAAGGACTTGGGAAGCCGCTCGAGCAGAAGGCTCGCGCCGAGTCGGAGGACCACCTCCGTCTCCCCGGCCTCCTGCAGCACGCAAAGCGCGCCGGGGACCTTGTCCCAGGGGACGTGCGTGGCAAGGGTGGAGTCGGGGTCGTCGGCGAGGCCACGGTTGTAGTCGCCACGGGAGGTGGGGTTGGAGAGGGTGTCGAAGGCGGCCTGGAGGATCTGGCGACGGGCGATGAGGGCCTCCGGGCTGAAGCCGTATTGGGGGGGCTTGGAAACCCTAGCCTCGAAGGCCCGCCGGATGCCATCGCCGAGGAAGTGGGTCTCCGCCCCGAGAACCTGAAACAATCCACAGAATGATGGATTAGTAAATTAGAATCAGCGGTCGGATCGATGCGGCAAGAGAATTGCGACCTTGTAGAAGTCGAGGTAGAGGAGGACGGTGCGATCGGCGGCGGCGGCGGGGGGGAGGAGGGAGAGGACGGCGGGGTTGGGAGAAGAGGGCGGCGGCGGCTCGGTGGCGGTGGGGAGGAAGTCGCCGAGGAGGCGGTCGGCCCATTTGCTGGCGCGGCACACGGTGGTGGTGGTGGTGGGCTTCTTGTTGGGCTCTGGGAGAGGCGACAAAGGCTTGGAGAGTCTCTGTGAGAAGGAGGAGGAGGAAGGGATGGGTCTGGAGAGGAATGGGGGTGGACGGCAGAGGTGGGAGAGGCCGACGTAGTTGAGGGCCTCCATTGGGAGGAAGAGGAGGAGGAGGAGGAGGAGGAGGAGGAGGAGGAAGAGGACGAGGACGAGGAGGGTCACAGTTCAGAAGCTTCGGGTGCTCGCTTTGAGCATCTCCGCTCTCGAAGCATGAAACTCGCCCACCTGAACAAAAACTTGGGAGGTCGTTTCGTTTGCGATTCGGAGGCAGCGAGGGAGATGCATCCGACAGTGGAATGGTCAGTGGCCGCGAGTGCGGCGCGATCGGTTGGAGACCCACGGCCTCTGAGCCATAGAATAACATTTTAAGATTCGGGCGAGAAATTCAAGTGGCCAGCGTGAACGGTGAACCCACCGTCCCCCTGCCGAGCGGTTTGCAGCGGGCTTGTGATCCTACGGGCATTTTCCTTGCATCCGACCGACAATTATTGATGGTATAGCCTAAGAAGAATCCAGCTCCTATAAATAAATGCAAAGCCTGCAACCGCACTGGCTCGCAAGGAATCCTATACACATACAACTCAAATTTATTGTATTTAAGTAGTAGAAGTAGAATGAGTTTAACAGGGGATGTTAGGTACATCGAGATGTGAGCTCATCTTCTAACTATCGAGGTGATTGGATCAAGCCCTAAATTTGATCGATCTATTCAATGTTAAACATGATGTAATACTTTAAAATAATTTTATATCGAATAGAAAAATAAAATTTAAAGAGTTTATAATTAAAACTCATCTGCTCTCAATTGATTTAAAATCAAATTTTTAATGCCACATAAATTTAATATTTTAATAAATTAATTGAAGCAGATCGAGCCAAGAGTATCACAACATACGTAGATAAGCAAAATATTTTTCCTTAATGGCTTGGATCTAGATACTTAAATGTTTTTTTTTATTTTTTTTAGGATTATCAATCTCGGTCTTTGTTGCCCATTCAAAGTCTATGTACTGAAGGCCTTCCATAATTTTTTTCTATTCCAATTTTTTTGGTATGCTTTTTGTAATCATATTATAGGCTTACTCCTCTGGTCCCCATACTGCTAGATCTCATCCAAGTATAACAGGTGGAAGAGCAAAATATTTTTTGCTTAGTGACTTGGATCTAAATACTAAAGTGTTTTTTTTTTTTTTTTCCTCCATTTTCTTTAGGATTATCAATCCCTTTTTAGATGTCGAGACTTGGTTGCTTATTCTAAGTCTACGTAAAAGGGCCTTCCACAATTTGTTTTCTATTCCAACTTTCTTGGTATGCTTTTTGTAATCATATGAATTTCAATCAATACACTTCAAAGTTCTAGATTTATACTTGGATCATTTTTTTAATGTGCTTCGAAGGTCCAAATCTATAATTGAATCATTTATTTCCTTATTGTTTTCATATTATTTGATTGTTGTTTGACATGACGTGGAAAAATAAAATTATTCTTTTAGTTGATCCATTCTTGTTTAAAAAAAAGCATATGAAACAAAAGATCTAAAACTCTCTCTTTGGATATGGATCTGCACCCATCAATTGTGTTCCCCTGATTTTTATATGCTTTGATTTTTTATGAATTTGAAGTTACCTTTAGAATTAAATTAGAATTATGCTTCCAAATTTGTTGAAAAGATTTTATTTTTACATATATCATTAATATTTTTTTAGGTAGACTTGGCTATAATTGAATGTAGCCAAACTTGAAATTGATCACCTTCTCTACCTTTAGATTCATACAGTTCATGAATCTCAAATATGAAAAAAGTGAAAAAAAAAAGGGATAGCTTAAGGATCCGTATGGATTCAAAGGTAGAAAAAATGATCGGATTCTAAAATTAGTTACATTTGAATGTAGCCAAGTTTACCTTGACATTTTCCTATGGATAGATAAAATTATTAAAAATTTAAAATTTCTTATTTATTAGAAAGTGTCTATACTATTTTATTTATTAATTAGTGCTATTTATTTGGAATTATATTTTGATATCAACTTTTAGTCCTATGGCATATGAATTTGTTATGAGCTTAGATCCCTACATCAAATCTTACCATAATTTGAATGAAATGAAACTTTTCTTACTTAAGGTTAGCAGAATCTTTTTTAAGAAAAATGGATATCTTTAGTTTATTTAATTTCATGATAATATCATCCATTAGTCTCCAAGCTTATCGAGAGATTGGATATCTATTTTCCTTGATTGAATTTTTATTTTGTTTGCTAGAAGGATTTTCCTCTCATTCTCAAATCATGCCGGCATTGGGTTAGCACCTATAGCTATTGTTGCTTGCCATACTTCACATAGGAGAGTGAGTGGTTGGCTTGTTTAGACTAGTTGTTAAATATGCTATATTCTAAGGTATTGGTTTATTTGACTTAGAAGCACTTAGGGATTTTGGCTCCTTTGCTTGAAAAGGAAGACATTTATAATCATAAATATAGAAGGAAAGTTTGTGTTAAAGGAGTAAGGATCATTCTGAGTACAAATTGCCATATGGCCAAAAAGAGTTTGAATTCTCGTATTTTACTTTTTTAGGGGAAAAAATATATTCTCATTCTTAATCTTCTCATATGCTATTTTATACTTTCTTCTTGGTTTAATTGAGTAAAAATAGAACCATATTGCAATTCAAAAGGGCACTTAGGGGGGCCTATGCTTATGTGGACTGAGTGCATGCATCACTTACTAAACAAGCAAGATGTTTGCAAGCCTAGGATGTGTTATGGCACAAAATTTAGCTCAAGTTTAGCTCATCTAGCTAGCAACTAAGCTAGAGCTAAGTTTTGCTTGTCAATCTCAGCTCAATTTTAGCTCAAAATACAAATAAATAAATAATTTATATTTAAAAAATAAAAATTATTATCAATATAAATAATATTATTTATTTATTTATTATATATTAATATTATTTATGAAGGGTAAAATATATTTCAACTGTCAAATTGAAATATAATAGAAAATTTAGATTATGTAAGTAAAAATCTTGAAAGATCTCAAGCTCTTGCAGGATCTTTAAAACAAGCCATTTATGAATAGCCTAAGTGCAGCTTGGAATTGAATGGGGCGTCTCGCTTTTGTTCGGATTATTTATGCTCCTAGAGTTATCTCATAACAACTCCTTTGGAAAAGTAATTTGGTAAGCCTTCATGAGTCACATTCTTTTGATGAGAATTTTACATTGCTAAAGATTTGGAAGGATGGCATCCTAAAAGTTACACTAAAAAGTAAAACATTCTCCTGACCTGAACGTTGACACAGGTTAATATCTCCTAGGAAAAAGAGGTTTTCGAGTTCAGTGTCTGAATGATATATCTCCAAATATTTCAATCTTGGGTGGTTTATGAAGGTTTCAACCTATGTAACTTTCATTGAAGATGGCCAAAACACATCCCAGGACAAAGGATTTATGAAAGGAAACAGAGATTATTAGCTTGGAAGCTCATAATCGTGGGAAAGATGGATGGCCCAAAAGCATAAAGCTATACCTCTTGGTTCAGCATTTTTGTGCAAGCGACCACCAATCATCACAAGCAAATTATGCACTAGAACATTATGATGCAGAACTATAGATTTAGAAATAATCAGTCTTTCACCTTCCCAAATTTTCCATAAAGAAATAAGTCTGATCATTCATGCATGAAAAAAATATAAACTATTTTAGATTGCATGCCGTTTCACCACAACCACAGATGTGATAACTGCCTGCTCTGGTAGCTGCATAAAAAATGCCAGGCAGAAAGTCTTTCCCAACCATCTGGATAAAGACATGCTTGAAATTTGATCAAATATACCCGCAGTAAATTAGTAATGTTTGACAGAACATTCCATGATAACCTTCACGCAACCGAAATGCATGCTTTTTGATAGCATGGGAGCGCTAAGATAAGAATGATTAGCATGCATTCCCTGTCATCTTTGAAGTAAACACTCTTATCTACCTGTAGAAAATGATGCTTAATAACATTGACCATTCAAGCACTACGTTTGGCTTGCACACCACGTTGAGACCATCTGTGACACAAATCTGCAACCTACCATGAACACCAAAGAACTGTCCTGAAGACCCAAAGCCAAGGTCCATTTCCTATCGTCACAAAAATGGCAGCTCAGACAAAACATCACTATACAAAGTTGTGCTCCTACTTAGTGCAAACAACAGGTTTTTTTCCACTACGCCAACTGCCCAAATGACAAGGAGTCTATCAACGGCTAATCATAACACTTGTACAATTGACATGCCATTCCATTGAACAGCATTCCTTCCTAGGGCTGAAAACCTGAAACATTAAGTAGCTGTATCCATTCATAGTTTCAGCTGCTATCAGGCATTCGTTGTTGCTGTTGTGCTTGATGTTGCTGGGGCTGTGCCTGAGGCTGCTGCCACATGTAAGCCACTGGATGAGGTGGCTGGACATTATACACTGCTGCTGTGGTTGTTTGATCAACAGGCTTTCCCATGATCATCCCTGGGCCTGCCACCTGATGCTGTGCTGGTACATAGTAATAGGGAATCGAGTCAGCAGGAGCTCCCATGGTAGGCAAAGCAGCTCTTGCAATCCCCATGCCCTCTTCCTTCAACTCATCCCTGGGAACTATATCAACTAGGAAGTCAAATATGTCAGTTCTGGTTATAGCAGCAGCTATATCGTTCTTTTGAAGCGTCCTCCTCTTGTTCTCCTCAGTATGGATCCATGATCTTAGCGTCAGTTCCAGTATGAACATCTCACATGCCTTGGCAAAGATCACAGGGGCCTCAGCTGAGATCATCCTGACATCCTCATCAGCCTTCATGATTTTTTTTATCCGAGCAAGCGGCAAGCTGTGGTTCTTGAAATCAGTAGTTCGTTCAATCTCTAACATCTGGTTGGCCCAGAAGACCTGGAGCTGCTGCTGCTGTTGCTGCTGCTGCTGGTGATGGAACTGTTGGACCTGCTGGTATGCAAGCTGGTGCTGGCTTGTGAGCTGGGCAGGGTTAGTGGGGAAGGTTGAGGTTTGTGTGGGAGGTGGGATGGCTCCAATTACTGCAGAAGCTCCAGTTACCATGGCTGCAGATTGGTAAGGAGGAGCAGCATATGCTATTTGGGCAGCACCTGTTACAACTCCCATCACAGGTTGAGATGGCTGTGTGGACTGTTCCATGCTCGGATAGCCCACTAAGTCTTTTGACCAGTTGAGTTTTGATCACATTACTGGAAAATTATAATACAATATTTAGAAAAAAAAAAAGAGTTAGCAGCAGTTACAGATGTCAAATGGCTAGCAGTTTGTTGCTAGAGGTTAAAAACTAAAATAATGATAAAATTTTGCACTTTCGTTACTCTTACAATGTTATCAAGTTCAACCGGCTATAACCATGAAAGTTAATAGTTGCATTATATTTTTTTCTATTAATAATAGTTCTGTTTATGCATTTGAACATAGTCAACAATGAAGCTATGATATATTTCATATGCTAGTCATAACCATCAATCCTCATAACAGCTTTTTGGGGCTAGCTTATGGATCAGCAATTCCAAGAATTCCTATTTAGGGCTTGCTGATGAATTTTAGCAATGATAAGCAACTCCCATGAACCAATACCAGAAGTAGGCATAAAATGTGGTTGTGTTGACCAGGGTTATATCATAAATGAGGTCACAATATTTGCATTATTTTGCACCATAATAGGCACTAAAACTAGTATTGATTTGAATGTAAAACATTTTCTCATACAAATGATCCTGTCAAAAGCACTTCATTTTGAACCTAGCAATAATTCATGCAACATCTATTGGACATAATACATTATTTATTCTTAATTATCCTTGACGGCCTTTGTTTAATTTAGTAAATAATAAACTACTGAGTAACCAAGGATAACATACATTACTGCAGTCTCCACTTTCAGAACCCTAGCCACTTAACACTGCAATGTAGTTCTGAACACATTTTTCAAGTCTCTATTACCTAATAAGTGAATTTCTAAGTAGTTATCTATAAAGTTAATTTAAGTACAGAATGATGACAATGATGCAAAGATTGATGGAACTCTTCTTGCCTAAAATTATAATACTCTTCTAAATCTTTGCACTATCTACCTCCAGTAGTTGGTGAGAGCCTTTTACTAATTAGGTCAAATGTTGCCATGTGCATGGACATGTAATAGCCCCCAGTTCCCAAAAGCAATGCAAGAAGACAAACACATTAGATACACATTATAAATTTATAATTGATGGAATATTGGACTCTGATCAACAATCATGAAGTGAGTTAAAATATTAGAATTTGAAATATGGCTGCCCACACGAGATACATGACCAATAGCCATTTTTGTCAGATTAGATGAAATTTATGTATGGCTAGTAAGCGCTTCTAGTTGCATAAAATTTTATTTGTTATAATCATCATCAACAATGCTGAAAGATTACATCCAGCCAAACCAGAAACAAGTTTTAAGACAACTAGGGTATAAATCTTTTTAAGGATGCCTTCTTCTCCAAAATAAAAGCTTTTCCAGTATATCATAAAAAGGAAAACTAAAACATACAACTGTTAAAGTAATTAGAGTTAGAAAATATATTTTGGTGCAAGCTTATCAACTCTATGATTCAAGAACCATAGGCTCCATAGAATTTTGTAATGACTGGTTCACCTACATATCCTAAAAATGAAATATGGTTTCTAACAACCATATCCTATTCCAAATGACATGGAAAGCATTTAATTTCATATTTACTGACAGCCTTTTTTGTTTTTGAAGTATGTTTATTATGCTTATCATTCTTGCAATAATTTTGTAGCTCCTCAAAAGTTAACACCAGTTTAAGAAAATTTCAAATGATTGGACAGATGATGTTGTGTCTATCGACAAGAGTAGAGGTCAGACTCGAAATCCAAATTGCAACTATGCAACTGAGATTTTGAGCTACATCATGAAGTCGAGGGAAAAGTTGAAAGAAGACACATTATGACAAAAAACAAGGATCTCAAAGAAACAACTTGAATTTGAATAAAGAACACGAACAATAGAGACTATCATTTACAAAGGCCAAATTGATGGAAAGATTTCAGAGAAAAGGGAACAACATACACATGGCTTTTGTCACCTTGGAAAAAGCATATGAAAAATGTGCTATTTAGGGCCCTTTTGTACACCAGAAGATATTATTGTTCCAAAAAGATCTTTGTAGGTCTCATGTTTCACCAATGCACTGAAATTGGGTTATGATCAAAGAAATTGAAGAGACCAGGTGACAACTAATCTCTATCTTTTAGGGATAAGATAAATCACCTTGAAAACAGGATTAAATACCCCTGAAAAATAAGCATTAGCTGTCACCAGCTGCCCCTATCTCCTTGAGCCACCCCCATTTCCCCCAAACTTTTGAAAAGAGAAACCCCTGCCAGGGAGAACTTATCAGAACACTACGATCTTCTGGATCCAAACATGCCCTTATCATGAACTAGTAGATAACTAATACAACGAAAATTTTGAAGCACATCCATGTTGGAGCATTGACGAGTGTTACAAGTAAATTTGGTGAGACAAATGTGTCTCCAATAATGATTATCATGCATGAAGGGTTAGCAATAAGTCTATATTTTCTTCATATTTTAACCCATATACAGTTGCTCATTACTGAAATTCAAGATGTATCAAAGTAATTTATATTTGCAAATGAAAATGATTGAATAAAATGAGGACTAAGCTAAATGCTATATTGGAATTGTGAATGAGAGACTCAAAAGGAACAAGCTTTCCAAAATTAGAAGAATGGAATAGAGAGAGTGCAATATTAGTAAAAAATGAAAACAAAATTGAGGCCCTGTCAAAAATGATGGCTAAGAGGTACCACATTTCAGTAATTTGATGTCCTAGTCTTATCAAAAAGCATATAGAGACAAATGAAGGTATGCCTAATTAGCATTAGAGCCGACAGGATGGCACAGAAAGGTACGTATGGAGTATCATATAACTGATGCATTTGTTAGCAATTTAAGGGAAAATTCTGGTCAACATTCAACTTAGCGATTTAAATGGGGAAAAAAAAGAAAATATCATTTTAAGTTAGCATCATCCTTAAGAAGCAAGTACCGAACAGGCATACTCAAAAAATATATCTTTAAACAAATACATGTTCACAAAAAAGGCTACTGCTGCAAAAGCTGACTAATTTTGCCACTTGACTCTGGGAATTTTATCAAGCAGTGGCAGAAAGCAACCAGATACTAGTTTCGGGGAGTGACAAAGCATCCTCACAAGAAACAAAACAAAGTTAATGATTTAAAGTTAACATTTTCTTTTTCTTTTTCTTTTCTTTTCTTTCTTTTTTTTTTTTTTTTTTTTTTTTTGAGTAAAGGAGAGGGAAACCCACCTGAGCTATAAGTAGATGGGTCCAAATATTTGCAGATGCATCACAGAATACTTGAACTCAGAACCCCTGGTTGCCAGACAGAGAGGTCTGACCACTAGGCCAAGCCCCATTTCACAAGATTACAAGTTTACATTCATGAAGATAGCAATGATTACAAAGAAATCAACAGGCTATTAGTCCATTACCAGATGCCAGGATATAAGATTATTAATGCCTTTGTCTATGGTAAATGGTCAAATTAAACTAAGAAATTTCAACCAATTTTGGGATAAAATGGAGGGCAAAAGACATAAGCTCAAGGTCTGAGAATGATCTGCAAGGATCATTCAGAAAAATAATAAAGGACACCAGGGTAAGTTGTAATAAGGAACATAGAAGAAATATTATACATAGCTTATAAATAGCAAGGGAATATTTTGATGACTTTTATGAGTTGATCAACTAGTCACTCAAAGAAAGAAAGGGAGACCAAAATGTTTTCTCCAAAGAACAAAACAGAATGCAAAAAGCAAACTACCATGTGAAAAAATTTACATCACAAGTCATTGAGAATGTATGCAAAAACTGGAACAATGAAAGGGACAGAACCAGTAAGATTTGAATGATTACTGTAGTGAAAATCAAAATAGAAAATTGTAACATCCTTGTTGTGACTGCTAGGTTTATGATAGCTAGCAAGCCTGCCCCCACACATGCATGTAACAGGGTTAAAATGCAAGCACTTAAAAGAACTGCTTACTTGACAATTACTAAAACTTTTGGAAGGCTAGGCCAAAGAAAAATTTTCCTACCTGAGTATCTAAATTACATTCCAAGCCTAAGTACTTGCTCACATTTGGTGCATAAATAATGCAACAGTTGTGGTTAATGATAGTGAAACAAAGGAAATAATGAGTATTTTTTAATGGCTCAATAAGAATATGAAGCAAATTACACTTGACGGGGATTTATTACCCCAAAGAAATTTTGAGGACAATATGATCATAAACAACAAAAACATGGCATGGGTTAAAAATGAGGATCAAACTTATTATGGAGTGGGAAATATTGGGCTATAAATTTATATAAATACCAAAATTCCAGTAAAACATATCAATTAATAATTTTTTTGCACCAAATTTATGATCTCAAAGTAGTAACTTGCATCAAGCTTCACGCTTACTCTATATAGTCAACACCATAAGGTTTAACTACAGTGGCTCAAAGAAGACTTAGACAAGAGGTTGGAATTCTCCAATCCGACAGAGGTCAACAACTAACAAAATTCTTCCTTTGGCAACTTAATACATTGGTTTAAATAAAAAAACAGATATATTATGGTTCCTAGCCTCTTAAGGAAGCATATCAGGAAAGTGTCTTAAAATGTAGATGCTAAGGCATCTACGAGGGACAAGTAACAAGTGGCAAGGCACATCGATGTAATTAAATTTATGTAGCTGGTGAATATAGGACGCCAATCCAAACATAGTGCAGATGATCCATTAAAACTCGTAGTTGTCCTGGCCACCAACACCACAAGCTTCAAGTGCTCCTCATACAGATAATAATTAAGTAGATATCAAATCTTGGAGTTAAATTAATTTACCCCCATACCACTCTCTTCCCTTTATTTTCTGAAGTGAAGTGATATTGGATTTTTTCTCCAATTTGTAAACGTATAAGTGATGTAGACCAATCTTTGAAAGTTGAAACAATGTCCACACCAAAAACTAGATCTAGGATTAAGGTTCCAATCTGAGCCTTTTGTTCTAATCAAGAAACTTTTGATTTGGTTGTTTGCATGGAAGGGACAAATAACCGCCCAGTTCGCGCCAAAACATGGCCATTTCTGTGTAGTTCACCTAAAACAAATGATTTTGGTGGAACAAAAAAAAGGAAATAAATGTATAAATTATTTCATGTGACAATAATTATATTTTTAATAGAAGATGGAAATGATTTTGTAGACTTCCTCAAAATCTATTGGGTAAGGTATTAAGCACATAAAATGATTTTTTTCTAAAAATATTGAAGGCCCTTGAGCATTACATGATTAATCTATATATTTTACAAGGTAATCATGTTATATAAGAGACTTGAGAGATTGTAGAAGTTGATAAAACATCTGTGTCCCGAATAACTTGATAAAGCCCATGAAGAGACTATTACTTATAAGAGATAATACCCACAAGTTCATTCAAAACAGAGCTGCTAATGCAAACAATATGACATGTAAAGTAGGATCTCTAGGCGTATCTGAATTGAATTCCCATACTGGATCTTATTCCATGCCGGCTGGCTATAACCTGCATCCTCATAGATATGGATATCTTTCATTCGATGCATCATCTTATGGATATCCTACATCCATGACTTCAAATAGCTACTACATTCTAATACTGTAGCCTTATTATGCTTCCAGGTTGAATTTCACCAACACGATCTTTGCATGGCCGAACCAGTATCCTACTGCACACCAATGACAGGATGATGAGGCATAGAGAAGAGTTGGATATGATAATCCAGTGGAGTAGGCGTGCAATAATCATGAGTTGGGAAGGCCTCTTAAGCCCGAACTATAAGGCAAACCCCGACGTCTACGAGTGATATAAACACTCCACTAGATATTAGACATCGATACGTATTATTTATTATGTGTTTGTTATATATTTGAAATTCTTATTCACGTACAATTTTAAAATATTTTCTAGTTATTTGTTACTTGTATTTGCATTAATGATATAGTGATACGTTTTAATTTCGTTTGACAACATAAAGTACTTCGAAACTTCAACAAAAAGTACTATAAATTTAAAAAAAAATCATTAAAATTAAGTATACCACATTAAAGAAGAAAAAAAATGAAAAAATATCAAAAAATAAAAAAAATAAAAAAGGAAAAAACCTAACATATCGATCCATATAACCGATGCGCTAGGACATAATATGCATTGGTTCGGTACGCCTCCTATACCAGTGTTGTTAAAAATGCGAGGTACACTTAAACGTAAAGGGCTCTTGAAGCCCCAGCACGCACCTGAGTGAAATAAGGTACACATTTTTAAAATAAATGATAAATTTATTTATATAAGCAAAATTTATCATACAAAATAAAAAAAGCTAAAAAAATCATAATAATAATATATTTAGCTTATTAGCTTAGTGGAAAGCCTCATCTTTCTCAGTTGAAATCTATAGTCCCTTAATGTCCTCCCTCCTCTTTCTTAGATAATGGTATAATTTTCAGTGTTCCATTTCTTTACCTTCTTTTTTTCTGTATAGGATGGTGTATCGTAAAGTTAATACTCTAATAAATATGATAGACTTCAAAAAATATTATAGATATAACTTATTAAAAAAGGCGCGCTTTTTTGTACTTCAGATCAAATCAAAAGCATACATCTTTTTTGTCTCATGTATGCCTAGAAAAAGACATCTCACCTAAGATATAAGAAGCACCTAAACCTTGGCACCTAGCACTTCGTGCCTTAAGCGCACCTTAGCATAACCCTTGGCGCCTTGTACTTAGCACCTTAGACGCACCTTTGACCACACTGCCCTATACCATACCAAATCATTCAGTACTGGTTCTTGGCATGACGAACTTTGATTATTTGCAATCAATAAATAGGGAACGTACAAACATTCCTGAGGTGATTCCTTGAGCCTTGGGTTGAAGTTAAGTAACCAAGATGACATGGAAAGAAGTAAATATGCCATTATTCACAAAAAAAAGAATTGCAATTACACCTCTCCACCATTTATGTCTAATCAATACTTCAAAACTACTATTTAGATAATGAAACTTCTAGATCTAGGTTATAAAGACAAAATGGGCCAATAGCATGAACTTGGAAGGAAGGGTGACGGAGTTCAGTAGCCATGGTGGCAAGATTCCCTTTCTTTTCTTTTTTTTTTCCTTTATTTTTCTCTTTCTCAACACACTTTGTTTCTTTCACCTTTTCTTGCTCTCCTCTTCCATGCCCAATAGCCTCTTTTGTGTCAAGTACTTGATTAAGTGAGATACAGAAACATAAGGACCATATAACAAATAAAAGAACCATCACCGATTCCTAATCTCATTTAAAAGCCAAAAAAAAAAACTAAGCTTACAATAAACTCCCTAAAACATGAAATAGACACAAATGAACCCTAGTATGCTAATAACAACCAAAATATTGAAAAAATAAAGAGCAAAATAAGCCTAATTTTGAGCCCTTCAGGATCCAAATCTGTTGAAAACCTTGTGTCCTACCAAAACAGCACTAGGAATTCAAGCTTGCGGCAAATTATCCCTTCTCTACAAATTTGTGAGGCCAATGTTTGAATGACATGAAGCATGCACAAACTCAACATGGAAATAACTAAATGACAATTACTTCTAGAAAAAGAGCAACTTCATGAAATAGCACAGGGAATTCCTGATCATGCTGACAGGTTTTGAGAGGGAAGTGTTGTAGCTTTTTGGTCTTGTTATCGTAGGCCCAGATGTTAAAAAAGCTGTAAATCATTTGTAGTTGAAACATTAGGCCCAATCAAGCTAGGGTAGGGCCTTATATTGAGCATCCACTCAAAGTTCAAAAAAAACTAAATTAATGGGCCCAAGCTAGCCAACCAAGTTTCCTGCTAAGCAAATTAAAAAAGTCTCATATTGGACTTTTGAACCTAACATGACGAGAATATGGCTATGCGCAAAAAATAAGGAGAAAAAGTCTGAAAATAAATTACCATGATCAAGCCAACCACAACAAGGGCACAAACTGAGCATACCCCAAAAGTTTTAAAATGTAAAAAATTGGGCATGGCCTAGGCTTGTAAAACAATACAAATAGTAATCAAATTGGATTTTTGGGCTGAATTGATGATAGTCTGGCCTTGTAAACTAGATGTTTCACTGATGAGTTATCAAATAAACCAAGTAGGATGGTTGGTATGCAAGTAAATAATAATGGAAATGATAAAATGATATACAACTATAAAATTGAGCCTAAAGACGAACAAAGAAGTTATTTCATTGGTTCATACTACAATTAAATTAAATAGGGTTGAGAACCTACCTTCACATAAAATTTTAACCTTCACACCAGAAGCTCATCGACTTCATGAGACCCATACCATGTTTGGAATATTGGAAATCAGAACCCTCACCCACAACAAATCAATAGATCTTTAAGGCTGCATTTGGATGTGGAATGACTTGATTCTGAGTAAACAGGTTAAGTTAATCCTAACCCCCTTTACATGGTGGAGTAATTTATTCCAGGTTAATTGGAAAAGTTGCTTTATCTACCTTTTAAAATACCCATTCTACCCTCAGAACCAGTGGACTACCTCTTTAGCATTTGATGGGTTAAACTGAAATTAGTGGGATAAAGGGGCCTTTATTCCATTAACCTCATTTAGCCAACAACCAAATGCAGCGTAAGTCTCTAATCTAGATTATACTAGACCATTATCCTATCACATTGTATTTTGTTAATAAAAGAAACATCATGAGCGCAACATATGCACCACTGACTAAACCAATGCAAAGTCCAATTGTTTGTCCAATTCTATACTAAACAATTGTTTGATGAAGTCCAATTCTAATTGGACCGTTTGTCTTCCATGGTGTTTCTGAGGTCTTTTAAAAACATATTCTCCTGTCCAAGGGTAATTAATGTTGGCTTATCAAACCACTGGAAAACAAGATGCCACAAACCCAAAGCAATAAGTCATTGTCACAATGGGTTAACTTAAAGAACAGTAGCCATCATTGCTTCATGGTTTTACCATACTGATAATCTATTGATATTCAAATCAAGACTCCATGCTATGTTACTGGGTGATGTTCATGCAATTGTTGTTGAGAGACTGAAACAATCTGATCGATTAAACTGGATTACAAACAAAGGCTTTACATGATAAGCTTAAGATGATGACAAGCCCAAAAGAAGAGCATAATATGAAATTATAGTTATAAAAAAAAAAGTTGAAACATGTATTTATGTGTACATGTTTGTGTTGTACATACATATATGCATACCATATAATAAATGCATGTAAATATGTATCTATAGAGGTGGGTAAAGAGGAAAAAATTTGCCTTCAGAAAAGCTATAAGGTACATCGCACCAGAGAAATTTTGAGTCAAAATATTATGATAGTGGTGATGGTAAAGTTCTATCAGTCAAGAAGTTAGGACAGCAACAGTACATACACCTAAACTGATCATAACAGAAATGATGACATGATGCAGATTCTTTAATGAGTTTGTCTAAACTAGCTTCAAGGTGACATGAGCTCAGACAAAATTTTAGTAGTTGTAATGTGTTTGGATAAAGAGATAGAGATGAAACTGAGTTTGCAAAGTCATGTAATATAAAGAGATGGAGATGAAACTGCGATTGCAAAATCATGTAAACTAAGAACAAATAATGTCAGATAGGATAATAATTTAGACTTGTCACCGAGGACAAAGCTGACAAAGGGGTGTTCAATTAACTTGAACAGAATAAATGAGCAAGAATATAAAAAGCTTTTGCAAATAATATGGCTAAGTTAGGAGCCATTTGTAAATATGGGCTCCATGAAATGGATTAAAGATATGACTATAGGCTTGATACCATTAGCCATAGGGTCAATCTTAAATAATAATATGTATGATTTGGTAGAAGAATAAAGACTTATGCAAAATTATATGTAACTTCAATAGAACTCTTACCATATTATGCCATATTAAGCAACATGAATATGGCTTCAATAAGATAAAACTTTAAATATTACTTAAAATATGATTAATATTTGTGACAAAAAGCAACATTATTCCAATAATATAAAATATTGTATTTGCACTGAAATGATGTTGCATTAAGCAATACGACAAATGTCAAGCCAACTATCTTATCCACCATCATCAAGTCGTAAAAGCATAGTTTGGATTTTGCTCAAAGAGAACTCTATATAAAATAATAAGCACTTGGACATTGAAATTCATCAAGCTTTGTTATCCGTGCCTTAATAAACTTCAACTATTTAATTTGGATTACTTTCTTTTGGAACAATTGTATACCACAAAAAAAGACCATTTATAACCATAAAATACCTATTTCATGTGCCAACAAAGAAATTCCTACAACATGAGAAATTAAAGAAAACAATATTTGAAGCATGGAAACAAAGTGGAGAGAAGCCACAGATGTTGTAAAATTTTTTTAAAAAATAGTTCATGTATTTACAATAGATTTTTAAACCTCCACAGAATTATCAAATGATCAAAATACCCCTATGACAATCAATAGGGGTATAGATACAGCTAATTAATGATGCACTATCTTAGACAGCTTTAACGCCCTGTGTATACATCAAAATAAGACAAGAAAATGAACTAAAACATTGAATTCAATATTTTTGCTTAAGCTAAAACATAGACATCATACTATGAAGCATAAGACCCAACGTACAAAAAATCGGTACCAGACTGGTACAGTTCAGTAGGGGGCATATCATATCGAACTAGAGGTGTACCGATTAGCTAAACTAAGAGGGCCCAACTCATGAACCGCTCCACATCAAGCCGAACCAGTTCGGTGCACCGATTAGGCGAACCGAAAGGCTCCAACCCATAAATCGCTCCATACCAAGCCAAACCATCAGTTTGACTTGGCACAAGATAGTTTGGTATGGTTCAAAGTCGGTACAAGATTGGTTCGAGACAGTTCAAGGTAGTTCGGCCCCTATATCAAACCGAACTACTAAAATATATTGATTTTGGAATGATTCGATATGGTTCACCTCGAATCACCCTGTTCAATACTGTTCGGCCATCCTTGCATAATATGACAAACATTTCAATTCTGTAATTTGGCTTATGAAAGGACAACACACTTCCTCATAACATTTTCAGATATCAAAGTAAACCTCAATATTCTGATGTGCCTTTTTCTCCAATTAGTATGTCACCATATAGCTTTTCTGACCTTTGGTGAAAAATTCAAATGGATGAACGTATGTTCCCAACCAAAAGTTTTTGCACATTATAAGTACCATATTTTCATATTTAAATTTTTTTGTTGCTCATTGAAGTAGCAAAAGTTTCATCAACAAACATCATAATTAAACTTTAAGCCTACCATATTCACCATTCATTTCACATGCCATCCAGCATATGTAACATACCTTGTCTTAGAGGACCTTTTGTGTATCATAGAATCAATAGCATCAAGGTTTAAGAAAGTATGCATTAACTAGGTGCCAATATGGAAATTGAATGACATAATAGCTTGCGAGCTAGCAACCACAGATACAGCCATGACTAGGTTGGCTTAGGTTCTCTCCAAACTAACATGTCTGAGCTAGAATCCTACATATTTATAAAAATATTAAATGTAAGAAATAAATTGATATTAACACCTTAGAAGAAACAAATTGATATTAACACCTTAAAAGAAATAAATTGATATTAACACCCTAAAAACCCCAGTTTCAATTTCTAATGCAATTGTTTTATCCCCTTTGGAGAGCAAGATATGCCTCCTTCCCCCTTCCACTCTCAAACTTTCTTTCCCTCACCAACATCAAATGCTGAAGCACCACTAGCACACACTTGTCACGTGGTCCAAAGTATATCCACACCCACCCACCCACCCCTCCTTATCCCTCTTTTCTCCTTACTTGCTACTGGCATTGTCTCAGGCCCACCATCCTCTCTGCAGCCACCGACACCTTCACCACTCATTATTCCAGCTCCCCTCCCCTGATACTGGCATTGTCTCAGGCCCACCATCCTCTCTGCAGCCACCGACACCTTCACCACTCATTATTCCAGCTCCCCTCCCCTGATACCCCTGCTCTTGATCTTTTACCTTATCTCCCTCGATCCTCACTCTCCATGCTCCATAACTAAGCAGCCTTGTGAAAGGAAAGAAACCTAGGAGTTTTCTCAGGTTGGATTAGGATTTAAATCTTAGCCTCCATTGCTTGCTTACAACAATCATGTTGAACATATTAAGACACTAATAATGTGGGACAGAAAGCAAGGATGGCATGATCAAAAGAGACAAGATTGAGACAAGATAAGAAATCCTACATTTACCTTTTCTTCAAGAAGATTCAAGAACTTAAGGATGAACAATGTAAAGCAGATTGTCAACGTTGTTAAAGAGGAATGAGAAATATCTTCCTTTGTTTCCTACTAATAGGATAATTTCTTGATGTAGCCCCATTGAGTTGAAGATCAAGAATACATGCTATCATTTTCCAATATGTTGGTTTAAAATTGTTTTTGGCAATATGCAATAGCAACAGATTTGTTTTGATCAAAATTTCAGATTTAACAAAAAGCACTAATTTCTTGAGTTTTATCAAAGCAATATAAAAGATAAATAAAGAATACAGGAAAAGAAGGAATATATAAGAAGATAAGTAGAACAAGAGAAGAAAGGAAGGAGAGATGAATAGGAAGCCTGCAGTATTTTTTTTTTTTTTAGTTTCCATACTCAAATTCAGAAATACATGGTTGCCATGCAACCAACAACAATGGCCTGTCAAATAGACTCAATTAACCTCCTTTCCTTGCCTCACAAGGACTATAGACAAAAAAGAATAACTTGGTTTAAGGCTCACATGTCAAGTCAACAGAGAAAGAGGCAAGTGAATTATTTAGTCATCCACACTAGAAATATTGAAGGGAAATCAAAGTAAATGAAGTTGATGACATTCAAAACAGGGATATATGCTGCAATATTTGGAGTTAAAGGTCCAACTGATGCTTACCACTAAATCATTCAATAAATTTGCAGTTAGCCTCTAATATATACAGCCAATGACTAAGTCCTGCTACGCTAAGGCCGCATTTCGCAGAGCTTTTGGCTGGCCCCAAAGCACTTTTGGAGGGGTAAAAGAATTTTTCAGTGTTTTTATGATGTTTGGTAAAAATTCTAAAAGTGCTAATAGGATAATACAAAAGCTGTAAAACACTCTATTTGGGAAAGCTCAATTTTTGAGCTTTTTCAAACAGCTTGACTCGAGGCTATGAATTCGAACTAGGAGAATAACCACATTTAATAGTATAACATAATAACAATAAAATATGACAATAATAATATAATATTATTATGAATAAAACATAATTATTGCAATTGTATGAAAATATTATTATAATAATATATTATGTAGTGTAAAATAAGATAATATAATAATATTGCAATATTATAAAATACTCTAATATAGCATACTAATATACTATTATTATTTTATATAATGCTATAGTTTTTTAATATTACTATAATAATATATCGTAATATTGTGATGTTATATTATTAGATAATAATTATTATAATTTTAATAATATGTTATAATATAATTTTTCAATAATTAATAATTTTAGATTATAATCATTATTATATTAAAATATTATTATATTTTCTTATACTATATTAATAATATGATATACTTTGATAATTTGATATTTTACAAATATGATATTATTATATTATAATATTGTTAGAATAATTTATAAATTAAGAATAGTTTATAAAAATGATCTTTAATAGGTTAAATGATTGAAAGGACTATGCGATGCCTTTTACCATTTTTATTCTAAAAGAATTGATATGGTACAATAAACCTTTTCTTGATTCATTCCTATCCAATCAAAAAAGTGCTTTTTTTTTATGGATGGTTAAATTCCTTGATGAATTGTAGGAGAAAATTTTTTTTTTTTTTTTCATTCAATGAGTCAATTTTCAAGTTCAGCCCATTCTTTTTTGAAAATGTTAAGTAGATAAAATTTCGAGAGTCTTTGGAATGACAATTGGTATCTTTATTACGTTAGCTAAAGCTTATTTGTTTTTGTTCATTCCTATCACAACAAGATGGACTTTGCCTAGGATGAGAATGGACCAGCTATTAAATCTTGGATGGAAATTTCTTTTACCTATTTCTCTAGGTAATCTATTATTGACAATTTTTTCTCAACTTGTTTCACTAAAAGTATATTCTTAGTTTGATTATCAAACAAATATTAAAGTTTTACAGCATTTTAAGAATGTCATTACCAAACAACAAATAACATTTTCTAAAAGCTCTGCTTCGAAAAGCTATACGGCCAATAGCTTCGCCAAACAGTCATAGCATACTTGAGCATGAAAAATGATTGACATGACAGTCTGATTGTTTGACTTCTTGACTCCATATGGCCACTGTTAAGCATGGATTAAACTATCAACCATGCCAATTGCCACAAACCAATAAGTGACACTAGTACTCATGTGCTACCTGTCTTAATACCTTGTGACCAGTCCATTATCGAATTGATGGACTTGTCACATGTGTGGACCTATGCTTAAATCCAGAAGATTTACGCAGCATGAATTTGTGCACATATATTCATATCTGCTAATTTGTAGGAGCTTAAGAAAAGGGCAAAAATAATAAAGTTTTCTCCAAAAACCTTCTCCATATGTTGCTAAGCATAAGAAAGGTCAGACTTCAGAGCATGTTATAATGCCATCCTTGATAATTCATATGTGGATGCACGTGCCTCGATTTTTCTGGGAGCATATTTGCCAGATTTGGGGCAGCTTGATGTCATAAGAACAGCACACGATGTCTGACATCGATCATCATGGGATTGCAAAATTCTTCTCAGAACATTTGGATGTTTTGTTGTGTCATTTATTCAACTATATGTGATGTCAGACAAGTTACCAGCAAATTTGCAATCAGTTATGATTTGACAAAATCAAGACAGACTTGATGATAATTACAGAGTTATAGGCCACACAATAATATCTGGAAGTCCTAGAATTTTACAAAGATGCCGCCTGGAGGTTATTGTTTGGATATAGGTTATAGTTGTTTTAATTTAATTTTTCTATTTTTCATTCAGGTAAGTTGGTCGGCGTGTTTGGCAATTCATACAAGAGGCCAAAGAGTTAAAATCTTAGATAGGTGGCACTATTTTGCCCTTACATGAGTTAGATTCTTGAGTCATGAATGCAGTAGGGGAGAGGTCACGCAGCTATAGAGGGTCAGGATGTAAAAAAGGATGAATGTTTCGCTTAATTTGATGGCAATATTCCTTTGGTCCATTATGTTTCTCGGCTAATTTACATATCTTGTGAATTTGGGAATAAAAGTTCTGTTCGCTGGCACATGGTGGATCTATTAGAAGGGATAGCGATCTCTTTGAATCCATATTCTAGAGGATCTAGAGGGCAGTGATTCTCCCAACTTATTTGCTCTACAAGCTTGCACTATGTTAATACGAATAATACTTAGAGGTGTATCTAACACAATAGAGAAAACCGCACCAACAAGAACAATGTCGTTATGTGATACCATTAGCAGAGATCTAATCTGAAATGTGTTTTCTTGATTTAACGCTCAGACAGGAGATTCCTATGTATAGTGAGCATATGTAAACTTCAAATTACTATTAATGCAGTAATGAGAACCATTCAACAAGAACCATTGAACATAAAAACATGTAGGGATAAAAGATGAGAATCAAAGATGATAAATTGTATTAATAAGAGTTTCTGTAAATGGAATATGTTGAACTCAAAAACATGAATTTAAAGGAAAAAAAAAGTCAAAAATCATTCCTCTATCTGGTCCCTTGATATAAGAACAAAATCATGGATAATTGAACATAGGTTAGAACCCCTGGACTAAAAGTTTTGAATTAATTTCGTGATCTTACATGAAGATGAACGATAATGAAACAAGAAGGACCCTTCGCTGAAGGCTTATTAAGCTCATAAATGCCTTCCACACTGGCTGCTAGAATCAAGACGGTGTGCTAGAGCAAGTATGAGAGCCAATTAAAGAGGGCGCTGCAGCAAGCATGAGTGCTGACTCAGGAAAGTAAATGCCTTCCACACTTGGCTGCTAGAATCAAGACAGGGTGCTAGAGCAAGTATGAGAAACGATTAAGGAGGGCGCCGCAGCAAGCATGAGTGCTGACTCAGGAACGTTGATGTTTTAAAAACTCTTGGAAGCCAGGAGCTGCTTAGGAAAATGAGCATGTCCAAGTATCTAGGGGTACTCCAAAGCGGATTTATTACATTAGGTACAAGAGTCCTACAACCAAGCTTTAACGTCCAACTTCACTTTATTTTGACCAACTTCATATATGAAATAAGTTTGTACCAACTTCTATTCTTGCTTGTTTTTACCAGAAAATGACAAACAGAAGCTTGAAAAAAATCTTGAGAAAATTGCATGAAAATTGCATTTCATCATCGTTCCCCTATCAAAAAAATATTGTTAGTATTCATCAAGGTTAAAAGATAAAAATAAAGAAATATATTCGAAATCAGAAATGCCTTCAAGTATCTCCTAACAACTCCCATCCAAGTCAAACTCGGACATTGCATCGTCCAAAATGCCTCTTAATGCGAACTGTATTTGATCTATGTTGCAAATGGCCAAATCATCACCCCAATCTTATCATCTACCGATTCTACCTAGCATCCTCTAGCACTTCTGGCTCTATCATTAGCAGTTCAGCGATAAACCCACATCATTATCCCTCCATTCTTTTTAAGATGTAAAAGACCCACATCTATGAAAAATATGCCACACTAACTGAATCCAAAGCATGCCCTGCCATCAGAGCTTCCTATTAAGGCAGCACGCTACCATTGCTCAAGAAATTGGGAAAACACCAAATTAGTATCAGCAAACAAATTGTTACTTCCCACAGAATATCGTGTTTCATACCTTCAAGAAAGGAAAACGTTTGCAGGAATTGAGCCCAAAACCTATCCATAGTACCTGCAAATTATGACAATAGTTAACCACACATCCATGTCAAGCCTTAACATCAGCATAAACTTATAGACCAAAGAACAACATGAACGAAGGGAAAATGGAATGACCAGAGCTCAAGGCAAACTCAAATTCAGTAGAAAATTAGCTTCAAACCCTAAATCGAGCCAAGCTCGACATCTCACTCATCTCGTGTACAGCTCGAACGGACAACGTTTCCAAGGTCAGCGGCGTACCCTCGGCCGTCGGATGGAAGATTGGCGCTTCGTGGTAGTGAAACGCCGGATCAGCCTTGGAGGACAACCGGATCGGCCATGAAAGTCGGCATCTTTATGATCGGCTGCATGACCTCGAACGCCGGAGTAGCAGCGTAGACCAATGTTTCGAAGGTCAGCGGCGTGACGGGGCCCCAAGAACGGAAGATTGGGGCTTCGGTGGTGGTTTGCGGCGCTGACGCACGGAGACGAAGAGGCGAGCGGAGATTGGGAAAGTGGGAAGGGCGGCGGGCGGAGATCTTTCGGTTTCGCAACTCTATTTTATAGAGCGAAGAAATCCGCCATTGGATTGCAATCGAACGGCTGTATTCCTTAAGGAGCTAGCAAATCATCCTGCCGTTGGATTGAAATCTGTTAGCTAATCACCAACTGAGATCGTCTCGGCGTTGCCTTTAAGACAGGAAGCCTTTGGAACGGCAAGGAAGCGGGTGCGGGTCGGAGCCGCCCCATCTTCAGCCCGACTTCTCGTACATGGCGATCGCTCCCTTCCCTCGAAAAAGGAAACCGATTGGTCTTCGCCGTCCGGACGTAGTCCCGTACCTGATCCCGCGGAAACGGGAATCTCGCCCCTCTTTCATTCACCTACTCTCTTCTTTTTCTTCTTCTTCTTCAAACTTTTTTTTTTTTTTAAGATGAGATATAAGTTACTATAATGTCATTTAAGTATTATTAAATTTATCTTATAATATTTCTCATATTATATTTAATTATAATATATTTTAAATTTTAATAAATTATTTGATTTGATATATTCTATTTAATTATAATGTATTTTAAATTATCAAATTATATTCATATGATATAAGCGTAAATTAATAGAATTTAAAATATATGATAATTAAGTATAACAATTCAAATCATATTAGTGCAATTTGATAATATTTAGACTCAGATGATAATTTATATTTTATTTTTTTATTAAAATTAAAAAAAAATACACAGCAAGCAATAAAAGTGGAGCGAGTATAGAGATATATACATTTATTAGAAAAATTTATACCCATATCTGTTCATAGTCATTATGAGTATAAAATTTTGTACCATACCCATACCCATAGAAATTATAAAATATTCATACCTACTTTATTTTCTATACCTTCTTCTATCTATCACTTATTTTGGACTCTATTTCATACATTTCCTATTTTTCTTCTTTCAAATTTCATTGTAGTCTGAGGCCTAAAGCAATTATAGACTGTTTTCTTTTTTTTCCGCTGAACAAATGGACTAAGCCTAGAAAAATTGTAGTCTATACTTGCCTATAAAATTTTATATTAAAAGTTTATAACTATGTTAATAAATAAAGGTAATTAATTAAATTACAAATAGGTATAATAGGTATGAAAGAGAGCGGGGATATCTTTTACGTCTATATTTGTCCCATATTTATGACAGATATTGCCACAAGTCCTCATATCTATATATGTACTCTCTTTTTTTTTTATTCATATCCACTCCAAATAAAGTGAAGATGGTTGATATTTGTGGATTTGAAGAAAATTGCCATCTTAAATGTACACTAATCTTGAGCCCTCCTAGATAAAAATAAAAATAAAAATGTCTTGAGCCCATCGCTTTATTTTTTTATTTTTAAAAATAAAAATAAAAGTTTTATTTATTTTATTTTAAATTTTAAAATAGATAAATTTGTTCCATGTAGTTAATTATTTTTAAATATAAACATTATGATAAGGGTTGAGTCAGTGAAAACGGGCAGAGCAAATATTGTAATGGTGATGGACTATTGTTATCATATTGATAAAATTGAGAAATAATTTTATACTCTTTTGTTCATGTTAGGAAGTATTGTTCATATTGTATCTTAAAAAGCTATTGTATCTTTTGCTCAAGACATCCTATGATATTGACTATGATGGTGATCAAAAGTATATGCAACAAGAGAACCATATTTTACAAACGAACTGTTATTGCCATCTTATAAGCCATTAGGGAATGCTCTCCTCTTTTCTCTGTTTTTTTTCTTTCTTTATTATTATTATTATTATTTAAGATGGCGTGACAGATAGCATGCATGGTCATGCAGAAACCTAGAAGGCCAAGAACGATAATTTGTATCAAATATATTAAACTAGTCTACGTTAATGGTCAAGTAGAGTGTTTTAACCACTTTCACCTCTAGACGAGCTTTGCATTTTTTTTTTTTGGACTTAACATATTTTATGAAATTAATTCTAAAATTTTCATTTTTACAAACATTCATTTTTTTTTTTTTTTTTCATTTCTTGTATGATTTTGATAAAATGGTTGATGGGGCTTTAAACTCATAAATTCAGAGCTATTGAGGGTTATCTGGATGAAGCATATAAATAGGATTAAGATTCAGGGCCATGAGCAATACAAATCTTTCTTGGAAGAGCTCATATTCTAATTTTGTGACAAAAAATATGAGATTCTGCTTTAAAAAAACCTGGAGTTCTTAGTTCCTTGAAGGCCTTATTGAGAAAAAGATCCTCCTCTTTCTTTTATTATTTTCTTTTCCTTTCTACTATAATTTTATTATTTTTGACTTTAATTTTTTAGGCATCCAAAGGAGATGTTAGATTATACCTCCACATAATCGTACTTATAATAGAAAATTCAGATTGAATCAGATCATTGTATCTTGAAGATAGATTGTCTACAATTTGCATGAAAGGACGAAAAATAGTTCTTAAGATAGTGTTTAATATATCTCAGTCCTGAAATAGTTTTGAACTTTACTCTATTTTTTATTCTTTATTTTAAATTATTGTAGTTAACATTTTTAGCAATTTCTAGGTAATTCTTTCAATAGCTAAGGACTAGACTTTCTTCACTAGAACTTGCTAGAAAATATTTTTAAATCTTAGTTATTATTGTAAAATAATTGATAGAAATAAAAAAATATTTTACTCTATAAAAAAAGCTATTTTTAGAAAAAGAATACATTTCCAATAAAAATTTGTGCAGAAGTTTTAGAAAATAGTTTTTGGGAAAAAATAGTTTTTATATTACAAGAAAACAAAAAATATATTTCTGAAAATCTGAAAATTCAATGCTTTGAAAATTGTGTAGAAAATTATGTTATCTTCAAAATACAAATTTTTTACTGCTTTAAAATTCATGCAAATTTTAAAATTAAAATTTTAGGCCAAAAATTTAGTTTTCCAATGCTTTGATATATGTGCTATTCCTTAAAAAAAGAAAATTAAAATTTTGAATTACTACTTTAATATTCATGCAAAGTTAAATTTGAAATTTGAAATTTGAATTTTAAATTTTAAAAAATCTTGAAAATTCAAATTTGAAATTCAAATTTAAATTTAAATTAGCTGAGTTAATTTCGCTTAGTGGTTACTTTCTTTATTGCAAGCAATTTCTATACTTAAATTATTAAATTTAAATTTTTGTATTTAAATTTCAATTCAAAATCTAAAAAAATTTAAAAGTCACTAATTTTTTTAAAAAAACTCAAATTATAAGGTTTAACCCTTCAAACTTATGTTGTGCAAAACTAATTAAACAGCCAATATTCTCATAAAATGGCTTTTAATGACCTTAGTGGTATCAAACCTAAAAAATTTAGCAGATCTTCCTTTAAGAGGTGGCAAAGCTAAGTACTGGCTCACCACTTTAGGGTTATTTTCTGTAATAAAATTTTCTAATTCTAAATCCAATTTCAATTATGTTCCTATAGTTCTCTTCAATCTTAAAACCCCACAAGAGAGAGATTTCTATTGTAAATATAGAATTCTAAGTGCTATTTTTAATAACCTTTACGTTGTTTATTTCCCACCAAAACTACTAAAAAACTATGGGATACCCTTGAGGCTGAGTATGGGATGGATAATGCTAGTCTATACCGATTCATCATCTCAAAATTCTGAAAGTATGCAATGATATATTTTAAACCTATCACTATTCAAATTCATAAATTTCAAGATTTTCTTAGAAAGGTTGAGTTGATTAGTTATAAATTTTTTGAAAGCTATAAGGTCCAAGCCTTATAGTGCACTACTTTGCATGATATTCTACATTAATTTGCATGAAGGTACTTATTTGTGTCATTTTAAGTTTACATACCAATATAAGTTTCATACTTACTAAAGCTCCCCTTCCTTGTGCCGTGATTAGAGTTCTGATATGGTTTTTGAAGGCACTTATATATTCATCAAGTATAAATCATCACATCATTGCTTGATCATATTCATGCCATTATTTTTTTTACTACAATGTTTCTATTAATTCATGTGCTTGGCCATTTTTTAACAAGCTAGACAACGAGTTGCAGTGCACGCTAATCAATCCAAGTGTTCATTTGGTTCCAGTACATAGCGGTTTGCTTGGAGAATAGTATTTTATATTTTCTTAAAGGATTTTTTTGAAATATTAAATATTCAAAGATATACTTTGTAATATTTTATCATAATATCAATTTAGCTAAAATAATCAGTAATTATGAAAAGAAAAAGCAAAAAAAAATTCTTTATAATACATTGTCATCATATCAATTTAGTAATGATGCTTGCATAGTTAAAACAAAAATTTTCAATAAGTACATCTGCATTACAATCATTTCAAGATAAACTCATAATATCATCGGCCATTAATAGTTTGTGATGTATGCCGTAGGGCAATGGATGACTATTGATTGAGTTGCTGAAAGAGGTGAAGTGGGCCCTGCTTTCTCTGAGTCGCTGTGTTCTCCGCCATCTCAGTCGGTGCATTCAAGCAATACCTACATGCATGTATTCTCTCGGCTTATCATATTTCATACTTTTATCAGCTCTCTTTCTTTTAGAATCAATACAAATTAATGTAGTACATTTTGTTAGAAAGCAAAGTTTATTGGAACTCTCAGCAAAGCAATTCCTATAAAGAGTTCAAAAGCCAATGGTCCAATAAGATGTTTAAGAAAATTTTTAAAATCTAAATAGGTGGCAATTATCCACCCTCAGATACATGTATATTATCCTCTGAGAGTGCTAATAAGATGTATATTATCATGGTTTGTCTAGTGTGCTCAATTTGACCTCCATAAAAAGGTCCTATATATCTACTTTCAAGTCTTTGAACGGCTTATTGGTGTCATCTTGAGAATTGTGTGCGCTATCATTGCTATCTCTATTATGCCTTAACGTAACGTATCTATTATTAAGCCATATTCATTAGTAGTCCTGAGGTAACCACATAGCAATGCACCATCTTTAAATGTGGTTATGTGATTAACCCATCAACACTACAGTAATCAGTCACTTGATGTTCATTGAGAGCATCTTAAACCAGTTCCAAGAGGCTTGTTTCAAGCCATTTAGAAATTTATATTGTTGAGATGCAAGATTCTCACCCTTTCATCTGTAGTATGATGGTAACTTCATGGATATCACCATTCATTATTGACATAAATTTGTTGAGGCAACATCAAGAAGGCACGTTATACTAACTAGTTTGGCAATAGGAACACAGATATTAGCGCAATTTAGCCTCTTTATTTTTATGTAACCTTTTTCTATAAGCCATGAGTGTCAGAATAACTTTCTATGTCATAGCAAATTTTCTTAAGTAATTACGTACAATCATTTTTACGTATGTACTTAAAAACTAAAAATTAATTCATTTGATCTAATTTTTGATTGGATCGAAAAGTATTTTTTGGTTGGGCTTGCGCTAAGGCATGGTCTAAATCGATCCAACCCACTTCTAGCCCTATAGGCTGCAAGGCACTACTATAAAGTGTCTAGAAATTTGATGTGATAAATGAAGTTAAGAGTTGACAAGAATTACCTATGATATCAACAAAGGAAGTGTTACCATCACCATTATAAATGAGTTTTTGTAATTGGGTAATAGTAAGTGTTAATGCTAGGGTGGACTAAATGCCAAAGGTATGAGGCACGATCAAAACAGATGATTGCCTATTGGTGTGGACAATGATTGGCAGGAGCAGCAAATGACATGATAGAACTAGCATACCTCTACTCTCTTGGACAATTATTATTGAAGCATCTTGCTTTTGGATGATTGGGTGGATAACTATGAATCTCCAAATAATTGGATTGCCAATTCTTATTAATAGATCATAGTCAAAATAGTAGAACCCTTCAAATAGTTGTTAGCCCAGATGAATTGGTGGCCTTGTTTGTGAGGAGGAAGACTATGTTACCATGAATGTAGGCTGAGTAATTTGGTGGGCGTTGGAGCAAGGATTTTTTTTTTTTTTTTTCTTTGGATGACCATACCGTATGCTTTATTTGGATTTCGAAGAGGTTCCATGACAAGAAATTTCATCTTAATTTTATTAATGGATCACTTTGACCCATGAAAAAAATGGTAGATCTCTTCTTTTTGAGAAACCATAAAAATTCGACAAAAGCTCATGTACATTCTAAAATTCTTGAATATAATTGGAGTTCTTACCAACAAGGATGGGTAGTGAACAATGGTTGTATATTTTGCAGATATCTTAGAATTGGCAAACCATGTATTTATGAATTGCCCCTTCTTGAGGGAAATACTAGAGTTTCTGATCAATAGTATGAGGATGATTATATCGCCTACTAGCATCTACAAGCTCTGATCCGAGTGGAGGAGAAAAGTCCCGTCTGACTCAAAGAAGGTATGAGACCAACTGATCATGGCTTTTATATGACATTTTAAAATCTTCTTAAAGAAGGAAACTAAGAAAATCTCAATTCTACATAGATTTTGGGAAGCTTCACTGTGTGGGGACAACTTTGCCTCAAGAAGTGGGCCCAATCTCACTCAAAAACTTGTAGTATAATATCCAATGCTTTAAGTTTACTTTTTTTTGTAATCATATTCTATACTAATAAAAATTGGTGGGGGAATTTCCTTTTTTTCCTCACCTTTCCCCTCAAAGAAAGAAAAGAGAATATAATTGGAGTTCATTTTGTAACATCTTAAGCTTTGTGCAATAAGAAACAATAGAGCATTGACCTTACTAGCTTCTTTCAACAGTTTTCTTCAGGAAGAGAATATGAGGAAGTGCTTGAGAATCATTCTTCAAAATCTGTTCAAATAGCATATAATGTGCTAGAAAATGTAGCATGATTTGCCAATGTCTTGGAAAGGTGATTCAAGATTTTGGGTTGGATCATTGAGTTACAACATTGCCAAGTATTTACCGATGACTCTTCTTTAGCTCCTTCCAAGCATTTGAGGTGTGAACCATCTACAAACCCATATTTGTTCTTTAGTTGACAATGTAGTTCACAGGTTGAAATATGGAGGGATGTAGGGTATGTATAGAAGAATAGAGGATATTGTCAAATGATTGCTTTAATACCATAATGAATCTCAGAATGGCTGGGAATATTATGTTTTTTTACTATCATTTAATAACGCGATGTATAGATCACATATCAAATCCCAACTAGGATGTTAGCTTGAAATAATTTGAAGTACATAGTGACAAAGGAAATGAAGTATGGCAAGTATTAATGAAGCTGTGGCCAGTATTAATGAAGCTGCTTGACCCAAGGAATACTAAATAGAGTTATCTACCAAAGAAAGGAAAGCAGGCTAAAATATCTCATATAAAATAAAAAAATTGTGGCTGAAATTTTTCATATGAAGTAGGGAAACTTGCATCCATATTAAAAACCTTTTAAAACCAACAATGTGCAGCTATCTCCCATTATTATAGTATTAAAAGCAATAGCATACAAGAGATGAAACTACATCCTTCTCTTCTTGTGCATCACAATCAAACAATACTACTAAAAGATAGATGATACTCCATGCTGTCCATTTCACATTTTTATTCCTCCTCGCGGTACAAATGCATCCAAATTTACACCACCTCTGTAATAAATCACACAGAAAAAAGGTTGATATCCATAGTGGCAGTGCTAATGTCTAATAAATGCAAGTTGGATGTTGGTCATTTACTTAAATACCTACTTAAATGAACTCAAATATAAGCCAGCATTAACATCATTTAAAATGATTTGTACTGAAAAATAATGCTATATCTATGGTCATTGGTCATCCATACTTTCTTAAACTAGTTAATTCTTAACAAAGTATTGCACTCACATGCCCATATAAAGCAATGCGAAACTGATGCAATGCAGGAGTGATAATTGATGGGATGCAAAACATCACATCTTTGAGAATTGTGCTGAGGAAATGATGCAAACATGATTTCTAAGAGGGCATGGAAAAATGATCATATTTTGAACATGCTTTTCAAATTTCACTACCACTACCATAACAAGAGTGCACGACCTAAAACTACATCCAACTTTTACGGCTCTGATGTCTATAGGACTCCAATATAAGGATCTTATGTAGCTTATTCAAATAACTACAAAATTATGCAATTTTCTTCTATAAAAATGCACTTGGGTAAAAGGTATGCTTGTAAACCATTTGGGTTACACTTGTCAATAATTTTTGGAGCCAATATGTAACATTGTGTATTCTATCTATTTGCCATAGTAATTGAATGTAGCATGACCACAAATTTTTGATGATCATGTCTCTTTAATGTTACCTTAATGGATATTAGTTTCTAAACATGATGAGACCTTGTAATCATTCATATATATATATATATGTGTGTGTGTGTGTGTGTGCATATATACATATACTTGTGTGTGTACACTTATATGTGTATATGTATATATGTGCATATACATATAGGTGTTACATATATATGTGTGTATGTATATATTTATGCACACACACATATAGACACACGCACGCATGCACACACATATCAATACATGTGTGTATGCAGGATTTAGTCTTCATTTTATATTAAAAAATGTTAAATTGTAATCATATTGAACAAATTAAGTTTGGAAAGAATTATTTTAGATATTATGACACATTATAATAGCATTTTCTTCCAAACATGTAAAAACTAGGATGTGGCCAAGTTTTCATGCTTTGGATATCAACCCTGATGACTCCCAGCTAATATGTCAATTTGTTATTGATTTTAGAGTGAAAGCTTGCACCTATGCCTTATGAACAACTCTATTTTTCAATGATCGAAATCTAAATTTATATCATATTCGATTACTATTTGGACATGCAGCGATGAGTGCGAACAACTCCATTTTCTAGTGAATCAATAATCTTAATTTATCTTGTATCAATCATTATACATAGACATGCAAAATATAGCATAGATAACTATGTTCTCATTTGATCTTTAATCTAAACTTATCTTCTGTTAATATTAATGTAGATATGTAAAAAAGATTGAGTGACAATTGCTAATAGAAGAAAATTAATTGGTATCCATCATTCTCTCACATGCAAAACCCGCAAGAGGATTCCATTGCCCTTTAGTTGCAAACCTAATAAATCCATTTTTTTGCCCTAGATTTTGTTAATAATTTACCACTTATTTCTACATACTAATCAAAGGAGGCGTCTGTCATCCCAGTAAGACATAGAATGGAAAAGAAAAAATATAAATAATTTATTTGTAAAAAAAAAGTTATTTCTATAAATAATTTCTATTATTTAGAAAAGTATCAATCGGAGAGGAAGTTAATCGTAGAAAAAAATTATTAGCAACTACTAAGCAATAGAGGGTATTATTGAAATTGACAAACTTCTCCATTATAAAAAGAGGAAGATGGTTCCATTTAAGATCTTTAACACTTTTTTTATTAATACTTGAATAGGACTTCCCCAGCAATTAAACTAGAGATTCTAGATTTGAGTCGTACAAAGTACATCTCTAGGAATAAGAGTTTGGATAATGACAGTGTAAGTGGATCTCCCTCTCCTTCTCTTTTAAAAAAGAAAATAAAAGAATCATTATTATTGATGTGGATCAAGACTCTTTGCATCTTTTATCTTATAAGTATAACCTAGCTAATAATATTATTAGAGATTATCTATCCATGTAGGATAAGTCGGTCTTTCTCTTTCTCTTTCAAAATAAAAAATCAAAAAGAACTCTTTTGATTATTATGGATGTAGAGCAAGACTCTCTTAACCATTTTAATCTACAAGTATGGCTCAACTAATAATATTGTTGCAAATCATCCATCCAGTCACCATTTCTTTCGTTGCTCCTATATGATAATTAAGGATTGATGGTGATATATGGGATAGGTGATGTCAACCGGGATCTTGAGTAGTAGTATTTATAGTGGCAAAATTTCACCTAAACCTATTAATCCACATGAACCCAATCGAAATAAATGAGTCTTGATGGATTTTTTTTTTTTTCTATTATCAAATTAGTTTTAGATTGACCTTACATCAATTGATTATAAATGGATGGTTTGGATTAGCCTTCATAAATGATGGGCCACTTAAGGTGATTCAATTAGGAACCAACAAGTTTCTAGATCTAATATTGTTGATAGCTCTCTATTTTTCTATCTAGTTCATTTCAATTAAAAAGGAAAAAAAATGTTATAAAGAGTGATTAATATGGTGCACCTTGAAATTTTAGACAAGCTCTTATATTTTAGCTAATTTATCCTTAATTTATAATTGTCATATATATACTAATTTTTTTAAAATAATTATTATTATGGTCATATATCTAAAATTAAATTTGATTTTATTATATATGATTTTGTAATACCATATTTTTTCTTTAATTTTTAGTTATATATGATTGATGAATAAATAAAAAAAATTAATGGATTGATCGATGGGTATATTTTTATATATAATAAATAATTTGAGTATGGATTTATATTTTTGAACATAATTATAAATAGAACTGGTGTAAGTTGAGAATTTTTTTGATTTGTATCTTCTGCTTCAATCTATTACTACCCTTAGGCAGCATCAAACAATCAACATAGAATTAGCAAACTAAATGGTTGTGTCATAAGTGGCCTTTTAACATTTTTCTATAATGAGTGTTGGTTTTCTCTCTAGAGTAATGGTCACATTTGTAATTTACTTTTTTTCCCTTTCTTTCTTCTATAAAGTAGCAATATAATCTCCTTTACTCAATATTTGGTTTATAGGATTTGAGAGGTGGGCATGGGTGCCAAATTTTCATCAAGTTTATTCTTATATTTAGTAACATATTCAAACCTCAGAATGTTGATTCTCATGCATATTAAATTCCCATAAAAAGGATAAAACAAGACGCAGGGCCTTAGTATCATAATCCTTAGTCTTGGGTACATGAGCATGAGCAAACAATAATTTATTATCTACTGGATAATATAATATTACATATATTATACTATATTGATATTATTTATAATATAATATTTTCAATAATATATTAATATTTTATATAGAATGTATTTATAATATATGTTACATTGATATTATTATCATCATATTATTAGTTTCAATATTTTATATTATTTTAATGATATAATATATTTTATTATATATTTTTTGATATTAGAAGGGGCTAATTCGTAACTTCAACCCCATATCCATCTTGCCATCTATGGGCCAACTCAAAGATAGAGTAATATTTTATATATTATTCAATTATATTCTTATGACTAATATTGTTGAAATTATTTTTTTGAATATTTTTCCAAATTTTATAATGTAATATAATATTATTTATATTATTAGTTCATTTTTTATTACTTCTACTTGCATTTTTTTTAATCATATGAATAATATTAATTTGAGAATTCATCTTAAATAATATATTAATAAAGATATTACTAATTATACAATATTATAATAGAATATTGAACTATTATTATAATATAAATTTTAATATTTATACCTAAAACTATTAATATTATTAACTATTTTATGTTTTAGTATACTTTGTAATAATTTTTTAGTACTTCCTAATGTTACAATGCAATGTTAGTTATATAATTACCTTGGATCAAAATATTGTTACAAAATTAATTTTGATATTAGCATATTAGTAATATGAGAATTATCAAATAGTATATTATATTATTATAATTATTAAAGTCCATTTAGTTATAAATTGTATAGTTTTATATGCAATGTGTATGATGATGTTTTGATTATATGTTATATTGATTTTATATAATATTAATATAATCTAATGCTATTGCTTATATTAATATTAAATTGTTACTAATATCATAACACTAATAATATTATTCTAATTATTATATAATCATACTAATATAAATAATGCTATTATACTAATTGTGATATTGATTTATTAATAAATATATTATATTAAGTCATGTCTATTTTGTTTTATTTTTAAGAGATTTACTTGTGCTTATTGAAACATGAAATCAAACTAATCATTCTCAATGATTTTCATAAATAGTTTTCCCATATTTGATTTTCCATTCTTGGCGATCAAATATGGATTTTTTTAGTATATACCACCATTCTGTGTTCCAAAAGTATATGTATTTGGGCTAATGAAAGTTTACTAATTCATCTTTTTTATCCATTTCTTCTCATGCCTAGCTACTTATTTAAATTTTCTTTTTGTCACTTGATGGTGGCCACAAAGGTTCTGATGAATCAAATTCCATTGGATTGGCTTATTCCACGCTCCCTCAACAAGCAAGCAAATTGAATAGGAGTGCAATATTAAGTATGACTCGAACTCAATAAGAAATAAATAAGTTTGGGTTAACTTGAAGTAGGTTTGTATTATAATTATGTTGATATAATTATGATACAAAATAATCATGTTGTATTACGTGTTGATCTGTCAACTCAAAAATGATACGATTATAACCCGATTAATTTAAAGTTAGTTATACTTTCATTTGTTTATGCAATTAGATTTCTTATAAATGATGAAACTTAAATTATTTAATTTAAATAATTTAATGTTATAATAAATTTTTAATGTAGTTAAGCATTATGTTACAAAAATATATATTTTTATATAAGAAAAATAAAGCAGTAGTATTAAATGACTTGTGCGTAATAAGAGTTGTGTCTATTCTTATTCAGGGAGTTGTAAGTGAGCTGTGCTGTATCACTCTAACACTATCTATTTATTAAACCAATTATGTGTATCATATCATGATACCTATTTAATAATTAAATAATATTTATATGAGAATTTTTAATATAATTAAATAATCATATCGTGCTTGCATCAACTTATATAATGTTATACTATAACTTCAATATGATATGAAAATAACATGGCAACATAAATTGCCACCCCTACAGAACAGCTAAGATTGGATCAAACTAGCTTACCTATCATTAGCGGAGAGGAGACAAATAGGCATAACCCAGAATGGTCAACAAATGAAATTAGGAAAGTATAAGAAAACTAACTAAATCATAAAATCAATCTGAATCATGATTTCGGTTTGATTTGGATTGATTTTTTTTGGTCTCTCAGTTTGGTTTCGCTTTAAAAACTTTTAAAACTAAAAAAAATTGGCTCAGTTTCAGTTTAAATTTTTAAAAAATTAATATAAATAAAACTAAACCATGCATTGATATTATATAGAATTTCATTGGTACTACAAGATGATAAAAATATATGTGAATAAATAGGATATATGAGATATATGTTCTTTTTCATCGTAAATAATTGGATTGCCATTTATCCATATAAAATTTATTATACAAACCAATCTCAAAGTTATATAAAGTAGGTATAGAAAAATTGATAAATTAAATTAATTTTTTTAATTTGATTTGATTTAATTTTTGATTTTTATTTTAAAAATTTATTTAAATTAATTTGCTTTCAAAAAAATATTTTCTAAACCGACCGCTGTGATCGATGTGATCGGTGCACGCCCTTGGCCAAATGGGACAGCCTTCTGCCATTCCGCTGCACCGGGTTGGGATCCACGACTGGATCCACGGCTTTTCGCCTTTTTTTCACGTGGAACGAGCGCAGAGGTTGCGAGCCATGGACCACCATGTGCTCCGTTTCCATCAACTACCCTCACTTTTTTAGGTTTTTATATTGATCGAGATGAGAGCAAACTTACGGCTTCTCTCTCCTAACGGGAAGAATAAGAATACGATCAAAATGAGTGAGAGAGAGAGAGAGAGAGGGAGAAATATATATAATTTACCTGAGTGAGAAGAGATATCCTCCGCTCGTCCAGCCATCAGAGAAACCTCATCAGTGCTTCGCTCGTTCAGCTCCGGATGGATTTTCTTCTTCAGCATCCTCGTTATCAGCTACCCATTCCCACAGAAATCCAATAACAAAGCATTAAAAGAAAAGTTAGTAACTAATTACTCGTTGTCACCACTCCTCGGGAGCCCCATCGGCGGCTTCCCGAAGTCAAAGTCCACTCACATCCCCATTCCCATGAAGTAATCAATAACCCTACGTGGGAGAGAAAGGAGGGAGAAGAATGAACCATAGGGATAGAAGAGAGTGTTTGGCACTGTACTCGGTGTAATTTAGTCGAGGTGGTGTTGGATTGTGGTGAGTTCTTTCCCTTCTTCTTGTGCTGCGTGCTCGTCTTGCGACACGGGGTCTGTGATCCGGTCGCAGGGTTGGTGGCTTGGGGCTTCTTGGAATTATTTTCCCCTATGGAGGCGTCGGCAGCGAAGAGATCGGCCAATGTCGTCCTCCCCTTCTCTCTCTTTTCTGTGTCCTTTAACAAAGGCTCTTCGAGGAGTTTCTCAGCTTCCTCTTCTTCCTCCACCACCATCTGCACCATTTTCTTGTCCTCCTCACCGAGTGCTAATTTAACTTTAGAGGACTCGACGACGGCCACCGGTTTATACTCTTCCACAACAAATGCAGCTACTGCCAAGACTTCTGGTTCCTCTTCGTCTTCGTCTTCGTCTTCCTCCTCTTCTTTCTCTTGTTCCTTCTGGAGTGATTCCTCTTGGGGGGAGTAGGACTGGGAGAAAAGGGGATGGCAGGGATGACCATTGCCTAGCGTGCCAATGGTGAGGATGCCATCAAGCACGTCATGGAGCAGCAATGCTTCTGTGTCCCTTTCCCCTTCCCTCTGCCGAACCATCTCTTCCTTCTTCTCGCTCTCCCCGCCAAAAGCACCTGGAGATGAGATAAGAACCAAAAAATGCCATCTCAAAGACAAGTAGTTAGAGAAAAGTACAAAACTAATAAAGAAGAACAAAATGTAGCTGGGAAAAGCATCTAGAGAAGAAAAAAGGTCCATGGTATCATCTCACAGTAAACAGAGAGAGAGAGAAAGGCAGTACATTGTCAATGGAAAAAAAAAAAAAAAGAACTCCACCTTTCTTCTGCGAAACCTGAGAGTAGCTGATGTTTGGGTGCAATTTACGATGCATCCAGTTGAAAATCTGCAGCATTGGAATGCCAGAAACATTCAGTTAGCATGTTTGTTGACAACCGGTTGCTAGAGACAGCTACTTAGGTGTCTTTTTTTTTTGAGGAATAACAGCTCTATTTAGATGTCAACAGAAAAGCTGGCTCATTTGTGGCCATAACACGCAAATGGAGAACCCGTCAACTTACCTTCATTGTGGTCAGTCTTTCAGCTGAGGTGGGATAGGAGTGAAGGCCGCGGCGAGATTGGATTTGGGATGGACAGAGCGAGTGAGACTGAGAGCAAATATATGTGAGGAGGGGGACGAAGTCCCCTGGAGTCTCTTAAGAGGGACACCTGTAAGCACGAGGTGGTCCCCCGACAAATAACAGTGGGGTGTAGTTGGCTTCGGTTTGGCTCGACTAAACCGGCGAGATTCTTTTTATACGCCACAGCCCCAACACCCGTCCCCCCGGAGGCCAACTTTTCTCACGTACGGCCTGGTCAAAACGACACCGGGGGCCCAAAAGCGGCCAAGAGCCCATGTGTTCACGGTCCTGCCAAAAAGATGGGCCTAGCTTTAGGCCTATGACAATGAGAAGAACGCCCACACCGTTGGCGTCTTGTTGAAATGAGAAAGAAAATAAAAAGAAAAATCCATCCTCCCTCACCGGCCGTTACATACTCTACATCCACTCCAGTGAACTCGCACAAGGCCTCCGGGTCTTCGTCGATGTCCTCGTCTGCTGCCGGCGCCGCCACTTAAGTGGAGAAGGACGCGTTTGGACCGAACGGGTTAGGGAAACAGGAGCAGTGGATGCACCGCACCCGCTGTCTCCAGCATGCTGGTGAACCGCGTCCCAGTCCAGTTCTCGGCGGATCAATCACCAAACCGTTGAAGATGAGACCAAACTTGCCGTTGCGGCCACGTCGGCGGGGTGGAAAGGCGGCGACGGACGCTGCTGTGGAAGAGAAGAATGGGGTTGCCGGAGTCTAGGGAGGCCGAGTGGGGATTGTTGGGGAGCCAGGAGCCGGCGGAGTCGGCGACGGCGAGACGGTCGGTGACTCGGACGAAAGGGTCGACGGGAAGGGAGGCGTAAAAGATCGCAAGGAACCAAGAGGCGCCACCGTCATGGAAGAAGAAGCCTGCTCGAAGGAGGTTTGTTTGGGCGCGGCAGCGCCGCTGCGGTGTGGTCGACCGTTAATGTTTACAAATAATTTTTTTAAAAAATGTTATATAAATAAAATAATTTTAAAACTAAATAATACAAGTTAGATAGGAGCATGGACTCGGAAAACCAATAGCAGATTTCAGCGGCAGAGAGAGAGAGAGAGAGAGAGAGCGCGGAGGCTCTTCAAGGTGAAATGGCTACATCATCCACTCCATCTCCGGTCACTTTCCCAACCCAAGCTCCAAGATGGAAGGCTCCCACGGTCCCACCGCCCAAAAGTATACACATGCAAACGCCTGTCATCAAGTGGGCCCCGAAATTATTCATCAACCTTATAACCGAGAATGCGTTACGAGTCCAAAGATAAATTGGCTATCATTGTTCCTTGTAAGCGAGAATCACCCATACTTGATGACCCCAACAAGCTAAAATATTCTAATGGGAACAAGTAATGGGAGGGCATTGATTTAGCTTAAAGGGGGCCACAGAGACCAGAGGGGCCTCTGAGGGATAGCGATGCCAGGATGTAATGGAGGGGCAGTGATCACGAGGAATGCCAGCT
Organism: Metroxylon sagu; assembly: GCA_017589505.3. NCBI lineage: Eukaryota > Viridiplantae > Streptophyta > Magnoliopsida > Arecales > Arecaceae > Metroxylon > Metroxylon sagu. Next base: position 369,465 of record JACVBY030000580.1, on the reverse strand, counting down.
GATGTCTCGACCCCTTGTGCCTCGTCCTAAATGGGCACTTGGATGGGAGAGAGGAAAAGCGAAGGGCCATGAGGAGTTGGGTACGTCATAGGTCCTCTTCCTCCCATGACCTACACCGTGTCCTCTTCTTTGCCAAAGGGCTCGTTGGATGAGATTCATGCATGCTCTTCGCTACAATAGAATCCAAAGCGGGGGGCCATCCCCACTTTATTATCTTCGTGAACTATGACCAGCCCATTCTTCCTGGCCTCTAGCAAGTTTTGCCTTCAACTTCACGAAGCGAATGGAGAGGGATGTAAATTGACCACGGGGAGATCGCTCGGAGCAAGTGGGCAGGCCGTAGGCCAATGGGGACGGTGATGGCGAGGTTGATGAGGCAAAAACAAGAGAGATAATGTAGCCCAGTGAATAAAGTTCATGCAAGAGTAGAGAAAGAGCATGGAGGGTACCAAGTAATGTAGCCCAGTGAAAGAAAGTGAAGAGGCAACTAAGGTAAGCCTTGTAGCCTTGTTCTTACTAGCTTTGTATTTAGAAAGAGAATGAAGGGATAAGAAGATGATAGAGTGATAGGGTGCTTGGCGTTAAGCTTGAGAGTTGAGAGTGGAAAGAAGACCTCTTCCTAGCTTTGCATGAACCTATCATCTCCTGTTAGCTTTTGTATTTAGTGATAAGATTAGGAAGCCAATTCAAATCAAGCATCATGTACTTTGCCATGATGGGTCCATCTCATGCACTGACACTTATTAGTGTATGTGGCACTTTTCATAAGAAGGAATTGGCTATGCCAACTTACAATAGGGCATGCACATCATTGTAGGCCGATCATACGTCATCTATCAATCTGCTGGTGATAAGAGTCTATATTGAATGGTCAATAGCCATTATATAAGTATAGCCTTGCAATGCCTTTTTGGAGCTTCGCTAGAAGCTAGCTGGAGGCTAATAGTCTATGACTCATCATAGCCCCCTGCTCTCAAGGCCAAAGTAGCTTGCTCAGGTGAGGAAGCAAACTTGGTGATCTAAGTGTTAGATTATGAGCTTTTCGACTCGAGTTTAGCTCATAAGCCTAATGTCTCTCAAGTGGCATTGACCAATTGGAGGAGTTTGTGATGAACCTCTTACCTCATCAACTAGCACTGACTTTAGTGAGATGTAGGTTCCTGAGCTGAGTGCCCTAAGCGAGTTGACCCTACTTGAATCATCTTAGCCTTTGTGTTGATCTATTAAGGTTGGTTTCTAAGGGTATGAGGTTTTCAAGTCATCCCCTTTTAAAGTTCCCATGTCAGGGAAAAAGTTGATACTTGGGCCCTTTGAATGGTATGTGTAATTGTGGCATCGCGATAATTTCTCCTCAGTTTTTAGGTGTGGTTTCCATTTGATTATTGCACTACATTCAATTTCTCTAGATTTACATCACTTTTTAGGGTGTCTAGTTAGGCTTAATTATCATGCACCCTTGCCTCGCCCCATGGGATGACAATATGTGTTGAGAAGCTCATCCGTCCATTTAGTCCATCGACCGGTGGGTATTTAGGTTTTTTAAATAATGTTGACATTTTCCTTTCTTTATTCTGGTTTCTTTCTTTTTAGTGCTTAGCCTCTTGCCCTAGGTCTTCTGCTCTTCCTTCTTCTTGGTATTCACCTTAGCCTAGGTACGTTTCGATCGTTTTTGCCATGGAGTCTTCTCATCATTCTCTTGGAGCTTCGAATGAGTTTTTCTCAATTTTTGAAGGCCATGTTAGGAAGCTTAGGGATCAATATAGTATTTCACTAGAGGTGATCCTCATGGTACCTTCGGAGTAGGATTCGGCTTGTCAACCTTCTTCTGGTTACCTAAGCATTTAGGTAGATGTGATAGCTATTGGCCTTAAACTCCCCATCCATGAATCTCTTCTGAATGCTTATTGGGAGTTTACGATCTCTTCATCATAATTAGTTTCAAACTTTTGGTGCCTTTAGTGCGATATATTGTCTAATTGAGATACTGGGAGCATGAGTTGCTCTACCCTTCCATCTTTCATTTCTTTTTTATCCTCAAGTACTACCTAAGTAGTTGGAGGTGGTATTACCTTAGTTTTTGAAAAGTTTTTCTTTTTTTTTTTTGACTTTCTGTCTTTCATCCATGGATGGAAAAATAAGTTTTGCTTCACTTTATGGCCTTGGTTGCACCATATCCACTTGAAGTAGCTAGAGCCATTGGAAAGTTAAGCTAAGCTACCCCACCTTGGTGTCGTGGAAAGGAAAGTGGTCTTTGCCTTATGTAGGTACTATTAGTATAAGATTCTTGACCTTTTTAAGGAGTTGAGTCTAGCACAAGTGGACTTGGCTCCTCCTTTGTCTGAGTGATCTTCACAAGCTAGGGTGACAGGGTATAAGTTTATAACTTTGCTCCTTAACTACTGGCTTTGCTTTAGTATTGTGCTAATCACTAGGCTTCTTTTTGCATATATGGATTACCTATTCTTTAGCATAGCAAAAATTAGGGAGCACATTGTGGTGAGAAAGCAATAGAGACAACAACCCATTAGACAGAGGCAATCAGAGGAGACCAAAGGGTAGTTGGACCTTGTGTCTTCAATGCCATAGAGAGCAACACATCATGTGGGGTATCCTCTGAGGCATCCAAGGCAACTGCCTCTATTGAATCAGTTGGATCCTCTTCCACAATAGTCTTGGATCCTTTTAGAGGCTCAGGCTTTCCTTCTTTGGCTCCAAGCCAATTGGCTCTCACCTCATGTCCATCAGTTACAGCTCTAGCGACTTAGGATCTTTCTGCAGGCTCAAACCATGCTCAACTTTAACAGCCCAAAGTCCTTCGTAGGCTCAGGCCGTACTCTTCCAGCTTTAGCAAGTTAGGTTCCTTCTATGGGCTCAGGCCATACTCCTCCAGCTCTAACAGCCTAAGGTCCTCTACGACTCAAGCCGTACTCCTCTAGTTCCTAGTTTGGCAATTTCAACTTCAAAGTTATCCGCATCATCTGGACTTAAAGGGGAGTTTGCACGTCACGAACTTATGGCTTACTAACTTATCTAGAGAGTTATGCTACATACGAATTGGGAGTCCCTCAAGAGACTCGAAGAATGTGACTTGATGAAAGCTATTTTTTTTAGCCTATGTCCAGTCTATGCAATACGTGCATATCTTCTCAAAGAGGCTTTTTAGGCTAACTCTTATCTTATTGGGGCTCTGTGCGTGATGGAGGGCTAAAGAAAAGCATGGAGACTTTCCATGTTATGGTGGAGGGGATAAGGGCAGAGTTTGTAGCCTAGGTGAAGAGGCTAGAGGTAAGGATTGAATAGTTATCAGTATAGTTGGCCAAAGTTGATGAGCGTAAGGTTAGGATTGAGTCTAAGGCGACTAAGGCTGAAGTAAGGGTAGTAGAGCAAGAGTCAAGGACCTATATGGCTGAGGCCAAGGTAGTTGAGTTGAATGTAAAGATCCAAGTAGTTGGGACAAAGATGACTATGGCTTTGATAGAAGTGACCTTAGAGGAGGAGCAACAATCCTTTACTCAGCAGAGTTTGAAGAGGATAATTGAAGAGTTGGGATCGAGCTGGGCCCAATAGCAAGTATGCTTAAGAGCTCACCATTGTGATGAACTTATGATTTCACCCATCTATCTTTCTTGCAATACGTGTATCTGACCTAAATTTAATTTATTTATGATTTAATATTTTCACTTAAAGTATATGAATTTTGTGATTCATATGATCAACAGCTTGCTATAATCTCTCAATACCATTAGTAGTCTATAATTTCTTATATGTATTATAGACTCTGAAAGTGGAGGCAACATGTCATGACATTTACAATATCTCTTCTTTTGTTATCAACAAATTGTTCTTATTGCTTACTAGAAGAATGAAAAGAGAAAAATCGATGTAAAAGAAATATGTGTGATGCTCTATATCTTACTTTGATGTCGTTATGTTTTTCTTATTTTGTTTGTTTCTATGCAAAATTATATTTTCAATAAAAAAAAAATTGTGGTTAGATTGAAAATTATCTAAAATTAATTGTTGTAGTTAAACCTTAACATCATATCTGCAACTTTTGTCCCTTTATTAGGTTTGTTAATACTTGGCTATGAGAGTTATATGTTGTTTTACTCATGTTTGATCTTGCTCCTAAGTTATTTTTGTGAATTGACATTTATCCATCTAAATATGATTAAAGAAATAGAAGGTGCATATTATTTGTCCCATATGATAGGTAGTTTTATAGGTTTAGCTTACAAGGCACCACATGTGTTGAGGAAAATACGGGTGATGGAGGAGAGGATAATGATATATCATGATGGGAAAAAAAAAAAAAATCCCTCAAGCTCAAAGTCTTTAATTAATTAATTAATTAATTTTCTATTTTCATAATTTAAAATGTTTAATCTGTTATGCTATTTCTTAATTTAGGTTCACATTTGTTTGAGCATACTTTATGCTATACATTTTTGAATTAAAAAAACTACAGTCTCACCTCAATTTAGGTTCACGTTTGTCTAACATTATAACTTTCTTTTCTTTTGAAACAATTTCTTTTCCTCTTTTTTCTTTCCTTCAAATTTGAAGACTTTTCTCTCAAAAGTTGTTGCTCTTTCTCAATCCCCCAAAATCACAAACCTTCTTCCTAAACTTACTCCCTCTACTATACCATAAGTCCTAAGCTTAGTCTCTCATATTGAACTCCTCAATCAATGGCTTCCATCCATGAAAGTGTAAACTCCAAACTTTGCACCTTGAATGACTAACTAAAATAAAAGAAAGATTATAAATTGGATGAAAAGTTTTACTAGATTATCCTTGTATGCAAGGACACTTATTGCATCTACTTTGGGTCATAAATGGACAAATTTAGTTAAAGCATTAAGGTGTCAAGTTAGAACCATGAATTTATCTTCACTGCATGACTGCTCTTAATATTCAATTACCTTGGAACTCCGAAGTGCTACTATTTTCTAAAGTGGTTATATTAGAGTACTGTTTATTTTGGTCCTATAAGGTGTTTACTTTCTAAATTGGTTGTACTAGAGTTCTATTAAGGAATTGCTCTTATAAGATGATACCCCCTATCACTTCCTATTGAGACTCTTAGTGGTATTTTTATTAGATTTATGTCAATCCATGTCATATATTTAGTCCAATATAAGTTATGCATCACGTAGATTTTGGATACTATATATTTATAGAGAGTCAAGGAACTAAAATAATCTTTTTTTATTAGACCATTTGGGTTAGATCCTTGGCTATCACAAATGATATAGGAGTGGATCTGAATTTGGATTATCATTGCAAGGATGCCAAGACTTCAACAAGAGAAATATAGGAATATTCATACTGACATCTTTAATTGCATATTGATTATATATCAAATAGGTTTTAGATACTTTTAAAGGGCCAAAGAATTGAACTAATACTTTTTGAAAGGTCTTTTTGGGTGAGGTCTTGTAATGTTACAAGATTGATCGAACCATGATCATTTCAACAAAGAAGGGTCAATTGAATTCTTTCATTTTCCTTTTTTATTTTTTTAGAGATTTTATTATTTGCCAATTGAAGGAGATTAGCATTAAAGAGTAGATGATTGAACCATTGGAGTGCCATCATTTCTAAATATTTTCTGAATTCAAACCTTCTAAGGTACGTATGAGATTTAGTCTATAATTTATATGATGCCTTTGTGCATCTTATTAGAACTCTTGATAGGTTGAAAATTAATATTAATAATCTGCTCTTGAAATATAATAGATAGTCACATAGGCTAAAATTAATGTTGATAATTCTACTCTTAAAAAATAATAGGCAGTGACACATGCAATTCATGCAATTGGTTATGATTAATTTTTATATTTTTTCTCTAAAATATAGACTTTTTAGAAGGGTAATGAGAGAAAAGTGGGTTGAGATTTAATTAATTTCTAACCCATGCAGGAATTTGGAAGATAACAGCTATGTTGAAGAAGACCTATCAAATTGTCACAGTGGGATATAAGATATTAGCTAAAAAAGACCAAGGCTCCATTTTAGAATGTTCTAATTAGATAGGGCAAAAGTGCTTTCCTAGAATCAGAAAGCAATTCTAAGAGATAAAGAAAAGTTCAATAACATTTTTAAATTAGCTTTTTGTCAGAAATATGGTTAAAGTTTGTCTTAAAATTCATAAGCTTAAGAAGGAAAAGTTTTTCATATTCAAGTAGGACTTCAATCTTAGCTAGTCTGTGTAGTCTTTGAATGCAAAAAAACAAAGCATAATATGTTTATATATATATATATATATGTAAGACTCTAGTCTTAATCCTTATAGTACACTGTATATTCCTTTTCTAAATAAGCACAGATAGCTCTAGCTTTCAAGGTAATCTTATGGCTCTGGCTGTGGCTCTGGTTTTGGCTCAGGTTTAAGCTCCGAGTCCTTGATTCTAGGGCATCTCAGGTAACTCGGAAAGTTATTGTAAAAGTTTAAAAGAGGATCATGTTGGGTATATTTGGATCTAGAGATTTGTGTGAGAGAGTCTAATGGGAAGAAATTCTAATAATTCTAGAGTTGCTAAAGAACAGTTCTTATAAACTCGAGATATTTTTAATAGTAAAATTTTCTACTCTTCTTCACCCATAGATATAGGCAAGTAGGTCGAACCATGTAAATCTATATGTGTTTGCTCTCTTATTTAGTTTTACTCTCTTGTCTTCTTGATTAACCTTTTATCTCCTGTGACACCGCTATTACAACAAATACTTCTATTCAAAAATTGAAAACAATACTTTTAACAAGAGCTGTAATTTGAAGCTTTTACCTAGAGGTACTTTTCTAGCTCCGTTGAAAAGCTATTTTCATTAGACTTGAAGGTTATAAATTTAAAACATGAAAATGATTACATTAAAATTATATAAGATTTAATTTTAGAATTTTATAAGTAACGTGATTGTAATTAGCGTTTTCTTAAAATTATATAAAATTTTGATTTCAAAATTTTGTAAGTAACCTAATTATATTTAGAGTGCTTTCTAAAATTATATAATATTTGGATTTTAGAATTTTATAAATAATCTAATCATAATTAGAGTATTTTATTCATGGGTTATTAAAGTATTTTTCAATATTTTATTTATAATTTTTATGTATAAAATTAGATTAAATAATTTATTAAGATATTGTTATATTTCAAAAATCTATATATCTGGTTTTACTGTATTTGCTAAATTATATAAAGTTTTTTCTAAAATTTTTTACTCCTAGTATTCAATTTGAAATATGTTATAAATATATGTTGTCATAAAAGATAAAATTTTGTAAATTACTTTGCATATTTTGTTTATATGAAAAATTGGATCAAGTAAGTCTGTTATGCCATCTAATTTATGTGATTAATTTATACATCAAGTTTTATAATAAGATTTGGTAAAAATTATTTAGTGAATTATTTTTAACACTTGAAAATATCTAAGTAAATTTGTAAAATTACGTATATATGAAATAAGTTTTTTGAATATATATACGTTATTCACTCTGAGTCAAGCTATATTTTGTGATATATGAACCCAGTCTATTGAACTTGTATGAAGGGTTATGATACGAGAACCACTTTCACAAAGGATATATGTAGTTTCTGTTTGTGACCCATGTTACATGATGATATGCAATTTCTATTTTGTAACCCTATTATAGGGTTTGTATATAGTTATAATTTATTAGCTCAAGAGTTGTTATCAAATCATTTGAAACTTAAGTAAAGCCTTATTTGCTAAAAGAAATAAGAAATATTTTTCTCCAAAACTTGTAAGACATTAATTTTTGCAAATTATTTGATTATGAGTATATATTTAGAAATATTATTTTTAAGCATTATTGTGATACACATGTATTTTAAACTACATCATTATGCTTACTTGATCCCTTTAAGTATGGTTAAAATTTACTTACTAGGCATTAGCTCATAAAAATTCTTAAATCTTTCTATTTCAAATACCTAGTCATAAGAGGGATTTCGATAGAAGCTACCCCATAGATTTTAGATAGACCCCATAGATTTTAGATAGAGGTATATTAATTAGAGAATTGATGTAATTTTTGATTGAAGAAATATATAATGATTCAATTATTATATTAGAATTTAATCGAACTTTCTATTATTAAATTATAGATGTGATATTTGGATCTGATCAATTTTTTATAGATTATTACTAGTAGAATTAAATGAATTATTTAAAGTTAATTTTGAATAAGACACATTTCATGCCGTAGGTTTTTAGTTTTGCATGCATGCAACGAATTGTTACATCTTGAATTCATCTTCCAATCTAAGGCATAACAATACTAAGTGAGGCTGGGTGGGTCTCCAGGGCTGAAACATCTTATACAGGCTACGCTAAAGTTTGGTTCCATGATTCGTAAAGTTAGATACTTATATGTTGGGCTAGCTAGAGCAGGTCACATGTGATTTGGGTATCAAGGTGCAGGAGTCTGCATGTGATTTGAGGTAGCATTTGTCTTCTCTTGTGTTTGGTAACAAAACAAAACAAAACAAAACAAAATTCGTGTTAGATAGGGGAAGAAAAATATCATGAGGCTATCCATTGTTATGTGTCCAGTATCAGCACATTGCATTGTGGTTTATCAAGCCACATATCTTTTGTGCGTTAGTAGAGGCTGAATTATCAAGGATCTATCTTATGGCGTCGCATATCTAAGGGGAATAGGTGAGATAGGCAAAGTTGCTAAGGTCGCTGGTTTGCATGTGGGACGCATCCTATGTTTGGAGTCCATCAGGTCAAATATCTGCTAGGTATTGCAGCAATATTTGCATTTGAAAAATGGAATAAGTCATCCTAGAATAAATGGATTAACTTACTCCTATTCTTTACTCTGGAATAAATTACTCCATCCTACATCTTACTAGGTAGAATAATTATTTTAAGTGGAGTAAAGGAATTTGTACGGCAAAATGTCATATACCAAGCTTTCAGAAAAATTTATTATTCCTATCTAAATCAAATGCTTTAATAAGTGTTTGGCTGAAACATGTTCATGAACCAGTACTTTAATCATAAAAGAGACAATGTAAATAGAATCAGATGATTGATATAGAGGACTGGGTATCCCGCTTAATTGAGTTCTTTCTATCTCGTTGGAGGAAAGGATTAAAAAGTTAACCATCTAAAATACGTATGAAAAGAAATAGTTTTATTTACAAAAGTTGGGGGCAATCTTATCAAAACTGTGATTGATATTATAACGAAACTAGGTTGAAAAATTATAAATAACCAAAGAACAATGCCTGAAGGAGTAGCAGTGGGTTTTATTGAACTTGAAAATAACGAAAAGACATGGCTGCTTAGAGGAGGCAGAGTCAGAGGAAGATGATGCTTACATTGATTGCTTTTGTCGAACTTGAAGGAAAGCATTCGTCCTTCCTTCTTTATTGAGATCCTTAATAGCAGTTACTCCTCACATTTGGATAGATCCTTTAGAGTTAAATGTTGGATAAACTCAAAGTCGTTATCAAGATAAGAAATTAAATTAAAAAAAAAAAAAAAAACAGACATGATATTGCCCCAGGATTTAGACCTTGGCTATGCTGTTCACCCAGGCCTCAAGCCCATTTTGGTCACAACATGCTCACTTCTTCATACGGCCTGCATGGGTCTCCCTTTGTTTTTTTTTTTAGCTCCTGCCTACAAGAACTTTTCACCATTCCCTCTCATATTCCGCTTCCAAACCCAGATGTCTTGCACTAGATATTGTTGAAAAATCTCATAACTTGCAACAAGTCTTGCTAACAAGTTGGTGTAGATGATGCTCTATTGCTCTGATCACAAAGTGTAGCTATCCAAATTGTTTACCATTTAGATGACATTTAATTCGTGATAATATAATATTATAAAAAATCTAACATTTTTCGATAATCTTGTATTTAGTAGTTAGACTATTAAAAATGAAAGATTATCATATTTAATTTGCCTTAATAATATTAACCCAGATTCCTAGATTTTATATTATCATACTCTTCAATTTTATTTATTTTTAATTATATTTTTTTTTTGTCTTTTACGTGGTTACCTTTTTTTCCCTCAAATATGAAATTTTCCAGTGAAATGCAAGGATTCTAAAAAAAAATTCATTTTAAAAATATTATATATTTCAATATTATAAATATTTAATATATATTATACATATTATATTATATAAATATTAAATAATATTTATAATATAAATAAATATTAAATGTATATTATAAAATTATTTAAATATAATAATTTAATATGCAAGAAGATCAAAAATATTATTAATTTTAAATTTAATATTTATATATTATATATGAGCATATAATATTGCTCAAAATATTAAATATCATCTTAATATTAAACTTAATAAATAATATAATATAATATAATATTTATTATTAAATATAAATATAATATTAAATATTTAAAAATTATTAAGTGTATATTAAATATATAACTAGATTAAATATTATTAAATATTTATCTGTAAATTAGGAACATAATCTGAGATTAAATATCTATATTTCAAAAAGAAATCAGAATATCATGATTTATAATAATCTTATATTACCAAAAAAATAAATATTATCATTCAAATTATCGTACTTAATTATCAATTATTAAATATAATAATTTATATAATAATTTTAGATTATTAAAATGAATTAAAGCCATTTTATTGGGCGAGTGCTAACAAGCTCCCATGGTTTCATGCCCATCCCCATCTATCCGCATGAACATAAGCCCTCTGAGATTGGAGAGCCTCTCAGGGAAGCGGATTTGGTCGACGTCAACATCTTGCAAATCATTTTTGTTAGGAAGGTCATTAGGAGATGTGACGCATGGGTTTGAAACAGCGTCGTTGGAGATAGGGCTCCGTGCTACTCGACACGCCGTTCCCATCTCCGAAATGCCCATCGAATACTTCAATAGCATGCTGCCAGGATTTTTTTTTTTTTTTGCCTTTTATTATTTATTATTATTTATATTTAATTTTTGACTCTTTCGCATTACAATACTAACGCACTTCAATTGTGGTTCGAAGGACTTGAATGGTTTTCCACTCAAATCTAGCAATCCAAAACCCAGCCAAAGTTCATGAGGGGAACTGGAGGGCACCACCCAGCCGTGAGCTGTTGGGACGATTGGTTCTCTCTTCCATTCCTTGGTGGCCAGCCAACTTCAAAATTTCTCTCTAAGATTAATATTTTCTATGGTAAAAGAATAATTAGGATAGGTTACTTGTCAGAATGTAAGTTATATGATACCTGAGAAAAAATAAAATAAAATAAATTCAAAGCCATGACATTAAATATTAGGAGAGAGACTATAAATCAGCATACATAAATTTAACCGGTAGAACTCAAGTGCAGTGTGTTAGATGGGTCTCTCAATCTCTCTTTTATTTTTCTCAAACAACCAACGCCTCTAGCTTAGCTAAGGACTATCGTGGCTGGCAAAATGTAAAAGGGAGTCCATCCAATTTTAGTTTTGAGTATCGATGATAAAAATATGATTGATACAACCAATATGCTCTCTGTACTCATGATGAGATTTTAATTTTTTTTTTTTTCATTTTTAATATTAATAATGACATTGTCCTGCTAGTTATGAAAGAGTTCCACTCAATATTATACCATAAGGTATGATCAATATCAGTTAGCACGTGAGGTTTTGCAAAGAGTAGTATATTATTCATCTAGCTGAAGCATAGACAACTCCCCGTTTTAGTTCAAGATAGAAATCTGGTACACAAACTTAACGCCCAACGAAGCTGCCGCGTTGTCACTCGCATTCTAAATTCCTAATCACTAGATCTTTTTTCCCTTCCTCGCAGGATTATTGCTTTTTTCTACTTAAAATACACACGTAGGCTTGCAACACCTTTGATCTAAAAAAGAGAAAGAAAAAGAAAAACCTCTTATCTAACACTAAAAAAAAAAAAAAAAACTCGAGAGAGCGCTGGAGCACCGGTAAACGCGCTCAAGCCACGTCATCCATCCTGCGCCGCCGTGGTCGCAGAGAAACGGCGAGAGGAATCGCCATCTCGCACGAGAGCCTCAGGACCTCCGATAATTCGACGCGTGTCCCATCCGACGGCTCCGACATCTCGAACTCGTGCATCAACGATGCCACCCAGAAGACGACCGTGGCCATGGCCAGCGCCTTTCCCGGGCAGCTCCGCCTGCCCGACCCGAACGGCGCCAGCCTGAGGTCCGAGCCAAGAACCGGGAACTCGGTCCCCTCCGCTCCAAGGAACCGCTCCGGTCGGAACTCGAGCGGGTCGGTCCACACGCTCGGGTCGTGGGTGATGGCCCACATGTTCACCATCGCGGTGGTCCCCGCCGGCACGAGCCGCCCGTCCACCTGCACGTCCGACGACGCCAGGCGGGCCCACGAGAGGAGCGGCCCCGGTGGGTGCACCCTCAGCGTCTCCTTCACCACCGCTTGGAGGTACGCCAGCGACCCCGTGTCGGATTCCGTCACCGCCCGGTTCCGGCCCACCACCCGGTCCAGCTCCTCGTGGACCCTCGCCTGCACGTCCCGGTGGAGCACCAGCCGCGCCAGCACCCACTCTATCAGCACCGCCACGGTGTCCGTACCCCTAAATATCATCTCCTACAGTATTTAAAAAAAAATAATAATAATAAGTCGATCGGTAGCTTAATTCTAATTGGAACAAATTTGGAGGCGGTGAGCGTACCCAGAGCACGGCGACCATGTCGGGATCGGATAGTCTTTCGCTGCCCTGCAGGGATAGCAGAACGTCGACGAAATCCGCAACCCCCTCCCATCCGTTGCTGCGTCCAGCTCGGTGCTCGTCGATGATGCGGTTCACGTATCGGTTCACCATGGGGACCAGCCGGGAGCACCTGGACCGGATCTTCTGAAGGTCCAAGCCGGATAGCACGGGAAGGTGGTCCGACCAGTTGAGCTTCCCCAGGAGGTCGTAGCCTTCCTCCACGAGCCACCTCAGCTCCTTCACCTCCTCGCTCTCCGACCCCAGCTCGAGCTCGTACTTCCTCCCGAATACCGACCACATGACGTTGTTCAAAGAGGCCCGCTTCAGGATCCTCCGGACCTGGACTGCTTCCCGGGGCTCCACGCTGCCGAGGGCCGCCACCATCTCGGCGGCGATCTGGCCGCGCTGCGGGCCCGAGGCAGAGATTTGCTTCGGACCGAAGAGGTGACCGGAGCAGATCCTCCGCAGCGTGCGCCAGTACACGCCGTAAGGGGCGAAGCCGATCGCGCGGTGGAACATGAGCCCGTACGCCGACTCCTTGACCGGCCGGTCGGCGAAGGCCGCGCTGTGAAGGATCTCCCTCGCGACGTCGGGGTCGGACGTGACCACGACCCTGGTGTCGCCAAGGCTGAGTGCCATGAGGCGCATGGCACCCGAGTCCTCCGCAGCGGCGGCGAGCTTGCGGTGGGCCAGGCCGGACATGATGCCGAGGCTTCCCACAAAGGGGAGTCCCCTGGGCCCAGGAATTGCCGTCTCAGCGGTCCCCAGTCTCTTTGGGCTCCACCAGTACTTCCCCCACGCGGGGCCGCCAGGGGAGATCCAGTGGAGAAAAGCAGTAGCAAGGCATGCGAGAAGCATCACGATACCGAGGGAGAGGAGGCAGGAGGGGTCGGCGGTGAGTCCCCCGCATTTGGTGGCCAGGGAAAGGGAGAGGACCCACCCGCTCTCTATCGAGGATCCCATGAGTGTATTTGCTTCGCTCTCCTTTGGACACTAAGTACCACCGAAACGGAAAACCTTGAGAGGTTTGCGAGCCTTTCTTCTTGGTTCCCTGTCTTTGGAGTAAGCATAGAAGGGAAATGGTGCCCCTTATATATAGCAAAGGGTGGAGCTAGCGAAAAAATATCAGACGGAGAAGGAAAACAGGGTAACCGCCAGGCCTCCCCGTATGATGACCGAAAAATTAGGGGCTGTCACGAAGCATGTCGCGTACCAGAACCGAAAACAACACTGAGCGTGTGTCGCGGACGGGGATGGAAAATATCTTGGGATGCGCCACGTGGAGGTGCCGTGGCAGTACATGTCGGGTTAAGCGGGAGGTGCACATAACCACATGCAACGCCACCGTGGCCTCGCCCTTCACGTGGGCTCACGTGAGGCAGACGGGTCGACCGCTGTTCGCGAGGGGGGTGAGAACTGGTGGTGACGAATGGCGCGAGGAGATTAAGAACGGGTGGTGACGGATAGCGCCTGGGGATGGGACCTGCGTCCCGGCGAAGGGTCTCTCTCTCTCTCTCTCTCTCTCTCTCTCTCTCTCTCGGGTTCTTGCCTTCGCCAGGGTTCCGGCCGGTCCTCTTTGGCAAGTCTTCAGTGACGACATGGCATGCTTCTGGTGCCCGCACGTGCAACGCATGGAGGGAGATGTGCCTTATTTTACCATCGGGAACCTGGCCGAAATTGCCATGCCACCGAACATGAGCCAAGTTGAGCCTTCTCTTGTTCCAAATCTATGACTGATAAACATTATTTATCAACCCAAAACATTTTTTTTTTTTTTTTTTTTGGACATTAGATAATGAAAACAGTGTATATCCAAGATGACATTCTTGTTCCGATCGTTTTCAAATTTTGGCCCACTTCGATGAAAATCTTAAACCTCCTGTCAATTATATCGCTTTCTAGTATTAAGTTCCAAATTGTTGGACGATGGATACCATTGAAAGCAACCAATATAATGAGAAATTCTTCGGCTTTATCAGGTATTTATTATTAGGTTCTTCTTGTCACACGTTATAACCACCCTATTTGATAAGTAGCATATATTTACTGTCATTCTTTTAATAAATATGTTCTATTTATTATTGAGTATGATGATCGTTATCATATCGCTAAATGCTCAACAAATTGTATCTGAGCTTCGTTCTTACTTAAAAATACGTGTAAGTGTCAACAATAACGAAAGGCTACGTTGCAATCCTCAAATAACTCATTAAATAGTATAATAATACTTCATAGTTGCATTAATGCGCCATCACGACCCTTGAAGGAGGGGTAGCTGGAGTCATTAAGTTCTGTGGTCCATAGTAAGTTCATCCTTTCGCTGTCTGTGCTGGATTGAAGGCCAAGCACCTCAACCTCGTACGGTTCCATCTCGCACCTTCCCCACTTCGCCAGAAAGTTCCAGAAGTTGGTGGCAGTGAAAGTCTTCAGCCAGCCGTTCTATATCTTCAAAGATACCTCTCTCCAATATTCTTATTTTTTTAATATATTTCTTGCCTTAATCTTTTAAGCCGGGTCTCTGGATTATGCTGATGCCTCCGATGTCGTTTACATAGATTTGAAATATGTTTTTTAAGCTGCCATCTCTGTCATCATATGTAGAACTTAATTTATTTGAGCTGTGAATTAGTCTAAGATAGTCATGGTGCTAAGTCTTCGGAACTATCCTAAGCTAGGATGTCATATGCAGTCACTTATTATCTATATTTTATATCTATAATGGAATGCATGGAGCAAGCAAGTATTTTAAGATAAAGCAGTGAACATAGCTAGTGTCACAATGAGGGCTTGATTGATGAAGATAAAATCTTGTTTTAGCGACAACAAATGAATGGAGTTATTTGGTCGCTAGGGGTCATATTTTAACATGGTATGGTACCATCACCTTCTTCCATTATGTTGGTCTCTCTTACAACCTAACTAGAATAAATTAAACTCTGATGGCTCTTGTAAGGTAAATGGATGTGCTGTTGTTGGTTTCATCATCTGAGATGGTTATGGATCTATAATAGCTGCAGATGCCTTTGAGCTGCGAGGGGCATGAAAATTTGAAGTATATAAAACAAAGGTAGAAAGGGGCGAATAAATGAGAGGGAGGTGACTCAACAAGGGCTGTTTCATGTTTCAATCAAAGGCATGATAATTGTTGACGTCCGAAACTAGTTCTGAACACTAACAGAGGAGATTTGTCATGACTCAAATAGTATGACAGTAAAAGTGATAGAAGGCACTCCTGAAGAGCTTTGCTGATCGAGGATGGCCCTAAGAGCAATAGATCGGCCCTAGGAGCAATAGATCGGCGGCCCTATGAGCAATTGAAAATCGCTTTTGAAAAAATTTATCAATTGATGTCAGCCTTAAGAAAGATTAAAGATTACTTCTGAAAATTTGTTGATTAAGGTTGACCTTAAGAGCAAATGAAGATCACCCCTAGAGAACTTTGTTGATTGAAGTCAATTGTAGAAGTGATTGAAGATTACTTCTAGAGATTTTCTGATAAAGGTTGGCTCTGCGAACGATTAAAAAGAACAATTTTAGAGAGCTTTACTGATCAAAGTCAACTCTAGAAGCACTTAAAAATCAATCTTAGAGATTTGTAGATTGAAGTTGGCCCGGAGAGTGATTGAAGATCACATCTAGAGAGCTTTGCAGGTTTAGGTCGGCCTTAGGAATGATTGAAGATCACACTTAGAGATTTACTAATCAAGATTGGCCTAAAGAGTGATTATTAGAGATTTACCACTTGAGGTCAGTTTTGGGAGTGATTGAGGATCGCTCTTGAAGAGCTTTGCCAATTGAGGTTGGCCCGAGATACGATTGAAGATCACTCCAAAAGAGTTTTGCCAATTGAGGTCGGCATTGGGAGTGATTGAAGATCACTCTTAGAGTTTTGTTGATCAAGATCAGCTTGGAAGTGCTTAAGGATCACCCTTAGAGAGCTTTGCCAATTGAGGTCGGCCCTGAGAGTGGAGTTCTTTATTGATCAAGGTTGGCTCTAAGAACGATTGAGATTACTCCTAAAGATTTACTAATCAAGGTCAGTATTGGAGCCTTTAGGGATCACTCAAGAGATTTATCGATCGAGGTTGATCTTGGAAGGGATTAAAGATCGCTCCTGGACATCTACTAATCAAGGTTGGCCCTAGGAGTGATTAAAGATCAATCCTGTAAACAAATCTCTTAGGTTGGAGCCTGAAACTTGTGTGCCTTATGAGGTATCTCTTAACCAACTCTGATTGATTTTCTACTAGCCTAGTTTTCGAGTTGCTTTCCATAACCTTCAACCAACTTATCCTTTAGATGATCAAATCGAGGTATACCAGTTGGATTTGAAGCTGATCCAACTTATTTTGATAGAGTTGTCGGTTATTGCTTGGTCAAGTGATTAGGTCAAGTTCATTAAATAGGTCTACCATCGACTTTGGATGTGCTCCATTACTAGTCTGATTCTTTGGTTAACTATAGCTATCGATCTATCTAATGTTAGTTGGTTGTAGGGTTTGTCAGGCTGGTATGCTTATTTGATCTTAATAGCTGATCTTGAGGCTCTTTCTTAGGTTGATTGTTTTAGCGTTCGCCTCCAGTTTATCTATTCTGAGGGTCTTGAGGGTCCTTACCAACTTCAAGTTGAGGTTGGTAATTGTTGACAACTCAATGGGACATTTGGTCAACTTTTGCTTGGCCTCCTGGATCTTTAGGGAACTAAGTTCTAGCCTAGATTGGTTAACATACAGGCTACAGAAGGATGTCGAATTGACCTTGGATGACCGCTTCTACTAGTGGAGAATCTAAATTGGTCGAATATCCCACAAAATTTTGAGAACTAGCTTGAGCATGATTCATGTTTGCTTGGGTGGTGCTTGCTTTTTGATCTCTTCTCTTCAATGGTATGGTTGGGTGCTTCTATTTCTTTCCGATAAGTAACGCCAATCTATTGACATTTGAAACTAACTCTTAAATGCTAACAGAGGAGATTTGTCTAACTCGAATGATAGAGCACTCTCTAGGCAATTTGTGCATGTTTCCATAAGAGAGAGAAAGAAGAAGAGTAAAAGAGGTCCATAGATTATTTTCGAGGGGATCCTTCATTGCTGAAGTGAATACAGAAAATGAAAGAGGAAGTTCTATTTCAAAAATCAAAACCACATCCAATAATTAAATGCTAGAATTCCTATATTTCACTAAATCCATGAGATGGAGGCCTAAGTAAGCTTCGATGGGATGAAGGCTAGGAGACACATGCATGCATTCACTACAGCTAGCCATGCCATAGTAAGGCGAGTGCGAGTGTGGGTACATGAAAATATTTTAAAATTATTTTTTTAATCGAGACATCTATTGGTCAAATGGGGTGAGATGCCCATTGAGACGTTCTGAAATATTTTGGGTTATGCTGTTGGAACCATCTAGCGGGTCATTAAGGTCATAAAAAAAAAACTGTTAGGCCTCTTTAGGGATTACCCAAACTAAGCTTAGAAATACACTCAAGGTCCAGGGTCGTTGATATCCCAAACCTCTAATTGCCAAAGCCTACTAATCTTTAATCCAGAGAGATCTATTCATTTTGGAGACCTGAAGCCCTGAGTTTTTGGATGCTCTACTGAGAAGAAAATTTACAAGAGCCTCTTTCTTTTCCTTTCTTCTCTCTTACATTTTGATCATTCATTTTATTGTTTATGACTCAATTTTTTGGATATATGAAGGAGTCATTGGGTTGCATGTCCAAGCACAACCCTCTAACTTCTTTTGATTGTATAATTTCTATTTAATTTGATTTTAAATAATTAGATTTCTAATAATTTCTTTGCTTTGCATCCAATAGTCTAAGGACTAATTCCCTTCATGAGAAATTGCTGGAAAATTACTTTAAATTTTAGTTATTGCTCTAAATAATTGATATAAATTTGAAAATATTCTATATTGATATTAGTGATGATTTGAATATTATAGATATGTTTTAATTAATTTTAATACTTTTTCTACTGCTTTAAAACCATGCTAAAAATTTCTATGTTCAAAGAAATAGATTTTTTACTAAATTGAAATCTATCCAGAACTATTTGGAAAATAGATTTTTTTAAAAAATTAGTTTTTAATATAACATAATTTTTTTTCACAAAGATGAAATTTTTGGTGCCCTTACAACAATACAGAAAGTGTTTTTATTTTAAAATTACCTTTATGCTGCTTTAAAATTAATGCAAAATTTTTAAAAGTTAAATTTTTTAGCTAAAAATTAATTTTCTACTGCTCTAACACATGTGCTATTCTGAAAAATTAAAAAAAAAATTAAATTTTCAAATTTATTTGCTATTGCTTTAATATTAGTACATAGTTAAATTTAAAATTTAAAATTTAAAATTTAGTTTTAAAAATCTTGAAAATTCAAAATTCTGAAAAACAGATTTTGAAATTCAAATTTGAATTTAAATTCTCTGAATTAATTTTTGCTTAGTGGTTACTATTCTTTATTGCAATTAATTTCTAGAATTAAATTATTGTATTTAAATTTTAGTTCAAAAATCTAAAAATTATTTGAAAGTCACTAATGTAAAAGCTCAAACCATAAGATTAAATCCTTAAACTAATACTATACAACATAAATTAAGTAATCAATGCTCTCATAAAATTGGTTTAGAGGATCTTAGTGCAATCAAACTGAAAAGTTTAGTGGATCTTTCTTTAGGAGGTGATAAAGCTAAGTGAGATACTAGCTTATAACTTTAGGGTTATTCTCAGCAATTGAGTTCCTGATCCTAACTAACTTTTGAATTTAATTTTTAACCAAATTCTTTTAGTCCAGTTGAAACTTCATCTTCC
This sequence comes from Metroxylon sagu, assembly GCA_017589505.3. NCBI lineage: Eukaryota > Viridiplantae > Streptophyta > Magnoliopsida > Arecales > Arecaceae > Metroxylon > Metroxylon sagu. Next base: position 349,907 of record JACVBY030000580.1, on the reverse strand, counting down.
ACTTCAATCTCAAAAACCCCTACAAGATTGATTTTCATTGTAGACATAAAATCCTTAATGCCTTTTCCACTAAAATTGCTAAAGAATGATGGGATGCCCTTGAGGTTGATTTTAGGATGGATTATGCCAGCCTATATCAGTTCGCCATTTCAAAATTTTGAAAGTATATAATGGTGGATTTAAAATCCATCAATATGCAAAATCATGAATTTCAAGAACTCCTTGGAAAGACTTAGTTGATTGGCTATAATTTTTTTGAAAGCTATAAGGTCTAAGCCTTAGCCAATGTCCTTTCCTCTTCTTAGTCAGCCTTCTCATGAGAGTTAAGCAATAAGCAAGGTGGCTTGACCCTAACAAAAGTAATCAAATTTGTCAGGATTAGGGAAGAACAGTGGCTTAAGCTCAAGTAAAAGCCTTATTTTGGATCTAAGATCCACTTGACCGAATGAAATTCAAACATAAATCAATTGAAACCTAAGGGAAAAAGCTTTAAGAAGAACTTCCAATTTAAAATTGACCAAACTTTCAAACCTTCTCAAAACTAATCGAGCCAAACTAATCGAATCAGAATTCAAAGGAGGAGACATTCTGCTTCATGCGCGAAAGGATTAACTATATGGTGAAGGATTATTACCATAAGAAGATCAAACTGTTGAGGAACGGAGTGCCCAAATCTTAAGTTCATATGGTCAAAAGTGGTGTTGAACATTCTTGCAAGTTGGTCAATCTAAAACCCTTAGTTAACCTCACTCAATCTTCTTATGATTGATGGCTAGACTTATGAGCTAGTATTCATATCTGTTTTCATTGCTCTTGGTTTTCCACCATTTACGCTTAGAAATGACTCTTTGGCGAACGCGCTTTGAAAAGGACCAGTGGACTTGAGGTGACCTTTGCAAAGATCTTAATCCTTGATGAAATGTTATTCGTCCCTAGTGTTAGAAAAAACTTGATTAGTAGATTTCTTCTTAAACCTAGAGGATATAGAATTATCTTAGAATCCAATAAAGCTATAATCACTTGCAATAATAAGTTTGTTGGAAAAGGCTTTGTTTTTAAAGGTTTTTTCAAGCTAAATATAATTTTGAATTCATCTAACAAAATTCCTATTTTCAATATTAAATCTTCAAATGTCTAACATGATAGACTTCATGACATGACCAAGCTTAATCTAATCCCTAAAATCCATCTTGATAGAAAGATTAAGTATGAATTTGTATTCAAGCCAAGAGCCTTAGAAAGCTTTTCAAATATGTAAATAGGAGTTTAATTCTTCTTGATCTGGACCATAGCAATGTATGTGACTTGACCAAGTTACTGACTCAGGAAGAAAGTTGTTAATTTTAATGTTCACTGATGACTTCTTTTGGTATTATTATGCATTTTTTATTAAAACTAAAGATGAAGTCCTAATAGATTTAAGATTTATAAGACAGATATTAAAGCCTAAATTAAGAAAAGCCTTAAGAGACTTAAGTCAGATTAAAATGGTGAATTTACCTCAAATGAAATAACCATATTTTGCCAAGAGTAGGAATCATTCATGAGGTTACACTGCATTACTCTCCTCAATCCAATGGTATAATGGAATGAAAAATCTATACCTTAATAGATATGGTTAACTCAATCAATTTCGGTGCACCCAAGAACTTATAGGGAAAAGCCCTTTTAGTTGTCTATTATTTTCTAAATAAGACACCCTTAAAGGATAACCCTAAAGCACCTTTTAAGCTTTAGAAATGTAGAATACCTAGGCTAGATTATCTCAAACTATAGGAGTGCCTAGCTAAGAAAGATATATCTGAACCTAAGAAAAGGAAGATAGAACCTAAAATTGTAAATGCTATATTTGTAGGATATTCTGTGGATAGTAATACCAATAAGTTCCTTATGATAATTCTAAGATAAGTGGAATCTTAAATAATACCCTTATCAAATCATGAAATGCCACTTGTTTTGAAAATATCTTTCATTTTAAAAGCTAAGTCTCAAATCAAGTTACTTCTAATTCTTTCTTAGCTCCTGATTCTCTTGAATTTGAGTTTCCTAATAAGTTAAGGAAAGGAAAAGACCTGACTGTAAAAGTAGAACTTCTGTACTTAAAAGAAGTTTGAGGACAAGAAAAGAAAAAGATTTTGGTGAAAGTTTCTTTACTTTTCTAATTAAGGATGAACCTTCCTATTTTCTAAAGTGATGTCTTCTCCTAGCACCTTTTAGAAGAAAGTTATTCTTTCTAAATATAATTCAATTCTTCAAAATCAAACATGGATCTTATTTGACCTAACCCCTAGTATCAAACTTTAGGGTGTAAGTGGATGTTTAAGAAGAAGCTCAGACCTAATGACTCAATAGAGAAATATAAGGTTAGATTAATGGCCAAAGAGTATAACAAAAACAAAGGTTAGATTTCTTCGATACCTGTTCCCTTATAGCTAAAATGATAACCTCGAGATCCCTTCTTGCTATTTCTTCCTTCTATAAACTAATCATTTATTAAATAGATGTAAAGACCACATTCCTTAATAGAAATATCAAGGAGAAGATCTACATAGAATAGCCTATAGTAAAGAAACAAGAAAACAAAGTTTGTAATCCTGTTAAATCCCTATAAAGTCTTAAACGGGCTCCGAAATAATAGCATAAAAAATTTGATCAAATGATCTTATACTTTAGTTTTAAGATCGGTGATCATGATGAGTTTGTCCATTCTAAGATTATCGATGATGATTGCATAATTTTTTACTTATACATCGATGATATCCTAATATTTGGAACATCTTTTGAAAGTATATTAAAAATCAAAACTTTTCTTTCATCTAAATTTAATATGAAAGATTTAGGTAAAATAGATAAGATCTTAAGGATAAAGCTTATTAAATCCTATAAAGGGGTAGCTCTCTCCCTTTCTCATTCTATCGAAAAGATGATCAAGAAATTTAGTTATTTTGATCTTAAATCAGTATCTACCCTATATGATGCTAGCTTTCATCTAAAGAAAAACCTAGGTGACTCAGTTGATCTATTGAAGTACTTTCAAATCATAGGATCCCTCTTTTATATGGTAAATAGGATAAGACTTGATATTACTTATGCTATAGGAAGACTTAGGAGATATACCCAAAATCCCAATTAATCTCATTAAATTGCCTTAGAAAGGGTGTTCTAATGTCTAGAGGAAACACTTAATCTTTCTTTATTGTTCATTGAACACTTTGAGGTGGTTGAGGGTTACAGTAATGCCAATTGAGTCATAGATTCTCTAGATTTTAAATCGACTTCCAAACATCTCTTTTTTCTCGAGGGTACTGCTATTGCCTAAGGATTATCTAAGCAAACTATCATCTCTAGAAGTACTATGGAGGTTGAGTTGATAAATTTAGACACCACTTATAATGAGGCAAAGTGGATTAAGAATTTAACAATAAAGCTACCTTTAGTACCTAAGTTAATTCCAGCTATATCAATTTATTATGATAATAAGGCTACAGTCAAACTAACAAATTAAAAGAGTATCAATAAAAATATGAACTAGCATATATGACTTTATCATAAGTTTATAAGACAACATAAGAAAAATAATATTATTTTCTTAGAATTTGTGAAGTCTAAAAAAATCCTGACAGACCAATTAAGCAAGGAATTATTTAGGAGTAGATCAAGGAAGATGGGACTTAAGCCCATTATTTGGTCACAGGTAGTAGATACCCAATTACTGTGATTAGAGATCCCATAAAGAAAGTTCAATGCGGTAAGAAAGAAGCTAATTGAGTGATCGTATTAAAGCACAAATTTTGAAGAAATATTTCTTTTTATCCTTATGATGAGTGCTCTTATAAAGTGATAAAATAAGTTTATGTAAGGTTGAGTTATACTCTTAATAGATTTAAGGTAAATTATTTATAAGGTATCAGCTATAAATACCTTTGACGAATTTACCTATGTAGTCACAAATACTTTTGAAGAATTCACTTATGTGAGAATTATCGTATAAGGCCATGACTAGAGGTTAGGCTAACCCTGAGAGATTCTCACGAAAAATCAAAGTACTAAGCATCTTTAATATCAATTAACTGCTTAAACCCAATATATCCATATTATGTATGTGATTAGTAGAAGTCTCAGTTAAAGTCTTAATTCAAGGTCTCATCTACTATAGTTTATTCGGATGGATACAATCAACACTAAGTAGGGTTCAAGTCTACTGAACACCTCATTTATTGCATAGTATAAGATGCCCAGATAAATATTTTATGATATTTAGTTTTTAAATTAAAATTTTTTATGGAGGGTTGTTGGAAAATTTCTTTTTAAAAAATCATTTTTAAATTTTTAAAAGATTCTAATTAAATTACCTCTTTTAAAAGGATTTTCCATTTTTAAATGATTTCGCTTTCAGAACTCAAAACCTTTAGTTCTATATGGAATAATTAAATGCAAGGATTCCTACATTTAATTAAATCCATGAGATGGAGGCCTAAGTAAGCCTCCATAGGATGAAGGCTGAGTCCCACACATGCACTCTTTTGGCTCAGCTAGTCATGCTATGGCATGGCATGGCGAGTGTGGGTGCCCGTGCATAAGAATCTTTTAAAATTATTTTTTAATCGAGACCATTAGTCAAGACGAGACATTAATGTTAGGCTATAAAAGAAATTTCTTGCCTATTAATGTCTTATAGGACCATCCAACAAGCCATTAAGGCTATAAAAGAGAGCTGTTAGGCTTCTTTGAAGATTACCAAGATCAAACCTATAAAGCTCAAGGTCTAGGGTCATAGGTATCTCAAACCTTTGATTGTAAGAGCCTATATTATGAGAGCCTACTAATCCCTGCTCAAAGAGATCTATTCTTTCCGGAGGTCTTAAGCCCTGAGTTCTTGGAGGCCCTACTAAGAAAAAAAAAATCTACAAAAGCCTCTTTTTCTCTCTTTTTTCTCTCTTACATTTTGATCCTTCATTTTATTATTTCTGACTTTATTTTCTGATCATCTGAAGGAGTTATTAGGTTGCTTCTCCACATGATCATGCTCATGGTAGGAGATTCAGATTAAGATAGTTATTGTACCTTAAGGATAATTCACCTATAACTTACATGAAAGGATGGAAATTAGTTCTTAGGATAATGTCTAAGATGCCTCAATTTAGGAATAGTTCTCTAACTTCTTTTTATTATATAATTTTTATTTAATTTTTAGTTTAAATAATTAAATTTCTAGTAATTTCTAAGCTTTGCATCCAATAATACAAAAAAACTTGCTTGTTGTTCTTTTCTCAGACCTAGACTCGTATGTGGGCATCTCTGATATATAAAGGTCTCTCCACTAAATCAAAAGTAGAAACAATTGAATGGATTTAAGTATAAGACATGGGCAGAAGTATTAAGACAAGTTACAATGCATCTATACATAGATGCTAAAGGTTTTCAATATAGGATAGAGCAATTGTTTGTGGTTTGCCAAATTGATTAGGATCACGAATTTTTTTGTAATAGAATTAAGATGAAGTTGAAAAAGAAATTGGGGCCGCTAGATGAGAAGTTTGACGAGGAATTCTAATGAGCCTAGGATTAGAAATAGTATGCCTAAGTAAAGAATGCTACCACCTTTTAATGAAGAAAGTTAATTAGATATTCTATAAAAATTAAAAAATTGAGAAATATGTTCACCTTACATTGTTAGGATACCTCTAAGAAACTCGTATTATAATGAGAATTTCTAGTGTTCTTGTTGTAACCTTATCTAATAAATATAGTTTATGAGCTTTGCTTGGGTAATATTATTGGGACCATCTATATATTTGAAGCAAGTAGTTTTAGGTTTGATTATCTAACAAGTAATTATGGTTAATTTAAGAAGACGTATTGGTTCAAACCATCAATTTTTCTTAGGATATTTTTGGTTTATTTTATTCTTAAAAAAATAAAATCATAGAAACCAAGATAAAAAATATGTTTGGCAAAATTATTATTTTTTAAAAATATATATATTTTTATTTCTAGAAAGATGAAAATTAAATTTTTACTTTTAATATTTTTAAAAAATAAATTCATATTTTTACCCTCATCATTATCACCGACTCCACCACCACCATCATCTCCATCACTATTGTTTACTTGCTTGATCATTATGATACCACCACTATCATCTTTATTGCCTTTGTCAAATTGTTAATGCTTTTACTAATATCGCTATTCCCAACTATTACCATTGTCACTATCTCCACCATACCATGACTATCACCATTATTACAATGCTATGTCATTGCCACTAACAACAACATCACCACCTTTGCCTCCAGCATACCATCATGCCATCATTATTACCTATGTTATGCTATTGCCACTAATGCCAACATCACCAACCTCACCTTCATCACACTACAACCATTGTTGCTAGCTTATTCATACTTTCATCTATCCTTCCACGAACACCACTATCACCTTCATTCCCTCCACTATTTATCATGTTTAATTTTAAAAAAGTAATGAACTATACCAAATAAGTTTATATTTTTCATAAAAAATAAGAAGACAATAATTTTTTTTTTTTGGAGTTGAAAAAATGAAAGTGATATCAAATGACATCTTAATTTTTCTTTTCTTAGAGGAGAAAAGCACATTTCCTAAGGATACTTCTTGTTCATCTAAGATGAATCCTCTATAGCAGATAAACCATTAATAGAGGAAATAAGAGATCCCTTTCACTTCCTTCTAATTGAAGTGGAATGAATGATGTAGAGAATGAGATATAATATTATTCTAAGTAAAAAGGTGGATGGTGTTCATTTGGTTAATGATTCTTCATATATTTCTTGTATAAATATATTATGAGGAGGCATCATTTGGTAGCCTCTAGCTAGCATCTAATTGGCTTCCAATGAGACTTCAGCAAGGTATTATAAGGTTGTCCACTCAGTAGCATCTACTAATCTCACAAGATAGAAGCCCATAGTTAGGTTCGCAGATAGCGCATAGCCAACTAGAAAGGATACGCATATCCTACAGTAGGCCAACAGAGCCAATCACTTCATACAGAAAATACAACTCTTGACAATATTATGTGGCGCAGGAGATGAACCCATCATGACAAAACATATGGCGCATGATATAGATAAGTGGTCTAGTCTTATTGTTGGATGCAAAAGCCAATTAAGGATAGAGAGCTCATCCGATACCAAAGATAGATCTTTCTTTCATTGTATCAGACCATCAAACTCTACAAATAGGACCATCGGGCTTCACTAAGATAAAGCACCCTCTCATGGGGGGGCTCTCTCTCTTTTCCTCGCCTTTCATCCTCTATTCTCTCCACCAGTGAGAGTATGGCTGTAAGGCTCATCTTTGGCTACTTTTATCTTTCCTCATTGATTTGAGCATCAAAGGGCCTTTATTAGGATACCTCTAGTACTCTGATGCTCTTCCTTTGTCCCTATAGGTTCTCTATTAGGGACATTCGAACCTCATTCTTGACTCATCCATCAATCTCTTTTATCATCCCTATCATCTGGAGCCCAAGGTAGGGTTCCTACTGGCTTACCCTAGGTGACATCACATTATATTATTCAAAGGATACTTATTAAATAGATATATGGAACTCTGATAGATAAAAGACATTAAGAGATACTTTTATGACGTTGGCATTAATACTAGTTAGCTCCATTAAATATGACTTAATCTTTTAACAAAAAAAGAACCTTGATATATTAATGCTTCTGATTTTATATATTCTAATGGTTCTTGGCTCCCATTAACAGCAACCTGAAAATATGTAAACAATATTTTAGAAAATAATAAATAAAATAAAAAATATAATAATCTATAATTATACTTTATTGAATATAACATAAATATTAAATAAAATAATAAAACGCATGGATAGAAATTAAAATAGAGAGAAAGTTAAGTAATGCTGGCTTCGTGGATTAGAGTTAAAGAGTATTTCTAAAACTTTTTAAATTTGAAGCGGTTAATATTCAAAAAAGAGTGCTCTCAAACGGTTCAAATATGAAATTAGAAGAAAAATCAGTTAGATTGGAAGGAATGATGTGTGTAGTTAATTAGCAAATATAACAAATAGAAGGCCTTTTTTTTTTGTCATGGATTACATGATCTTTGGATATTATTTTCTTTAAAAAAAATAATTTATCAGTGAAATTGAATTGGAAGTACAATTTTTGACATAGATGTTCTCTCTTGCTCTCTCTATATAACGGTTCATATAGGATCAAATCAGCCCTGCAAATCATATGAATTTGACCAAGGAAATCGAGGCTGAGGGTGAGCCATTTTGCATCAAAATGGAGTGAAAATAGAACACCTTGACAAGCATCGATAAGATTTTGATTATTAATTTATTTTCTGAACTTTGTAAAAATTTCTGTTCTAGAATAATGTTGTAAGATCTAACCACTCCCTTTTTTTTTTGATATGATCATCAACATCATTCCCATAACAAGAAGTCATATTGTAGGAGTTCGAGTGGGTGAAATACAACCAATTGTCTTTGAGGAGACTGTCTTTGCAACCGAAAGAGCTAAATCTTTCAAACTTATTAAAATCAATAGTCCTCATCAAGTTAGACTGTATTAAAAAATAGAAATCCAATGTTCACATTGTTTTAGCTTTTAGTGCATAGTTTGTTGGTAGTAGACAACTAGGAGTCCGAAGTCTAGAGCTTAGGTCTTCCCAAAAGTATGGACACCCTCTCATCTTCTCTTTGGTGGCTTGATTTTTTTTTTATTTTTTAGGTGACGAAAGCACAGTTATTTTGTCGAAATATAAGTATTGCCATAGGCATCAGCCATGGCATAGAAACTCAAGGCATGAACACATTCATTGATCCAAACTCACATCAAATACTTTTGGCTGTACAATTTGTCCCTGGCTTTACCTACGTTATTTTAAAATTTATAAATTTTTTTTCTGTAAGTAGCAATTGGTGTGATACAGGGATAGTTATTAGCATGGTATGAGCCCAGCTAGCCTAATGATAGTGACACATAGTGAAATCAAAAGATGGCATGACATGTTCGATGTTCTCTAAAATAGAAAAGTTCTAATTAGAACAAACTTCTATCAAAACTACTGATTAATCTGAGATTAGTCATACTAAAGATGCTAACTAATTTAAGTAGGAGTTCACTTTTATTTGAGATGGATTTTAAGGCTCTATTTGAGAAGATTTGAGCTATCCACAAATAAGCAAACAATCCAAGAAACTCTTCTAAAACATTTGTAAAGGTAGCCTTTCAAAAAAGATAATTTAATTAGAATCTTTTAAAAATTAAAAAATGATTTCTAAATAGTAATTTTTCAATGCATATGCCACGCATAATTTTTTGGCTTGGCAAAAGGCCATTTTATATAAAAGAATGGAATGATTTGCCATCTAGCTAATCTTAGTGCTCTCCTTTTATTAGCAATTTAGCTAGCTAGCAATCTATTTTTGGATAAACCTGATATACCGTGCGGCTTATAAATCAAGCCAATCAACGAGTGCACTGATGCTGCGGCCTCCACCTACACACTATTGTGATTCCCATCAATATATTTTCATTGATTAATTTGATCTACATATCATGCGATAGATTAAATCTATCTAAAAAAACCCCTGTACACCTAATTTGCCCGGTTGATTAGGTTCACAAGTAGGCATGAGAAATCTGAAAGCTTTTTTAAAAAAAATCTTGTGTCTTTCCCTATGTCAAGCAAGATATGGCACATGCTCTTGCCCTTTTATTTTGACCCAACTAATCAACTTCTTTTTGAGGCCCTCTTGACCTGGATTTGGGAGCTCCTACGCCACCCCCATGGAAGCTAGAGAAAGCCTAAACTAATCTTCTCTTGATATTTTGTAGCAGGATTGAACTGCTTCAATTAATTAATTGCAACATGTGGAGAAGAATGCAAAGTGTTCATACCAACCATCAAAATATCCAGATTGAATAAAATCAATGCTTGGATGCAAAATATAATATGTCTTGGGTAGTCAACCAGTACCTCATCCTGATGCAATTAGAGACATTGGATCATATAATTTTCAGTGTGTAAGTGGCTTTGAAATAGTAAACCATATCCAACAGTTCAGATATCAATTCCTTTCTGCTAAATTGTCAGCAGTAACTCCCCTTCTGTTGCATCCCCTCAACCAAAAAAAAAAAAAAAAATCCCCTTCAGTTGCCAACCATGAAACAAATATTTACTCTCGGGCACTGAAGCTTATGCTTTAATCCTGTCACAACCACTCCCTCAAAGTTTTAAAATCTTCATGCATCTGTCATCCAAATGCGGGTTGGCTTGAATGACTCAATCCATGCTGAAGCAATGTCATGTTAATTAAATATATGCATCACCCGACATCCACTGACCAAATCTGAAAATGACTTGACTCAGCCAAGTCATAAGTCAACTCTCTCAGTTTCCAGTTAATTTTTTTAGATTGAATCAACCAGGACTTGTTCTGTTCCATCTGAGCTTTCTTGAAGACAGATTAAGAATGCACATTCAACGAGAGAATAAAGAAGATAAATTCCACATCTGGATTAGGATATGACAATAAACAAGAAGAAAAAAAAACGATTTTGTATGACATCCTATCAATGGTGTTGGATAATGAGGTGCTTCCACCTTGCAATATTTTATGACGTGGTTTGTTGTATCCTTGCAGAAATCTACACTCTACCAGCTAGGTTCAGTATTTCTTGGTCGCAATTTCTATATACTTCTTGTTTTGGCCCTTAAGATGTGGCTCTACGTGTGATCAAGTAGCCAATGGAGCCTTACTCGAGAACCAAAACAGAGAACAACGGAGCACATTCTCGCACCAAAAGAGCTAACATATTTTAGACTAGCTTCATACTGTTAAGTTATTGTTAACGTCAGATTAAATAATTATTACTTATAAGGGTCAGGAGAAGACACGACAGTATCTAAAGGCCAGTATCTTTCCTATTTGTTTGACCTTTAGATAAAGCTTGTTATTGGAACAAAAGAGGTCAAAGGGCTATGAAAATGACGGTGTGTGGAGATTCCAATGGGCGCAAACAGAGGCCAGAGGTGGTTTGAGAGGAAAAAAATTCGGATGGTGGGAGGAAATGCTTACACTGACGACTCCTCATTTGTTTGCAGAAAACGGAGGTGAGAAAACTTTTCTCCTCATATTCTTGCATTTGGTTGAAGACATGGCATTTATTTTTCAGCGCTTTTCCTTCTTCACTAAAAATATTTTGGCACCAAAAGTATTAAAATTATTCTAAAATATTTTTCTTATTTTTTTTCATATCTCTCTTATGTAACTGAATAAATAAATTTTAATTAATATGATAAATGAATTATTTATTTTATATATTTTTGTTTATATAATTACATAAAAGCAATGAAATTATATCAACAAAATAAGATAGAAATAGACCTCAAATGATTCATTTAATGCGTTTATAAAATTTTTAAAATAAAAATAAATATTTAAAATCTTTATTACAGAAGTATTATAGTTAAATTAGTTTTTTTCATACAAAATTATCCTCAATTAAATATAAAAAAAATATTTTTAGAATCATTTTTTTAATGCAATTTTTTTATCAACTAAACATGATAAAATCGGTTTTGTTCTGTAAAATATTTTTCACAAAAATGATCAGTCTCAAAAAAATTTCTCAGGATAAAATTTCTCAAAAAAATACCAACCGGACACCGAAGGATTGATATTATGCAGTGTATGGCCCTGTTTCGGATAACTACTGTGAAGGCCAACGACAGCTGTTTCTTACCAGCTAATTGGAATAGCTGTTTGCCAGCGGCTGTTGCCTACCTTTAGAGATCTAACACCATTCAGCCGGGCCAACCCTTTTTTTGTTTTTTTGTTTTTTTTTTTTGTGGAGTTTCTTAACATGCGTCCAAGTGCTGGGGAAGAGAAGGGACCGCATGCTCGGCCGAATGACAAGTATCAAGGACTACACGGTGGCTTTGCCTCCAGAGATGGATGCAAGCACAGCGTCCGTCGCCCAAGGACTGGGGTTGATCTTTCGAGCTGGCCTGGGGTGGGTGTACGTACCACAACTGATCGCCTGATAAATCTTGAGCTGCCCAGATATCAGGCAGGAAGAACAGAGCGCCATGCTTTCTCGTGGAATGGCAAGGCTCTAAGAACTGCTTCTCAGCAACGTGGCCAGTTTGGCTAGGTGTGACACCTCTGAAAGCATGCCTATTTTCAGGCTTCCAAAATTTTACGCCCATCTTCCGACCACCATCTAGATGTTAGCTTAGGTTGAGCAGAATGAATGTCGCCACTTGAACCTGCTATTCCTTTCCCATAGGAATTCATGCTGTCGGTCTGCACAATTCTATAAAAAGTTTAGATTTTTTAAAGAACCAAAGCACCATGGATTGATTGATAGATAGCTAAATATATCTCTGCTCAGATATATAGATATATAAGATTCATTCGAGTATATGTCTACCTAGATTTGATGAGATCATGTTTAGATATTATGAGTCCAATGTCAATAAACTGCTTGTATTATTAAAACCATATGTTTTGGAAACCTTTGATATTTGTACCAAATGATTGAAAGATATTTATTGATTCGTATTTTTTTGGGCGTCTAATTTTGACCATATGATATAAAGATTAAAGGTTAGAGGTGGTATCAAGATTGCATTTTTATATATAATTAAAAATTAAAGATTAAAGACTCTCTCTCTCTCTATATATATATATATATATTAATTAAAGAATTTTAATGTGTATATATAATTAAAATTTAATGTATGCATTAAAAAAGATATAAAGATTAAGGGTCTTTAAATTATATAATTTTTAATGTAAAGTAGATTAGAGATGGTAGATTATATTTAATAAACAGATATCATATTTTGAACTCTACGGTATAATTTTGGCATAACTAGATCGGCATGAAAGTCCACTCGAATTTATCCTAGTTTTTTTCTATATATTCTTGTACGCTATGCTGAAGAGAGGAGCATATGAGCAGGCGGGCCAAGAGATGGTAAAGGCCGGTGAGGACAAGATATTTAGGCTTTTGTTTGAAGCAATTGCTGCTTGTTGGGAGAGGCCAACAGCAGCTCTTAGCTATAGCGTCAGACCTTCCAAGAGGCTGCGAGGGAGAGCAACGTGCGAAAATTATGTGAACTAACATAATGCCAGACCTTTTGTAATGCCTCAAGCTCACTTACTAGCTCAATTAACTTCGTAACGGATCAAAATTATGTGGCTCAAAAACTCGAGTGAAAATTAATGGGTAGCAAGTGGACTTGAGTTATAAGCACATAGCATATTTCTTTCTTTCCCATCCAATATAGGACTAAATTTGGGATATCACAATCTTCCCATCTTATAATGGGGTATTTCTTTCTTTTCCATCTAATATAAGACTAAATTTAGGATATCGCAATCTTCCCATCTTATAATGCGACGTCCTCGTCGCACGCCAATCTCCCCATCTTATAATGCGACGTCCTCGTCGCATGCCACAATCTAGCCAGAATCTATCTCTAGTCGAATCATTGGTGCTGCAAGGATAGTCCTTTCCTCATACCCACTAACTTCCGCATACTCGGGTCGGCTTTGATATCATTTATAATGGCTTTGATACTATTTATAATGTCTCAAGCCCGCCCACTAGCCCAATTAACTTCTTAGCGAGCCAAAGCCACATGGCCCAAAAACTCGAGTAAAAGTTAGTGGATGCAAGTGGACTTGAGTTATAAGCACGTAACCCAAAAACTTGAGTAAAACTTCATACCTTTTCATTATATGAACTACTATAGATATTCTTTTACAACCTTAATTAATTAAATGTCAAATTAATGAATTATTTTAAGTGAGTCCATTATGGTTTGTATTCATCATTTTGGTGCACCTTAGAGTAGTATAGCCCTATATTAAGCATGGGTCTTGTGAATAAGCAGTTCATAATGAATAGGATACAAATTAGTTTGATTTTAATTATTACAAGAAGAGATTAGTATCTTTACGATAAAAATATTACGGTAAACCCATTGAACCGGATTACTTTTATGTTTATAGGATAGAGAAAAGTCTTTTTTCCAGCACACAAAAAACCCTAATTAGATTCTGTATTATAGAAAAGTATGAATCTTGCAATGAATTAAGATATGATTTTTTTTATTATATATACAAATGTGCTCATGATATTAAAATTATTAATTATGTTTTGTATTTCTAAAATTCAGATTCTCTGTCACACAGCTTTCTTCAAAACAAAATTGAAAATATATGATTTTTTTTTTTAAAATCTATAAACATATATTTATATATAATTTATAATTTTAAACTTACATTTGGGGCCTTAATATGGGCTTTGATTTTAAACTTACGTCACATGCAAATTTGCTCCAATATTAGATAAAAGTGCGTCTTTGATTCGCACAACCATGGAACCGGGACATTAACTAAATAAAGTAGACAATGATCGCAACTGACAGCAAAGGATGATCGTCCGTCCAAGAAGATAAACGTGGTGCTTCGTGGCCGTAAAGATATTTGCCCGGTGGCCCGTCCACAATGCCCCGGCCCGGGAGAACTTGTTGTTGCGACCCACTGAAGCATCGCAGGTCCTTGACTCTACTTCGTTGTCACAATTTGTCCCCATATCAGTGTTACTATCATTGCAGCACAACATAACTAAGTTATGATGTTGCAAGAATTCATTCCATCGAATGTTGGACCCTATGGTGTGTAAACTGCCATTCTAAGGTTATGACAAAGTTTTTTTTTTTTTTTGGGTGCATGGTTTAGGTTTAGTTTGATTGGGTTAGGTCGAGCCTAAACTTGTTTTAATTGAAAAAAAACATCCAATTGTTTGTTTCTGAATTCAGCCAAGAGCGCCAAACTCAGACTCAAATGACAGCAAATTAGTCCAAATTCCGACGGGTTTGTTTGTGTCATACATCCATCGGGTTAACGGGTACTTTTAACTTTTATCGGATTTTGATCGTAAGATTTAGGTTGGGTCAGGTTGGTAAGCATTAAAATGAAACCGGATGAAAGCAATTTTTTCATGGAGAAAAGAAGTTCCACCTTCCTTCCAGGTAGAAGTAAGAAAGATGCTGTTATCTTAGCAATCGGAATTGAGACTGCCATGCAAAAAAGAAAATAAAAAGAGAGGAGGAGAGAGAGAGAGAGACTGCCCTCTAATCTTTCAGCTTCAACATGCATCAAAAGGTTCAGATATGTTGAGCAGTCAAATATATTTTTAGGCTCTTTGGAATAACAAGCTCCTACTTTGGTTTTGTTATCCTATTGAATAAGCCATAAAATTGGGCGTAACAGACCAAGGCTCAAATCCAAAATAAAATAAGTGGATTAAACTTGACTTTAAGTGGGTTCATGCCAACTTGCTAACTCAAAAATGGCACGAATATGATTTGATTAATTTAAAGTTTATTATATTTTTATTTATTTATGCAATTCGATTTTTTATAGATGGTGAAACTTAAATTGTTTAGTTTAAATAATTTAACATTATAATAAATTTTTAATGCAACTAAGTATTATGTTTAAAAATATATGTTTTTATATTAAAAAAATAAAGTAATAAGTTAATATTAAGCGAGTTATAAAATTGTATCAAAAAAGTTATAAAGCAAGTTATATCTATTCGTGTTAAGCAAGTTGTTACATGCGCCATATTGTTTCAATCCAATATAATTAGTTTATTAACAGGTTATGCATTGCGGACTCATATAATGTTATATCTTAACTTTGACATAAAACGGCCATCCAAATCATCATTCCTAATAATTAATTAATCTTTAAAATTTAAGTTGACAGAAGAAGGATCAATAATATATATCAAATTTGAAAGGAATATTATAGAATCACCATGTCTTAATCACTTATTACATTCCATCGTATATAAATCGGGGCCGTGATTAGTTCGGCTAAAAACCTAACCCAACCTAACAAAAGTGGCATTTGCTGTTCAATTACTGTTTTTCATTTAAGAAAAAAAAACTGTAAAAAAATTATTATTTTAAAGAATGCCCGATGATGCTTGAGAGTAGAGCAAGGGACTTCTTTTCATTTTTTTCCACGTTTTAGACTAGGAGGGGTTCTAACCCCAATCCTTAACCTATATCCACAGCCTTCCAATCCAGTCGAAACTCAGATCCCAGGTGCATCAAGCCTAGGAAACGAACGCTACGATTTTTTTTTTTCCTTTTCAGCTAAATCTACTAACTTGATCATTAAGTAAGTTTCTTTTGTGTTAATGGGTGTTTGCTCGCTCATATGTATCGTAATGATGTCACCTCTTTTATTTTATCTTTTATTTCTTAAGCAGTTTATCTACATTTCATAATTCTAATGATAGGTCCAACGGGCTCTCCACACATCTCTGTCTCTTAAAAAAAATAAAATAAAATAAACTTATTGTCAACTTAAGTCGGGCTACTATGTTAGTTCATTACAACCTCATTAAAAATCGTCACAGATGTCTTTTAAAAATCTAGTTTAATTTTTCTAAGATATTAGAATTTGACATGGATGAAACCCATGAGTGGTTTCGATGGCTTTAATTCTCCAATCTAATTATTTTTTTATTATTTATAGAGTTTGATAAAATGTAGGGTTGTGAGTCTCTCTTATTTCTCTCACTCAAAACATCCGGAGGTAATTAAAATATATTCTAGCAAACATGCAAGCAAAATGCATATTTGATATTAAATAATAATAATAAGTTATCTATAATAATTTTTTAATTAAAGTTAATGTACAAACAATAGAAATAGATAAACTGAAAATACAAAATCAAATAATAAAAATGCAAGCCTGCTAAAAATACAAAATGCCACAAAACAAAACAATAAATATAATATCTGAATAGAAACAAAATATGAAAGAAAAAATACAAATAAAATAAAATCAAATATATAAAATAAAGAATTTTGGAATGCTATAAATAAATAAATAAATAGAAAATAAGTTAAACAAAAATTGAACAAAGTGAATTAGAAATTTAAAAGTTGACAACAAAAATTGAACAAAGTGAATTAGAAATTTAAAAGTTGACATCTGCGTAGGATAAATGATAAAATATGCATCAGAAAGATCAAAATGGATCAACTGAGAATATAGCTAAGGATGTGAAAAAAAGTATAAAAAAATAAAAGAGCAAACTTACTAACAAAATCATAAGAATACAAACAAATTTAATGAAACTAAAGTTACAATACTATGGATATATGAATAAAATGATGGAGACAAGTTACGATACCATGCTAGTTAGAGAGGAGATGATATTAACTAAAGATGAAACTAAAATACATGGAAGTGAATTGGCATAGTATTGAACTCTAAACGCATGTAGAGTTGGAAACCCATCATTGAGAGGGTTGCCTGCCAACATCCTTCAAATAAGAACCAAATTTACCTCCATGCTCTTCTTAAATCAACAAAATATGATTATAGAACAATTATCAAGCCAGCAAAGAGAATTAAAAAATAAATGGAACCCAAAAGAACTATTTTGATATTAAACCTAAACTTCATGATCTTTGTGGCTCTTACATTGAGAACTACTATCTAATATCAAAATAAGAGAATATCAAATCTTAGCATTTTTTTTTTGTAAATTCTATATATTATATATATTTTTTAAAATTAATAAATTTAAAATATTTATCAATTAATTTAAAAAAAATAAAAAGAAAATAAAGTGTATGTTCTCTCCAAGTATCCTAGATGCATGGCCTTTCCCTCTCAAGTCTCCTCATCCCACACCTGACTCTTCTTCAACCTTATGCTCCCTCTTGCTTTTTCTCATCTCTTCTATTCCCATTGTACTTTTGATTCTCTCTCTTTTGCCTTCCCCAACCTCCTCACCCCAAACTCCAATGGTCACGCTCAAGGAGTGACCATGGAAGCGCAAAGAAAGTTTTCATTATTTTGTATTAAGAAAGCAATACGTTATAAATACCAATAGGATAAACCTAGTAGGACCCAAACAGGACCTTCATAACCTCGAAAGAGAATTGAGATTTTCAAATAAAATAATATTTTTATTTACAATAATTTTGGATACAAAGATAAATACAAGTAGAATCTAGGATAACTAATCAAAATCTGATTGATCAATTCTCTATTGATTGCAGTCTACAAAAACCTGGAAAGCATATCTTGACATGAAATGAATAAGAACGGGCACGAGGGGCACCTTGCCTCTATCATTGAGGAAGATAACCAGGAAGTATATTTGCCATTAACAAGAACTGGGAATGTAGGATTTCACTTGAATTTCCAAATTCATAGAAAATTCTAGGTAACATGCTGTTGTGATTCCCGGCAGAATTTTATTGGTCCTTAACAGAAATCGCAGCACTGCTGTTAGGTCCCCATCCTAATTTATCAGGCTAGTTTTCTCTGGGAACAGAGGAGGATGAGAGTTGGGAGACATGCTCAACACGGGATTGTCAAATAGTTCTTCGCCTTTCGCTTATGATCTTCGGTGATGAATGAAAAGACCTTCATGACGTTCCTACAGTGGGTTATGTTAATTGAAATTGGCATCCAGTTGATTGAAGTAGGAGATATCCATCAATCTTTTAGAATGTTAATGCCCTCACCAAGATCCATAAAATCGGTATTGACAATCATATCGATGGGCTACTGATTTGGTACGATATGCACCTCGCAAGTAAGCAGGAAGCTAACATATTTTCTTACTCCTAGCTATAGTATAGCTCAATATTGGATGGTATGGGATGATATTTTTCAGTCCAATCATACCAAATCAAACCTCATGCTGATATGGTACGCCTTGGCTCTTACCATTATCCATTGGCCACCACAAACCATTACCAACAATGTTGGCAGCATCACAGACAATGCTCCATGTACTTTTGCCTTCTGTAAGTTAGTCCAGTTTCCCTGAATCTCGTCTTTTACCAAAACCACCTAACTCCAAATTGAATTCTGCATGAAGGATTGGGTGACCAGCCACGAAAGCCTACCATCTTGTCCTAAAATCTTGATTGCCCAGCCAGCCTCTAGCGGTGTTTGGAAGATTACATCCTATGAAATTAGAGGACATTTTCCTTGGTTAAATTCATGAGCCCATAATAAGAAAGATTCAAATACTCTTTATATCCTGTCCATAATATTTAAGAATGGCACAACTGTATTACAATGAAAATAAGATGCCGGTGGTATGAGGAGGGACTTCAAACACAAGCCTTGCCTTCAAGAATACAGAAGGTGGAAAAGAGCAAGCCACATTTACAAGAAGCTATAACATAATCACAAACCTGCTCCTATGAAAAAATAAAACCTTACACAGGCTATAAACAATTAGAAGAAAGAGTTTCCCCTTTGATAGGTCACAAATAAATTTAAATGGACCAAAGGCGTTGTTAAACAAAACATGATTCTTGAGAACCCATGGATGCATCATAAGATCTAACCATGATTAACATAAGTAAAGTTGAGCAAGTAGCTAAAAGATGCAGCCCGCAACAAGATGTTTTAGGCTTCCCAAGAGCTTGAATTACAATCAAAGGGGGATACCAGAATAAGTCCAAAAAGGCATTAGTTCACTGCTTTGAATGATAGGGGAGATGATTGAACATGTACTAAGAATCTTAGAAGATCATGAATAAATGAATATCCGGAAAGCAAAATTAGTCTTTTTCTTTTGGGTTTTCAATTATTTAGATCTAGGTGATTTTAGCAGATAAAGTTTGATCATTTCTTTCCTTTTTCTATTCAATGAGATTTGCAGCAGATTAAAGTGATGCAATAAAGTCTCTGTAAATATCTTCTTCTTCTTCTTTTTCCTTTGCATAAAGGCTAGCTATTTAGGATTAAGGCTTTGTTGTTATTGTTGCATAAAGGCTAGCTATCATGTAAACACATTCAAATTGAGAAAGAAGTCACCCCTCTAGTCCAAAGGTTTGGTGAATAATTATTCTTCCTCTCTCATTTCAATCTCCATCCTCCTCTTCCTTTTTCTTCTCCTCTTTCCCTACAACTACCAAAATTAACCATCTGCATGGATTGTGCCCAACTTATAACAATTTTATTAATAGACCAGCCATAAGACCATCAAAACCATACCTTGGAATCAATAGAAACCATTCTTACAAACCATGGATCTAAAACAACTCCACAAACTTTAGTCTCTCAAGCCTTTGTAACTATTTCCTTAATGATTTTTCCTTTTCAAAATCCAAATGGTATCAGATTAGTAGTTACCATATATGAGAGAATTTATCACCAGGGTCCAACAAATGACCTTAAGATCCATCACCCTTTCTCTCCATAATCCTGATTAGCCATTGTCTTAATTAACCAATTTTCTAGCTGCTGCTGCTGCTACTACAACAACAATAACGCCTTAATCTCAAACTAGTTGGGTTTGGCTATATGAATCCTTTTCTCCATTCTACTTGGTTTTGAGTCATATTTTTTATAAGATATAAAGATTTTAAATCTTTTTTCATTACTTCATATAATTTTTGGTTTACCCCTATCTTTTTTTTCTTATACGTGTATCAAATTACTTCTTTGCATCGATGCATTTATAGACCTACATTACAAATGCCTCGATCATCGAAGTTATCCTTCCCTCAATTTTGTCCTCAATTGATGCTATCTTTACCTTTTTACAAGTGACTTCATTTGTTATTCCATCTTTTCTTATATACTACACATCCATCTCAACATTTCTCATTTCAACAATATTTATCTTGTATTTATGCAATTTTCTAACCATCTAACATTCTTTACTATGAAGCATAGCTGGTTTCATGGTTATCTTATAAAATATTCCCTATAACTTGACAAATAGTTTATAATTATACAATATTCTAGCTGCACTTCTTCATTTCATTCAACTTATTTAATCATATGAATAATATCATCCTCAATCTCTCCTTTCTTATGAATAATTGATCTTAAATATAAAAAATTATCACTTTCAGAAACTTCAAGATCTTCAATTTTTACTATGCATCATTTATATCTCTAACTGCACTAAAATTACATTCCATATATTCTGTCTTTATCTTACTTAACCTAAAACTTTCAGGACCTCTTTACTTGTAGAAAACTAAAGGATTTTTTTGGAAAATTTTTTTCACAGAGAAAAAAGAAGGATTTTGTATTCAAATCTAATATTTTTCCAAATAGAAAGCTAGAAAACTATAAGTTTTAGTTTTCCACATGTACACTAGGTTTTTCAAATATCTTTCGATTATTTTTCTTTCGAAATGAAGTAGTATTTTTCCTTTTCCACTTCTATACCTCCACTATCGACCACCACCACCATACATTTGCCATACACACCACCTATCACCACCATTGCCATCATACCTCCGCCATCCATCACCACCACCCTCCACGAACCACACCTAACCATCCAAAACCATCATCGCCCTCGACCACCACCGTCTTTCATCATCCACCATCAGCGCCATGACCATCACTACCATAACTCCATCATCCACCATCAACATCACGACAACAACCACCATATCTCCATCACCACCATCACCAACCTCCTCCACCACTACCCACCACCACCACAATACCTCCACCACCACCATCGCCACCACACCTCTATCACCCCTTCATCACCCACCATCAACCATAATGCCTCCACAATCATCACCCATCACCACCACTACCACAATACCTCTACCACACTCATCACCCTCTACTATCACCATACCTTCATCACACCCACCATTGTCGCCACCACCTCCACCACCACCCATTATCGTCGCCACCACCTCCATCACCGCCATCCTCTGCCACCCTCCACAACCCACCTTTTTAATTTTTTTAATTAAAAAATGAATTTTCATTTTCAACAAATGAATACATTTTTCAAATTTTCTATAGAGATAAAAAATTGAAAATAGAGATGAAAACTAGAAATAGAGAATGGATAATTGTTTTCCACAACTAAACAAGCCCTTAGAATCTAATGCATTTCTCTATAATTTCAATTTACAATTAACCCCAACCTTATTTTCATCCACTAGTACTATATTATTTATAAATAACATACACCATGAAATATTATCCCAAAATATATCTTGTAAGCTCATTTATAAATAATGTAAAATGATAAAGACTAATAGCAGATCCCTGATATAAACATACTATAATTAGAAATTCATTGGTATTGCCCCCTAAATCTTACACCACTAATCACTTCATCATACATATCTTTTATTATATTAATATATTTAATGGATACTCATTTCTTTTCTAACATCCGTCATAAGACTTTCATAGGAAATTTATCATATGTTTTCTCTATATCAATAAAAAAATCTAAAAAGCCTCTAAATTTCCTGATTATCTTCAAATTTAAAAACTCTAAAAATCTTCTTGTGCTACCCTATTGTCCATTTTAATGCTTGCCATCCCATAATTTCAACACAGTTTTTCTACAAAGAGAACACCTTAAGCACTCAAATTATAACCTTTATCAACTCAACATCTGCTCCTCGCTTCTTATAATAAATCCTAGCCTGAAGGGCTACATGATACAAGTACTCAAGAAGTTGTAAACATCCACAAGCAAACTTTCGAATTAAGTAAGGAGGCCCTCGGGCATGATGAAACTTAGACGTTCATCTATGCTTCTCCATCATCACCTCCTCAGCATGATACAAAGTTGTGCATTCTAGACAGTCACCTATTGATAATTATTAACAACAGCAAAAAAAAAATGCTCTGCATTCTATTATGTTGATTGTGGTGCTAGAATAACACAGGACTATTTAAAACCCAAAACTTTTCTTATTTTTTTTGGTAATCTATTTTCCCTGATAATGTTATACTGGCTTTAGTTTTAGGAGTTGGATTTCTAATATAGTATAATTTACAGGATTTCAGTGATCGTTATTGGAATAAGCACTAAAGGATAGAAGCACAAGTAGTTGTCCCTCAAATGGGATGAGAATATATAGGAAATCAATCCCACTTGTTCAGTGGAACTTATTATAATGTTACAAAATCATACAACAACATAATAGGTTTCTGAAAGTAACTGCCCTCTATGCAATACATATAGGGAAATTACATCAGGTGGACAACCTGGACTTGGTCTCTCTACGGTAATGAGTTGGAGTCACCAAGGGATCAGAAAGCCACGTTTAGGATTGTTGCAGTGGCTTTTAATATTCATAGTGTTGAACTTAAAAATTAACAACCTGAAATTGCACATGAAAATTATTTTATTTTTCTTATCGTTTTGGTTAGAAATAGACGCAATTTGTTGCTTCTGCATTCTTTGAGTGTATTTTACATATCTTTGCTCCCTTTACACTCTCATCTCGACTCTCTTTTCCCCTTTTCTCCGTCTAATTTTCAGTTCATCTGTCATCAAACAAAACGTTGTCTTGCTCCAAATTTACACAAATAAAAATAAAAACTTGCACTGTAACAATGATACCCCGTCTTTTAATTCATGATCAAAACAACACCAAAAAGAGCTGTCTTCAATATATATAATATCACATCAAGCTAACACTTAACGAGGTGAGGATATACCTAACATTTAACTCAACAGCATGAGTTCATCGATTAGAAATAGGAAAGAGTTAAACTTGCAGAACCACAGAAGTACCATACGAGTGAGGATAAACCTAACCCTAGAGATGGGATCAGATGAGCTTGAAGGGGAGGGGCCAAGGGGTGGACCTGGGGACCTCGACGCGGTCCTTGATCCGCTCGATCTTCTTCTCCCGCTTGGGCCGCGCGTTGCCGTACGAGCCTTTGAAGCGCTTCCCCCTCTTCGTCTTCTTGTCGCCGCGGCCGCATAGGACCGGAACGGGCGCCACCGATGAAGAGGAAGAGCAAATAGGGGAGAAGAACATCGGCCGCTGCTCCGCCAGCTGCTGCATCGCCCGCCTCGCCAGCCGCCGCATCGCCATATCGGAGTTGGTTTACAACGGCCGCCGCCTCCCTGCTTCTCCCAGAAGCCCCACCGCAAGGGTTTTTATTTTTAAAAAGCGGCCGCTACCAGGCTTCAAATAACGCCGATATCGGAGGAATGAGGATGGATGTAACGAGCAACGACCATCCACCCAAATAAAATAGTAATGGCTATTTTGAACTCGTGAGGATTCTGATGCAAAGGATGATAATAGAACAATTAATAAAAAAATAAAAAATAAATTTATAAATTTTATTTTTATATTTAAATTGTAAAATTTTAATTTTAAATTTAAAATTAATGACAAAATAAATAGAATATATCTTTGGTTTAATTATTTTAAATTTTAAAAAATAAATTAATTTAAAACTATAGAATAGATGAAATATTTTTGAGTTATTTAAAAAAATAAAAAATAAAATCAAAATAAAATAAATTGTATTATTCTTAATTGAAGCATCATCTTTGCAAATCTTATTATGTAATATTCACAACCTTTGTTCAAACCCTTACCATCAAAAATTGTTGATTCCACCTTTCTAGTTTTCGCTTAATTCACTGCCATGTGAGAGTGATGTTAGACTCAAGAAATGCATCTCTAGTTCTCATTCATTGCTGTGGCTGGAAAGATCTTCATTTGTTCTCCCTTTTTGTTTGTTTAACCAATCTGATCAGTTTGCTGTATTTCTTGGCCACATATTGTGTTTGGATAACATTTCCAAACCTATGTTCTGCTTAACTCTATTTCACATGCTATTCTTAATTTACTTCACATACTACTTTTCCATCCTCCTTTTTCCCCTTATTTCAGGAAATTAGCATTCAGGTTCTCATAACCTCATTAGAACAAGTTCTATAGGAACCTTTAAACCTTATGTATAGCAACTCTTCAGAGGTAAGCTGTTAATGTTGAATCTATGGAACTACTGACCCTTGATAGTTGATATGGTCATTGCAACTGGGATGTTGCTGGCTTGACATCCATGCATTGCTATACTCACCATTGTCTTGGCATGCATCTTTAATGCTGAACAAGGTTAACCATTCTACATTGATGTAGTATCGGTATGCATGGTTTATAAGTCAATTTAATATACTGAGACTTGATATATATATATGTATCAGTACTAAGTCTCGGTCTCATACCGCTATGGTATGATATGCTGCGGTAGAACATACCATGATATTGAAGATATGCCAATTGTTAAATAACCTGTTGCAAATTTGTATCAGCTTTCTAGAAATGAATATGTCTACTTAAAATATACTGCATTAAAACTCGAGCACACATGCATATTGCTACACAAACTAGCAGTCTCCTTATGGTGGTATTAAGCGGTATTTTTCTTTGTCCTCGCCAAAATGAAGACAGGGTCCTTTGGAAGCTTGCAAGCCTTACTGGACCACGTATGATCACCCTTATGTTCAGAGGTGCAATATAAGTGAATAGTAGGCTGTGCCTTTGGAGAGATTAACGTCAAATCCGTCAAGAAGCAGTAGAAGAGAGGAGACAAAGGGTGAAAGGAAGATATTTACCTGGCTCGCTGTGAAACTCCTTACGTCGAATCTTCTTTATCTTGATGATAAGGCTTTGAACAGTTTATATAGAAGATAGGATCGAACTCTTAAAAGCATTTGGGAATCCTTTGAAAGGTTGGACTTAAACCTGATTATGACCATGTCATCCATGAACTTTAGGGGCGGTTGTTGCTTATCGGCCCACTTCATGCATCTTGTAAGCTCCTCCAAGAATGCCCTTGACTGTTTCTTTTTTTCCCCGAATTCGCAACAAATTAGTGAGCCATGGGGCTCGTACTTTGATCATGACCATGTTCCCCTAAATGAACTCTAGTGGCCGACGCTTGCTATATTAATGGTTTTTTTTTTTTTTTTTTCTTTGTTTTTTTTCTTCTTTAAATTCGTGACAAATTAGCGAGCCACAGGACTCTTCTTTGTTCCTCCCGCAACAAGCCAAGGGTGTGTGGTGCATCACATGGATATTGCATAATTTTGCTATAATTTTTAGAAAAGCGAGACCTCACACCATAAACAATTCAAGATGGTTCACACTTATAAAGCACCACAAATACTCCTCTAGAACTCAAGAGAAAGGTGGCTCAGATCCAAAGGTCTTGAAAACTTTGGTCTGAAACTTGCTAGTAAATCTTGGATCTCTATCACTCGCTATATTTTCCAGAACCGATCCCTTTTTTATTAAATATCTGGATCCTTCAATAATTGCCGTTATTGAATTATTTTTGAGTGGCTATAGAAATGATCATGATCAACTATCTCAAATATTCAATAATTTCATATTAGTCTTGCATATATAAAACATATATCTAAGACGCATGAAATATTTCCTATCATGCCACTTAATCAAGGAAAGTCTATCTTATAACTCAACCTTGAGAACAAGATTAATTTGAATGGAAAAAATGACATAATTATTAGTCCAAAAAATAAACTGTAATCAACTTTTACCATCTTTTATAAATATTTTACGTAGCTTTCCTAACATGATCAGGACTAAGTTTTTTTTTTTTTTTTTTTAAGACATCATGCGCGATCAATTTAATAAAATCCAGTTGAGTAATGAAGACCCTGATCATCTTGAAATCCTTGAATCTCTTCTTCTCCTCTTTTTTTTTTTTTTTTTTCTTTTTTCGGGGCTTGAAACATCATTGAAGTAATGTACTTGTTTCTGGCTGAAAGAAGCAAATCAATCCCTTAAGGCACCATCACCTTTCTCTAGCAAGGGAATCGGTGTTAGTAGTCCAAGGTCAGGATGGTAAAGCACCGAGTGGATAGAGCAGTCAAAAATTTGGTGCCTGCTTGCTTTACGTACAAGAAAACTTCATCAAACCCACAACTGCTGAATTGGTAATCCAACAGTCAGCCAGCTTGCAAGAGAACCGTTTGCGCGCCCACAATAAATGGAAGGCTCGTAGTATCTCTGATAGGAGAAGCAACGAGTACATTTCCCCCCTCTTTGCCACCATCAGTTCGAAGACATCATCATTATTTACAAGCAATGAACTAAAAATCCAACTTACTAAACTGGCACCAAATTACCCGGGATCATATCCCATCTTGACTGGAGTTTAAAAGGGTCGGGGGCATTTGGAAGAGGGGAATGAATCCCACCTTACACTGAAATTTTGGAGGTAAAGGAGTAGTTGAGGGAGAGCAATCCCCATTGCGTGGACCCTTTGTGTGGGGAAAAAATCTACAAGCAATAAACAGGAATATATGGCTGTGGCAAATCATAGCCTTCAATCACATTATGTTTGTCCACCAACAAAAATACAACATCATGTCTGGCCACATGAACATTAAGTCTTCAACTGGAAGAATCTAAGCCTAACCTAAGTCGTGTCACAATTTTACACCTGATTTCCTCCACCAACTTAAAGAGGATAGCGTCTGTTCTTTCGAGACGGACAAGGTCACTTTTCAGGCCTGTTGGGTGGATTGGCTGCTAGGATAACTTTAAATGGCTGTTTACCAATAGCAATGTGGCCAACAACTGTGCACACATAACCTCGGTCGTTATAGCCATCAGCATGGCTAATTGTGTGGTCATTTACAAATCTAGTCCATATGGAGTTGTGCACATATTCACCAACCTTTTTATGGCAACTAAAGGATAGGTTTGGAATTTTGACCACCTTTTTCTTGCATTTGATAGTGGGTAAACTGAAAGCATAGCAGCACACAGGACCTTACCATTGCAAAGAAAACTACTTAAGTTCAAAAGAAAAGTTGCATGTAATAGACAAATCATTCTGGTAAGTTCGTTCAGAAATACATGTCCTCGACAGCAATTCATACATTAAGTTGTCAAGCCGAACAAACCATGCCACACGATCAGCAAAGATTTCCGTCCATTGATGAACCTTTCCTCTAGAGGATGGCAACACTCAAGTAATCTCCAATCTTAAAAACGAGAAAAGTGAAATACTCAGTCAAACATATAAAAGTACGGAGCATGGTTCATAAATTTGCACAAGTTGCTTACCTGAAAGCTGAGTTCTGCTAGTGTCTTTCCATCATCCAGTCGTCTCCCATTTCCATATGAATAGGTCATTCCCACCTTCCAAATAGGAATCCAAAAAATAATAAAAAAAAAACTTTATAAGCGATCATATCATGTATGCATGCATGGAAAGTCCATTTTCCAGATATGAAAAGAATTATATCATGTTTATGTTTGACAAGAGAATTTAATTTGTCATAACAGTAATACAACAGAAAACAGGACCATTGAACCCATGCTTACATATCAGTCTTCTTAAACCATGTTTTCAGTATTGATTATCCAACTCACTTTTAAACGGGGATAAGATAATAGTTAAAACAAATGCCAGATTAAAGTTCCAATGAAAATGACGGGGGATTGACTTTAGTCTGAAGCCAGCAATAAAAAGGCCAAGCTCTTGAAGGGGTTCTAAGCCAGTACATATTTATTGATTGGATCCTAATGCGGCATATATTTATGTTTCTATGCTAAATACTGTGAGGTTTGGAGTTGTGAACAACTGAAGCCAGCCACTAAAGAGTCGCCTTAGTTCGTTTGAAGTCAGTAGGTGGTAATATGATCTTCTATATGGTCTTCAGCAAAACAGGCCTGACATTCGCAACAGATAGGCCGAATGCAATAAGCAGGTTCCAGGTTTCTTAATGTAGCTACCAGAAGTAGGTCCCATAAGAGTGGAAGCTGAGAAAGCCTTTGGAGCTTTCAACCATGTGGTCCCCGGCTTGCAGAATCACCTGAGAAGCATGGGGCCAAGAAGATGCCATACTCTAGACCTATGGTAGTGGCCACTGCTATGGTCACTGTGCCAATGGTGTCTTGCTTGTTTTTTTGGTCCATCCAGCAGGTTAACGCGACTTCCATGGATCTCTACAGATTATGGCACAGATGTAGTTGTGACATTATGACATTTCTAATTATACCATGGATGATTCCCTGGCAACTTTGTCCTATATACAAATATCATACCTTACTGTCTTGTGCTTATTGCTGCTACCAATTTTTTTGTTGAGCATATGTGATTGGTTGATTGGCACACATGTTAAGCTATTTTCCTTCATATTTAATGCGTTGAAAGCAACACGATATTTAAATTGTTTTCACCATCCTCTAATCAGCAAAAAGTGTGTGTAGAAAGAGAGAGAGAGAGAGAGAGAAAGAGAGAGAGAGCAGTTGACTTGGACTATACTTGAAAATATCTTCATTTAGTTCCAAACAAGTCTACATTTGGATAATAGAGGTCCCACATCGTTGATCTGAGCATAACAAATATACTATCTTTAAAATACTTGCATAACAAAAATCGTATGATTTAAAGACCCCCAACCCATGCATTAAGAAGTCAAAAAAAAAAAAAAAGTAATATTTTATGTCATTTAGACTATCCAATTTTTTGACCAATTGATACAAAAGCTACATGTCTCCAACTCAAATGATTTTGTGTGTAAACATTTTAGAGATCATAAATTATATATAATGACTTGGATCATCGATGAAGAACCTTTATGGTCCAATATTGACCTGATAAGATCTGATTGGACAGTCCACTCAGGCGTACCCAAGTTAATATTATAAATTTGGCTTTTAAACTATGTAAGTTTGCACGTGCGTACGTGCATATGTATCCTTTTTTGACCATGGGGATAGAGCTCAGTCCTGCTCCTTGAAAGCCATCAGAGTTTTGTTAACAAATTCTTCTAGAATTGATATAGAACCTGAGGGACTAGACCCTGAGAGCATATTATCTTCTGTATATTATTTTCCACATATATTCTATTTTCATGTTCAGCAGCCATCTCCCCCAAATGACTGAAAGTTGGTTCTGTAAGTTGAATGCAGACTATGAAGCCTTAAAAGCACTGGAAGGCTAGAAAGGAAAGGATTCAAAA
Source organism: Metroxylon sagu (assembly GCA_017589505.3). NCBI lineage: Eukaryota > Viridiplantae > Streptophyta > Magnoliopsida > Arecales > Arecaceae > Metroxylon > Metroxylon sagu. The sequence continues at coordinate 320,055 of JACVBY030000580.1, read as the reverse complement.
GCACTTGGATATAGTGAGAAACACTGGTTTTATAGGTTATAGGGTATATGTATTATTCTAGCTTTTACTAGAAATGGTTTGAACTGGTTGTAAATAAAAAATGAAAATGTAAAACATGGTACTGAAATGGCTGGAAATACAAACATTTTTTTGAATGCAAAATTGTTTGTGTAGACTGTATAAATTTATTTCGAGTACAAATTTTGTGATTGAATTATTATATCCTTTGCAGGTTTATATTGCATGGCAGGTTGGAGGGAACTCGCTACTCCATTTCAGGGGTGATGGGTTACTTCCAATTACATGAACAAACAGGTAAACTGCAGTTGCAGCTTTGAGTTACAGCTAAGCAAATATTAGAATGCTAGTTGTTGCACTTGCAGTCCCCACAAACCAAGCAGTGGATTTATGACTCCAAATCCTATAATTCCACCCCCATGCAAGCCCAGATACAGGTGATTGGGACTTGCAGGTATCTAAACACCACCTAAAAGGAATTTGACCAAGAGGTAATTCCACGTGTGTTCATACCAAAAAGCAAGGGGCTGTGTTTATGTGCGTGTGGATCCTCCTGAAAGAGAAGATATAAATGATTTTTTTTATCCTAGTTATAAAGGTTCTTGATCTTACCGGTCTCACCACAAAACGACCATTCTTGTCAGGATATACAAATGCAAATGAGAGCTTTGCATCCCTTTTCCTTGCTGCAGGAGCAACCTCTTTGACCTATAAAATGATGTTGATGACAATGATAAATCTAAAATTTTAGAATGTCAATAATAAAGCTACCAAAATAAGGGTTTCTGAGAATTTATTACCAGGTCAGTAAGCTCACGTAGCGTAGCATCCTTCCATGTATAAATCTGAACCTCATCTTTTGGCTCCTTCCCTCTCACAGCAAACTCTTCATTGGGATGATGGCCACCAATCTGCAAAAGCCCCAAAAATTTATAACTTACATGCATAGTTCATTATAATATCAGCACAAGAAGTCACCAAATCTTGAGTGTAAAACACACATGAATATTTACATTCTGCAGTTTTTTATTGGAAAAAAGAAAGATAGTGATCAAATAATGAGAAAAATCATTAACAAAAGAAAGGACCATGTATAACATCATACAAGCAGTCTCATCTGAGCGAGGGTTCCTCAATTAGTTGTGTGAAAACAACAGCTTTCTTATTAAGTGGAATGATAACCCCAAGTGCAAGTACAGATTATGCTCATGAGCAGAACAAATATCTTCCACTGTTGAAATGAAATGCTCTTATTATTATTTAAGTACACAGACTGAGGATGCAGTAACATTACTGAGTAGATTCTTTGTCATGTGCAGGCCAATGACTTCATAAGTTAATTATGTTGCATTTTCCCATCACTTTTCTCCAACTGAGGCCACACTGAAAACGAGAAACCCAATGCAAGGAGTATTGCATATGTACATTATCACCCTATCAGTTGCAATGCTAATACTTTATAAGACTTGTTATGTGCATTATCATGATGTATATGATTAATTGGGAAAAAGAGAACTTGAGGGTTACCAATAGTACAGATCACAACAAAAGCAGTATATGTATGATTTGGTTTAACACAAGCTGATGAACTTAAAACAACATGGAAAGGGAGTTTCAGAAGAACATGTGCATGTATATGTGTGTATGTGTGTCAAGGTAGATAATGATCAGGTCAAGCAGATCTCTATTTAGATCTAGTCAGGTCATGATTGGACAATGAGGCTTCAGCATCCATGATATGTAGAATGTAGTTTTAGTAAAATTAGAAATAAACATGAAAGTAAAGAAAAAATTAAGGATCATGAATTTATTAATAGCAATCATTTTTAACATTCAGCATCAATTATTCATACAAAAGGAGGAGATTGAAGAGGATGTTATCCATAAGACTAAAACATATTGAATGAAATGAAAAAAATGTAATTGAAATATTTTGTGATTGTAAGATACTTATCAAATTAAATGAAAAATTTTATAGGATAGCCATAAGACCCACTATAGTTTATAGTACAAAATATTGGGTAGTTAGAAAACATCTGTAGAAGATGAGTTTGGCTAAAATGAGAAATGTTGAGATGGATGTTTGGCAATATAAGAGAATAAAAAAAAAATGAAGCCATTCGTAAAAAAGATAAAGGTAGCACCAATTGAGCATAGTTGAGAAAATGACGACTCAGATAGTTTAGAAATATACAACATAAGTCGAGTGATGCACTAGTATGAAAGAGTAATTTGAAATATATAGAAGGAAAGAGAGATAGAAGTCAACTAAAAATTACATGGAAGAAAGTAGTAAGAACTTGATATCTTAAAATCTTACAAAAAAGATATGGCCTAAACTGAGCGAAATAGAGGAGAATGTTTATGTAGCCGACCCCAACTAATTTGGGATTAAGGCTTAATTGTTATTGTTATTGATGATGACTTGCTTTGGTACCTTTCTATTGAAAATTTGAAAGGATAATGCGAAAAATATATAGCTTGACAAAGTACCAAGCACCAATCTCTAGCAATGAAAAGTTTTTGTTATAGTTATAACATCCACCACAAGCCATAAGAGAGAATGGTAGGGAAGATTAAGACAAGCAGCAATTAACACAACAATGAATTAGCATTTCCCAAGGTCTATTATTGATGCTAGTTTCTTGGAAAATCAAAAATTTGAAATTTTCTTTTATAGCCCATTTGGTATTTTCTTAGGAAAAGTTTTCTAGGGAAAAGTTTTCCTAAAACCAATTTTCCTGGAAAAATTTTGCAGGAGAATAAATTTTATCATGTTTGGTTGATAGGAAATTTATATACAAAAAAAAAAAAGCTCTGAAAATAATTTTTTGAGTTTGATTGGAGATAATTTTGCATGAAAAAATACCAATTTGACTAATAATATCCTTAGAATAAAAATTGTATGGAAATTAGGTGGGCATGGGTTATTAGGTGGACATGAGAGGGAAATAAAAAAATATTGAGGTATAGTTTTGCTCTTTTGGTGCCAAATTATTTTCCAATGAGAGGAGAAAAAGTGTGGGAAAATAAATGCCTCTCCCACAGTATTTATCTTCCAATGCATGGGGGGAAAGGTGTGTGGGCCCCACACATAATTTTCCCTTCCTCTTCCAACCAAATGTGGGAAACGAGGGTAAAAAATTTTCCACCCCTATTTTCCCTCTAACCAAATGACCCCTTAGGTAAACTGAAGTTAGATCACAAGTTTTCCTCTAATAATAACTGAGCAAACCAAACAAGTCCCAACAATTTGAATTCAGCTTTAAGAGTGCTCATTTGTCAAAACCTCTAGTGCTCTACATTAGTACAGGACACGTGAACTGTAAAAACATCATCATATAACTTAAAACAAACAAGTATTGCAACCATATACAACAGCAAATTTCTTTCTTTAAGAGACCTACATTACATCACAGTTAGGTGGCGTCCTGGTTGCTAAGGATATTTATGTTATATATCTATATCCTTGGAATTCAACAAACAGCATATGATGTTCCATTCTCAGGATATTCACAGTTAGAAATGACCTAATTTCTAGAAAACTATAATATTAATCCTAAAAGCCAGAAGAAAGGAATGCAAACAACTTTTAATTCGGATCTTAAACGTTATAAACCTTAATATCAATCATTCAAACTCATATATATATCTAGCCATGAAAAAGCGAATGAAGGCTGCTGAATTCTTTTTGGCTGCAACAATGTGATCAGATCTAGCAGAGATCTGAATCCATCGCAGTAAACAACAGCTGACAGCAATGAATTGGTAAAGGAAGGTTGGAATAAGAAAGAAGGGTGAGCCTTGGGTGTAGAGAAGTAGAGGGGAATGTACTAAAAGAGTGAAATTGAGTTGGATGATGGAAGGGGGGGTGAAGCACTATGTGCAGCTTGCTTCTCTTTCTTTCACTAAAATCCTCACAATACCATGAGTCTGACTCACATTAGCTCTATCTGTACACTCTTTCAACTAGCCTTAATTGACAAAATTGGACTCCTTACGGGACTAGATTTACTTCATTAGGACTAGACAAGGAATGAATACCCACCAAAGAGAGGTTGCTCAAATCAACTAAATCTTCTAACTAAATTTGGATTCAAAGTTAAAAAGCAGGGATAACATGGAGCCCAAAAGGGAAACAAAGCTTCTTTTGACTCGACTGACACTGGGACTGATGAAGACCTGTTTTATGTAGGGTGACTTATGAAGGTCCTAGGCTTCAACATGCTGCAGCCTTGGCACCTGAGAGGTCGAGCATCAAGAATAATATGAACATTACAAACAAGATGGATAAAATTTAGAAACCTAAATAAGAATGTCCATAAGTATAGAATATTTGGGTAAGCAGTCAAAAAAATATTGATGCAGATACAGTGGTCAAAGTTGTGCTTACCTTGGTGAAAACTCGAAGCAAAAGAGGGCAAGTCTGCAATTGAAGAGCAAAATATGTCAACATAATTCATGCACATAAAGTGGAAATGACTTGGATAGTGATGATAACATGGATGGAAATAACCATCAGAAAAAGCATGTCATGAAAATAAAACATTAAAATACCACAGTAAAAAATCAACTTCAAGCACTACAAAACCAAACAAAACAATACTTAGATTATTGTCAAAGTTATAATATGATAAGTTAAGCTTGAGTCTGAACAAGTGGTCTCCTTGAACCAAAAAGTACTGAAAGCTATTTCAATAGAACAAAAATTCTTTAACAAAAGGTTTCTCAGTAACATGGAACCATTTGTTTGATTCTGAGTTGAAGTATTGCTGATTTACCAAATAAATAGACAACCTTTTCACATGCATAATTTTGTGTAGAAGTTATGAAAGGAGAGAGAAAAACATGCTCAAATCTCTTCAGGTAAAGAATGTGCATTCCTTAATGCTTTGATCTGGATGAATCAAAGTATGATCTCACACAGAAATATTTTTAAGGGAAACTCATGCGAAGGTGGTACATGAAGGCAAGTATCCCCAAGAAGGAAAAGCAAGATCTACACAAAACAAGGAAAAAAGAAATGAATTACAATGAGAAAAAAATATTTGAATAATATACACTTAACATTTGGAATCTACATGTATGTTTTGTACATAACCAGTTCTAAGACTAGATAAAAGAAGATGGTTGTGGTAGGTTAACGGTCTGCATAAAACTATAGTCACATAATATGAATACGAATCCTGAAAAAACCATGAGGGCATTCCCTATTGATAAGGTGCCGCAATAGTGTGGTAAAAAGTGGGCAAGATTTAACTAAGGCATTCGCCAGAAATAGTACACCACATTGATGCCCTAGTATGGTGAAAGACAAGTGTACATAAAGAAGTTAGCCCAGGAAAGTATGATATATTTAGTAACTTGAAATATAGAGTCGTGGACAAGAAAGTTAATGGAACTAGCAGATATGAAATATGATGGCTAGGAGGAGAGTTAATATTTTTTTTTTTGTCCAAAAGATATTAAGTGAATAAGAGAAAAGACAAAGAAAGTTAATAAGATAAGTTATAAACTTTGGTATATATAGAAAGATAAGAATAAAAATAGAGTAAAAATCATTGTATATAAGAATTTGAAAAGATATAATTATAAATATAAAGAAAATAAAAAAAGAATAATCTTAATAAATTCTTGTTAGAAGAGTATTGATTTCATTACTCCTTATAGTCCTCAAATGGGATTTGATAATGCTATAAAGCAACACTTTTGAGAGGATATGAATAAATTAATTCAAGGGATTCCTAATGAAGAAAAGACATTTATTAGAGGGTATTTGAATAAACAAGTGGAAAAATATGATGTATGTTTTAAAAGACTGCATGAAAACTATGGATTCAGAGATGAAAATGACAAAAGAGAAGCCGCTTTGAAATTCGCAATGGCATATGACCTAAAATTAGCTAACATTTGTTTTAAAATGGAATCTCACTTGATAATTTTAAAAGTGACATAATGCTTGTAAACAAAAAGATCGATCAACAAAAAATTGCAAAATTATATCGAGTAAGAGCATAACCACTCAATATAGATTAATAGTTTTAGATGTGTGTATTAGGAAATGGAAGAAAACAGCTAAAGAAAATAGAAACCCAAGGACTAGATGGAGAAATTTGTGAGCAAAGAAATATGAGTAAAGAAATATGTCTTTCAAGGATAGAATGTATAAGGAAAAATAAGATCCATATAGAGAAATCAATACCTTAGGAGAATTAAAAAGAGGAGGATCATCCAGTAAGAAAATTAGTGGTGAAATGAAAAAGTTGGTTAACATTTCAGGTTAAAAGAGAATTACAAAAGATTACTTAAATATAGGAATAGAGAAGCACGTAAAAGTTATAAAGTGGCTAATTAGAAAATTAAGGAGTACTAGAGATCAAATTCAAAGTGTATGAAAAGTTATGTTGCAAGTTAAAAACTAAACATGGCGATAATGATATATATAAGATTCAAGCTAAAAAATGAAAAACTAGATACTTCGATTAAATGAATCAAATATGAAAATCAAAAAATTTTGATTAAGAAGGATAAGACCAAACAGAAATGGAGAAATGATTTGGAGAAATGATTTTGATAAGCTATTCCATAGAAGTCATAATAAGCTATTCCATAGAAGTCATAATAAGCTATTCCATATAAGTCATACAAATGATTTAAGACGCCTTATTTATTTTATTAACAATAAAAATGTTATATATACATATGGTATTAGAGTATCTAAGACAAAGGAGGCTACGAAAAAGTTGAAAATAGACAAAATGATCAGACTTGATGGAATTTCTATAGACATTTGGAAGTCTTTAAATGATATAGGAATAAATTGATTAACTAATTTGTTTAATAAAATTGTAAAACTCAACAAGATGTCTAACAAACGAAGGTAGTCCTAATTTACAAACATAACAGTGATATTTAAAATTATTCCCAATATCATAGTATTAAACTGATAAGTCAAACTATGAAATTTTAAAAGAGGGTGATTGAACATAGTGTAAGAGATGATGTAGTATCAAAGAACCAATTTGCTTTTATACCAGAAAAGTCAATTATGACAATTATTTTTCTCTTTTAAATGTTAATATAGAAATATATAGAGAGATAATATCTTTACATGGTTCTTATTGATTTAGAGAAAATATATAATAAAGTCCTTAGAGAACTCATATGATCAGTGTTAGAAAAATAGAGCTTTCCTTAGATATATTAATATAAAAAAGATATATGAACTAGAGCTACTGGTGTGAGAACTACTGATGGTAATACTAGTGACTATCCAATCACAATAAGTTTATACCAAATCTCTCTACTCTTTTTGTGTTAATTATAGATAAGCTTAGTAAGCATATTTAGAACAATACTTTCTTCATACATATTTTTTCAGATGATATACTCTTAGTGGATGAAACTAAAGTCAGAGTTAATCTAAGCTAGAATTATGAAAGAGTACATTAGAATCAAAGAATTTTAAGGATAAATAAAATGGAATATATTGAACACAGTTTTATTAAAAGTAGAAATAAAAATGAAGGTGAAAAAATCAATTATTCATATTAAAGGAGAGATTGAAAAGGATATTATAGAATGTTGAAATAGAAAAGCACAACTAAAATATTATATAACTATAGAATATTTGTTAAGTTGAAGAAAAAATTTTATAAAACGGTCATAAGGTTGGTTATGCTTTATAGTATAAAATGTTGGAGTTTAGACAGTTAGAAAACATGTGCACAAGATAAATGTTATTGAAATGAAAATGTTGAGATTGATGTGAGGAAATATAAGATAGTAAGAAATGAAATTATGTATAAGAAAAATAAATGTAGTACTAATTAAAGACAAACTAAGAGAAGAACAACTTAGATATTTTTTACTTGTACAACATAGGCCGATAGATGCACTGATATGAGGGAATGATTTGATATATTTAAAATAAATAAAAAGAGGTAGAGGTAGATAGAAAATAATATAGGACACAATATGGAAGGACTGATGTCTCACATCTATCAAAAGGTATGACCATAAACTAAGTGAAAAAGAATTCATATAACTGACTCCAATTACATTGAGATTAAGGCTTAGTTGAAATGAATTGAGTTACACTGGCATTAATATTCAAGGTCCGCTAGCATATAGTTTTGAATATCATACTAATGAGTAGAAAACTGATATAAGAATGATAGATTTGAATTATGTTGAAGTTAAACTACAAACTTCTCTACAATTTAATATGAGAATCTGCATATCTACTTATTATAGAGGTGACATGTGGTTATGAGCAACCATAGCATAAAAAACTAGTGCAGCGAATAACCTTATTTACTGAAGCGAACACTCCTCATATTTTAAGTTTATCACACTCATGCTCCTCAATCTCATAAAGCTTTGAAATATTAAGCCGCAAAGGAAAGTCTGTGATGAAAAGAAATGGCATGCAAACAAATATTTTAGTTATGATCATTAAAAGAGGACATCAAAGATTTAATTCATCGACTTCCATTGCAGATGTCGTTCGTAATGTAAATGAGTTCATATCCCTGACATCAAGTTAAAACTTCCCCTCAATTTAAGCAAAGGTCATCTAAGAATAGCATGAATATGAAAAGTTCATGCTACCAAGGAACTTCAGTGGTAGGTCATGGAACAATTACCCCAGCAACTTAATACGTTGTCTTCCACTTGGGTGAAAAATAAAGATTGACTCTTGCATGAGTCTAAACAGATATAATGTGACCTCACTCGAATAATAAGGCAGGATGCATGAAAGCACCCCATCTTACATAAAAGATAAAGATGGCTAGATTGATAAAACAGCCTGGCCAACAGTGCCTTTGACACTTTGCTTGGAACAGAACCATAAAATGACTAACCCAGCAATTTAATATGCTGTCTTCTACTTCACTGAGAAGAAAAAATGGAGTTCAAATCCCATATCAGTCTACTCAGACGTAACATAACTTCCACTGAACAGTAAAGAACAGATGGAGGGAAGCACCCACTCTCCTGGAGAAGATAAGACAACCAGGTTAATTAATCAAAGGCACCTGACAGCGTCTCCCAAACAGTGCTCAGAACTGAGCCATGCATTACACAGCGGGGCAAAATGAAGCACCAGAAAATACTAATAATTAGATGCTTTGTATTTTTTCAGAGACTTACTTAACCTCTCATGCTTTGAAAACTCCAGCCCATTTACAACTTTGACAACAGTAGCAACACCAATTAGAAGATATGAAATAGACCAGTCAATTAAAAAAAGCATTCCAGACCTAAGAAGCTAGAATTTTGCATGTGTGGTCATGGATCTATAGCAGAATGCATTTAGAGGCAGCAGTTAGGTCGTTCATGAAATAAGATTATAGAATAAGAGCTCTCCATGAATATCTAGTGAAAGGAATCAGGAAATAAAGAATTTTTTTTTAATATAGAATAAATATGATCGGCCAGTGTGCAGTTTAAGAGTATCACATCTAGTCAAGTTCAAGACAGGAATTCCACTTCTTCCGTGGGTAATCTCATCTGTGATATCTGGTATAGACTCATGAGTTCAAGTTCAAGCAACACAATGATACAAGCAAATAAACATACTAGCAGTATTTCTTGATTAGATAAAGCTGCATAATTTTTTTGAACGATCAACCAAATGGCCCCCCCTAAAAACAAGAGATAGACATCTTGATCTTCCCCACATTATCTTCCTTAAGAACATTTGTTTGAACCATATTTTTTGTAAGGAACAATGTACACCGATAATATGACATGAAATTTACATGAAGGCTAAGGAAATAAAATAAAGAAATCTTAAGTACCACCAGTTTAGTCGCTGAAAGACAATTGGACAGGAATACGAAAAACAATAGAAAGAAGAGATGCACTTCATGTCAAGGCATACCTTCTCACGATCTACAGGCTCAAAGCGGGGGCGAGCAGGTGGGGGCGGGCCCCTTGGCTGAGGAGGGGGCACGGGTCTCACCTGCCTGTTATGTGCTTCAGCCACTCCAGCCATCCTTCACCTCAAAGATTGATTATAAACAGGCAGTATGATTCTTCCTGCAGATAAGATGAATGAAACCTGGTATAAGAAAACATAAACACCAATAATAAGTCAAAACACATAAGGTAGGCTGCTGATTAAGTGGATGAGGGAATTTCATCTCGGAAATTACAAAGAATAAAATCACTCCAAAATGTTGGTCTCACCAAAAATATGCATATGCCTGGTTTTAAGAATTAGAAATGCTAATTGTATGTTATTTTATCAAAACAAAGAGAAAAAGAGGAAAAAAGAGAGAGAAAAAGAGCATTAACAGAATTCTCTTAAGGAGAAGGAACAAGAAACTAATATACTTTAAGAATCATATCATTAGCAAGATCACAGCAAGCATTGTTCTGGCAGGGTTAGAGGAACTCCCCCAATGAAAATTTTGGACTCCATGATTTATGTTAGCACAACTGTCCTTATTAGATCTTATTTTTCTGAAACATGGTTGTGCAGTGTGCGCGCGCGCATACACACCTATCCATAAGCTCTTTTAAGACTAAAAACCAGCCAAGATGCACCAGTTAATGTGAAAAGTTTGCTTCTGGGAAACAACTAGCTCATCCTTCAACGACAACATACCAAGGAAGCTAGGGTGTTCTTTTGACACATCTCTAATCTACAGCCTCCTAACAAAGTCAATGTATAGGGCCCAATTATTGATGCGATTTCACAAAAACTTGAAGGAAGATGGTTACGTGTTCATAGGTTAGCTTGCGGTGAATAACCAAGGTTTTAAATCTCATGGGGGCAGAGGTTTCCTACTTTTTTCATGGAAAAAAAATGCCCCGCGTTCTGTCCCATCTCAATCTTTGATCCAATCAAGTGTTCCGGTATTTGCTTAGAATGCTTTTTTCTTAAAAAAATTATTTGTAAAGCTTTAGTATTTTATTCAATTTTCAAGCATTTTTGAACTTCAAAAATTATATCTTTATAATAAATTAGATCAATTTAAAATTGACACTAATGTATTATGGCTGAAACGGAACGGTTGAGATTGGTTCTAAAATCTCTTCGGGATGAGATGTCTCGACCATCTCAACCCTCGTCCCGCCAAGGCTTAAATCATTGTAACCACCATACCCATATATGATGATTTCAAAATATGCACCAATTTTGAAATAGGTCAGCTTACTTTCAGAGGTGAAATGTATGTAAAAATAATCATTATTGTAAATCTTTGGGGAAGGTTGACTTGATAGGCAATCATAGGAGAGATAAAAATCAAAAATAAGATATAAACAGGTAAAAAGTTTAAACCTGGTAAAAAGTTTACACCTGGAAAGCTATGTGAGAAACCAAACCAAAATCAGGTTTAAAATTCTATAAAAATTTTGGCATAATTTCACATTAGAATTATTCAGTTGTAAATGAACATATATGAAGAGTTTGTTGGAGAACACTAGCTTAAGTTCATTGATGGACATAAACTTGAGTTAACACAAGCAAACTAAGCAGCCAAGAGATATATGGGCGTAAAACCAGTTTCAAAACTTAAACCCAAAATTTAGGAAGATGAAGAGGAGGGGTGGGGAGAGGCAGGATGACTTTCCTCTTGAGCAAATTAAGCAGACACATAAGCTAGAATCATCAGTCACAAGGATACAATATTTAGCTGCCGTGAACATTATAGAAAGAGAAGCTCCTAGAGAACAAGAAGGATGGAAAAGAAGACAAGAGAGAGAAGAGAGAGAGAGAGAGAGAAATACTTGGTTTTCTTCAAGACCTTAAGGCTATGGTTCTGGAACCAACAGAATTATGGCCTCCACCAACCTCTTGGGCCTCCTGGTGGCACAAAACATATCTCACAAACATTTCAGCAAACTATTCCGAAACTAATATTCCATATAGCACTAGGCAGGGACCATGCAATGGCCAAAAGAAAAACCATGGTAAACTTAAGCAACAAAGTAAATTGTATTTTTGAACAACACTAAAGATACATTTTAAAAGCCAGCAGTGAGTATTAATAAGTGTTTCTAAAATTACATAACTATTAATTATGAACGGGAAAAGCTTAAATTTAGGATTTTGATCGGAATAATTAGGGTGATGGGTTCCATGCAGAGTCGTCCAATCATGATCTTCTTCTTGGGCTAACCAAAAAAAGATTTAAAGAAAAAGCAAAAGGCGAGAAAGATTTAAAGAAAAAGCAAAAGGCAAGAGGTGCGAAACTTTAAAATCCGTGACATGAAGTATAAGTTGGGAAAATTAGGCAAAAAATAGCATCGATTGCAATCGTGTATAGTTTTTCTTTTTTTCTTTTTTTTTTGTGGAAAATTTAGTATAGTTGCAAGGTAACACATTTTCAGTCATGAAAACTATACGAAAGCCATAAAGGATAGAAACATGGTCTATTGTTACCATCTCCTTTGAACTGAATATAAAACCTAAAACAATTGAAAACAAGCAAATAAGTAGACCTAAATACCACTGACAAAAGATTTCTCTCAATTCCTAATCTATGTCCTGACCGTCGCTCCTGCGACGGTCATCAGGCACAAATAACCCAAGAAAACTAGGTTAAAAAAAAAAAAAAAAAGGGGGGAAGTATTCCCTTCCGAAGTCCTCAAAAGAAACGGTTCTCACTCTCTCTAAAGATACCTTCGAGAGGAGGCAGGAGGAAAAGCGGCGCCGGGGAAAGCGGGAGGGGGAAAGAGAGAGAGAGTGCCGCACCTTCGAGAGGAGAGGAGAGAAGAAAACACGACGATGCTCGCGGCCACGGAGAGGAGCGATTTGGCAGCAAGGGTTTAGGTAGGGGCGGACGCTGCCACCGACGCGGGACAGGGCGGACCGATGAATCTTTTGGAAACGTAGCGCACGGGAGTCCTCGACTTGGACCCGCACCCAACCGCATTGCATCAACCAGGATCTTAGCTACTTTGATTCCGTCCCCCATTAACCGGCACAATCTAACATACCATGGATCTATCCAGCCTGATTGCTGATTATTAGTGCCATCTTGTTAATTTTGTAATCCAATCATTGTACCCAACTGAAATAATTATGATCTTTGATGGAACTTGAGAGCACCATATCATAAAATAGTTGATCTCATAGCTGACTTTACTAGGTTTGCAATCTAATCGAAAAATTGATGGATTGGATCATGCCAATGTTTGGTTAGGCTTGAACCAAGTGGGACTCACTTTGGATTGAAGCAATTAATCATCGTCTTAATTTCTATTATTGTAGGGTAAGAGGACCTTTGCTGTATTGGAAATTAAACTCGCTTATAAATATCTAAAGGCATGTTCTTTTGAGGGCATCAAATTTATTCATAAATCTATATTTTCGTGGTAAGTTTTATCCAAGTAATATTTAAATAAAAAAATTATTGAAAAGTAATTTCAAAATCTATTATTCATTTTTTTTTTTTTTGCATTATGATTTTTATGAATAAATTATTCAATGCTTGTACAATTATAAAAATTTTATATTTCATATTATTTTATAGAATAATACATCAACCTATAAAATTAGTCTATTTTGAAATTTAAATCAAATTAGTGCCAAAAAAATCAAGATTTTAAAACTTTTTATCTTATTTTTATTTTTTAAATTTAAATCAAATCAGCATCCTTACTATTGTAAAAATTATATATTTCTTATTAATTTTAAAAAATAGTAAATTAATATACAAGTTAGTCTATAAAAAGTATTTTTAATTTTTTTTTTTTTTTTAAAAAAAAGTTTACCCTTTGGTTGCCACATATCAGCCTTATGTAATGCTTTTAAAGGCTTTCCTTTGTTTCTACGCACAGCTTTCTTTTTCCTTTTATTTTGGTCATATGGCAAGCCTAGCTGTTTTCCTTCTTTCATCTCAATCAATTTAACAACTGGTATGCCTTTAGGATCTCTGCTCCAAGTTTTTTTAAAAAAAAATTACAAAACAATTCGGACTTCTCCCACTCCGCCGACGTCATTTAAACTGACAACCTTACTATATTCATAAAATATATTAAAAACAAAAGTTATCATCCTATCAAGGTATTGGATGCTTTTTAACACTTCATCCAATAAGAATCGTTAAATAGTTTTTTTTTAAAAAAATTACAATAATACAAAAATTTTACCTATAGCAACTCAATTTTTTTGAATTTAACTGTTTTTTAATTTTATTAACTTTAATAGACTTTTTGATGGGTAGCAAAGTAGTGCCCATTGTAAAATTAGGAACATAAACATAATATTAGATTTTTCCGCCATATGTACAAACTATGTAGATTTTTTTCTCTTTATTCTACGGATATCATCTTCCATTGAGCTTTGAATGCTTTTAGGGTTCTGAGTTTTTAATCCTCTTAGTGCAAAAGATGTTAATTTTCTTCGCATTTAATACATCACTGAAAGTCTCTATTTATAATGCTCCATCCAGGCATTCCGTGTTTTTTTTTTTTTCCCTTGATCTCATTCTACTTACTTACAAGAAGCATATTAAACTAGCCTATGAATTATTATTTAATTTAAAATTTTAAAATTATTATTTTTTATTTTAAAAAAATATTAGATTATCACCATCATAATAATAAGAATAAGATAAATAGTACAATACATGTATAGTTTAAATAAGATATCTAATTTTTTAAAAATAAATTAAAACTCTAGATTAAAAGCTAGAATTAAAAAAAAAACATTTAGAAAAAAATAATTTTAAAGAAATAAAAATTTTTCTGCAAAAGATATAATCTAAATGAAATAAAACTCTAGCCATAGCTTCGTCGAAGAAAATCAAAATTTTATTTTAATCGTCTTATTGGACAACTTGGGTTTTATTTCACTTGGATTATACCTTTTTATAGAAAAGTTTTATTTCTTTTAGATTTTTTAACATAGAGTTCTAAATCAATTATTTTTTAAAATTTAGAAATACTTTTTATCAATGTATGCATTTTATTTATCTTATTCTTATTTTTATGATAATGGTGATCTCATTTTTTTTAAAATTTAAATTTAAAGTTAATAGTTTTAAAATTTAAATTGAATAATTCAATTGAAAAGGTCTATTTTTTATCTCATGATGCATTTAAAAAAAATACTATAAAAAAATAATCAAATACCAACACCTATGCATTGCATGGGCATATATCTAGTAAATAAATATAAATGAAAATATACTTTTGATCCTCAAACCTTCACTTAAAATTCATTTTGGTTCATAAACTTTTAATTGTTACAACTTACTCCTATATATTTTAAAAATACTATATTTTTGACATCCTACTCGAATCAATTAAAATTAGGAGAATAGATAATGTGTCATCCTGTCAACTACTCCTTATATTTATGTCAGAGTGATATGTTAGTTATTCCATTAATTTTAACTAATCTCATGTAACAAATATCAGGAATATAATATTCTCGAAACATAAGAGACTACATTATAATAACTAAAAGTTTATGGGCCCAAATAAATTTTGAGTGAAAGTTTGAGGATCAAAAGTATATTTTAGCTATAATTGTATTTTATAAATATTTTGTGAATTTCTTTATATTAGGTAGATATTATGCTTTAATTTTGAGTTAATTGTGTTAGCATAATCAACAAAGCAACAGGGTGGCACTTGGCCAAGAGATATTTAGGAGGATATAGTCTTTTTGCAGGCAACATTAAATTGCCTTCGCATTAATTATGAGAGACATCAATTTCTTCCAAATTCAAAGAATCCTTCCTAGAATGTTTGTACCTTGGATTTTGCTTTCTTATCTTGAATTTTATACAATTACTTGTCCATAAATAAATATATTGTATGTTCATTTTGTGAGTTCATTATTTTATGCTAGGTTGATATTATGCTTTAAATTTGGATAGTTGTGTCAGCGCAATTGGCACAATTAAAGGTTGGCACTTGATAGCAAACAAGCGTTGTTCATAGGAGGATATATTTTACTTACAAATAGCATTCAAATCACTTTCTAAATAAGTACTTGGGCCATCAATTTCTTCCAAATCTAATAAGTCCCAACTAATAAGTATTTGAGCCATCAATTTCTTCTAAAACTAATAAGAGGATATATTTTACTTAAAAATAGCATTCAAATCACTTTCTAAATAAGTACTTGAGCCATCAATTTCTTCCAAATCTAATAGAAGGATATATTTTACTTACAAATAGCATTCAAATCACTTTCTAAATAAGTACGTGAGCCATCAATTTCTTCCAAATCTAATAAGTCCCATCTAGAATGTTTAGAAATCCAATAAGCACTTAAGCCATCAATTTCTTCCAAATCTAATAATTCCCACCTAATAAATACTTGAGCCATCAATTTCTTCCAAATCTAATAGGAGGATATATTTTACTGACAAATAGCATTCAAATCACTTTCTAAATAACTATTTGAGCCATCGATTTCTTCCAAATCTAGTAAGTCCCACCTAAAATGTTTATATTCTATTTTTTGCTTACTTATCTTACTTGAAGTTTATATAATTATTTGTTAATAAATAAATATATTTTATGTACATTTTGTGAATTTCTTTATCTTAGGTTGATATTATGTTATTCAAGGTATAAATATTTCAAAATAATGAAATTTGTCATACCTCAAATGTTTCCAATAAATCACAAGAGACTCCATAAATTATAAGGGCCTAGAGATTCTCATGATGCTAATTTGATTGTAGTGGCAACAAGCATGTTCAACAATACACCATTTTATTGGATATGTTACATGTTGGTTTAGGTCTCATGGTGCCATTAAAATTCTATTGCTAATCCATATTCATGGTATCTGTTGCCCAGCTAAGCTGTAATATCCTGAACTTGGAAGACTTGTAATTTCATTTTAAGCATATTTTTATTGTTATTTTAGTCTTGTGGTGTTAATGATTTGAGTGGAAATATTGAAAAGATGTGAAAACTGAAATTTGAAGTTATTTTGAGTTTTTCCCATGATCCTTCCAAAAAGCTAATAAAATTAATTATTTGACCTTGTAATTAAAGTTTTTGTAACGATTTCAATGTCTATTAGTTGCTTTTGATCCTTAGGAGATGTTGTAATAAAAATTTTGGAGGTTGGAATGCATTGAAAGGGCTTTTGGAAAGAATTTTATGAGAGGAAATAGTTTTTGAAAAGGAGAATTTTGATGTTAGCTGACTCTAGAGTCAGCTAACGTGTGAAATTTTGATGTTAGCTGACTCTAGAGTCAGCTAACGGATGCAAATTGGTTGTCTGAGAATTTTGGTGAGCTAAACTCCCTAAAGCTCACTGTTTAAGACTTGAAAGAGTTTTTGTTGCCACAGTAGTCGACTATGTAGTCGACTACTATGGAAAAACGTGCTGTAAATTGCTTGGGAAGTAATTTTTGACCAAAGAAGTCGATTACTCAGTCGACTACTTTGGAAAAACACTCGGTAAAAGTTGTTTGGAAGATATTTTTGCCACAGTAGCCGACTATTTAGTCGACTACTATGGGAATTTTGTTTGTGGAGTTCCTAGTGGGTCACCCATCGCTCTCACCCAAGCACGCTTAACTGAGGTTTGAGGTGGACAAATATCTTCTATGGAAGTAGTTTGAGAATAATTTCACTCTCATTAGCTAACATTCATGCTGACTAATAGGTGGGTAACCCCTGTTTTTTCATCTGATAACAAAATTTGGCCAGGGGCATTAATGAAAATTTGACTAAGGGCAAAAGTAAAATTTGGTAAAAAGTTATTTGAGGATTTGATCAAGGGCAAGATAGGAAAGAAAATTGAAGGGGCAAAAATACTTGGTGAAGAAGGGAGCCATATGGGCTTTGAAAGGCGTGACTTAAGAGTGAAGAGGGGCAAAATAGGAATTTTCAAGAGCATTTAAGGTCATCCATCCCTCCTTAGTCCTTAAGCAGCCATATGAAAGAAGAGAAAGAAAAGGGAGAGAAAAGAGAGAAAGAGGAGAGGTTCAGCCCTAAGGAAGAAGAAGAGAAGAAGAAAAAGAAAAGAAGAAGAGAAGGAGAAGAGAAGAAGAGGAAGAGAAGGAAGGGAAAGAAGCTTGGTGGTTAGCTATCTTTTCTAAGGTAAGCCCAAACTTCCCTAAGCTAGAGAATGATGTTAAAATCTCATGATTTAGAGGTAAATGAGGTGATAGCATGTGTAGATTGTGAATCCTTGAGCATGTTAGGGATTGAAGGGTATTATGCTAAGATATGAAGGCATAGAGCATGTATGCATGGTTTTATGAAACCCTTGGTGCTTGTGACCCTAATAATGCATGTATGATGACTTAGGCCAAGAGATTGGTTCAAGGGAGCCAGAACTGGAGAAATAGCAGCTATAGCAGTGTGCTAGCAGCTAAGGTGAGTGGGTTTCTCATCTAGCTTTGAGAAATGTTTTATGATAGCATAGTGATATTTTGCTATAAATCAGAGTATGTTATGCTAAGTATAGTATTTCAAGTAGTTAAATATGGAAAATGAGAACCCAGTTATAATGTATCTTATTTTCAAAGCATATTCTAAAGCAAAGCATGAGTTTAAGAACAAAGCATGAGTTTAAAGCATATTCTAAAGCAAAGCATGAGTTTAAGAGCAAAGCATGAGTTTAAAGCATATTCTAAAGCAAAGCATGGGTTTAAAGCATGTTCTAAAGCAAAGCATGAGTTTAAAGCATATTTTAAAGCAAAGCATGAGTTTAAGAGAAGAAAAGGAAACATGGGCTAGAGCATGTTTCAAAGCAAAGTGAGTTTCAGCAAAGCATAAGTTTCAGAAAAAGCATGAGTTTCAGCAAAGCATGAATTTAAGAAAAGAAAAGGAAACATAGGCTAGAGCTTGTTTCAAAGTAAAGTATAGAGCTTCATGAAAAGCATTGTTTGGATAAAAACACATGTTTCAGTAAAGCATGGAATTTACTTTTCAGATTTATGTTTCAAAGTGATGCATGGGCATGCATGAATATCAATGTTTCAAAGAAAGTATAGCTGATTATATATTGGATTATAAATTTATATTTGGGTAATTTAACAACATACAGCATAAAGAGCATGGGGCCATCTATGTGGCTGATCACCCTGTAGACTGGCTATAGCATGAGCATTGCACACACTATTATAGTCGGCACCTTCTTGCGACTCAATCGTACTATGATCCCAAGGCTAGGGGAGTAAAAGCTAGATCAGCCCAGTGTGGCAGATTGTAAGCAGCCCAGTGGGGCAAGAATCACAGCTCAGTTAAGAGCTAGGTTACTATATAGCCCGAGGTGTCGGCCCCTTGCACCGATGGCATGATTTTTTATAAAAATTGGGTAGAGATCTACTAGTCTTTATGCTAAGTACCATAAAGCCCAAGCGATCCCTATCTAATTGCCATAAGTTACATGCACAAAATGTTATATCTGCTAAAAACTTTGACATGCTCAATTCATTCATACTATTCATAAGATTATATCACAATTTATTTCATCATGCTCATATAACATAAGATTTTCTCATCTATTCATCAGATGATTCTAGGCAATATAACTTTCATCACTATGCTGTTATAAAGACCATATACACAAATCCATTTTGCAACCAAAAGTTATTTCTCATAACCACCCAAGTTCAAAATACATCATAGGGTTACAGTCATATATATCCATCCATATCCATTTTAAATACATATACAATCCAAGTAACATAAGTACATATCATCAACCAATTTATACACATCTAGCAGCCCATATCAAAATCAGGCATCCAAGAGCCAACCTGCTATCTCTGATCTGAAATCCAAAAATTTCAATAGTAGAGGGGTGAGACCTAAGTCCCAGTGACTGGATAGCCATCTAACAATGGGGAAAACTGAGAACCACATTTTAAAACCAATAAATATACTGATACATCATATCACAATAGATACAAAAATCTTTTCAAATGAGATAAGAAAACTCATAAGTTAGCTTATGCTTCCAACAATATAACTTAAGTAAGATAATGCCACTTTTACAAAATCTCATGATGCTAGGCTGTGTGCTACCACTAAGGTACATCCCTACAGTTGCCCTCCTACAGGTGTACCCTCAGTGGGTGAGTGTACTGAGCACCGAGGATCCCCGCACCACATGACATCCCTCACTTGTGCGGTTCACCCTAGGTGTGAGCTTGCCCCTTTTCTCTGGGCCTCCTACTTGCCCCCTCCATAGGCCTATATCTCTGTGCCCCCTCGGGCTATATAATAACCTAGCTCTTAACCGAGCTGTGATTCTTGCCCTACTGGGCTGCTTGCAATCTGCCCCACTGGGCTGATCTAGCTTGTACTCCCCCTGGCCTGGGATCATAGTACGATTGAGTCGCAAGGAGGTATCGACTATAATAGTGTGTGCAATGCTCATGCTATGACACAATCTACAGGGTGATCAGCCCTATAGATGGCCCCATGCTCTTTATGCTTATGCTGTAAAAATACTTCAATATAAGTTTATAATCCAACATACAACCAGCTATACTTTCTTTGAAACATTGATATTCATGCATGCCAATGCATCTCTTTGAAACAAAATTCTGAAAAGTAAATTTCATGCTTGACTAAAATATGTGTTTTTATCCAAACAATGCTTTTCATGAAACTCTATACTTTGTTTGAAACATGCTTTAACCCATGTTTCCTTTTCTTTTCTTAAATTCATGCTTTGCTGAAACTCATGCTTTTTTTCTGAAATTTATGCTTTGCTGAAACTCACTTTGCTTTGAAACATGCTCTAGCCCATGTTTCCTTTTCTTTTCTTAAACTCATGCTTTGCTGAAACTCATGCTTTTTTTGAAACTCATGCTTTTCTTTAGAATATGCTTTAAACCCATGCTTTACTTTTAAACTCATGCTTTGCTTTAAAATATGCTTTAAACCCATGCTTTGCTTTAGAACAAGCATTAAACTCATGCTTTGCTTTAGAACATGCTTTAAACTCATGCTTTGCTTTTGAACTCATGCTTTAAGAATAAGATACATCATAACTGGGTTCTCATTTTTCATATTTAACTACTTGAAATACTATACTTAGCATAACATACTCTGATTTATAGCAAAATATCACTATGCTATCATAAAACATTTCTCAAAGCTAGATGAGAAACCCACTCACCTTAGCTGCTAGCACATTGCTATAGCTGCTATTTCTCCAGATCTGGCTCCCTTGAACCAATCTCTTGGCCTAAGTCATCATACATGCATTATTAGGGCTACAAACACCAAGGGTTTCATGAAACTATGCATACATGCTCTATGCCTTCATATCTTAGCATAATATCCTTTAACCCCTAACATGCTCAAGGATTCACAATCTACACATGCTATCACCTCATTTGCCTCTAAATCATGAGATTTAAACATTATTATCTAGCTTAGGGAAGTTTGGACTTACCTTAGCAAAGATAGCTAAACCACCAAGCCTTTTTCCTTTCCTTCCCTTCCTTTTCCTCTCTTCTTCCTCTCTTCTTCTTTTCTTTTTCTTTTTCTCTTCTTCTTCTCCACGGCGAGCAGAACCTCTCCTCTTTTCTTTCTCTTTTCTCCCCCTTTTCTCTCTTTTTCTCTCTTTTCACCCGGTTGCTTAGGGGTTAAGGGAGGGATGGGTGGCTTTGAATGCTCTTAGAAATTCCTATTTTGCCCCTCTCTACTCTTAAGCAACGCTTTTCAAAGTCCACATGGCTTCCTTTTCTACCAAGTATTTTTGCCTTTTCAATTTTCTTTACTATCTTGCCTTTGATCAAATCTTCAAATAACTTTTTATCAAATTTTACTTTTGCCCCTGGTCAAATTTTCGTTAATGCCCCTGATTAAATTTTCGTTATCAGATAAATAACAGAAGTTACCCACCTATTAGTCAGCATGAATGCTAGCTAATGAGAGTGAAATCATCCTCAAACCACTTCGATAGAAGATTTTTGTTCACCTGAAACCTCTGTTAAGCGTGCTTGGGTGAGAGCGATTTCAGTTAAGCGTGCTTGGGTGAGAGCGATGGGTGACCCACTGGGAAGTCCTTAATTAAGAGTAAAATTGATCTCAAATTAACTCCACATACAAAATTTCCACAGTAGTCGACTAATTAGTCAGCTACTATGGCCAAAATCCCTTCCAAACCACTTTTATAGAGACATTTTCCAAAGTAGTCGACTAGTTTGGCAACAAAAATCCTCCCAGGCAAGTTTTATAGAAAACTTTTCCACAATAGTCGACTACTTGGCAACAAAAATCCTCCTAGCCCCCAAACAGTGAGCTTCAGGAGAGTCAGCTAACTTCCTCTGTTAGCTCATAGAAACCAATAGTCAGCCAAAAATGTCAAAGTTAGCTGACTCTAGAGCCAGCTAACTTCCAAATTTGGCTGACTAACAACTCAAAAATTTCAGCCATCATCCTAATTAGCTGATAAATGAGTTACAAACATCATAAAACCTTTCCAAAAGCCATTCTAATGCATTCCAACTTCCAAAATCTTCATTCTAACTTCTCCCAAGGATCAAAAACAACTAGCAAACATTGAAATCATCACAAAAACTTCGATTAAAAGCTCAAATAAGTGACTTCATCAACATTTTGAAAGGATCATGGGAGAAAACTCAAACTAACCTCCAAAATTTCAGCTTTCATATTTTCTTAAAATTCTCACTCAATCATTCACACTAGAAGGCTAAATTAACAATAAAAATATACTTAAAATAAAATTACAAGACCTCCAAGTTCAGGATATTACACGAGGGGGCTCAGAGATACAAGTCCATGGAGAGGGCAAGTAGGAGGCCCAAGGAAAAGGGGCAAGCTCACACCTGGGGTGAACTGCACATGTGAGGGGTGCCATGTGGTGCGGGGATCCTCGGCGCTCAGTACACTCACCCACTGAGAGTGCACCTGTAGGAGGGCGACTGTAGGGATATACCTTAGTGGTAACACACCCAGCCCATCATCATGAAGTTTTGTAAAAGTGACATTTCTTATTTAAGTTGCATTACTGGAGACATAAGCTAACTTATGAGTTTTCTTATCTCATTGAAAAGATTTCTATATCAATTGTGATATGTTGTATCAGTATGCTTATTGGTTTTTAAAATGTGGTTCTCAGTTTTTCTCCATTGTTAGATGGCTATCCAGTCAATGAGACTTAGGTCTCACCCCTTTACTGTTGAAATTTTTGGATTTCAGATCAGAGATAGTAGGTTGGCTCTTGGATGCTTGATTTTGATATGGGTTGCTAGATGTGTATAAATTGATTGATGACATGGACTTATGTTACTTGGGCTGTATATATATTTGAAATGGATATGGATGGATGTGTATAACTGTAACCCTATGATGTATTTTGAACTTGGGTAGTTGTGAAAAATGACTGCCATTATGGAATGGATTTGTGCATACGGTCTTTATAGCAGTATAGTGATGAAAGTTATATTGCCTGGAATCATGTGTTAAATAATGTGAAAATCTTATGTTATCTGAGCAGGATGAAATAAATTGTGATGTGATCTTATGAATAGTATGAATGAATTGAGTATGTCAAAGTTTTTAGCAGGTTATGTATTTTTGTGCATGTAACTTATGGCAATTGGATAGGGATTGCTTGAGCTTTATGGTACTTAGCATAAAGACTAGTAGATCTCTACCCAATTTTCATAAGAAATCATGCCGTCGGGAGGGGGGCCCGACATAAGCAACTCAAGAGGGGGAGTGAATTGGGTTCTTTGAAAATTTTTAATAAGTATGTGCAATTTTGTAAAATAGTAAATTCTGTGTAAGTATGAAGTGTTGATGGCAAGAACAAGTATAGTAACAATAAGAGACAAACACACAATCATAGCAATTTATAGTGGTTCGGTGCTACTCCTTGCACCTACGTCCACTCCCCAAGAATCCTTTGGGAATTTTCTCTACTAATCGTTCTTCAAATGATTATAAACCTAGCTAACCCAACTAGCTTCTTGTTTCACAGGCACAAGAGAGCCTTTCCTTAGCTTTCTCAGCTAACTTCTTGTTTTCAGGCACAAGGGAGCCTTACAAATCACCAATTATGGGTTTGGCACACCCTATACAAGTTTCAACTAAGTTGAAACTCAAACAACTTACAATGAAAAGAGTTTCAGAAATTTTCAGCTCCTTAATGAGCAAATGTAACAATAAAAGCATTTTACACTTTTTGAAGACCTCCCCCTTTGAATGAGCTTCTCCTCTTTAAATGTTAGAGTTATAAGCACTTAAAGAAGCCTCTTAAGTAGTTGGAAGGAGCCTTGAATGAGCCTTGAAGGAGTTTTAAACTCAGCAGCATACTTTCATTTTAAAACTGAAAGGTTGAAATCTTTCTTGATTTTTCCTTTGTTTTTCCCTCCTTTTCTCACTTGTAATCCTTCAAAAATGCTCCCAATCTCTTGCTAATCCATTCCATTTATAAGTATTTATAGTTTACTAAGGGATTGGAATGTTAAACTAGCCATTTGTGATCGTTGAAGATGCAGAACTAGCCGTTACAGCAATTCTGGGCAAGTTAGTCGACTCTAGAGTCGACTACTTTTGGAAAACCTTTTGTTTTGACCACAGTAACCGATTCTGGAGTCGACTAACTTGGTAACCTTCACTGTCTTGGCCACAGTAGCCAACTCCAAAGTTGGCTAACTTCAAGATGTTCACTGTTTTGCCACAGTAGCCGGCTAGTTAGTCGACTAACATGAAATTTCTCACTGTTTTGTCACAGTAGCTGACTCTCTTGTGGCACAATTTTGACTTGATAGCTTGTAAGGTAGTTGACTAAATGCTTCAATCTTCCATTCTAAGTGCTGGTAGCTGCTGTAGGAGTTGACCAATTCCTTCAAAACTTAAAAACTCATTTTATAAACAATAGAACTCATTGAAATGAAGAGGATAATTGTTTTAGCTCTCATAGTTTTGAACTTTCTCCATTTGAAAAACTCCAACCATCTGAATTTCACTTGATTGAAGCTTGAATCATCCATAGTTGATCTTGGTCTTCTACAAAATTTTTCTCTTGAACCATAAACCCAATTAGGTACTTGAAATCATTTTTAATCATCTTGATGATTCATGTATGCCTGCATTTCAACATGATTCTCCACAAAACTCATTAGTAACTTAATTGTTTTGTGATCATCAAAATCAATGTGAGGTCAACAATCTCCCCCTTTTTTATGATGACAAAATCATTAAGTATACAATTAAAATAATGAATTCAACAAGATAAAGCAGTGCAATATTAAACTTGTTCATAGGATTGAGACAATTTAGCTCATGTTAGGAGAAAATTCAGAAATCAGTTTCATGTGTAGGTTTTGTACCAAAAACTTTAAAAATGTGTGCCAAAAGTTTGAATTTTGTATTAGAATCTTTAAAAACAATTTGACAAGCATTTTTCATGTTCAACTTCAGAGAAATCAGATTTTTAAAGAGATTTAAGGAGGGTTTCATGCCAAAAAGCTTAATTTTATGCTGAAATTCTGAATTTTATTACAAGAGATGAATTTTGGTGCAAAAATGCTGAATTTAATGCCAAAGACAAAAGTTATGTTCTAGAAATGAAGTATTGTACCAATGAACTGAGTCTTTGTGCTGAAACGATAATTTTGGCTTTAAAAATGTAGAGTTTCAGTCCGTGCCAAAGGCATGCCAAAATTCTGCATAGTGTGTTGAAACTTTGATTTTTGATACCAAAAGTTTCAATTTAAAAAAGATCTCAAAGAGAGCTTGTTTGTTTGAAATGCAAGTAAAACTTAAGTGAAACACAACAAGTCTCTTCTCCTCTTTTTGTTGCAAAATCAATCTTACTCTTAAAAACTTTCTTCTTTCCCTTGAAAGGTTGAAATTTGCTGAGACATTTGTATAAGTTGCAATTTTTCTTTCCCTAAACATATACTTACATTAAAACCTTTTAAAAATACTGAACTTTTGAAAGCTTTAACTAAAATATGCTGAAACATTTTGAAACTACTGAAACTTTTTAAGAATTTTACTGAAACATTTTTGGAACATAATATAACTTTTGAAAACTTTCTGAATTTTTGAAAAATTTCCTGAAACATGATGAATAAGAATTCTTCTCCTTTTAAATGTGTACTTAACCTCTTTGGCCTCTTTTCTTGACCTCTTTGGTTCCTTTTCTCAAGTTTCTTCTCTTAGGTTTCTTCTCCCCCTTTTTGTCATTAATCAAAAAGGAAGTGAAGAGTCAAGCACTTAATTTTGAATGTCTCCCCCTTGATAGTTCAATTTTAGGATATTCATGATACATAAATTGAAGTAAATGGAATTTACACAAGCAATATTTGAATTGAGAAATAGAATCCATAAAATTTTTAAAAAATGAACATTTCATTAAGTACATAATTTCATACACAAGATTTCATAACAAAACATTCATAACAAAGATATTAAGTAACAGAATCATCATTCACAACACAAGATTTCATTGAATACACTAAGTGCTAATACAAATATTCAAATGCATTGAAAAACCTAGTACATTCTAATCAAAACAAAGCAACCTAAACTAAACAACCTAACTATTCATCATCAGAGGATACAACAGAGGGCTGGGTGGATGTCCCAGTGCCACGTCCTCCTGAAGAAGGGCGGTAAGATGCATGAGATGGCCTGGCACGAGGGTGAGTAGGTCGTGGAGGAGGCTTAAATGGCTGGGATGGAGGCTTAAATGCAATGGGGGCCAGTTGATCACTAATAGTTGAGACTAGATGGTGAAGAAGGCCAATGAACATCTCTAGTCTCTCAGATTTCCTACCAAAGGCCATGATCTGAGCTCACAACTGTCTCAACTCCTCAGACATGCAGGCAATCTCTCCTGAGTCACGACTCGATCCTGCCCCATGGTCTCTCATCTCCTGCATCATTAGCCTTCCATTCAGAATACTCATAGAGTGCTCCAACCTCTCCAATCTCATCATCATCTGGGACAATGTCTCATTCACCGTAGAAATATGTAGTACCATCATGAACTCACCAGTAGATGAACCACTATCCCCTGAACTTATGCTGGAGATAGCTGAAGTCACTTTCCTCACAATATACTATAGCTGATCTTGATTAAGCTCAACTGATGTCCTCTGTGGTGCAAGGGGCTCCTTAGGATGCTGCTCAGATCTGGGTCTAACTCCCTTATAAGAAGATGAAGATGGTCCCTCAGCAGACACCTCAATCTCATCCTCTCTACCTCTCCCTCTGAACCATCTGCCACCAACCTTCACAAATCCCATTCGGCGTAGAGAATGCTCATTGTAGATATCCGAATGGTGCAGTTTGGTTGTCTCTTCATCCCTTAATCTTACTTTAAAGTATTTAAAAAAGTAGGTGAGGAGCATACCATATAGAAGGACAGTCCTAAGTCTGTTGACTATCTCTTTCAATACAGTCAACATCAGCTCAGGGAAGTCAAATGGGGTGTCACTGACAAGATGATACATCAAACATAGATCTCTCTCAGTGACCAAGTGGAAGCTTCCAGCATGAGGAATGAAGATCCTAGATATAATGTGATGGAGGAGTCTTATCTCAACATTCAAAGAGTTTGCAAGCACTCTATCAATCCCCTCCCCATCATCAATACCAAGAATGGCTTCAATCTGCCATGCCCTTCCCTCAGGAAGATCATCCCAAAATCCATTGACCGACACTCTTAAAATATTTCCAATAAGGTCACGGTCCAAATTTATGTTGACTCCCTTCACCACGGATGAGGCATACATGAAATCAACAGATAAATTTTGGTAAAATTCTCTTACCAAAGAAGGGTAGATGGGGACTTCAGTCTTGCACATGTAGGACCATCCTCTCTGTTGAAGCATTCTCCCAATGTCAAACCCTTCACAAGCAAGAAAGCCAAAGTCGACTACCCGCCCATTGGAGATGGGTCTCGTGGACAAAGAATGAACCCCAGAGACATGGGAGGAAGAGGGCAAGGCCGGAAGAGGCATGGCTCTCTCTCGCGGGTCCTTCGAGCTTTCTCCTTGCTGCGTGCGGGGGATTCTTGCTCGTGGAGCCATCACACTAGGGAACAATTGGAAGAGAAGAGGGAATCTAGCAAGGGTGGAGAAGAGGGTTTGAAGGGATCTAGGCTTAGGGAAGAAATCAGGAAGATTGGGAAGATGATTTGAGAGTGGGAGACGGATGGTCGCTCTGGTTTTCTTTTAAACCGAGTGATCAGGCGATTTAGTAGGCTCATGAGCCGGCTAACTCGCATTAGCCGACAGCCCAAACAACTCAAAAACAGGGAAAATGATGCCTAGGCTCCAAATTTTTCAGAGATTTTCATGCAAAAAGATTTTTAAAGGTTATGCATGTTATGGGATCATCTAGGGGGATCAGTTGGGCTAATTATCATGATTTTTAATCAATAAAAACATGCTCAAAAAAAATTTAAAAATTCAATCTATCTAGCTAACTCATTTTATCAAGGGGTCAATCATGCCAAGTTCTCTTCTAATTTCATAAAATCTATTTTGATCAAGGGGTTTTATGAAAATGTCAGCTATTTGCCTATCAGTACTAACAAAATCAAGAATTATATCTCTATTTTGAACATGATCTCTAATAAAATGATGTCTAATTTCAATGTGTTTGGTCCTAAAGTGCTGAATTGGATTTTTGGTTAAGTTTATGGCACTAGTATTATCATATTTTATGGGAATGTCTTTAACTTTAATGCCATAATCTTCTAGTTGCTGCTTAATCCACAAGATTTGAGCACAACAACTCCCAGTAGCAATGTATTCAGCCTCAGCTGTAGATAAGGCTATTGAAGTTTGTTTCTTGCTAAACCAGGAAATTAAGTTAACTCCTAGAAATTGAGAAGTTCCACTAGTTGATTTTCTATCAATTTTACAACTAGCAAAATCAGTGTCAGAATATCCAATCAAATCAATAGAAGAGTGTTTATCATACCAAAGTCCAAGATTTTTAGTGCCATTTAAATATCTTAAAATTCTTTTAACAGCATTTAAAAGTGCTTCTTTAGGATTTGCTTGAAATCTTATACACATGCATACACTAAATAGAATATCAGGTCTATTGGCAGTTAAATACAAAAAAGAACCTATCATACCTCTATAAAGCTTTAAATCTATATTTTTGCTACTATCATTTAAGTCAAGTTTGCATGAAGAGCTCATAGGGGTACCGGTACATTTGGAATTCTCCATGCCAAACTTCTTTAGAATCTCTCTTGTGTACTTGCTTTGGCTAATGAAGATTCCATGTTCAGCTTGTTTAATTTGGAGTCCAAAAAAATAGTTGAGTTCTCCCATCATGCTCATCTCGAACTCTCTCTGCATGAGCTTAACAAAGTCTTGGCACAAGAGTTCATTAGTAGCACCGAAAATGATGTCATCTACATAAATTTGCACAATGAGCATATCATCATTTTCTCTTTTTATAAATAATGTAGTATCTACATTTCCTCTAACAAAATTATTACTTATCAAGAATTTGCTCAATCTATCATACCAAGCCCAGGGTGCTTGTTTCAAACCATATAATGCTTTGTTCAATTTAAAAACATGGTTTGGATGTTCATAATTTTCAAAACCGAGTGGTTGTTCAACATATACCTCTTCAGTAATATATCCATTCAAAAATGCTCTCTTAACATCTATTTGAAATAATTTGAAGTTCATGAAACATGCAAAGGCAAGTAATAATCTAATGACTTTTAATCTAGCAACTGGAGCAAAGGTTTCATCAAAATCAATGCCTTCTTCTTGATTATAACCTTTAGCTACCAATCTTGCCTTATTTCTAATGATGTTTCCATTTCATCCACTTTATTTCTGAAAACCCATTTAGTGCCAATTATGGGATAATCTATTGGTCTACTTACTAAAG
Source organism: Metroxylon sagu (assembly GCA_017589505.3). NCBI lineage: Eukaryota > Viridiplantae > Streptophyta > Magnoliopsida > Arecales > Arecaceae > Metroxylon > Metroxylon sagu. Next base: position 290,223 of record JACVBY030000580.1, on the reverse strand, counting down.
TCCATACATTATTTCTTTCAAATTGATTTAATTCTTCATGCATGACATTAATCCAATCAAGGTCATCCTTAGCATCATCAAAACATTTAGGTTCAATTTGTGAAACAAAGGCTAAATGATTGCATGTATCTCTAAAAGAAGATCTAGTTCTTACCCCTTGTGATGGACTACCAATGATAAGTTCTTTGAGGTGATTGTGAACATAGTTCAACTTCTTTTCTAGTTCTTGAGTACATTGTGGTTTACCTTGTTGAAGTGTTTCAATGCTATCTTCTTGATTGATTTGATCATTTGTATCTTCTTTATCCTTTAATGTGATGTCTTGCACTCCCTCTTCAAGTAATCCTACATCATCAACAACTTCTTTCTTTCTTAATGGAAGGTCGTTAGTTTCATCAAATACTATATGAATGGATTCTTCTACCACTAAGGTTTTCTTATTAAAAACTCTATATGCTTTATTGTTAGTGGAGTAGCCAAGAAAAATTCCTTCATCAAATTTGGCATCAAATTTATCAAGATTAGATTTGTCATTGTTTAGAATAAAACATCGACACCCAAAAACATGAAAATACCCAATATTTGGTTTTCTACCTTTCTAAAGCTCATATGGGTCTTTTTCAAAATGGGTCTTATCAAGGCTCTGTTTAAAACATAACATGCTGTGTTAATTGCTTCAGTCCAAAAATATTTTGGGAGATTGCTTTCACACAACATGGTTCTTGCCATTTCTTCAAGAGTCCTGTTCTTTCTCTCGACTACTCCATTTTGTTGAGGGATTCTTGGTGCAAAAAAATTATGGTTGATTCCTTTTTCATTACAAAAACTTTCAAAATTCTGATTTTCAAATTTTTTTCCATGATCACTATGAATTAATAAAACTTGAAGACCTTTTTCATTTGTAATTTTTCTGAAAAACTTAAAAAATGCAGAAAAAGCTTTATCTTTGCTTTCTAAAAACAAAACCCTTGTAAAACACAAAAAATCATATATAATTACAAAACCATAGCGTTTACCACCTAAACTTGTAGTTCTAGTAGGTCCAAACAAGTCCATATGCAAAAGTTCCAAAGGCCTAGAAGTTGAAACCATATTTTTAAATTTGAATGAAACTCTAGTTTGTTTTCCAAATTAGTAAGCATCACAAATTTTATCCTTTTCAAAATTTAATTTTGGCAAACCATTTATTAAATCTCTTTTGATTAGTTTGGAAAGCAAATCCATGCTAACATGAGCAAGTCTACGATGCCATAACCAACTAGATTTATTAAACTTAGAATTTATGACAACTAAACATTCCATATTTTGGTCATTTAGCTTATTTAGATCTACAATATAAACATTTCCATACCTATGACCAATAAATTTTATGCTATCATCAGCAGGATTTGTAACCAAGCAAATAGATGATTCAAAGATAACTTTAAAACCTTTATCACATAATTGACTAATGCTTAACAAATTATGTTTTAAACCATCAACAAGAAGAACATTATCTATGAAGGTATGAGAAATGATACCAATTTTACCAATGCCAATGATCCTTCCTTGAGCATTGTTTCCAAAAGTGACCACTCCTCCATCCTTAGCTTCTAAAGTGATGAATTGAGATTCATCACTCGTTATGTGTCTTGAGCACCCGTTATCCAAGTACCATTTTCTTTTTGCATTTTGGGTTACAAGACACACCTGCACCCACAAATTTAAGTCATGTTTTTATGTACCCAAGTTTTCTTGGGTCCTTTGGGGTTAGCATGAATGGTTTCTTTAGGAACCCAAATCTTCTTAATGTTCTTGTTGATGTGAGAGTTACATGCATAGGCTTTATGTACAGGTTTGCTACATTTGAAACAAGTAATTTTAGGTAGATCATTTGGGGGAACAAAAATGTTTTTCAAAAACTTTTATTTCTTTAAGGGATTATAGCCTAATCCAGCTTTATTGAAAATAGCCCTTTGGTTGTCAAGAATTATTTGTAATTTTGTGAAACTTAAAGTAAACTTGTCAACAATGGGCTTAAGTTTGTTCACCTCATTTTTTAAATTCTGAGTTTCTTAAGTCAAAACAGATTTCTCATTTGAAAGTTTTTTTTTTTCAAAAACTAAACTTTGGATTTGGTTTTTCAAATCTTTATTTTTGGCACCTAACTTTTTGAATTCAGTAAGTAAATCATAAAATGCATCTTGTAATTCATCAAATATCATAAAATGCATCTTGTAATTCATCAAATATAAATTCAGTTTGAAAGTTAGAGATTACCTCTTCTTTACAAGCCATGAGACACAAGTTTGTTGTTTCTTGTTTCTCATCATCTGAACTTGTATCATCACTGTTACTCCAAGTTGCCATCATAGCCTTCTTTTTAACCTTCTTGGGACCTTTCTTAAGTTGTGGATAATCAGCCTTAAAGTATTCCGATTTCTTACATTCATAGCAAATAGGAGGCTGCTCTTTTTCTTTGCTGAATTCTCCTTTTACAAAAGGCCTCCTCTTTACTCCTTGTTTCTTCTTCCTCATGAATCTTTTAAATTTTCTTGTGATGAGAGCTAGCTCATCATCTCCATCACTTTCTTCAGAAGATTCATCACATTCCTCCTTTTGGTCTGAACATTTTAGAGCCATGGTCCTCCTCTTTTTGGTCTCTTCCTCATCTTGATGTTATTTGACTTGGATTTCATAGGTCATCAGTGATCTCATGAGCTCTTCTAGAGGAAGGATTTGAGGTTTTTTGCCTCTTGAATTACAATCATCTTGGCTTCTCATGACCTAGGCAAAGATCTCAGAATTTTTCTCACTAGATCACTGTTAGTATAAGATTTGCCAAGGCTTTTAAGACTATTCATAATATCAGTAAATCTAGTAAACATATCAGTAATGGATTCAGTTGGTTTCATTTTAAACAGTTCATATTTATGCACAAGCATATTGATTTTAGATTCCTTCACTTGATTAGTGCCTTCATAGGTGACTTCAAGTCTATCCCAAATCTCTTTAGCAGAAATACAAGTAGATATTCTATTAAACTCATTTGCATCAAGAGAACAATATAAAACATTCATGGCCTTAGCATTCAGCTATGTCATTTTCTTATCATGCTCATCACAATCCGCTTTCGGTTTGAAAATTTCAAGACCATTTGTTCTAAGAATGGGTGTGTGAGGGCCATTAACTATGATACTCCAAAGATCATAGTCAAGTGCTTGAATAAAAATTTTCATCTTAGCCTTCCAATATGTGTAATTTGTGCCATTGAATAAAGGGGGTCTGTTTGTGGACTGACCTTCAGTCAACATAGAACCAACTTGGGCTGCCATGGATCTTTAACTCTTTGTCGGTTAAGACAAATACGAACAAGAGCACTAGCTCTGATACCACTTGTTGCCCAGCTAAGCAACCCAAGAGGGGGGTGAATTGGGTTCTTTGAAAATTTTTAACAAGTATGTGCAATTTTGCAAAATAGTAAATTCTGTGTGAGTGTGAAGTGTTGATGGCAAGAACAAGTATAGCAATAATAAGAGACAAACACAGTAATTTATAGTGATTCGGTGCTACTCCTTGTACCTACGTCCACTCCCCAAGAATTCCTTGAGAATTTTCTCCACTAATCATTCTTCAAACGATTACAAACCTAGCTAACCCAGCTAGCTTCTTGTTTCACAGGCATAAGGGAGCCTTTCCTTAGCTTTCTCAGCTAACTTTTTATTTTCGGACATAAGGGAGCCTTACAAATCACTAATTATGGGTTTGGCACACTCTACATAAGTTTCAACCAAGTTGAAACTCAAACAACTTATAATGAAAAGAGTTTCAGAAATTTTTAGCTCCTTAATGAGCAAATGTAACAATAAAAGCACTTTACACTTTTTGAAGACCTTCCCCTTTGAATGAGCTTCTCCTCTTTAAATGTTGGAGTTATAAACACTTGAAGAAGCCTCTTGAGTAGTTGAAAGGAGCCTTGAATGAGCCTTGAATGAGCCTTGAAGGAGTTTTAAACTCAGCAGCACACTTTCATTTCAAAACTAGAAGGCTGAAATCTTTTTTGATTTTTCCTTTGTTTTTTCCTCTTTTTCTCACTTCTAATCTCTCAAAAATGCTCCCAATCTCTTGCTACTCCATTCCATTTATGAGTATTTATAGTTTACTAAGGGATTGGAACATTAAACTAGCCGTTTGTGACCGTTGGAGATGCAGAATTAGCCGTTACAGTAATTTTGGACAAGTTAGTCGACTCTAGAGTCGACAACATTTGGAAAACCTTCTGTTCTGACCATAGCTGACTCTGGAGTTGGCTAACTTGGTAACCTTCACTGTCTTGGCCACAGTAGCTAACTCCAGAGTCGGCTAACTTCAGGATGTTTACTATTTTGCCACAGTAACCGGCTGGTTAGTCGGCTAACATAAAATTTCTTACTGTTCTGCCACAATAGCTGACTAGTTAGTCAGCTAACTTGGTAAAACTTATTGTTAACTCTCTTGTAACACAATTTTGACTTGATAGCTTGCAAGGTAGTTGACTAAATGCTTCAATCTTTCATTCTAAATGCTGGTAGCTACTGTAGGAGTTGACCAATTCCTTCAAAACTTGAAAACTCATTCCATAAACAATAGAACTCATTGAAATGAAGAGGGTAATTATTTTAGCTCTCATAGTTTTGAACTTTCTCCATTTGAAAAACTCCAACCATTTGAATTTCACTTGATTGAAGCTTGAATCATCCTTAGTTGATCTTAGTCTTCAACAAAAATTTTTCTCTTGAACCATAAACCCATTTAGGTGCTTGAAATCATTTTTAATCATCTTGATGATTCATGTATGCCTGCATTTCATCATGATTCTCCACAAAACTCATTAGTAACTTAATTATTTTGTAATCATCAAAATCAATATGAGGTCAACAGTATCTATAGTGCAACTATTTCATAGTTTATGCTGACATAACTACATTGGTGGCAACACATATAAAATGTCACACTAAGTTTTGGTGGTTCTATGATGTTGCTAGGATCTAGTGCCATCACTAAGTGGACCATAAGTTTCAAGGATTAAATTCTTTATAAGGATCCCTATAATTGTCATGATCTAAATAAGCCTGGTCTAAGTGAAAGGCACTAAACACTTATATTTAGGCTTCGTTCTTCACCAAGTAAGCTTATAAAAAAGTTAGTCAATTTTTCTATTGACTCATTTACCATGTTCAATTGCTCCAACCAAAGAAATAAATAGATAAGTCAAATTCTCTTAAGGATATGTTTGGATGAGACATTTGAAAAATTTCTAAAATTTTGAAATACAATATTTTAAAATGTAGCATTTCAAAATTTTAGAATTTCATAAATTCCTTATTTAAGTAATTATTCTTGCAAATGGAATTTTATCTAGGGATTGCAAAGCTTTCTATAAATATTATTTTGTAATATTTATATAAATTCATGTAATTTTACATAAATATTTTAATATTTTTATCTAAATATTAAATATTTATGCAATAAATATTTAATATTTATTTTAAAAATACTCATCAATATTTAATATTTCAATATTAGTATTTTATTGTTAATATTAACATATTTTTTTAATAATAAAATAAAATATTTATAAATAATATTAGAAATGTTTTCTAATTAAATTTATATTTTATTAATTAAACATAAAATTATTGTATAAAAATATATAAATTAATCATAAAATATTTATAAATATGTATTATTATAAAATACAAATGATATTTAATTGCATAAATTATAAATTAAACATTAATTTAATTATGCAAATATTTTAATTTAATAATATGTATATTAGCATATATATATTATTAATAATATATTTAATAGATGATTTAATATTATTATTAAACATTATTTTATTTATGTAATAATTATTTATTAATAAATAAATGATATTTATGTAATATTAATTATATTAATATCTATGTACATAATAATAAAATATTAATATTTTAAAAGTAAATATTAATGTAATAAATATTTAATAAATAAATATATAAAATAAATAAAATAAAATAAAATTATAAAATTATTTAAAATATATATTTTTATGTAAAATAAAATAATTATTAAAATAATAACACAAGATAGTTGGCGAAAATACTAGCAGTCCAAACACCGCTACAAAAGAAAATTGTAACTTCTTTTTTTTACTTGGAACAGAGATTCTAAAAGAATATGAGCCATTGGATTGATTAAACAGGAAATAAGAATGATAGTTAGACTTGTCATCTGGCCAAAATAAAAGGAAAAAGAAAGCCCTACATAGAAATGAATGAAAATCTTTAAAAGTATTAAATGATAGCCAAAAAAAAAAAAAAAGTAAATCTTCTTAGGTTTACTACATTATATGATGCTAAGTAAATGCTTACTATTTTATACTAGGTAAATGCTCATGCGATGCATCGGCATGGATTTAATTAATAAGATAAATAAAAAATGTAGATTTCTATTTTTTAATTTTATATTATTAAATTTAAATTTTAAAAATGGTTAAATTAAAAATTAAAAATAAGATAAATAAGATGTATGTATTAGATTAAATTATTTTTAAATTTAAATAAAATTAATTGATTTAAAATTATAGATTAAAAAATAGATAAAAATATTTTCTTATAGATAAAGGTTTTTTTTAAAAAAGACAAACATATTTGAATGAAATAAAAGTTTTTGTAATAGAGGTTATGAAGATAGCCACTACACTCCTAAGGAAACTTTCACTACAGTGTTCTCTTGGATGACGCTTTGATTTTATTGTTAAATAATATTTAAGTGCTATTTAATTTAACTTAAGATATGGTATAAAAGAAAATGACTTGATTCTAGTTGAACTATTACATTTTTTATCATTTATTTGTCATATTTATCTAAACTATTATTTTTATTTTTACATAATTAAATATAATTAAATATAATTAAATATTATTTAATACTTAATATATTACTATATTTGAAATGTTCAAGCCATCTCATACTTTGGGGGGGGGGAGGAATAAGTTTGTAGATTAGATTGCTAGTAATGCAATTTAGATCGAGGCAACTTCAATTAGTAGGAGCATCATAGGGGAGTTGAAAGAACAACTTTATTTAGATAGTTGTGTTTTTCTAAAGATTTATTCTTGTTTCTTTATTATCAAGTGAGAAAAAAAATCTGGATTTTAGGGATTTGTTGTTGATTCTTCTCCATTGGAAAAAAAAAGAAAAGAAAAAGAGCCAAACATGAGTTGAGATTAAAAAGCATTTATAAGTATCTATCAATGCTTTCTTATTTGTAAATCAAGGAAAAAATTGATTTCCCATTGGATAAAAAAGGAAAAGTATTGACTTCCTTTTACAATAAAAAAATTAAAAGAGAAATCATGAGTTGAAATAAAAAAATTAATAGCTTATTCATAAATTAAAAAAAATGATTTCAAGGATCTACCATTGCATAAAAAAATTAATAGCTTTTTTAAAAAAATTAATTTCAAAGATTTACCATTGCAAATAATATAAGCTAAGATAAAAAAAATTAATAACTTATTTGTAAATGAGGAAAAAATTGATTTCAAAGATTTATTATTGCATAAAAAATTAATAATTTTTTTTAAAAAAAGTGATTTCAAAATCTACCATCGAAAAGAGCCATAAGCTGAGATAAAAAAATAATAGCTTATTCATAAATCATAAAAAATTAATTTCAAGTTATTCATAATCAAAAGAAAAATGGTTTCAAAGATTCTAATAATCAAACCCCAATCAATATGATGAGAAATACTACAATATCACTCCCCCAAACACACATGTGAGAGAAATTATGGAAGAAAGAAAATTTTAAGTATTCCCTATGTTAAAAGCTATTTTATGCTAGGGTATTATGAGGAAAATAAAGCCTACTATATTACATTAGATTAGTAATTAATTATAAAAAAATTTAAATAAAATAAAGGCTACAATATACTTTTGGTTCTTAAAATTTTATTCAAAATTCATTTTAAATCTCAAACTTTTAATTGTTATATTTTAGCTTTTTCATGTTTTAAGAGTACTATATTTTTAACATTCTACTGTATAAGATCAGCTAAAATTGATGAAATTGTTGATATGTGAACTAATTAATAGAATGACATAATAATTATTTTAATAATTTTAATTAATTTTATATAATAAAATATAAAAAATATATTATTTTTAAAATATAAAATATTAAATTATAATAATTAATAGTTTGAGGACCAACGTAAATTTTGGATGAAATTTCGAGGACCAAAAGTATGTTTTGGCCAGAAATAACAGAATCCAGGAGGTCGCGAGGCCCGGGACTGGTTACCGAAGCTTCGACCGGGAGCCACAAACCTCTCCTTCCCATCCCCAAGAGCGATGGCCGGCGACGAACCGGTGGCTCCTGGCGACGGCGAGCCACAGATCTCGGCGATCCTCCTCCCCGGCCCTCTCCCCCCAGTTCTACGACGCCCTCTCCCAACGCTACCTCCTCCTGAAGCCGTGGGAGCCCCCCCTGCCGAGGCCCCTCTTCCTCTCCGCCCACGCTGCCATCGTCCGCGCCCTGGTCGTCTCCGGTCACACTCCCGTCGACGCCGAGACCATTGCCAGCCTCCCCCATCTAAGTTGCATTGTGACAACTAGCGCCGGCGTGAACCATATTGACCTCGCCGAGTGTTCCCGGAGGGGCATCGCCGTAGCCAATACCGCGGATATCTGCTCAGAGGACGTTGCAGACTATGCCGTGGGCCTTCTCATCGACGTCCTCCGGCGGATTTCCGCCTCCGACCGCTACGTCCGCAGGGGACTCTGGCCCATTAATGGGGACTATCCTCTAGGTTCCAAGGTAGCATCCTTCTCTCACTCTCCCTTAGTTTCATTGTTTTTGTAGTTTGTCTGGTTTGCTGTTGATGTGTTCATCTTAGTATTATAAGTTCATCTTAGTCTGAGGTTTATTGGAAGGGCATGAGCCAGCACTGTTGATGACCAAACCGAGATGTCATCTTGGGCATTGCTTCTAGCTGATTTGTATGATGGAGTGTTAGGATATCCATTTCAAATAACAGAGTATATGAATTGCCTTATTGAAGTTTCCATTTAGTACCAATTAATAATGATAACCAAGAGGATTTAGAAAATTGATTAACTGGGCTTGCTGTATAACATCATTTAAACTGGCTGAAATTGATGTGAGATTTTAACAGAGAATGGCATTTCCCCACATGATGTTGCCTAGTTTCACCAATAGGAATTGTAAAACATAGTTGTCACAAAATAATAACTGGCTTTGTTCTTATCACGTTAAAGAGAAATAAAAATTTGATTCGGATCTTGGATTATATCACCGGCTGAAATTCCTTCTCTGCAAACCGGCTGAAATTCCTTCTCTGCAAACTCTGTAGGTTGTGTGTGTACTCACAATGGTGGAACACAAGGTATCACCAATCAAGTGCTTTATTTCAAGAAGAAAGATGGAGGATCCAATTTTTCTCTCAATGATACAGAACAGAGAGAGAAAGAATGATAACAGTGAGAGTGAGGGAGGTGTGTAAGTTCAGAAAGAAAAATGGTTCATTTAGAGGGAGTTATCTCCCTCTGAGGTTTCTTTGGATCTTTGGAGAAGGGAGGGGAAGAAAAAGAGAGGGGAAGATAGAGGAGAGGGAAAGGAGGGTTTGTTATTCTTTTCTTGTTTCGAAAGGAGGAAAAGGAAAAAAAAGGTAAAATTTATAAAACATTCCCCTTCTCCTCTTTACCTTCCTCTGTACCCCAAATTAAAAAAAAAAAAAAAAAAAATTATAAATCATTCCCCTTCTCCTCTTTACCTTTCTCTTTACCCTTCAATTTAGGGTAAACAAGTTTGAGCTTTGGATGGGGAAAGAGGCTCATCTCCCTCTCTCTCTTTTTGTTTCATCTCCCTCCCAAATAGAGGTTCTTATGATTCTTCTCCTCCCTTCCCTTTTCCTCCCCTCCATTCTCTCCTATCCAAAGAGACCATAAACAAAAGAGAGTGGGGCAATGGGTTCCCTCTCTCTCTTCCTCTTTTCTAATTCTTAAATTAAAATTTTGGATCAGGTTAGGTCAGCCCATTATGGGTGCTCTACCAGGGCCAAAATCCAACAGGAAAAGTGATCTGTTGCAGTGAGAAGGAAAGAATCTAGTGATGCATATAGGAGAACTCATATTGCATATATCTGATGAATAAAAATCATGATGAGAGAATCTTGTCGAGCAAGGATTACTATGATGGCTTAGTCTAGAAATCTTGCAAGGCTTCTAGTCTAATTCTTATATGCTTGATCTAGATTTTACCCTCTTCTCCTTCAGAGTTGGTATGTTTTTAGAGTTAAAACTGTACCAATCTGTTCAAAAGCCTTAGAAACTGCATATAGAAACTGCACTCTTTGGATAATCCTAATTATGTAGAAGATTAACTCTTTAAAGGATTATTTGGATCCTTCAGTGTGTCAGGATTGGTAGTAGGATCTTAGTATTAATAGTAGGTTGCTTTGGTTTAATGTTTAAATACTTTTCTGGTCTTTGAAGAATCAAAATCCTTGATAAATACTAATTAAAAAACATTACCTTAGGGTTTTTAGAAAGATAATATGTAACACCCTAAAAATAGTCTCACATTTGATGAAAAAGAAAAGTTTAAAGTGTTTATAATTCAAGTTCATCTGCCACCAATTAACTTCTACTCGAGTTTTTAGGGCCATGTGGTTTCGACCGGCTAACGGGTTAATTGGACCAGCAGGTAAGCTTGGGGCGTTACAAATGATATCAGAGTTAATCTAAGTGTGCGGAAGTCAGTAGGCATGAGAAAAGGGCTATACCCATGGGATGAAGTTCTGCCATGGTGTGGAGCCATCCTTGCAACACCAATGGCCTGACTTGAAGGTAGATCCTGACTAGCTTATGATATGCTACGAGAATGTCACATTATAAGAAGGGAGATTGTAATACTCCAAAAATAGTCCTACATCGGATGGAAAAGAAAAGTTTAAAGTGCTTATAACTCAAATTAATCTGCTACCAGTTAATTTCCACTTAAGTTTTTAGGACTGTATGGTTTTAACCCGCTAAAGAGTTAATTGGACCAGCAGATGGGCTTGGAGCGTTACATGATCAGGCTGACATATGCCAACCTCACTTGTATTATCATGCTCAGGGACCCTTTTCACTTAGTTGATCATTTATACTGACCTAAAATGTATTTCTTGTTTTGGATAACTTCCATTAGTAATCTTCGGTATTCCCTTATGTCAATTACTACGTTTGAGCAGGGTTTAGCATACCCTAGTTTTAATAAAGATGAGTTCCAATAATCTTTCCTTTTGTTTTTCTGACTACTATTTATAACACATATTGCAATTTTTTTTATAAAAAAGTTTCGTAGCTTGGTGGCATCACATTTGATATTTAGTGGGCATTTTTTTTACTTTTCCTTTTTTATTTTTCTTGTTATTTTTTTATTTTTTCTTGTTATAATTATTGTAAAAAAAATATACATTTATTTATTTTTTTTAATAATCCAAGAAAAAGATGAAAAGAAATACTTATACATTTATTTCTTTTTTGTCACATTTATTTGAAATAATTGCATTTCCTTTTACTTCTTAATGTGATTGCAAATTTGAATGATTCAAGTTGCAAAAAATGAAGCAATTCATTTCCATTGATTTCTAGTCAAGGAAAAATAATGAAGTTGTAACAAGTGTAATTTAGCTACCTCAGTAATATTTTGTTGTTAGATTGTTGTGCAATGAAATCAAGGTTTTGCATGCAGGTTAAAAGTTCTCCATAAGTTGTCAAATAACATCCTGAATTTTCTTTTAGAGACTCATTTAATTCGGTGGGTTGCTTTCACTTTCCATTTAAACTTTCCCACTCATATAAGCAACATGGGCCACCAGAATTGATACCCTATGGCTCACACGAATTGATATCCTACTAATCATACTTCCTGTAATTTTGTTAAAACCCCAACAATCAAGCTTTGCAGCCATATCATGTATTTAGAGTTATTAAAAAACCACCTTCCAGGTATGTATATCTGCTTTCACTCTTTTCTTCTTCAAAAATTATCAGATTCTAAATTTTAGACCTAGTAATATCAGGGGAATTTAGTTTTCAGCATTGAAAGGTGATCAATTAATGGACTAGCGATCTTTTTAATTCTTGTTCTTGATGCATTACATGATATTTGGCTTTCTATATGTCACTTGCTGGAATGGTTCTCTTCGTGCTGTGAACATAATTGTTTATACCATAAAACCCCATTTTACATGCAGAGCATGCTATATCTGCTAATCTACTGAAATGCATGTCTCATGGAATGCGAAGCTCTTAAGATCTTGTTGTTGTAGAATTTATAGCGAACAAAGAATTCGTTACCATAACCTTCTTGTTGATTTTCATGGTGTCTTGCTGTTGCAGTTGGGTGGCAAGCGAGTTGGGATTGTCGGGCTGGGAAGTGTTGGTTCTGAAATTGCAAAAAGGCTGAATGCCTTTGGCTGCATAATTTCCTACATTTCAAGACAGAGGAAGCAATTGGTTCCATACAGATACTTCTCAAATATTCATGAGCTTGCAGCTGAAAGTGATGTTCTAATCATAACCTGTTCTCTGACCATTGAAACATACCATATGATCTTTGGAAATGTCATGGGTGCATTAGGAAAGAAGGGGATTGTCATTAATATGAGTCATGGGCCAGTTGTTGATGAGAAGGAACTGGTCAGGCATCTAAAGGAAGGAAAGATTGGAGGTGCTGGTCTTGATGTCTTTGAGAATGAACCTCATGTGCCTGAGGAGCTCTTCCTCAGGGATAATGTGGTATTGTCACCACATGCTGCAGTTTGGACACCGGATTCTACCTCGGAGGTTATTCAACTGATGATGGCCAACCTGGAGGCTTTCTTCCAAAATAGGCCATTTCTCACTCCAGTCTGAGAGCGTAAAAATTTACAGATTACTTATGGATTACTGCTGCTGGTGCTGCAACTGTTGTTGCTACTACCATGAGAACTTTTTAAAATTAGAGCTAGTGAGATGAATAAATGTGTTGCATTTTCCTCAGTCTGCGAGGATGCTTCTTGACCTCAACACAACATGTCGACCGTTTTTGAAACGGAAAAAAACAATAAAGTTTTTAATTTTTTTTCAAACTCGCAGGGCATTGGGACATTGGGAGTGTTTTAGAACGCTTGAGCATCACGGAGCGTTCTCGTGTGGCGTTCGTTGGGAGTGCAAGCGCTAGGAGTTTTTCTGAGTCTACCTTGAAGAGCTCATGTTCTGATCTCCCATCAAAAGTTTGAGGCCTTGTTAAGGAAAGAAGGCTCTGAGTTCTTTAAGGGTCCCCTTGATAAGGGCCTCCATCCTTTTCTATTTTTTTATTATAATTTTTTTATTTTTTTCTTCTAATTTTATTTTTTCTATGCATATGAAAGAGTTATTTGGTTGCACTTCAACGTAATCATGCTGGTAATAAGAGGTTCGGATAGAGATGAATCATTTATCTTGGAAACAGTAATCTATATAAAGGGATAAAAATTAGTCTTTAGAATAGTATTTAATATGCTTCAGTTCAGAAAAAATTCTCACATATTTTATTTTATAATTTTTATTTAATTTTTAGTCTACTATAATTAAACTTCTAACAATTTCTAGGCAATTCTTCCAATAGGTGAGAACTAGTTTTCCCATTAGAAATTGCTAGAAAGCTTTTTTCAATTTCAGTTATTGTTATAAAGTAATTGATAGAAATTAAAAAAAATCTTTTGCTCTTAAAAAAATTATTAATTAGTCTTTAAAAAAACACTGCTATAATAAATTGTTTAGAAAAAACACATTTTCACTTCTTTGAAATCTATGCAGAAGCCTTAGAAAATAGATTTTGGGAAAAAATATCAATTTTAGTATTATAGGAAAATAAATTTTTTTTTTAGAAGATCTGAAAAATCAGTGCTCTGAAAACTATGCAGAAAATTGTACTCTTTTTAAAATTTAAATTTCTACTGCTTTATTCTTAAAATTAAAGTTTTAGGCCAAAAAAATTAATTTTCCAGTGCTATAAGATATGTGATATTCTTATGAAAAATAGAAAATTAAAATTTTCAATTACTATTTTAATATTCATGCAAAGTTAAATTTAAATTCAAAATTTAAAATTCATTTTAAAAAAATCCTAAAAATTCAAAATTTGAAATTCAAACTTGAATTTAAATTATCTGTACGAATTTTGCTTAATGGTTTTTATATTTAAATTATTGAATTTAAATTTCTATATTGAAATTTCAACTTAAAATCTATAAATTATTTAAAAGTCACTAATTTAAAAAATTCAAACTATAACGTTGAACTCTGAAACTTGTATTGTGCCTATTAGACAACCAACACACTTATAAAATTAGTTCGAATGATCTTAATACCCTCAAACCTGAGAATTTAGTGGGTCTTTCTTTAAGAGGTGACAAAGCTAAGTAAAATATTGGCTGGATTATTCTTTGCAATAAAATTTTCTAATCTTGAATCTAATTCTCAACCAAGTTCCTCTAATCCGATTGAGACTTCCTCCTTTTCAATATCAACAGCCCCTTAAAATCTAAATTTACATTGTAGGCATAGAAACCTAAGCACCCTTTTCGATAATCTCTATGATGTTTATCTTTCCATCAAAATTGTTAAGGAACTACAAGATGTCTTTGATCATATAGGCAAACTATCATCTCTAAAGTAAGAAAAATATTGGGAGTGGGCTTGACTACTTGACCTCTAATTTTATGTTGAGCTAGTTTTAATTTGAAGGTAGTAATGGAGAGGGCTAAGATTTTTAAGAGTAAATATGTTGTCCAAAGCTTTTGATAAGAGGGGCAATTACCATGCTACCGCTCCTAATGGCGCTAATCTTATTAACATATAGAGAAACAAGAGTAATGTTTTCAGCTATACGGTGGAAAAAGGAGAAGAAACCCAACAAACCCAATTATATGAAATGTACCAAGTTGATGAGACCGGGCCTAAGGAGGATATTTAAGCCTGCATAAAGTTTTTTGAAGCTTACTAACACAGTTAGGGTATGGTGGAGCCATAAAGCTAGACGGTCGTGTCATATAATATCCTTTTTAAGACCCATGCATGTAAGAATATATTGTTGATATCAAGTTAATAAATGGACCAATCAGTGAAGAGAGCCAAAGTAAGAACAATCAGTATAGTTATGGACTTCACTGCCGAACTGAAAGTTTCAAAGTAATCAATCCTCTCCTCTTGTTGCCTTTATAATAAGCTGAACTTTGATTTGAATGACTCATTATTGATTGTGGTATAATTTGGATTTAGCTCACCCAACCTCTAATGCAATCATGAATAAATTCGGTCAGGCTTACAAAATTAGAATTAAAACTGACCTAAATTTTAAACTTGAACCAAGCTGACGGTTTGATGTGAAGATGTGAATTTTATGTGAAAAATTATTTTTATAGACTTGAATTTTTTCATTTTTAAGCCTCTCTCTCTTTGTCCAAACTCTTAAACTCTCTCTTATTTCATGCGGGACTCAACCTCACATGTAATCCTTGATAATCTTCCTCTTCATGTACGAGCCAATTTCAACTTTTCCTTAATCTGACTTCGTTGGATCTATTGCGATCACCAACACTCAGTAAACAATATCTTAATCTCAATTATTATGTTAGGCTTTAGGAAGGTTTCTCAGCAAAAGGCTTTGGGGAAGATTTAAGTTTTTTTGAAGGTTTATTAAGCAGGAAAGTTCAGTTCTATTTGTGACAGTTTATTGTTAATTAGTTTCCTTTGATCAAATCAAGGTATGTCAATTTTAAGATGCATGGCGTTTGGTATGAGGTGAGATCTGGATGAAGATAATAGGATCACTACGTTTTGTTATACTAAGTGATCTTATATGAGGGTAATCTTATATTACCTCCATCTCTAGTATTGCTATTCAATTTAGTGATTCTAAATCTATCCTTGAGGACAAGGATTCAAGATCACTTCTAGACAATGATCTTAGGTTAAGATTTAAATACCAAAATACCTTTCATGTATAGAAAAGGACACATAATAATTAAAAAATACCACTCATCATGTATTATAATAAATAAATATTTTTCATTATAATACAATAATGTTATAATGCCTTTTATCATATATTATATTATAATATTAATAATATGATATTTTATAATATAATATAATCATATTATTTTCATAACATAGTGTAAATTATTGCTAAACTATAATTTATGTATTATAATTAATAATATTATAATTTAATATAAATATTATAATAATAAATAAAATAATGATAAAAATATGATAATTGCAAAATATATCAAAAATGTTTTGATATTGCATAATTAGTGTTCTTGGATTTTTATAACATATCAAATAGATTAATTATGAAGACTTAAGGACCTTTAATCACGAAGATATAGTGTATCAAATACAAGTGATCTTGGATCACCAAAGATCAGATCACAGAGGATGTTACACCTCAGACTTAGGGTGGATCCATCTAATATCATAATTTCATGGTTGTTAATCTCACTTTTGCCCCCTCTTAAAAAAATTTCATCATCGAAATTTCACTTTCAAATTATAAATACTTATTCTCAATTCACATATTTAGAAAAAGAATTAGGGGTACTTCTATTTATTTCCTTTTTTATTCATAATAGTTAAAATATGATATTGGACTTGTCATACTTTTAGTGTGCAACGTTGAAGAAAAATTTCATCAACTTTTGCTTAATCTAGTTTCTACATATATCACTACTAACTGGTCTAAATCTCTAAGAGTCAAACCTAAATGCTGATACCATTATTAATTATCTCACCCTAGACCCAGGGTTGGATCTAGGACATGACCATTCACCGCATACTTATAGAGAATAAATCCCATAGCGTGTAAGGCATCTTTCATGAATAACTAATCAATTAATATTATTAAATTAATTATTTATTGAATCAAGCTAATCAAATTCAGATATAATGGCAATAATTAAAAGATCATCATAGGGGCTAAAATTAAAAGCACTAAATATTTCTTGAATCCAAACTACAATAATTCAATGTCTAAGTAGCAACTCAGTTAAATATTTGGGGCTAGCTTCTACCCAAATCCATCCTTTGTCTCAATCTCTCAAAAAAATAAACAATAGTTTATGAGTAATACTCAATAAATACCCTAAACATAAATTAGATAGATCAAGTATAACGATACAATTTTAAAATATATTTGTAATATAATAATACTTTTATAATATTTTTATAAATGATTTTAGAAATGATGACATTCAAAATAGTAATATCGATTTTCAAAATAATAAATCTTATATTTATACATTAATAATTGTGATAATAACTTCCTATAGTCTTTAAACTATGGTTATATATATATATATGTATGGCTGGTACACTACATAGAACCTCATAGATGAAAGTCGAATCACCACATATACCCCCTATCAAAGTGGTCTCAATATCTATCATCTATCGTTTGTTATAATGTAGTAGTTGAGAGTTTCCTTATGCATTCACTTATCAATAATTTTAGTTATTTTGATAGTTAATAATTTCACTTATCAATAGTTTCAATCATTTGCATGCAATCATATACTTTTATAACAAGATCATAAATCATTTTTTATGGTAAATTTTTTCAGTAATAAGTATACATTAATAACAAATCATAGCCACTTGATTTGAATTTTCAATAAAAATGATATGCAAGAAATCAACTTTTCAATTCCATGTCTTACCAAATACATATAACATTTCAAAATAATTTTTAAATACTAATAATTCAAAATAAGTTGAACACTTTTCAAAAATTAAATATATATACATACCATTTTGAAATTCATTTAATTAATATTTTATATAATTAATTCATAAACTATAAAATCTTTTTAGTAATTATTAATAATTTATAAAATACTCTAACTTATGATTAGGCTACTTACAAAATTTTGAAATCCTTATAGCAATCATGAATAATTTATAAAATATTGTAACTTATGATTAGGTTACTTACATACTTCAAATAAAATTAGTGAGAACTAATTATCCTTAATTTTTGATGCTCATCAATGTTCTTGATCGTTCAATCTTCACATTTTGGACTATAAGGGTTCTATCAACCTTCTTAATTCTTTAACCTTCTTCTTTTAGATAATTAATTTGATACTAAAAGATCTCCATTAATCCCTATTTATAGAGAGAATTTCTAAAGCCAAGAGATTTTCTATTCTTTATAAGATATTATTCTCCTAAATTAATAGACTTTTCAGTTCTCATATGATACTGATTTCTTTAAGAAAATCAAGAGATAAATATTTAATAAATATTTAAAAATAAATTCCTACTTATAGCTAATTTCTAACTCATCTAAAATGGTTTTGAAATATAAAAATTTGGATTAAAAAACCAAAATTCATCTTTATTACCATTAATTCCTACTGATTTTTTAGAAGTCGTCAGTATTATTATATGTTCATAAAATTGCTCCTAACTTCCTTAATTGAACTCAATTTGAGTAATTGAAAATGCATTAGAAAACTTCTTAATATGAGACATCATGGATGTAAATTTAATCAAAAATTCTAATTATATTATTTCTTATATTTTTTATCTTAATCCAATCAAATTAGATGTTAATTTGAAGTGAGCTAGCCAAAAAGCGCTAGGTTTCACACAGAATAAAGATCACCCATGATTTAAAATCTTTGCGATGATCTCATTTTGGTTGTCAGATGCTCCTTAGGTGGCATTTGGTTTGCAATAATATAATATTATCAAAAATCTTATATTTATGGTAATCTTGTACTTAGTAATTAGATTATAGAAAATATAAAATTATTATGTTTGGTTTACTTAGGTAATATTTAGGAATATAAGATTTTATATTGCCATATTTTTTTAATTCTATTTATATTTTTTTATAATTTTTTTATCTTTTAAGTGGCTATCTTTTCGCCCTCCTAAATATGAAATGTTTTAGTTAAAAGCAAGGATTCTTCATAAAAATGCTATAGTAATATATTTAATAATATTTAAATAATATATTTATAATATATTTATTCTATTATATTATTTAAATATTAAATAATATTTATAATATAAATAAATATTATGTAGATATTATATTTATATTATTAAATTATTTAATATTATAATATAAATATATTTATAAATTATTTAAATATAATAATTTAAAATGCAAGAAGGTTAAACATATTAATAATTTTAAATTTCACATTTATATATTATTATATAAACATGTAATAGTTTTTATATTAAATATTATGTTAATATTAAACTTAATATTAATATAATATAATTTATATTAAATATTAAATATAAATATAATGTCCAATATTTAAATATTACCAAGTTCATATTAAATACATAGTTATATTATTTATTATTAAATATTTACATAGAAGATAAGAGTATAATATACGATTACCAAACTTAGGTAATCTGAGATACCCACCTTTTAAAAGGGAATACTCTTAGATTACCAGGAATCCAATATTATCATTCAGATTATCTGTCTAATTGCCAAATATGGTAATTTGTATGGTAACCTTAGATTACCAAGGTGAACTACTACTAGACAAATGACCCTTTAGTGTCTCTAAATTGAAGTAATCAAATGAAACTTATTTAGTTAGGTTGCTTTTCGAATTAATAGAGTTGTGACATTTGATGTCATATGATAGTTATGATTTTTAGTATTAAAAAGTCTTATTATTATTCTTCTTTGTACCCTTATTCTAAATTATTTCTGAATCAAACAAAAAGAAGAAAAATGATTTATGTAGTTGACCCTAACTAATTTGGGTTTAAGAATTTATTATTATTATTATTATTGTTTGAAAATGCATTGTGATATAAAATCAAAAATCATTGTTATTATAATAGGATATTGTTGATGTCAAAATTTGGTCTCCATACGTCAATCAAAGAAGAATGCTTAGCTCATCCCAAATAGACATGTCATACCATCGAGTTCAGTTTCCTGCACCTAAAGGAGTGCTAGGAGCCCGAAGTTTCTTTCTAGAGAAACTCTTAGATGTTCAAGTCAACTGACCTGTAGAGAAAAAGTCTTAGAGCTCCCCAAGTGAGAGCTCCCCAAGTGAGTGCTCCAAGCTCTAAATATCGAGAAAAGTCTTTTACGTATGAGGTAAAAGGACTTTTTTTATAGGTGTTTGAAGGAGTTGTGTTGGAGTCAACTTTCATTGGGTAGCCTTGATAAGCATGGTAGATAAGGCAAGGAAATTAGTTAGTGGAATCCTACATGAATTAGCTGGCACTTTGAATAAAGATAGCACTCATAGAGAGAGACAACTTCAAAACAGATAAGGTTAACCACATAGAAAAGGTTGGCCATATCATAGTTCGTTGTTGTCATCCATCCTTCATGGTGGTCCAATCAAGTTACCACATCATCCTTGTCCATCCACATGGTTTAAATCGAATTGGCCTATATGAGTTACCCTTCACTTTTGGAAGTTGAGCTTAAATCCATGCTCAACTTATGAAAATAGCTCTATTTCTTGTGGCATATTTCTTTCTTGAGCTATCTAATGGTCCTCTTGAACTAAGCTATCCATTAGCATATCTTCATCAAGGTCGGCTCGAAGTTGGCAGAAAGGCCATTAGGTGGTTGAGAATTTTGGGCTGAGCTATCAGGCAGCTTGATTTTGATATGCTCGATCTTTCGATCATGTCAACTTCTTCGACTCAAGAGGCTTTGTTGGATTGGTTGAGCGATCATGTGGTTTATCTTATAGGCAGTCATGGTACGACGTTAGCGGCCGTCTATTTTAGTTAGCTGATGGTTGCATAAATCTTGAAGCAAAAGGTAAAAGGTTGCTCAGATAGATCACCACCATTGGAGTACTGCTTGGACTCACTTGCCTACAACTAATATGATTAACGGCTCCTCGAAGAATGCCAACCATCTCATCAATGCCCATGCACATCAAAGAATTGGTGAGAGGGGGAGTTTGGCTAAAATTTTCAAATGTCACGTTGGCTAGAGTTTTCAGCTCATCTTCATCCTCTCCTTAGTTCACCTTGTTTATGCCCTAGCCTAAGCCTAAGCCTAGGTTGGGCTGGGTTGGACCATCCCCTAACCTAAGCCTAGCCTGAAACTTTTTTTGGGCTTAGGGCTGGGATTGGGCTTGAATTTGTTTTCAAAAATTAGGCACAAACCCAACCGGGCCTTGAGCTCAGGTCTAGCTCAAAACCCAATCTGGCCAATCTACAATAACTCATTTAAGCAAAAAATAAGTAATATTTAAAATAATTATATCTAATCATTTTAGAAAATTTGCTATAATGTGAAGAGCTATTCTTATATAATTGATAAAAAATTTAATATTTTAATATAAAATTTAGAAGGCCTACTATATTTTAAGGTTTTGAAATTACATTTGGGTTAGCCATCCATTGGAAGTTTACATTTTAAGATTTTCATATTACATTTGGGTTAGCTGTGTTTTGAGATTATATTTGGGTTAGCTATTTATTAGAAGTCCAATCTATATGGAGACATCCTCCATCATAATTGTGTACTCCTATGGAAGATGAAATATATAGGTTTCTAGCCGTTGCTACTTCTCAACAAGTAGTGATCAGATGCCAGTCGAGCTACATGAAGCCTATAAGTGCAGCTCTATAGATCAAGTCTATACAATCAAGCCTATACATGCATGTAGCTCCATAGAATCAATCCTATATGTGCAGATCCATAGAATCTAGCCTGATCAAATACGGTGTAAATGGAGGATCGATATGCAAAATATGGAATTGTCATGTCAGTAGATAGTCTCTTAAAAAATTGAAACAACATTTCATTTAATAGATGTGTGGAGGCAAAAAGAAAGGTATGATCTCACCTGTCTAACCCGCACTACCTCCAAATGATATTGTAGCTGCACAGCCAAAGTGAAGGATCAATGGGTCAGGATCCATAACTGCTATGTAAGTTAACATAAAATAATATATGCTAATCTGAATGCATAATACCACATAGTATCATATGATAGCTGAGCATATGTTAATTTGAACACATAATACCACACAATATCACATGAAGGTTACATATGTCAATCTGAACAAATAGTACCATACAATATTACATAAAGTCTATATAAAGAGGCTATATAAAGGCTGCATATGTTAATATGCAGTACAATATATATCAGATCAAGTAACATAGCATTAACATATTGGATGCACGATAGCACCTTAAGCAGCATGTAGTTCATCCAATTTGTACGTAAGATGCAATACAAAAGCTATAAGATACATGATAACACATGAAATGTAGAAATCTATTGGCCTTCCTCTTCAGCATGCTGCCTTTCAATTTGCACTTATGATGGTTGTGACCTTCCTTATGATACTTGCCACATCTATGTTTCATACTCCTCTCTTTCTAATCCATTTCATTGTGAATATGATTAGACTTTGCCTGACCTTTAGATCAAAGGAGTCAACTATCTACTAGCAATGTAGGGCAAGTGGGCTCTAGCCAAATGGGTAGAAACATCGATTATAATATTCACAAATCATATCCAATCTATAACAAGAATGCACATATTGGAAATAGCCAAGGGACATGGATAAGCATGGCGTCGTGACATACAAGCAAGAAAATTTTATGGCCGTAAACTTTTCAAACGTGCTGGAACCTTCATGCTAAGTTTCACCACTTGTTTGTTTCCTCCCCGATTATTAAGGTTGTTATATATGGTCTCCACTTCAAATGCTCTAGATTATCTATTGAATGAGATGATGCGATATGAATTGCCCTTCTCTCCATGCTTTGCCATCTGATTGGTCATACACTTTGTATTCAGATACTTTGTGTAAACACTTCCTTGTTGCATCAATACTATAGCATTTCTCTTGCGTCTCTCAAAGTAGTCCACGAGATGGAAGAAGATATACTGCACTAAAGCTATAATGGGAAGGCTTCGAGTTCCATTGATATACTTCGACAGATTAATTGTTATATGCCTGTAACAATGGCTGCCATCATAAGCTTGGGTTTATTGATCCTTGGAAGCATCACCGCACTACATTCACATCAATCTCACGGATATTATTCATTATTTCTTCAAACTTACACCTTTGGCATTAACAACTTACATATTAACATAAATTTAAACCAAGAAATAGTTGTACAATACACCATTGCTTTTAGCCTTGAATTGTTGAATTTGTGATTAAAATTGTTCACACCATGGCATAGACAAAAATGATGGTAACTATAAGGAGGCAACCACCCAAGAGTTGCATTCCTTGCAGCCTCTACAATTTCTGATGATTTGATATAAGGCAAATGCTCGGCCTACAATTCTTGTTGATTTGATATAAGGTAAATGTCCAGCCTACGATTTCTGATGATTTGATACAAGGCAAATGCCCGGCCTACGATTCCTGATGATTTGATATAAGACAAATGTTCGGCCACTATGTCATATGCACTCTAATACAAGCTAGAAACCATGACCAACTGCCTGTAGTTTCCTTCTCCACTATAGAAGATGCATCTCCACTATAGTAAATGTAATGAGGAATATTTAGTTGTTTCTATCTACTGAAGTGACAATCAACAATATCCCTTGATATTTGCCATAAAGAAAAATATCATCTACCTGAATCATAATTCTACTATAATTAAAACCTTTATAACCATCTATGCATAGCTTGAAAGCTCAAAAGACACGATCGAAGACCTTACATGGCTAATCATTACAAATGGCATTTATCATATCCTTCATATGACCTATGAAATAGGGCTGAATGATTGCATAGTAAGCAAGCATCCATCTAGGTAACAATATGTAGGAATCATCCCAATTGCCAAATATTTTTACAATTGCCTTAAGCATCCTATATTTTTTTTTGTATGTCCCTTGATAGGTGTACTGGCCCGTAGCTTCATTTGCCCTATTTCTATCAGGAAGAAAAAAAAAAAAAAAAAAAGAAGCTTCACTTGCCCTCATGACACTTTTTATTGCTTGCATATGAGAGATGTTGGACAAGCTTCCCACAAATATCAATACGAATGTTCCTGCTCACCAACATCACTTTACCTAAATCACTACATCCGATCCTCATAAGTTGACAGCATGCCATCATAAGAATATCAAGAGTAATGAATCATGTATTTATGAAAAAGATGACAAATTTAGCATTCTACCCTCTCTAAGATTAATAAAATTCGCCTCTATGCTTTAATTTACTGTTAATTCTTTAGGACAAAAATTAACAGAAATTAACAAAAAAAAAACAGAAATTAACATGTAACATGAAATTAACAGAAATTAACAGAAAAATTAAGAAAAAATAGCAGAAATTAACATGAAATTAATAGAAATTACCAGAAATTAAGAGAAATTAACAGAAAAAGCAACAGAAATTAATAAAATTTAAGCGAAAAATCCAAACATGAAAAAAAAACAGGATTTACATCTAACATGAAATTAACAGAAACTAACAGAAATAAAGTGAAATCAACAGAGAAAAATTTAGCATAAAAAACATGAAATTAACAGAAATTACCAGAAATTAACAGAAATTAACAGAAAAAACTTAACAGAAATTAACAGAAATTAAGAGAATTTAACAGAAAAATCCTAACATGGGGAAAAAATAACAGAATTTAACATCTAACATGAAATTAACAGACAAATTAACATAAAAAAGAAATTAGCAGAAAAATTTAACAGAAAGTAACAGAAATTAAAGTATAAATCCAAATATGAAAAAAAAACAGAAATTAACTTCTACCATGAAGATAGGTAAATCATCCTACAATGATCAAACTCTAAACATCTAACCCGAAAGGAAATGAAGTTTTCTATTAATTACCTAACCTAATGAAAGGCGGGAGAGGCTCGACCGGTGAGAAGGCATCGACCAGAGTGAAGCAAGGCATCGATCGGACGGGAGCACGACCGGTTCTCCAACCACGGCCAACTGTAGCATCGATTAGAGGGGAGCGCGACTGGTTCTCCAAACACGGCCAACTGTGGCGTCGGAATCAGGAAATGTAGCGTAGGGGATCGGAGTTAACTTCGATCGGTGTTGAGTTAGCCTGGAGGAGACCACGGCCAGGACTAAAGAGGACCAGAGGGAGGAGATGACAAAAACTAGTCTGTATCTCTAAATAGTTTGGAAACCATCTTGTTTCATGGAAAAGTTATTTAAAAATATTATTAAAATTAAAAGTCCACCTGATTCTGTAGTGATATTTGGGTGCCTATCCTAATATACTAATATTGCTTTCAAGGCATTGATGAGCCGTGATGCCCCAAGCCCATCTACTGGCCTAGTTAACTTTATTAGAAGGTTGAAAGCACATGGCCCAAAAACTCAAATGAATGTGATCTTGAATTATAAGCACATAACACTTTCTTTCTCATCAAAAATTTGAGGTATTACAATCTCTCTCTTATAATGGGGCGTAGCCGGATTGTTAGTGCTGTAAGGGTGACGCCATGGCGGAACTCTACCATTGTCCATATCAAGCTTATACCACATGTCCCAAAAATTCGAGTGGAAGGTAGCAAATGAACTTAAATTATAAGCATATAGCACTTTCTTTTTCTCAATGTGGGACTAAATTTAGTGTATCATAGAGCCATGTGGTTGCAACATCTGCTGAAAATGATTGGAAATGGAGTAGATTAGAAGTTTAGTATTTTGCTCTTTTCCCTGTTTCTTTCCATACTAGACACAATAGTAAACTGTGGTATCATAAACTGAGCAACACAAACTTTGTATGAATGTTTCACATAGAAAATTAGAAAAGGTAATTGGGATCAAGATTTCATAGATCATTTAAGCAGTAGTGAATCAATTTTCTAGAAGAGTTCATAATTTATAATGAAGCACCAATTATATTGATAAATAAGATATTAGGATTCCTGATAGCACTCATTGCAAAACTAGTTTGTGATCAATTTTGACACCCAAGGTTTAAGAGTTATTATTATTCTTTTGGAATAAGATTTAGTTCTATTGGTTGTTTTTAGTATATTATTATTTTTATTTACTTATTTATAAAATGAAAATTATATCTTACAGCTAATTACAATATGGACTGATACTACCTTATGTTCCTTTATATACAGATTAATCTAGATCATGGCTTCTTATGTACAGATTATGGATTATATTATTGAGTTTTGACTTACATTATACTCGATTGTTATTATTGAGATATTATGTGATGTGAATATTGACCGGGGTATTTGTGGATGATGGATGTAATGGAATTGATTTATTAATCAATAGATTTTGTGGTTTTATGTTTAAATGTATTTTTGATGGATGGAATTAACAGGTTTACGGATCATATTTTAAGCAAAAAAAAATAGAAACTATTAATTTTTATGTTTTTGTAAATTAATTTCAGTGACAAAATAAATTTCATCAAGTGATGAGACTATATTCTTAAAAATAGTTTATCATTTGATATGAAAACATTTCATCCCTAACACCTGATTGTGATTGTGAGTGATGATGTTCATCATTAACAATTATTATTATTATTTTTGATAATAAGGAGAAATTTTATTACCAAAACTTTTAATGTTGAAAGTTCCTTCATCACAAAAGAACATCAATTTGAAAGCAAAAATTCTTATACATGACTTGCTGAAATTGAGTAACGAAATATTTTATTATAAATTATGGATATATTAATGATAATAAATTCTGAGTCTTTAGTGATTCATTAAAATTTTTGGTTTTTAGTTTAGTGAGAGAAAGTTGACAACCAAAGTTTTAGATTTTTTTTTTTTTTCCTTTCCTTCTCCTTTTAATTAAGAGAAATTATTGGATGAGAAATTTATTTTTTTGGTCATTGTTTACTTACTTGCAATTCAATGATTAGATTTTTTTTCTTTTTAATATCACATCTCAATTTTATCAAAATTACACAGAACATCTTATCTCATCTTTATCTCATTAGCATTTATAAATCGATTTAGAAAATATCTATATATTTACCAACGATCTATTGTTGAACCACGCTTTCTAGTTAAGGCAACTAAGGAAGCTAGATAACTATTTACTTTCAACCATGGCATTCCATGGTTATAACGAGTGCAGAAAGGTTACCTGAATATTTTTTACCACCCCCGCCTTGCTCTCCTCCTCTCTTTTTCTCTTCTCTCTTTCATCAATCTGTTAATTGCTCTCCTCCTCCCTTTTTCTCTTCTCTCTATCATCAATCTGTTAATCCGTCATCTACGTGAGCCATGATTTCACCGCCAATATGCTTCTTGCCTGTTCCTTGTGATCGTCTCAGATGGAGATGAAGACGAGCAGCGGTGGATGTTTTGATAACCATGGGTGTCAAATTTAAATAAAATACTAAAAAAATAAAGATAAAGATAAGATAAATCAAAATTTTAAATCAAATCCCTCAATCCCCTACGTGACTTAAAATTTATAGGTGAAAATGGAAGGTGTAAATGGGTGATGGTGTCTTTTGGACTTTGAACCGACATTCATTATTAGTCTATTTGAAAGATCCTGAGTGAACTTAGTCTTGAATTCGGTACTTGAGTTCAAATTTCTATTTATCACACGCACGAAATAATTGTGTTCTGGTTGGGTTTACACGTTATGGTTTTGCACACATTCCTTGAAAATATTTATTATTATAAAATACAAAAATTATATTTAAAATCACAAATTATAAATTAAGTATTATTTTAATTACGTAAATATTTTAATTTAATAATATTTATATTAGCAGTATATATTATTAATAATATATTATTAATAATAATTTATTTTTTAATAAATGTTATTTTATTTATATAATATTTATTTATTAATAAGTAAATGATATTTATGTAAATATTAATAATAAAATATTAATATTTTTAAATAAAATAAATTTTAGTGTAATACATATTTAATAAATATAATAAATATATAAAATAAAATAATAAAATAATAAAATTATTTAAAAATAAATAGTTTTGTAAATAAAATTAAAAATTTTGACTATTTTCAAGTGGATTTTAAGAAAAATTTGTAAATGACATCTTTAAAGGTGGAATTTGTAAATGATCGAATTGTAAATTCCATGGAATTTTAGAAATTTTCCTTTGAGAGAAGCCAAATAAGGAATTTTCAAATTTTAAAATCCTCACCTCAAATGATATCTCTCCTGAAAATTTCATATCCAAAAGCACCGTAATATACTTTCTACATGATGAGACTACTTAAGATAATTTCATTTTCAGTTTTCAACAATTTAATACCTACAATAATGTTAGTAGGACTTAAATCTTTCATATCAAAATTACTAGATAAGAAAGCTTTTGTTTTATTAATAATATATAAATTAGTACTAACTATAAGAATATCATCAATATATAAACAAAGAATGACTAAGCATCATCAACTTTCTTTGTATAAACACATTTATTAAAATCATTAATCACAAATCCATTTTTTATGCTATTGCTTTAGTATATGGAGATTTTAAAAGTTTATAAACTTTCTTTTCTCATCCAAAAACTATAAATCCTTCATGTTGGCCTATATGTATATTTTTTTCAAATGATTCTCTATTTAAAATGACATTTCAACATTCATTTAATATGTTAGTAATTTTATAAATTGACATTATAGCAAGTAATACTCTTATTGTTGTTATACGAGTTAATGAAGAAAAGGTATCAAAGAAATCTATTCCTTCCTTTCCTTCCTTTTAGTTTAAGCCTTTAGTAACAAGCCTATCTTTAAATTTATCAATTATACCATTAGATCTTAATTTTTTTGGAATATTCATTTGATCCGATTATTTCAGAGTTAGGTGAAAGATCAGTTAATACCCATGTATTATTGCTCATTATAGAATTCATTTCATCATCTATAGCTTCTTTCCAAAGCGAAGCAACAATGGCTTTTATTGCTTCATCAAAAGATTTTAGATCATCCATTACCAAAAATTTTTTTCTCAACTCTCTTCTTTATACTCCTCATATCAACTTAATCTTCATTTCCCACATACAAATCAAGAGCTTTATTCAAACCAGAAGAACAGTCACCAGTTGATTTAGAAATTTTATCGTTCATTGGAAAAATATTTTTGAACAAAACAACATCACATGCTTCAATAATGGTATTTTTAGAAGTTTTTAGAAATTAATAACTAAAAGTCTATAAATAACACTTTCCAAAGAATATCTAACGAACATGCTATCAATTGTCTTAGGATCAATTTTCTTTTCTTATTAGAAGGAAAAAGCACTTTAGCCAAGCACCATCATACTTTGAAATATTTATAACTAGGCTTTCTATTTTATCATTATTCATAGGAAGTTTTATAAGAATTTTTATGAGAAATTCTATTAAGAATATGACAGATAGAATGTAAAGCTCCACCTATAAAATTAAACAAAGTAGAACTAGCTAACATAGCATTCACCATATCAAGTATTGCACAACTTTTTCTTTCTACTATGCCATTAGATTGAGGTGCATGTGTTGGTGTGACTTGGTGTGTGATTCCATATATTTCACAAAATTCTTTTATTTTAATAGGAGCATACTCACCCTCTCTATCAGATTTTAGCATTTTAATTTTATTTTCTAATTGTTTTTCTTCTTTTCTTTATAAACTTTTAATTTTTCAAGCAACTCATTTTTATGTCTAAACAAATAAACATAATAGAATTTTGAATAATCATCCATAAACATAACAAAATGTTGCTTACCATCATGAGTCAAAACAACATTCAATTCACAAGTATTATTATGAATTAATGCAAGGAATGAAGTATCACTTTCAACTCGATTATGAAAGTTTTCTTGGTTGTTTCGTTCACACATAAATTTCATATTTTTCTTTTACATTGACTTCAGAGTTAGTGCCAAGTTCATTATATTTTTAATTGTTTTTAAATTTACATTCTTAGGCCTGCCAATTGTAACCTAACTAGAGCAATTGAAATTTTATTAACAACTAAATCAAGAACATCTAAATGAAATAGATTATTCAATAAATAACTTTTACCTAAAAAAACACCATTTTGCCCTAACTATAACTTTAGTAGATCCAAAAACTAACTTGAAACTATGTTCAACTAATTTTTGGAACATGCGAAATTCAATCCAAAGTGAAAACTTTTCTGTAGTGCTACCGTTCGAAAATAATTGTGCGCAATGGCTTTAGAACTTAATCAGGAGAATTGAAATATAATTTATTTCAAGACTGCTAATATGGTACCTGATAAGTAGATCAAAGGACCTGGCCGCAACCTCTTCACCCCGCCAATGACCGTATTAACCGGCTGGTATGTTTAGAAGTTCATCGTTTTCTCTGAAAACAACTTTATGGCCTTATGATTCACTTTCCCACGGACCCAGCAGGCAGCCACTTTTCTTACATCGGTCCAAGTACCGTCTCCATCCCGAATCCTATAAGAAGGGAATTCCTGTTGGATAATAAATTTGATTTCTACGATGATATGGCATCCAATTAGCACTTCCTTATCTTCTTTCTACCAATCCCTCTGGCTGCCCTGCCCATATTTTAACAAACTATGGATATATTTATAAATTTAATTTTAAATTACAATTCAGAATGAAAAATATATATACCGCGCTCGTGCCGACTCCGAGCGTAAGTCTCTTCGTTTTCCTCGGCTCGTCTTCTAGTTTTTCCTGAAACGTACGTCCACAACTCGATAATATAAATTTGATTTCAGATTAGAATTCAGGGTGGGAAATATATGTACCGTATTCGTGTCGACCCTGTGTCCGAGTATAAGTCTTTTAGTTTTCGTCGACTTTATCTTCTAGTTTTTTCCAGAACCCATGTCCAGCTCGATAACATAAATTTAATTTTTAGAATTCAGGTTGGGGAATATATATATATCTCGTACTCATGTCGACTCCGAGCATAAGTCCGTTCCTTGATTCTTAACTATAAGTCTTCTACTTTATAATAACTATTTCTTCTCTGATTTTTTTAATTATATCTAAAGATTTATATTTTATTATTATTTATTTTGATAAATTTTTATTGTATAAGTTTAAATTATTTTTTAATCTCATTTAAATTTCTTAATGAAACTATGTTTCATTATTAATTAATATGTTTAGTAATAATGATAAAATAAAAAGTTAAATGCTTTACTCAAATGCAATATTTTGAGTTAGATTTAAAGAGACTCAAATGACTTATTGGATCTAAATTTTTTTTCATAAACTCAATCCAATTTAGCTTAATTTGATCCTACCTGCTTTGTTCAGTAAATAGATTGGATCTGTGTTCAAACTCAAATATAAAATTAGATCATATCGAGATCAAGCATAGTCCAATTTGAACTTTGCATGGTTGCAGTTCTAGTTAGAATAGAATAATAACAAATTGCAGTGATAGTTTGGGATGTAGTTTGGTGAGATTAGGATCGCACAATCCAATATTATCTGATCAGCTGTGAGGAGTCGGATAAGACAACTTAAGTGGGCCAGGCTCAAATAAGATCATAAAAAAGCAAATGAAGATAAAACTCGGATAAATATAAATTTTCAATCGAAACGAACAGCTCCGCCTTCGATGGTGGCGGTACTGCAAGCCTCGGCTATTTAAGGGTGGCCGCAATGGCGTCCAGCTAGGAGCAAAATAACTTTAAATTTGGGCAAGCCGGCAAACACCACTCGAAGCATGGCATTCGAAGATGTTAGGTAACTTTGTCTAATCTCCTGCAGCCATTCGAAGATGTTAGATAACATTGCTTAATCTCGTCTTCTTTGTAGATTAAAGAATAGTTAAAGAAATCCATTTTCAATAACATCATTAGTTTCTTTAAATCCATCGTCAAGACACTAATATCACTTGGGGAAGAGGCAAGATGCTTCAGGCTTTGTTTGGAAGCCTCTCAGTAGTAGGGCTTATGTAAGGTTTTGCGGTTGTTGAGAAGACAAAAACATCACCTTCGATGTGCTAGGGGAAGAATATGGTGGCGGTTATCTTTTACGTGCTAAGCGAGGGAAAGAAGTATGATGGTGAAAGTACAGTGGATCGGTTTAATTCTGAAAGTGTTATTTGCTGTTATCATGTATCTGTTAAAATTTTTGGATCTATTAAAATTTTGGATTGTGTTACTTGCTGTTATCATATGGAAATGTTAAATTTTTGGATTTTATTTTATTTGCTGTTATCATATGATTTAGGTTTTGATACCAAAATCCGAATTAGCCGTGGTCTCTACGTCTATATGGGTTGGAGAACGATTCGTAGTTGGAGAACGATTCGTATTTGGAGAACGATTCGTATTTGGAGAACGAGTGGTATTTGGTCCCAAACACCCGTAGATAAAAGGCGCATAGGTAAAGTTTTATATGTCATTAGTATGTGCCTTTGCTTTATATAAACTTTTTGCTTTATATAAACTTATAGCTATTACATTTAAGTTTTATATGCTTTATATCTATTACATTTATATGCTTTATATAAACTTATAGCTATTACATCTAAGTTTTATATGTCATTAGTATGTGCCTTAGCTTTATATAAACTTATACCTATTACATTTAAGTTTTATATGTCATTAGTATGTGCCTTTGCTTTATATAAACTTATACCTATTATATTTATTGTTTTTGCACTTTCAAAGTATTTTTGCTTTTGTTTTTAGGAGTGAAAGGTAAAAGACGGTAAAAAAGTTCGAATTAGGATTGAGTATCAATAGGTTGAAATCATCACAAAATTCTCTTACTAGTGATGGTTGACTTTGTATGTGTCAAGTGAAAAAAATGTAGCATAAGACATTATATTTCTTAAATATGTCATATAAACTAAAAAAAATATCATTTCGAAATAGCAACTTTTATTTATAAAATGGATGATAGGTTTCTAATTAGAAAATTCACTATACATGTTGGCACAAAAATAAATCTAAATGGGTAAATCACTTGAAATTCTATAATTGAAATAACTGACATTATAATAATTATAAGTACATATTGGTGTTGAACTAGATAATTTACCAAATAGAAAACTTTCATTGCTTTCATCTCTGTTCATTCTATCATCTTTGATTTTAACATAAAAATGATAAGTTGTTAAATGAAATATGATAAAAATGATATTTCGTTAAATGAAATACTAGTGACTACTTTAGGGCCTATAACTATAAAATCATTGAATCAAGAGCTTAGATACAAAAGAATCTTTTAGATGTCAAAAATAAAAAAAATTATAATACAAAGCATTCATCAACAAAGTTAAACTTATTGGAGTTTTGAATACTATATAGTAATAGTAAAATAAAAGGTTTGAGGCAATATTCCTTCTTGGTTATATTTATCATTCTTGTATCACTTTCTTTTTCTTTTTTTTTTTTAAGATAGAGAAAGAGAAGAAAAAGAAAAAGTGAGCAAAGAGAGACTGTCACGCTCCAACTTAACCCATTATTTGGATTGGACATGTGATACGGCCGTATAACTTTTTGGTATAACTTTTGAATTATATAAGGCCTAAATTTTAATTAATTTTCAATTCTCTTCTTTTGGAGAGAGAGAAAGAGATTGGGGATTTGAAGTACTTACTCAGCTTCAATAGTGTAAAACGGAAATGCTCTCTCAGAACTCAATAAATGGCCTTGTGAACTTTCTTATTGTTGCTCCTAACTCCACTTTATTTCAAGGCAAATTCTGAACCTTTAAATGCTAGGGGCCAAATCTAATAGCAAATAACTTTTATCCATGGAGAGGAAGAGGTAAAATATGGGAGTGGCCACACTCGTCATCAGCTAGTACATGATCAACAGTGACAAGAGGCTACGAAAAGTAACCAGTGATGATGGTGAGTTATGATTGGATTTGAATTTGAATCCATATTGATATGTATTTAGTCACATGTTGGCTTTGCATTGAGTTAATCTTGAATATTTATATAGGGCTAAAGAATAATAACAACAATTAAGTCTTAATCTCAAATTAGTTGAGATTGGCTACATGAATTTTTTTCTCTATTTAGCTCTATTTTGAGCCATACAGAACCAAGAAAACTAAAAAATATTTTCTGAGCTAGCCTTTTTAGATAAAGTCTTAGATTGTTACCAATTGATATTAAAGCAGACCCAACTCATAGTTCATGTAGACTTGGGGATATTACAGATGGGTGTTATGATTGTAAATGGATTTGATTAGATTTAAATTTAGATACTTAGCTTGGTGAGGACACTAGGAATAATTAAGAAGAGTTTATGAGAACCTCTGCTAGTATATGTTGAGTCCTATATTAACTATGCATTAGATAGATTAGGATTAATAAATCTAAATAATACCTTTTTAGCTGGCCTTTTTAGATAAAGTCCTAGTTTTTTACACTAAGCATGGCTTACATAATTTTTTTTAGATCAAAAATTGAACTTGAGCTTAGTTTTAATTTATGATGAGAGTGAGAAAGAGTTTTAATTTATGATGAGTTTTAATTTCATATTTCTTTTTTTTTTTAACTTGTAATTTTTATTGCTTAATTCTAATTGTTTCTTAACATTATTTATATATATTTCATTTATACTTTTAAATTATCATTTACCTAAGTTTATATTTATTTTAATATCTATAATTATCCTAGTTAAAGTTATAAATTATTTTTTATTACTAATTAACTTTCATTTTTATATCATTTATATTATTTCTAATTTTTTGTGTATATTTCATCTAATTTTATATTTTTTGTATTTTTGGTTTTTTGGATTATTTTGTGCTTTTAGTTTAATATATATGTTTTCATTTTCAGATTTTTTAAGCTTCTTTTTTTAAAAAAATTCTAAATTTAATTTAATTTCTTGTATTTATTTTAATTATCTATTATATTTTTCAATTGATCCATTTTTATCCATGTTCTTTTCTTATTTTGTTATTTTATGGAATAAGTTTTTCTTTTTTTGTATGTTTTCTTTTATCCTATTTTTATATTTTATTTTTATATTTTTCTATTTTCATATGCACATCAACTAATGAATTTAAGAAATAAATATAAATATAATTTTTTATCTTATTTTAATTATTACTATTTTATGAAAGATGCATTGTATGTGCCTATTTGCTAGTTCTCCAATTAATGTCTTACTTAACTATATAAGATTCATTCTTAGGGTATTAAAAGTCATAGATTTTTTTTTTTTAATAATCTATTGAAGAAACAATTTGACATATTTACTATTCTTGGTGGAAAAAAAGTTGTATGGTAATCATCTCAAAAATGAATCAAGTGTTCAAGATAGTGTATCTAGTTTTTAAGATTTTATATAAAATTAGATGACTCTTAAATGCTTGTTGAATACAATCATTAATTTCTTTATATCTTCTCTTTTATTAGATATATATAATCATTTATTATTTTCTTTTTCTAGTTCTTAGTTTGTTGAGCATATCAATGAACTCAATTCAATGTATCAGCCACTTGGATATTGATGAAAAATGAAACATGTATTTGATATGAAATACTTTGCTTTATATGTTATAAAGTTTAATTATCTTTCTTTTGTAGCAACAAGTGACTTAAAACTATCCATATGCTGTTTCCACTTCTTTTAAATACTATTTTTGCCACTATAATAAACAATTGGAAGCTATTTTTTTATTTCTAAATTAAATGTGAGATAAAGAAGGGAGTTAATAAAATATTTGTTTTAGAAATGTGTAAAGAGAGGAAACTATTATTTATAGAAAGAAAAGTTGTCATAGATTATGCTCATAACTATTTGAAGATTTCCTCCTTTAATTATTTGAAGATTTCCTCCTTTAATTAGTAAATATTTTCAAGATATAGACTTCTTTAAGCTTAGATATATCATCCCCATCTATAAAAGAAATTTATCACTGCATATCACCTCCGAATTCAAGTCATTTTTTCTTTAATCCTCCTCCTGACTGATTCTCCATCAGTCTGTAGTAAGATCTCAATATCTTAATTAATATTTTTAGTATATTCTTTTGATAGCGTGCATGTCATGTCCTCTCTTATTTGATTTAATTCGTTCTTCTCTTTTGTTTGTATTTTCTATGCTTTGTAGTCATCCTCTTGTTTTCTAATTATCATTTTTCATTAGAATGTTTTTGTTGTGCCCGTATCTTACTAAAGTTTCTTGTTCAACTTTTTGATAAGCATGTGTAGTAACAAATAAGATAGAGGAATAATATTTTTTTATCTTATTAGACATTTTTGCACAGTTATGTTATTTGAAGCAATTATTTTTATATTTTTTAGTCGCAGGAATGGGTAACGAAGAAGCGAATGACATATCAACGGAACAAGAGGTATCAACGGAACAAAGATCACAAAAAAGGGAGAGCAGAAAACTTTATAAGTGTCAATATTGCGATAAGGCTTTCACAAGCAAACAAGCTTTGGGCGGCCATCAAAATGGACATCAAAGAGAGCGAGAAGTTGCAAGGAGATTTCAGCTCTTTAACATGCAAAATCCATTGCCCCCACTGCAAAACCTTTTATGCAACGCTTCTCAAAATAGTACATTGTCCTTGCCGTCCCAAGCTATAACTACTCATAATTGTTACCATCCTTACTACATGCCACAACCCTTCGGCGATACCAATGGAGCAACATCTAGGCTTGGACAAAGGTTCTTTTCTGGGTCTTCTATTATGAGTTCTTCTTGCAACGGAGCAATACTCGGGAGTGAGGAGGATCAAATGTCTACAAAAATTCAAAGAAATTATCACCCTCAACATGATTCATATTCGAGAGTGGAGCTAGATGCAACACAGGCAACCATGGGAGGGCCATCAGCCTTAAGAAACATGGATGGAAGTTTTCAACAGGATGAAAATGGGATAAAAAATGATGAGGATGATCAGAAAAGTGAAATTGACCTTACACTTCGTCTTTGATGAATTAGGAGGAGATTCAAGTTCCAATCTTAATTGTTTCTTATTATGTTATTTTTTCTTTTATAGTTGTCGTTGATTCTCACCATATATGCATACATAAGTCACAAGATATTTCTTGCCAAATATTTTGATATATTTCATTCGAAAATAAGAGAATGTTCAAATGAAGATTGTGAGGGGATAAGGGAAGACCTTTGGGAAGGCTGTGACTTGTGGAATCTTTGAAGATGGCAATATCACATCGTCTTTATTATTAATATGAATAATAAAAATTATTATGTTAAATTATATATAATAATTAATTATTTTAATATAATTTAATTTATATATTTTATTATTATAATAATTATAGTATTTTTTATACAAATATATTATTAAAATTTAATATTGTATAATATAATATATAATATAATATTAAATTTATCATATAACTAATATAATTTAATAATATTATTATATTGTAATAATATTATATTATTTTATATTGTATTTATTTTATAATATAATAAATAGTATATATTATGAATATAATATATATTTTATATTATAAATATATTAATATTTTTGTTAATGCAACAAATATATATAGGTGTTATCATTATTATGATAATACTATATATTAATTATTATACTATATATAGCGTGATCAATATTATTAATAATATCATTAAATTATTATTGTAATAATATTATATTATTATTTTATATTGAATTTATTTTATAATAAAATAAATATTATATTATATTTAATATTACTTATAATATATATTGATATATTTTATATTATAAATAGATTAATATTTTTTGTTAATACAATAAATATATAATCATTATTATCATCAGAATACTATATATTAATTATTATACTTATAGTGTTACTAATATTATTAATAATAATATTTTGTAATATTTAATTAGGTCAAAAATTATAATAATTATTTATTTATAATAATATTATGTATATTACATTTATAAATATTTAAATTTTATAATATATTTTTAAATAATTATTTATAATAGATTATAATATTATACACTTTTTATATAATATATAATTATAATAATTATAGTATATTTATAATATATTCCACTACTATGTTAATTATATATTTTATATAATATTATTAATAATTTGTATCATATTGTATAAAAATAATATAATTAATTATTATATTTTTATATAATATATAATTATTATATTTAAAAATATTGCTCTGCTTTGGTTTCTTTTTAATTTGAAAAATATGGACATTTTTAAAATTTTAATACACTTTCCATCTGAACTTCTAGTAATCTAGCTTATTAATCAAATGCCATCTGAACTTCTAGTAATCTAGCTTATTAATCAAATGCGCCAATCTGAGATACCTAGCAATCTGATTGATCAGATTACTGTGTAAATCAAATATAGATATCCTATATGCCAAAGTATTTAAATTTCAAATTTAAATTTTAGAATGTGATGATGGAATCTTGAATCTTGCAATCCATGAACCAAACACCCCCTTAGAGTTTCAGGGAATCTACCATATGAAAAAACTCTTTTTTACAAATCAATAAGAATATATTGTGGCTTCTCCTATTTATAAAGCCATCTAAACAATTCTTAAATTAAGAAGAAAACTAGTAAAACATCCTAACCAATACCATACAGCTGCACAATATGTTAAATCTAAAAATTATTAAAACTCTCCTAAAATGACCCATTAAATAAGATTCTTGTTCTAAGACCTCAAGTCAACTTTGACCTTCTAATAATCAAACTAGCAAAAACTCATAATAAAAACTTGTAGAATCAAATTGAACTTTCAAAAAAGTCCCTCTCACATCCCAAACACACCTATGTAACAGAAATTATGCCTTCAAAATGATAGTTTACTCGAAAAACCAAAAATTTAAAAAATCCTCAATCTAAAAGGAAAATTGATTTGCATTAGATGTTCATCCTTAAAAACTTGTTCTAGAATTAAAGACATTAACTAGTCTCTCTAGAATTCTAGACTATGCACTACTACATAAGATAGGAAAATAATCATAATTATGGGTAGTACTCATAAAAGGGGAAGAAATGAGGAGGTAGTACTATTTATATACTAGAAGGACCTTGTGCCGGGGATGTGCAAGAGATGGGGGCCTCAATGTATGAGGGGTGCATATCAAGTAGAGGAATTGCTGACCTGAAGGTAATAATAGGTATTATATTATATATATTATACTATATATACTATATATGATACATATACAAATATATACTAAAGATGGATTAGTTTGAGCCAGTTCCTTGACCTCCTAACCTAGACCTAATCCAATCTAATTAGGTTTCAAAAAACTAGAATTATAATGAACCCAATCCTATTTAGAACCTAAGCCATATCGACCCAACAACATTGATTTGGTTTAGTTCTTGACCAAGAATCTATTATTTAGATTCCTTATCTCTATATGAGTATCCAAATTTTTTTCAGTATATAATTGATATAGGACTAAACTTACACAGGTATGGCCTCTCACATCCTCCACCAATCTAATCCCTATCATCTTCGTTAGGCTAAGCATCTATATTATTCAAATCCAAATACATATAACATGATTAGGCCATTATGAACTTGTTAAAAGCTTGTTTGTAGTGTCATTGGTTTATATGGTCCATAGATTAGATTGCTTTGATACTATTTATGTTGATCTAGGATCTCACCCAAAAAGCTAGCTTAAAAGTGTTATTTGGGTACCTTGATTCTATATAAGTATTTAAGATCTCCCTAATATGCAATTGATGTGGGGCTACACATATTCTATGTTTAATTGTCAACTCGATCATAGTCAAGTTAGGCTACCCAACCAAAAGGAAGCTGGCTATCATGGTTTTTGCCAAAACTAAAGGGGATTGAATATGAAAAGTTGTCAAGGAACCACAAGCATGCAAGATACCCCTCAAAAATCTAATCCTTCTCTTACTTAATCTCCTTCTTCCTTAGTTTTTTTCTTCTCCACTTCCCTTGCATTGATTGGTTGCTGTACTCTCCTCTCCACTCTGTCAAGTCGCCAATTTCCATTAAGTTCATAGTTCTCTCTCCCAACCTTGGCTACTTCATTGATTGTCATTGTTGACTCTAGTCATAAGGAAACCACCTACTCCCATCCTTTATTTTCTTTCTTGTCTCGCTTGTTCATCATGCTCCACTCTATTGATGTCATTGGATCTCAAGGATAAGCATGCAAGTTAGCCCACATTCGTATCTAATTGAATAATGAATACTAATTTCCTTCCTTACTATTGATCTTCGTGTTGATTTTTGCCCATTAACCATTGAAGTGGCTACACTCCTCTCTTGTTCTCTTTGCATTCCCTTATTTCTTTATGGTCAAATCATCTCCTTTGCCATGCCATTAGAGGCCAACCTACCATTTGGATTAGTGAGCCAGGGCTAGATCTATAGTCCCACTAAACCTTCCTCGCTTTGTTCTCTCTCCCTCACCATTTCTTTCTACTTTCTTCTTTCTCTCTCTTTTATTTGAGATTGTTGGAAGGTAGCTAGGAAAGCCTTAGCCTCATCATTGACCCTTCCACTAGATTTATCTAATTAGCGAGATGCTCCTCCCTCTTCTTTGTTTGGTACTTATGGGAAGCCCTAATAACAGACCAATAGGCTCCCTCCTTTATTTCTCTCTTTTCATCAATCAAATCCCTCTCTCCTTTTCCATCTCTCTTTCTCTCTTTCTCTATTATTGGAGGATAGTTGAAGCCTACTACCTTGGGCAATGGGTCATGGCTTGCTTTTTACATCTTCCTCATGTATAGTGGGCCGAAGCTACTTTTTCCTTTTATTTCTCTTTACCTAACTATAAAAAGAGTTCAAACAGCTAGGAACACTATAATCCATAATGCACATCACTAATTTTCTCTCTCTTAATAGATTATGTTTCCTAATTAAGACTAATTAATCTTATGTAGGTAGGTCGCAGTTTAGATAATGAGAGGACTAGTGTGGGATCTCTCTCTAACCCATTAAAATAAAATTCTAGTCCTATTTTTTCTTCAATTTAATTATTAAGTTAGATTGTAGGAAACTTAAGACTAGAGTTGGGTTGAATAGCTCGATTTTAAAACATAGAAAAGGAGGGTGGATCCCAAATATTATAAGGTTATTCATTTTCCTAGTTATGTCAATTGTTGATTTTAAGTTAACTAGAAATTTTATGTGTAATTATGGGCTAAAATGATCCATCCAATTGAATTTTGGTTCCAATAAAAGTAAAAATCACCTCATATGTCTGTATAAAAAGTGCATATCTTTGTTATGTGCATGTATATCATAGTGTAATTAGATATGATTGTGCATAAATTATGGTAATACGTAGGATTTTAATATTATGAGCATGATATGTGTATTCAACCAATAAAATTTAGACTTGCATAATAGGTGATTGGGTAAGAATTCTTTTGCATATTCTCCTATATGGATTTTGATTTGCGCATATGTATTATAATATTGGTAGCTTGATGTTGCATGGTTATGGTTACCTTACTTGAATATGTATGTAATGTGAAAATAGATTGCACTTAAATATTAAATTATGGTAGGTACATTCAAAACAATTAAAATTAAAACACTTGTAATTGGCTTATTAGTAAGAAGCATTTGGGCTAGCTATGTTAATGTGGATAGTTAGTCACAAGCTGAAGTGCGACACCTTGGATTACTAGCCAAAAGCTAAAGTGGCATATTGGATTGCTAGAGGTGGGTTGAAGTGTAATTCTATTGATTACCACACCATAATCAAGAAACATTACACTATAGATTACCCTAAGTAGGAAACATTTTATTATGAATCATCCCATCATGGATGAAAAATGTAACACTGTCAATTGCCCCATTATGGCTAGGAAATGTAACTAATGGCTATTCCAAAGTTAAAAATATGACTTAATGTTATTTACATACATTTGAGAATGTTGAACCTCGCTTTATCAACTTGATCATAATGATTTGTTATTCAAAATCATTAGTAATTGGAATGGCATGGTGTGTTGGCATATTGGATCTATTCAGTAATTTGATATATAGATATGGATATTAGTTATTTTTATATATACTGACATGTTGGATTTGTTGCATTATTGAAATAGATACATAAATCTTGGTTATGTTGAAAAGGTGCATTTCATGATTATTGCATACCTATAATTATTTATATAGTCATGTTTATTACTAAATATTTGCAATCATTTATTTATGTGCATCCATGTAGGGAGATTCTTATGGAGCTTTTAGCTCATGCCACATTTTACTTATCTTTTCAAAGTCATCAAATGTTTACTTAAAAAGAACTTATCATTTAACAAGTTTTGTTAGTAAAATCATTTTATTTTCAATTAATAATAACATATTATTTGTTAAGCATTTATTAAATTTTTGAACCTTGCATA
This sequence comes from Metroxylon sagu, assembly GCA_017589505.3. Lineage (NCBI taxonomy): Eukaryota > Viridiplantae > Streptophyta > Magnoliopsida > Arecales > Arecaceae > Metroxylon > Metroxylon sagu. The sequence goes on along the minus strand of JACVBY030000580.1, from coordinate 247,868 downwards.
CTCTTAGTGCCCACCCTGGAGGATATGTAGCCATGTCAGATGTCTAGCCCAAGTAGTGGGATGAGGTGTGATAGGCCTAAACCCATGTGCACATCACTTCATTAAATGCCTTATGACAAGATGAAATCATATCCAATCATTAAAATGGTGTCAATTTGAAGTGATTTACCTTTTCTTAAGAAGTATTGTATGAAGTGATATTGAATAAAATGAAATATAGTTCATTCAAGTCTAATATGGCTAGATAGCCTCCTTGGATAAACACCTTGAAAAGAGATTATGCTACAATTATAGTGAATGATTCATGCCAAATCACCAATATATGAAGTAGCAAGCATGTTTGCTCAAAATTGGATGACAGTGATGGTGATGGCAAAAAAATTAGTGGAGACACAATAATAAAATGTTTTAAATTTTAGTTTATACATTTAGTTTGCTTTCCTAGCAATAGAGCATTTGCTAAACCAGAATGTTGATGTTTCCAAAGTTGAAATAGCTTTTGCTAGAGAAATTAGTTCTTTTATTTTTATGGACCACATTATCCTCCTAAAATAAGAGAGAGTGAAAACTCTTTTTAAATATTCAAATTTTCTTTTCCTTTCATTTCATTGTCTTACTCATGGAGAGGACCCTAATCCTTTTTCTCTCTCATTTCTTATGCACATAAAGTATCAAATAAAATAGAAAAAAAATATAGAGTCAAAATAAAACTTTTAACTTCATTTTTCATAGCAATTAATTTTCTTTCTCTATCTGATCAATTTTTTTGCCCCTTTCAAAGGATACTCTCACATTTGATGTTCAGTCATGCAGACATGCCATTTATTCTCATAAAAATTATTTGCAAGCTATAATTATCATTAATAGCATCATCACCCAAAGAGCTTCTCTTCTTCCTTTCCACCAAATCTATGAAATAACAAGCATAAGAAATGCAATCTCAAAATGTATTATAATAAATAAATAAATACTCCTTAGTGCTCATCAAGTTATATAAAACTAGCATCTAAATTATAGAAGTTACGATAGCCTCAAAAAAGTGATAACATAAAGTTCTTATTGGCACATGTTAAAGGGAATCCTGCTTGTGAGTCTACACTACAAAAAGATTGGTTTTGTATTATTATTAAATTTGAACAAAGATTAGCTAGTTGAGTAGTCAAGGTTCTTCCTTTAAGAGGTAGACCAATTCTCATTAACATTGTTATGATGACCCAAATCCTCCTCTCCTTGTTTTTTTCTTTTTGTTTCTTCTCTTTCCTTTCCTTGTCTTCTTCTTGATTGACCACCTCTTTTTTCTTTACTTTTCCTCCCTTCATTTCTTCATTTTTGTCTTTCCTTCTTCTCCTCGTCCAACTGTACCATCCAAGCACTCCTTCCATCCTTTCCATTTTGTCCATTGCTAGTAGCACTAGCCCTCCCTCATTCCTTCTCCTTTTTCTCTTCTTATTTTCTTCTTCTTCTTCATCTTTCTTTCACCCCTTCTTCTATGTGCAAGCATCCTTGAACACTATGCTATGATGTCACCAAACATCTTCCCTTCTTGCCAATTAGGTGTGGGCATGGCCCGAGTAGCCCATGGGTTGGCTCGAATTTGACCTGAAAGATTTCAAGGCCTAGACCAAATTTTTTAGCCCATAGGGCTGGGCCGGGCTTGCATTTTTAGGCCCGTTCAAATTTTAGGCTGGTCCTAAGTTTAGAGAAAGTATCCAAGCTAAAATAATTAAATAATTATTTAAATAAATAATATATCATTATATATATTTATCTTTTCTATTATAATAATTAAAAAAATCTAATCTATATCGTCGAGTCTGAATTGCTCTTTACTCTTTCTGGAGTCTCTCTTTTAGCTTTCGCTCTCTAGAAAACCCTAGTTTTCTATTATAATATTTAAAAATCTAATCTATTCTACCTTCTTCCCTTCCCTTTTAATGCCAATAGAGTTACTGCTACTAAACCCAAAACCCCAACCCACCAAATGTAATGTACTAGTGTTCATATTTCTATGAATATTTTTATGGTAGCAAGGGGATGAAGGTGGAGGATATCAAAGATTTGGTCCCATATGCTACGAAAAATTGCACTGGATTTTGTATTATATGTCAAAAGTCATCTCAAATGGATTAGATTGATCCAGGTTCAAATGACATCACAAATCAGTGGTGGCAAAAAATAGCAAGAAGAACACGCTAGGTTGGGTTATGCTTGGGCCCAAAGAGATTTCCACAAGGTCGGGCCCGAGTTGACAATACTAGGCCCAAGTTTAGGGCTGGCCCGATGCTTTGGGCCATCCTTTTGCCCCTCGACCTGGCCTAAGCCCGGTCCATGCCCACCTTTATTGCTAATCCATAATATCCTTTCTAGCTCTCTCATCTGTCTTCATCTCCATCTCTCCATCTGCATCTTATCTCTCCATCTGCATCTTATCTCTCTTTATTTATACTTGCATGACTTGACAACTCTTTATCTCTCTTAGATCAAAAAGTTCCATGACCTCCAAGAAACATCTATCTTGGAGGTCTGGTACTAGGTTAGGGTAATCACAAAAGTTTTTGTAACAACTTAGGATTTGGCATAATAAGACTAGCTAAAAGGTATTATTTGTATTTTTTAACCCTATATAAGTATCCAAGATCATCCAAGTATATAATTGAAATAGAACTAAATAAAGCTTCTAATTTCAAATCTAGGTTCATAATTCCTAATCTAGTTGGACTTTGGATTGTAGAACCTTGAGAGACTCTTGCAACTAAGATAAAAGGAAAGGTTGGGTTGTAATAGGGTAGAGATTATGCATTAGGCTCATAATTTTTGAAGGAAAGTTAATTGACTATTGCAATTATTTTTAGATGAAGAATATCCTTTACTACAGAGATTTCTAGATTTTTGTCTCTCTCGATCTATAAGTATTCTACCACCCTAATAGTTTATTATACATTTCATGCAAAATTATTAGATTTTTTTTTGAAATTTGTATCTTGACTTAGTGAAACCATCAAATTTACATCCCTATTTTTTAAAATGAAAATTGAATTTTATAAAGTTGCTAATCAATTTTGCATTATTGAAAATAAATCTTATGCATTGATCTATCTTACATAAGTAATTAGGTTTAAGAGATGGTTCAAATATGAAATATGTCATTGAGCATGCAAGCTAGTAGAATTTCCATAATGTAATTATGTTAAAAAGAGAGAAGTTAGATTAGTGTATCATATTGGAACATGAAATTATGAAATATTATATTATCTTGATGGTGACACATTTGAAAAGCTTATGGGTAATTGAAAACATCACAATTATGGTTGAAAGTTGGTTTAGAATTGGTATGAAAAAAATTATAGGCTACTCTCCAATTTAGCTTTAAATTCAAGCCTAGTGGGATCAATCACTAGGATGCATTTGTGAAGAAATTAGTTTCTTTTTTGCTTATATCATAGAGCTAAATGTAATTTTAAGCCTACATGATAAGGCCAAATGTGGGTTTGAGCCTTGTTATAGGTCTAATTTTTGTCATAGTCATCAAGACTAAGAAGTATTGCATTGTAAATATTTCTTTAATAGTTCAAAATATTGATTTTTTCCTTAGAAAAATATCAAACTTAGATATTTTACTGTTATTTTGAAAGTTTAATATCTTCTAAAAATTATTTCATTGATAAAATTTGTAGCAATACATGCATTTATCTATGCAATAATTTTATTATATTCTTAACCTAAGTAGTTGTGTTGGAGATATCTAATGAGTTAATTAGCTCTTTATTTTTCTTATCATTTTTTAGGTAGTGAGAAGTAGCACAAACTTGGTATCGAATGATTGTTGGAGAGCTTATAGTTTAATTTTTGTTTCCTTATTTTTGAATTTCATCATTACCTAATTGTACTTGCAGCAACTTTTCTTGGCGGATTTTCTTTGAGCTTGAAAATTATAAGCAATGCCTTATAAATCTTGTGGGAATAGCCCCCATGGGATATACAGTTGTTTTTCACTTGTTAGATCACAACATTAGATTGAGGCAAGACAACTGCGCTTTTTAATTTGCCAACATATTTTTTTGTTAGTGTTCTATATTCTTGAATAGGTGATAAGAAGTTGGATCATATCAAGAATTTTTTTTTAAAAATTTTTTGAAAGATAAGATTTAAGTTAATGGAGTTCATAAGTCAAAAAGGCAAAAAGGTCTTGCCTTGAAGGATATAAGAGATTTTTCTCTCTTTGCTAGCTAAATGGTGGTGGAAATTTATCAATGCTGATCAAGACCCATGGAAGATTTTGATTTCATATCTATATTACCATAACAAGAGGTTGTCTTTTGACTTGAGGTATGGTGATTTCCTTTTTTAGAGAGAGGCATTGAAAACTAAACTAAGGAATACTTTTTGTATGTTGTCTCTTTTATGTCAGGCATTCTTAGATGTATTAGGTTTTGGCTTGATCGATGGTTGAGATAATTCCTTCTAATTGATCTTTTCCATCCCTAGCTTATTTCATTTGGTAATTGATGAGAATTCCATTGTTGCTGCTCTTTGGGTTTCTTTTGATGGGAATTTTCTTGGATTATTACTTTTAGAATATTGGGCTGAATAGGGGTAGAGATTTGGTTTGTAAGTATTAGAAGACTATTAATTTATAGATATTCTTAATCGTACCTGCCCTTTTTTTTTGGTAGAAGAGGTACTTTAGAAATGATGAGAGAATGATACACCTCTAGCATATGCTGTGAGGAAGAATCATCATGCCACTGGCAACAAAACCCATTACTTGGTTTGCCTCTTTGAAGATATGCTTGATAATGACTATATCTTTGAAGGGGAGTAATATCTTGCTAATGTTTTATAGTAGTGGATAAAGACAATAAGAAGTGTTCATAATCCACCGTATAATGGTGCTAAAGTCATCTTCAATAATAAAACCTTATGTTGAAGACATGGAAATGGTCTTTTTTATACCATATCATATAGCAATTAGTTTATCTTGAGAGACAGAAGCAGTCAATAACAGTATAACCCTCATAGCAATAAATCTATTGAACTTATCTCTAACAATATAACTAGCTTCTGTGAATCCACCCACACAAAGCTGTCAAAATTTAGTTTGATCCATCCAAGGGATGGGGAACACCAAGACATAGAGGTATCATTTGGAGCTCTTACAAAAGCAGTAGAGCATCCCTAGGTGCCTCGATAACCATTTAAATAGAAGGTTCCAGGTCTAAAAAATTCCTAAGTTAAAACTTTAGTTTAGAGCAGGATGCTTCATGGGCTCTTTGATTTTTGTTGAATCACCTCCTCATTTCTGTTTAACCAAATACATTAAAGAATATGGATTATAGTAGATTTTTCCATCTTTTGGTCCATCAAAATGGAAGGGCTACAAATAAATGTGAGCATAGTTTCCATAGATTCCAGATATGGGCTAAAATGATCACCCAGTAAACTCTAAATCCATCATGATTTGGGATAGGTGAGGAAGAGATATTCAATAATTTTATTCTCTTAAAGACATCTACTGTAGATTAGAGATAAAGAGGGTACCTAACTCGTAAGTAAAGCAACTATAGAAAGTCCTCACTGTATGGTCCTCCAAATGAAAAATAATACCCTTTGAGATGCATCCAATTTTCAGACTTTCCCTGTTTGCCTTGTAATTTGGTTTAAGAGTTGGCATATAATAGAGCGGTATACCTCCTTAACAACCATTGATTCATGGTAACGTTTCCTCAAGTGAGAGCATCATCCTAGTCATCTCTACTTCTTAGGGTCTGGGAAATGAAACTCGTGAAGCGAGGAGGAAAGATATAAGTGACAAAGGTTCAAATCTCAACCACATTTTGAGCTAAATGGAGTAACCATAGTGAAATCTGACTCCAAGAGAGAAGCATGGAAAATAGTCAGGAGGCAAATTAGGAGCTCACCATAGAGCTAAGGATCAAGATCCCATTTGACTAACTTGCCATGGCCAATAGATCATATGATACTAAAGTAGAATCCTTGGCAATTGCCTTCCATAATAGAGAGGAGTTCTACTTTGGCCTACTATAACCAATCCATGAGCCCTTGAACTTACACTTGGTAATAAGCAATCGAAAAAAAAAGGAGGATGGTCCAAAACTATTTTACCCACTAACTTGCTAAGGAGAGAAAGCCATCATGATGTGATGAGTGGAATGCCCAATCCTTCAAATTGTTTAGGAAGATAAATAGTGTGCAAAGGAATAGTGTGGATTACTTGACTCCCATAGCATGACCCTATAAGAAATTATGAATGATTCTATTAAACCAGGTAGAGAAGGATACTGGAATATCAGTATGTGAGACAATATGAACAGGTATGGAATATAGGACATACTTGATAGTATGCATTTTCTTGCAAAGGAGAGCATATTTCACTTCCAATAGTCTAATCTAGCTAGGGCTAGAAGTAGGTCGGGCAGGGTCGAGCCATGCCTTAGCTCGAGCCCGCTCTGCACGAAACTTCTTTTCAGACTTCATATTGGGCTTGGGCCTAAATTATTTTTTTTTTTAGAAATTAGGCTTGAGTCTGATTTGGGCCCACACCCAGACCTGGCCTGAAACCTAATTACTCATTGGGTTCATCCAACTCAGCTTAAGTCAAACCTTATGCACTTCATTCTCTTGGATGCTCGAGGTAGTTAATTCTTTAATGAGCATAGTTCGGTGAGTCATAGGTCTCATCGAGACTAGTTTGGATAAAGCTTTTGCCCGATTGTTCTTGTCTCAGATAACTACCTCAATATCAAAATGTTTGAAGGTTAGGATCAGACTTTTGACTTTAGGCAAGTACTTCTGCATATTCAGCTCTTTGGCTTCGTATTTTCCCTGAACTTGGCTAATGATCAATTGGGAGTCAATATAGGCCCTTAATTGATTTGCACCATCCTCCTTAGCTAGCTTCAGTCTAGTGATTTGAGCTTTGTACTCAGTTTCATTAGTCTTAAATTCAAATTTCAGTGCCTATGTCAATTTGGCTCCTTTTAGACTAACTAGAATCAGCCCAGCTCTACTCCCAATCTCATTAGAAGACCCATTCACGTATAAACTCCAATCAGGTTGCTCAGGTCTTTTTTCATCCAACCATCCTTAAGATCCTTGGGGATCATCTCCAATAAGTAGTCAATGAGGACTAAGGCCTTCAAAGATTGTCTTGATCGGTATTGAATGTCAAACTCATTTAATCCTATAGACCACTTGACTATCCAACTCAAGGTATTAAGTTTTTGCAGAATTTGCTGTAGGGGATGATCAATTAATATTGCCATGGTTTGGGCTTGGAAGTAGGGCCTTAGCCTCCATGTTGATGTGACTAGCATATAGGCAAGCTTTTGTCCTGTGATACCTTGTTTCAGTACTATAGAGTATTTGGTTGGTCTATTCTTTCCTTGATCTTCTTGGACTATAATTGAGCTAATTGCTAGCTCGGATACCACCAAATATAAGTATAAATCCTCACTGTCTTGTAGATTGGACAACAAGGAAAGGGATCCAAGGTATTTTTTCAGCTTATTAAAGGACCTCTGACATTCCTCGATCCAATGAATATCCTTTATGTTGTGAAGTACCTTGAAGAAGGGAAGGCACTTTTTAGCCAACCTAGAGATAAATCGGCTTAGAGCAACTATTCATCCCACCAGGTGTTGAACTTCTTTGACAAAAGTTGATGGGGCCAAATCAAGGATAGCTTATATCTTCTTTGGGTTGGCTTCAATACCTTGGTGACGAACCATGAAACTGAAGAACTATCCTGAAGTGATGCCAAAGGCACACTTCCTCATATTCAACTTCATTTGGTAGCACCTTAACACTTCAAAGGCTTCAGTAAGGTTGGCTACATGTTGCTCGATCTTCAAGCTCTTTACGAGCATATCATCCACATAAGCTTTAACATTGCCGAGCAACTCTTTGAAGATTTGATTCACTAGTCTTTGATAAGTTGCTTTGGCATTCTTCAATCCAAAAGGCATGACTCTATAATAATAAAGAATCTTTTCAATAATGAAAGCTATCTTCTCTTCGTTCAAAGGATGCATCCAAATTTGGTTATATTCTAAGAATGCATCCATGAAGCTGAGGAGTTTATGACCAGCCATTGCATGTATGAGCTGATTGATCTTTGGAAGAGGAAAATCGTCTTCTGAGTATGGTACAGGCACTAGATTGAGATAGAGATTTCAGGGTTCCTTATGGATCTTTGATTTATAAGAGTCCTTTTCTTTATTCTTAGAGTTCTTGTCGAGTCCAGTTGTGTTAATTAGCCTGGTTCATTGTTGGAATCTAGGAGTTGGTCAAGTGTCAAGTGTTATTTTCTTTCATTGAATCCTGTAATAAGTCAAGAGAAGGTTCACCTTGAAGACCCAAGAGAAGACCCAAGAGAAGACCTATCAACCATGCAATGATACATGTCTTGGACCATTCCGGGACATATGGCATCACCAGAGCAGAGCAAAGAGCCAGTCCACATCATTTTAGGAAGGAATCTAGGCGCCAACATCCTCCTTCATCATTTCTTCATGCTATCCGCCCTTATATGGAAGCTTTTTGGGCACCCATTGACTTTCACATTTATCATGTGGTCCCCTGGCAAGCATCTATGGAAGAAATTGGCTGCCCCCTCTCTAATTGGAAGATCTTCATGCGCCCCAGATGAAAGAAGGTTGCCACCCAAACAAAGATGACAGGAGGATGGAAGAAATTGGCTGCCCCCTCTCTAATTGAAAGATCTTCATGCACCCCAGATGGAAGAAGGTTGCCGCCCAGTCAAAGATGGCAGGAGAAATCAAGGGGCGCCCATTCTTTCCCTCTCTCAAGTGGTTCCCTTCCTCTACAAGCTTAGAAATTACAGCCACTCTCTCTTTTTGGCTATTCCAGATAAAGCATGCAGAGATCCCTGCCTCCTCAAGAAGAATCACATGCCATACATTACAATCCATATCAATTATGTACTTAAAATGAATGATTTAACTTGTATTGACATGAAAGGGTTATAAAAAGACCTTTCTCTTGTAAATGAAGGAAAAACCATTAATGAGAAAATTCTAAAGCTTTTTTTTCATTGCTGTGAAGGCTTTGGTACTCCAGAAAGGAGTGGGTGTGAAGCCCTTAGTGTTTCCTTTCATCTTCTCTAACCTCCCTCAAACCCAAACCCTAGCCGTCCCCCCCTTCAGAAACCCTAAAATAACCCTGCCACCAACCACAGGCCCCCATCTCCTCTTGCTATTTTCTCAGGGATTCACGAGCCGAAGAGGAAGTCATCTTTGCCCCTGAACCATATTTCGAAAATCCTCTCTGGTAGACAGCTTCTTCATCCAGGACTTTCAATCTATCAAAGCGATCTTCCTATTTCAATCTTCGAGTGATCACTATTGGTATATGAAATCCTTTTTCTAATTCTTTTTCTCTGATTTAGTGATTGTTGAGAGCATGTCCTAACCGAGGGTTTCCTAACCTTGACTTTCCTGGCTTCATTAATATTCTAATAGTTTTAGTTCCAGTGTATGCTTTCTCCTGTCTTGCATAGTATAGCTTAATTAGTTTTTGATCTTTTTGGATAATTAGCCATCTCATAAAAATATATATATATATAAAATATTATTTCATTGCATTTGTGTCTCATCCACATCCTGCATCAGCTTTAGTATTAGAGCAAGGTTGTTAGGACTTGTTTTTGTATCATATTAGGAAAGTAGCTTTGCATAGGTGCTGAAATTTCAGTTTGCTAAAATTTCTGCACACCTCCCATATTTGCTTATTTTCCTTGCATATAAAAAAAAAATTTTAAAAAAAAATAAGAGCATATCTTGGTCTCTACTGTGCTCATTTAGGGATAGTTCAAAGGGGGAGGCTAGAGGTAGTACCCCGGGCTATTTGACCCAATGAAAATTTGGTAGGGATATCAGGGACGTACCAATAAGGGAGGCTACCAGTAGTACCTTGGTACGTTTGACCCAACTACCTACATTCCGGGAGTACCGTAGGCTACCAAGAGGGCTGTGCATAGCCGTCGCAAGAAAGGCTGACTTGAGGCAAGGCCTTAAGTGACACACATAGGCGAAAAAAAAAAATTAAAATATTTTAATTACTGCTATTAATTAGTTTCATAACTAAAAATTAAAAAAAAAAAATTCTGTATTGCTGCATCAATTTTTGGTTCAGAAGACCCTATGGAACCTTTTAAGAATCCATGTCATCCACCAACCCAGGGTCAAACCTAGAGAGTCTGTAGTCTGTTAGGTTTAGGTCCAGAGAGTCCAATAAAATTTCTTTCCATAGGAATATCTTAGTAAGTCTGCATTTCAGTTAGGTGTCAATCCAAGTCTTAGTAATAAGGACTTTTGTCACATTCTACTGAGTTCACCTGCCCATTCAACTTGTCCAACCACATACGAGTCTCCGAGTCTGCAGAGTCCTTTGCACAGCATGTTCAAAATTTGCATAAGAAAATTAGCGACAAGATTAATCTAAGTAATGAAATATATAAAAGGTTGGCTGATTCCAAAAGAAGAGTCAAAGAGTTTGTTGAGGGAGACTATGTCATGATTAGGTTATGACCTGAACGGTTTCCTTTCGGAACCGTTAGAAAGTTGCATGCTTGTGGAGCTGGTCCTTTTAGGGTGATCAAGAAAGTAGGATCTAATGCCTATGTACTAGAGTTACCTTCTGAGTTAGGCATTAGCTCTACTTTCAATATTTCAGACCTTGTTGAGTATAGGGAGCCAGCGATGATACCCAGTAAGCCATTTGGACCTGACCCTTCCTTTGAGAGCGAACCCACCCCTGAGTGTCCACCTATTAATTGGCCTGAGAGGAAGGATAGGATTGAGAGGATTCTGGATGACCAAGCTGTCACGACCCGCAATAAAGGTTACCAAAGATATTTGGTTCGTTGGCAAGGTCGGCCAAAATCAGAGGACTCATAGATTACCCGGGAAGATCTGCAACACATAGACCTAGACCTCTTAGAGAAATACCAAAGTCAAACTGACCCTTACTCGATGGGGTCGAGTTCTTCCCAGCTCGAAAGAATTGGTGCAGGCACCAGATTAAGACAGAGGTTTCAGGGTTCCTTATGAATCTCTGATTTATGAGAGTCCTTTTCTTTATTCTTAGAGTCCTTGTCGAGTCCAGTTGTGTTAGTTAGCCTGGTTCATTGTTGGAATCCAGGAGTTGGTCAAGTGTCAAGTGTTATTTTCTTTCATTGAGTCCTGTAATAAGTCAAGAGAAGGTTCACCTTGAAGACCCAAGAGAAAACCCAAGAGAAGACCCATCAACCATGCAATGACACATGTCTTGGACCATTCCGGGACACATGGCATCATCAGAGTAGAGCAAGGAGTCGACCCACATCAATTTAGAAAGGAATCTAGGCGCCAACATCCTCTTTCCTCATTTCTTCATGCCACCCGCCCTTATATGGAAGCTTTTTGGGCGCCCATTGACTTCCACACTTACCATGTGGTCCTCTGGCAAGCATCTATGGAAGAAATTGACTGCTCCCTCTCTAATTGGAAGATCTTCATGCGTCCCAGATGGAAGAAGGTTATCGCCCAGGCAAAGATGGCAGGAGGATGGAAGAAATTGGCTGCCCCCTCTCTAATTAGAAGATCTTCATGCGCCCCAGATGAAAGAAGGTTGCCGTCCAATCAAAGATGGCAGGAGAAATCAGGGGGCGCCCATTCTTTTCCTCTCTCAAGTGGTCCCCCTCCTCTACAAGCTTGAAAATTGTAGCCACTCTCTCTTTTTGGCTGTTCTAGATAAAGCATGCAAAGATCCCTACCTCTTCAAGAAGAATCACATGCCATACATTACAATCCATGTTAATTATGTACTAAAAATGAATGATTTAACTTGTATTGACATGAAAGGTTTATAAAAAGACCTTTCTCTTGTAAATGAAGGAAAAACCATTAATGAGAAAATTCTAAAGTTTTTTTTCATTGCTATGAAGGCTCTGGTACTCCGGGAAGGAGTGGGTGTGAAGCCCTTAGTATTTCCTTTCATCTTCTCTAACCTCTCTCAAACCCAAACCCTAGCCATCCCCCCTTCAAAAACCCTAAAACAACCCTGCCGCCAACCACAGGCCCCCATCTCCTCTTGCTGTTTTCTCGGAGATTTACGAGCGGAAGAGGAAGTCATCTTTGCCCCTGAACCATATTTCGATGATCCTCTCCGGTAGACAGCTTCTTCATCCAGGACTTTCAACCTATCAGAGCGATCTTCCTGTTTCAATCTTCGAGTGATCACTGTTGGTATATAAAATTCTTTCTCTAATTCTTTTTCTCTAGTTTAGTGAATGTTGAGAGCATGTCCTAACCGAGGGTTTTCTAACCTTCACTTTCCTGGCTTCGTTAATATTCTGATAGTTCTATTTCTAGTGTATGCTTCTGCCTATCTTGCATAGTATAACTTAACTAGTTTTTGATCTTTCTGGGTAATTAGCCATCTCATAAATATATATATATATATATATATATATATATATATATTATTTCATTGCATTTGTGTCTCATCTACGTCCTGCATCAGAGTAGGTTCTATTAGGTTAGTAAAATCAATACACATTTGCCACTTACTATTAGGCTTCTTACTAGTACTACATTAGCTAGCCAGTTAGGGTAATGAACCTCTTTGATGAATCCAGCCTCCAAAAGTTTGTACACCTCTTCCTTGATGGCTTAGTGCTGTTCAAGAGCAAAGTTTCTCTTCTTGTAGTGGATGGGCTTGTAGCTCAAATTCATCTTGAGCTAGTGAGCAATGATGCTCGATCTATTTTAGGCATCTCAGTAGTCGACTATACAAATACATCTGAGCTCCTTCATAAGAACTTAATCACTTTGCTTTGAACTGACTTTGGTAGGAGAGAGCTAATATGGATGACCTTGGAGTCATCCTCCCCTAAAGGCACCACTTTCAGATCCTCAACATGCTTTATATATTACTCCTTTTGCAAATCTTAGAAGTCCAGATTGTCAATTGGAATTGTCTTAACCAGCCTACCACCTTGAGGGTTATCGATAGCTTGACAGCTTCTCTTTAATGTTACAACTTAACACTATCGGGTTGCTAGTTAAACTCCTCTAAGCTTGGCTATCCCTTGGTCGGTCAAAAGCTTTATGGGTGGTAGGTCGAGATAGTAGCTTTAAGTGTGTTTAAGTTTGACTGACCTAAAATGGCATTATAACTTGTAGGTATGTTGACAACTATAAAATCTACTATTATTGTTTTGGAATTTGGCTCATCTTTCATAGTAAGTGGCAAGGCTATAATTCCTTAGCTCAAGTTGATTCTCAAGTGAAGCTAACTAACGGGGCTTTGATTAGTTGTGACCAAACTGAACTGATCTCCATCTTTTGAAAGTCTTTATGGAATAATATATCTGTCAAGTTGTCATTATACATCAACACTCTCTTTACTTGGTAGTTGGTCATCGTTACTGTGACAACCAATGCATCATCATGTGGGACCTAAATTCATTGAAGATCTTCTATTGAAAACATGATGGTTGATCCCTCGGCCTTCGATCTCTTTAAAGAAGGCTCCTCAATATGAATCTATCAAGCATAAACCTTCCTTGCTAAGGAGGTTTCTCTACCTATCACCAACCCTCCATGGATCATATTAATCACGCACAAGGCAGGTCAGTTATCCATCCTTCCATCAGATTGGGACTACTGCCTTGAGGCAAAATCTTTTGATGGATGTTCACGGACATAGCACTCGAGGTAGCCCCTTTTGATGAGGCTTTTAATCTCATCACTTAAATGTTGGCATTCCTCGGTATCATGGTTGTGGTCATAATAAAACTGACAAAACTTATTATGGTCTTGCTTAACTGGCTTTGTCCTCATTTTATTGAGCCACCAAACATAGCTCTCTTGACTAATTTGCATTAGTATTTGGTTGTGTGGAGTGTTAGGTGGTGTGTATTTTTTAAACATCTAAGGAGGTGTCTTCAGTCGGTGAGATACTTCTTAGCCTCAGGGCTTCTTTTGAGGCTTCACGGATTTATGATCATCTCTCTCAATCCACTTCTTAGCTAACCTCCCCTCATTTTTTTGTCGGCCCTTGAGAGTTTTTTTTACATTAATATATTTTTTAAATCGATTGAGTAGTTCATTAAGATCATTGGAAGGTCATTTTGCCAGTGAGAAACTAATCCTAGAATTCCTTAGGCTGCTAATCAAAGTCACAACGAATATCAAGGTATCCAAGTCTCGAACCTTCAATGCCTCACTATTGAACCGCTAAAGGTAATCTCCCAACAATTTGTCTTTCCTTTGCTTAACTGTTAGGGTTTCTAAGGTCTTTCAATGTTTCTAACTATTTATGAAATGATGAACAAACAATTAATTGAGCTGCCTAAAAGAATCGATGGACGGCTTAAGGCTGGAATACCATGCCCAAGCTGCCTTTTTCAAGGTTGCAAGGAAAACTTAGTACATAATGGCATCAAGTGCCCCATGCAATAGCACTAGCACTAGCACCTTAAAACTTTCCAAGTGATTGACTGGGTTGGTCGTGCCATTATTATATGGCACTAATTGGGTTATTTTAAATTTGGGAGGCAATGGCTTGGCCATCACCTTCTTAATGAATGGGATTTCAATTGGGAGGTCAAGTTCATCGAGAAAACTTGCCCCCGGCTCCAAATGTACTACATCACAACTTTGACTCTTTGGTCAATCTCTTCAAGTCAAAGATCTATCATCCTTTGACTCATTGAAGGTAACCTTGGATTGGAATGTTCATTTGAGCTAGAGGAGCAATCGTGAGGTCCCTCATATCAACTAAGCATTTGGAGGAAGGATAACTTGAGCCAAACTCTCTCTCTTTGAATGGCTCTAATAAGCATCATCACCAGATAAGGTAAGGAGTGGATTTACCCCCATAAAAGGTGATAAAATCCTGCCTAAATTAGCTAGTGTTTCGGATGAGGATCAAGGCCTCAGATGGGTTAGTGCCTTTCTCAAGATGGAGAGATAGGTCATCTGAAATGGATAATTAGCCATATCACATCTAGTCTTTATCGTTTGTTATACATAGCAATCCAATCAGCTTCTTGAGCCAATTTTGATTATGTGTATATGCTAGATTAGCTTAGCCCACATCAGGAATGAAGCTTATTTGAATCAATTTCTTAAAATCAAAATTAAAACCAAATAGACTGTTCTAGTAAGCTGAATTAAACCAAACAAAAATTTTCAGTTTATTTCAGTTTGTTTTATCGATTTGCTTGTACCCATTTTAGGTGATCACAATATTAGTTTCTATAATAAATTTTATGTGATCAAATAGTAGATTAATTATTTATAATGAAAAAAAACTTAACTTTCACACCACTCAATTATTCACACACACACACACATATATATATATATATATATATATATATATATATAACACTTCAATTATCATTATATTACAAATAAAAGCTCATATAATATATACATATGGTTTAATTTAATTTTTATTTATTTTTAAAAAATAAATAAATATTTAATTTTTTTTATTTTAAAAAATTTTAAATCTAAATTTAATTAAGAAATAAAAGGAAATTGATTTGTATTTAAAAAACAAAAAAAACAAAAACAATTTTGTGGTTTACTCACCTATCCCCTAATCGTCCGGTGGCCCAAACCTGCGCTGACGAGAGCAAATGATGTTGAGCTGGAAAGAGTGGGAACGGATTAAAAATTAAAAAATTAAACAAGAGAGAGAAGAGTCAAACCGCGGGATGCACACGGCTCGATAACGCGGAAAGAGACACAATTATTGGGGGTTGGGATTCCCACGGATCACTCGCACAGTAAATCAGATCTTTCTCCAATATTATTTTAATATTTTTTTTTCCAATTAGAGAGGCTAATCCTTCTCGGTCACTTGATCACCAGTCCCGCTCTTGCCACTTTCACATAAATAATACTAGGATGCTATGTGCGTTGTTAACAAAATTAAAATAATATTGTAGTATGATCGATTTATGAACCGACTACTCGGGGATATTTTAGAATTCTTTTGCTCACTTGATGGGACAGAATGGCCACCCTTGCCCGCCACAACGCTGCAAGTTGATTGCACCGGTCAAATATTTAACTCTTTTATCTTTCCACCAAACCACGCCATTGCGCTGATTCACAGCCATGCGAGTCCATCAGCACTCAGCAGCACTGTTATAATCTCTTGATATTTACGGAAAAAAAAAAAAAAAAAAACTGTGTTCTTTGAAGTGGATGCTTATACTTCTGATATCACCTAATTAGTTTTGTAAATGGTAATGGGCAAATCATCTAGTTTATCCCTTAACTGGGTCAATTTTGCAGTCAGTGCGAATGATTATTTTGGCTTCGCTGAAAGAAAATTCCAAACATAACCAAAAGGTTTTTGGAGCAACGATTCAACAGACTTTTAACACGCACAAACTGACCTCAGTGGATCCTAATGATAGTTCCAACCCAGCTGATTGAAGGAATTTTGCCAGAAGAACCAATAGCACATAATGATCAAATGCTGCAAAGGTGGGCACCGACGCGGTGGAGAGTCCAAAAGGCTCTGGTAATGATAATGTTTGGCTGGTGGAGACGTGTGTACTCAATAGCAACCGTGCAAATTCTTTAATGTCTCTCGTTCGAGGCTGCTTTCCTTCAAACAAGCAGGTCTTTCCAGTCTCTCAAATTTTTGATATTGTTGTCACATAGCAATAGCTAATTGAATCCGTTTTATGTAACCATGTCCCAAACGATAATTCAATTATCATCAAAGTGCCAACTAGTTTCTTTGGTAAAAAATCACTGAATGTTATATACCAATAGGTTGGGCTTGAGTATCACCTTCATCATAATTCCTGACCTCAATAAATTTTTACCACAGGTCTCGTCCATCTGCCTTTAGAAAACTAGCTTTATTATAATGTTTAAGTTAAAATATACTTTGATTCTCAAACTTTCACTTAAAATTTATTTGGATCCTCAAACTTTTGATTGTTATAGTTGAATTCCTTATGGTTTAAAAATATTGCCTGCCTAATGTTTCATTACATGGCATCATTAAAACTGATGATGCAAGCACGTGAAGGTTTTCTTTTACTAATACATCGACTATTCTGTCAATTTTAGCCCACTCCATGTAATAGGATGTCACAAATAAAATATTATTTACATAATTTTAACTGACTCCATGTAACGAGATGTCACAAATATAACAAAAAAAGGAATATTGATCCGGTTAATTTTCATAATACAAAACCATACATACATAATTTTAATAATTTCAATTTTAAATATTCATGTTATTTTTCTACATGTATAAATAAAATTGAGTAGCATGAATCTTTTCATAAAATATGATGTATGCGGTTATAAAATAGTATTTTCATTGAGATCAAAGAACCTGATCATAGAGAAAACATCATCAAGAGAGAAAAGTAACTCAAATGATTGCATCCTTATAGATCTAAGATCAATAATAAGAGTAGTTTATAGAGAAAATAATGGCAAAGGTAGATAGGTACAATAGGAATAAGGTTAGCAAAGTAACAACATCCAACAGCTTAGGTGAGTCAAATCAATGTAACAACAAGCCAAATCAAAGAATGGAGTACCAATTCAAACTGATGGCAGCATAACAGGGTCGTCAAATTGATGGAAGCACAACAAGGGTTCAATGATATATTATGAATGTCAAAATGGATACCAACATAATAAGTGATCACCAACTAGGTCTAGAGCCCACTATAGGTACTCGAGGGACAAAAGAAAGGGGATCCTTTGCTAGACAACACTACGGCTTACTTAGAGAGAGAAAAAGAGAAAATAAATAAGAGATAAAAAAAGAGGAGAGAGAAAGAGTGATGTAGGATTGAAGGGATTTTGGAGTTTGATACCACATATAATATAGAATTAGAGATATTAGGCTTTGATACCAAATTTATTGTAGGCAATCTGCATGAAGAAGATAACTATTAGCCTTATACTAATTTCTTAAGGACATTTGATTATACATCTCCGATCTTCTTATGGAATGCTCAAGGTTCATAACCTTGCATTGATCATCTCTTACAAAATCATGATCTCACATTATTACAAGCAAAATATCTCTCTCAGTAAAGGATTGGAGTAAATTTCAAACTTTATTACTAATTTAATAATAAATTTTGATATCAAAAAATTACAGGCTTATTTATAAAGTAAGATCTTCTAAAGCTGATATGCATTCCTAGATTCAGTAAGATACAAATTTTCTAAAGAAAACCAAACAATAGAAATAGATTTCTATCTTCTAGCTAACTTTTAATTGAAATAGCAGAATAAATAGATATAGAAATTTGGCAAAAAGAAAAAAAAAATTCATCTTTGCCATCATGGGCATAAAATAGTATTTTGTAATTTTTTAAAAGTTCATCAATACTGATATATCTTCTGTAATTATCTTATGACTTCTTTATCTATTTTTATTTTGAAAGATTCAAGATACATTAGAAAGATAACTCGATATTTAACGTTATGAAAGTAGAATTCCTTAAAAATTATAACTATATCAGTATTTATGAAGCTTCTTTGGGATTGATATGCTTTGAATATACTTTTCTAACACAACCAGTGTTGAACTTCAAAATTTAGGCTCATTGATTATCTGTGAATTAAGTATCACCTTTTATTCTTACTTGAAGAAATACTTATCAGTATGAATTTCAAAAAATCACCCTTCAAATTTATTCAAATATAACTTTTGAGGTAGGCATGCTTTCTTTGTAATTTTTGGCAATCCTTCATCACATGACCTTTCTTAATAAGTCCTCTCTCTAGGTATTGATATCTTTAATTTAGATATATGATAGATATAAAGACCCTTGACTATATCAAATTAAGAGAGAAGAGAGAGAAAGAGAGGAGATAGCAAAAAGAGAAGATAAAGAAGAGAGAGAAAGAGAGAATGAGAAAAATGTTAAATAAAGGATGAGGAAACCCCTCCTTAGCCCTCTCAAGGGGAGAAGGAGAGGGGAGGAGGTGGTTATAGATTATACCTGGTGAAATTTTTTATATGCCTCATTATATTGTCTTATTGGATGTACAAACCTTAATAACTCTTAATTTTCAAAATAGATGAATGATTTTATAATTAAAGTGGTATTACCTAAATAGGTCACAAGATGATCTAAATTTCTTATGTTTATGAGGGTGGTAATTCATATAACATTTTTAGTTATCTTAGAATTTAGTACAATGGTGATAGGCCTACTTAAAGCCAAAGCCCTACTCAAGTTTGAGGTAGTGTATGCACAACTTATTTAGTAGATGACCTTGGGATATCTCTTGCTAGTGTTAAACAACTATCAAGTTATATAAGAAGCCTAATCTGCTAGAAAGCTGGTATAACATAGAAATCATTAAAGCTTCATCACCTTGGCATTAATCTCTTTAGACTTTTGATAGGATTCTAGCTAGTGCATTAATTCTTTCATTCCACCAACAAAAGATTGTCATATAGACTAATTTACAGTGTACTCTTATGCTCGATGTTAAAATCAAAACAGGAACGTCTCCTCTTGCATCTTCCAATTAGCTATGTGTGGTGAAACACTTGTTACAAAAACTGTTAATTTCTGGACTAGTTAATTAAGTTGATTTATTCATAGGAGTGTTTGTAAATCATTGACATGGACAACAAGTGCAATTTGATATCTTTAGGGTAAAATTCTGCTTAATTAATCAAGTTAAAAAGTTGTAGTTTACAGAAAAGTGTAATTCTGAGGTAAAAGAAGTAAGGCAACTCACTGAGAAAAACCAAAATCCAAGTTTCAATGGGCAACCTCTCTCTCTTGGGACATGATAGAGTTTCTACCTATGCATTATGCATTTTATGTCAATTTCACAACAATAATCTTAGAAGTGATCTAGCATGGAACACTGTTTTTCTTTTTTTTCTTTTTTTGGAGGGAGGGGGAGGGGGGGGGGGGGATCTCAATAATTTAGACATTGTTTTGACTTTCAAAACAAAGTGAAACATGCTTCTTATTGTATATAATGAAGCAAGAAAAGTTTTATAAATCAAATGTATTCTTCAATTAATTATATTGTTCAGATATCATGATATTTTAAGGCATAAGGTAAGCTTTCAAAATCATTGTTGGTTTATGATCACAATATTGGTGTTCTAAGCATAAACCCTATATAGTCCCTGTTGACCATTAATAAATCCTCAAACCTAAAATCATATGGCCACTTATCAAGAGATTACTAAATCATTTTTTTAGGAACTAGTTTTCAGGGTTTGAATTTGAAATTTAAATTTGAATAAGCATATGTTTTGTTATCTATGGATCATATAAATATTCAAGCCTAAAATGATTAAAAGATTACTAAAGAATATTTTGAGAAGCTAATTCCTGATATTCAAATTTGAAATTCAAATTTGTACTAGCACAATTCTTGAGATCTATTGTTACTTATTTCCATCCTTATATCTATTACAACAAACAACCATTTGAAAATTTTATAACGCTCTATTTGGAATCAATTCTACAATAGAATTCAATTGATTCTATTAACAGAATTGAATTGAAATGAATTTGTGATGCAATTCATGAGTTTGGAATAAATCTTAAAATGTTAGAATTTAATTGAATTCTATTGTTTGGAGTAGACCAAAAGAAATTGAATCTATATAAAGTTTCAATATTATCCCTCTCATTGCTTCAAGGATGACTCTTCAACATTTGGCTAAAATTCTTGCCATTGCAATGTTCATGTCATCACAATAGTGCTCAAAGGTGATGTCAGAGGTGTGGTCTAAGGTTAGGGTTCTCAATTTGGAGGTTAGAAAAGTGTAATATGGAACATAGAAGGGGAAGACAGAAGAGAGAAGTAAGTGTTAAGGAGGAAAATTTTAGAGTTTTTATAAATGGCTCTCACAAAATGAATTCTAGCTCCCCAAATCACATCAATTTTGATGTGAACTCTAATTATATAGAAACCTGGTTTTGGGGCTTCAATTCAATTAAATACTTTATACTTAAAAGCATTCTAAAGAAAAAAAATATATAAAAATAGAGGAATTCAATTCATTTTCTTATTTTTAAATAATTCTAAATAGGTTATAAAATAATTCACACACCTCCCCCATAAGATCAGGTTGAGAGAGAATTCTTATAACCCTAATCTCATTTCTTTCAGTCCCCTCTCCATCTTTCTCACTTAAGTATGAAATAAAGCTTGCACTTCATTTGGACCTTCATCCATTCTGTTTTGTGGAAAGTTAGACCAAACTTGATGGATTAAATAGTATAATTAGGAATTAGGAGCATTTAAGCTATCTCAAAAATATTTGATGCCACTTAGAAACTTGAAAATGCAAAGCTTCCTTGGTCAACAGTGTATATTTGCCCTTCTTATTCTCTTTTGGTAGGACATCTACAATGCCTTTAATATTTTACTAGAAGAGTGTTAATTCAAGTATTACACATTAGTTAGTCCGTCCATGTGCATTACTTGCAAACTTGACTCTATTTCTATTATTGTGATGGATTTTGGACCTACATTTTTACCTTTTGGCTTTGAAATATATTCAAGAATGGGTCCACTTCATACCATGTATGAACACATTAATGAATTGAATGAGAGATGGAAGAGAGGCTTTGAGGTTCAGTTAGACATTAGGAGTGTGGTTATGTTAGACTCTTAACTACCAGATACATGGGAACTAGTTGTGGAGAATATTTAAGATAAATTTTCTCTTTCCAATTATTGAGATATTATGGAGTTAAAAATAGTAGAGAAGCACCATATTCGTAGTGCAATTAGTCATGCTGCTATATTGTCTTAGTTTCCCAATATGAGGAGTGCAAGGCATATGGGCTTTGGTACTAACAAAAGAGAACTTGTAATTAGTGGTGTCCCTAGTACAAATTTAATGTAATGCCATAGCGTTCATTGAATCACTTGATAAAAGTTAATGAACTTGCTTTATAAATATTTTGTAAATATTCTCTTTTAGTTATACGTTGAACTGTCCTTGTATGTAGTTTCTTGTTTAATGAAATGTTTATGCATGTTATGATATATTTGATTATATGAACATATTATAGATTTCTTGCCATATTTTTGATATGTTAATGCATGTCATTCATAGTGGGAGTTCTAAGATTGGTCAGATTCAAAGGAATACTCATCTAGAATTAGATTTTTGCACAATAGCACTATATTCATGATATTTAGACATTGAAATATGGAAGATGATTGAAAATATAGTGAACTTTCAATTCTGTATCACATATTAAATTATTAGCAATCCAATTTGTATTGTTGCAATAAATGATTGATAATTATACTAATTATTAGTTTTGTGCTACCTCTATTCTGTTAAATATGGTTGCTACAAAGAGCATTTTTGCTAATGTCAACCAAAGAGAAAAATTTACTGAAAGAAATTACAATGTTTGGTATCGTGAGATTCAATATCTTCTAGAGGAGCAAAATATGTTGGAGACTATTACACAATCAATAATGGAACTTGAGCAGAGGAAATCAGCAAAGCATGGATGAGATATGGAAGAATATCAAGCCTATAAAAGAAAGGATTATGTTGCTCATATCTTGTTGCTAAGCAGCATGTATAAGGAATGGCATTATTCTGTACTTTGAAAAGCACCACACTACCATAGCAATTTAGTATGCCATTAAATTGCAATATGGAGGGAACTCTACTATAAGGTTACACCAACTTATTTTAAAATTTGATGGTTATAAGAAGTGCCCTAATAATAAAATGAGGGAGCATCTTATGGTCATATCAAATATGATAAGTGAGTTAAGGATTGTAAGCTATGAATTGACTGATGAGCAGAAGGTTTAGGTTATCATTCAATTATTACCAAGTTTGTGGGAACATAGGCAGATCAATCTCATCCATAATGATAACATCAAGACTTTTAATGATATTTCCTACCATATGGAGCTTGAGGAGGATCACCTCCTTGCTTATTGGGCTCTTGAGCAAGCTTATCTAGTAGAGTCAAGTGTGTGCGGGGCTTCAAGTCCTAGGTGCAAGATAGGAAGTGGTGGAAAATCCAAAAAGGGAGAGGCTGTATCAACTCAAAAGATAGCCATGCGCAAGGGTAAGAAGGACAAGGTGAAGATAGCCTGTTATAGTTGTGGTTAATCAGGTCACTTTGCTTAGGAATGCATTAAGACAAAGATAAGTACTAGCCAATCCGATTTCTTTTTATTTATTTGTAGTTGTTTGATGATTGCTGAGACTGTTTCTTTTTAGACTATAGACTGAGCAATAATAGACTACATAGTGAACGATCAAATGACTTTTATAAATTTTCATCAGATTCTAGGAGGGTGTAGATGCATTTACATGAGGAATAATACTAGTGTGAAAGTCCTAGGCATAGGCACTTATAAGCTTGCGTTGCAAGGTGGATGCGTATTATATCTTTATGATGTACTCTATGTACTTGATATTTGTTGAAATTTGGTCTTTGTTTTTATCTTGGTCAGCTTAAGTTTCAAAATTATACTTGCCAAAGGTTGTGTGGTTATATCTGAGAATAGTTTATTATGGTTGTTGTTATATAATAGATGATTTTGTGGTGTTGGACACTATTGAAGACTCATATAATTATGAACCTTATGTTTTTTCCTCAATTATTCTCACAATGATTACATATTATGACATGTTAGATTTGGGGAGAAAGAGTGAATGGATTGGCTAGAGAAGGTCTTTTAGTCCACTTGTTTAAGTTGACTTATCCATTTGTGAACATTGTTTAGCAAGGAAGGCGACTAGAAAACCATTTAGAAATGAAACTAGAGCCATAACACCTTTACAACTTATCCATTCAAAGATCTATGGCCCAATAAATATAGGACTGAGGCATAGTGGCTCATATTTCATCATTTTTATAAAAGATTTCGCACATTATAGACATGTCTACTTGATTTATCATAAGTAAGATGCATTGGATCATTATTTAAGACTGTTTGAGAACCAATTAGATTAGAGCATTAAAGCTCTTAGAATTGATCATGACTATGAATATCTATTTGAATAGTTTAAAGATATATGTGATAAACAAGGGATAGCTAGATAGCTAATGTTCTTGGGACATCATAATGAAATGACATTGTAGAAAGGAGGAGTAGGACCCTTTGAGATATGGTTAGATCGGTGATGATGCAAGTTAATCTTCTTATTTTATATTAAGGAGATATATTATTAATTGCTTCCTACATTTCCAGCCGTGTATCTTCTAAGTCTATATCTTCCACCTCATATAGGCTTTAGTTTGGCAAACAGCCCAATTTGGGTAATTTGTGATCTATAGCTTATATTTACATACATTCCCATAAGTATAGAAATTTAGGCTTTAAAGGAAAAGAGTGTATCTTTATTAGATACCCAAAGTATTCCAAGAGCTACAAGTTTATTGATGAAGAGGCTAATGGAAGCATAATAGAGATTGAATCATGAGACGCTATCTTTTTAGAGAAAGATTTTCCTTACAAAAGTGGGGTTGCCAAGGACTTCCAATTTTATGAAATGGAAGATCCAGATCTTAGTGCACTTAATGAGCTAGTAGAGGAACATGAGATAACTCATCAACCTTCTAGGAAGAGTGGAAGTGACATGAAGCAACATGGCTAGTGGATCAGCTTAAAGGGAACATGATCAAGTGTAACCTTAACCATGTAAAAGTGTTTGTAGTAAAATTTCTCATCGTCAATTTGAAATCAAGGGAGAGGCATGTATGGTAACTTTAGTGGATGATGAGGAGCCAAAGACTGCTCAAGAGGCTTTCTTGTATTCTAAGGCTAAGAAATGGATAAAGGTTATACAGGAATAAATAAGGTTTATGAAGGCAAACTATGTTGGAGACTTGGTTGACCTTTTACCTAGGCGTTAAACAATAAGGAACAAATGGATTCTCAAGATTAAACATAAGATTAATGGATCTATTGAAAAATATAAGACTTGCCTCATGACTAAGAGTTATAACGAAAAGAAGGAAATCGATTATGGGAAAGCTTTTTCTCCAGTTATGAGGTTTGCATCAATTCATCTCATTCTAGCCACTATTATATGCATATGGATTTAGAGCTCTATCATATGGATATAAAATTATATTTCTTAATAAAGAACTGGATGAGGAGATTTAAATAGATTAATTGATTGGTTTTACAGCTAAAGGTTGGGAGTATAAAGTATGCAAGCTCTATTGATCTATCTAAGGCCTTAAGCAAGCACCCAAATAATGGAACCTTATATTTCATTGAGCCATCTTAATGGATGAGTTTATGATGATGGAAGATAACTATTGTGTATATATCAAATGATCCAAAATTAGTTTTGTAATCCTTTCTTTGCATGTAGATAACATTTTATTGGTTGAAAATAAGGAGTTGATAAATATCACAAAAAGGTGGCTTTTCTCAAATTTTGAAATGAAGGATATAGGTGAAGCTAATCATGTGCTGGATATCAAGAAGTTAAAGGATCGATTTAAGAGACTTCTTGGTTTATTTCAAGAGATTTATATCAAGAAGATGCTTGAGTGATATCGGATGCATAACTGTAGACCTATAAATACTCTTGTCAAGAAAATTATGAGCTTAAGTCTTGATATGGGTTCCAAGACTTTAGAAGAACTACAAAAGATATCCAAAGTTCCCTAGTTCAGCGTAGTCAAAAGCCTTATGTATACGATGATGTGTAAATAGCCTAACATATACTATGCTGTTGGGCTCGTCAGCTATTATCAAGTAAACACAGGACTTGTGCATTAGAAACCAGTCAAAAAGTTATTAAGGTATCTTAGAGGAACATCCAATTATATGCTATATCATCAAAGAAAAGATTTGCGACTAGTATATTACTCTAATGCTAATTGAAGAGGTGACATAAATGAGTATAAGTTGGCTTTAGGATATGCTTTCTTACTTAATAATGATGCCCTATCATGGAGTAGTAAGAAGTAATCCTATATGTCTTCATCCACCATGGAGGCTAAATACATAGTATGTTCCTCCATAATTTAGGAAGATGTTTAGTTAAAAAGGTTATTATAGGATCTTGGTATTGTTACATATGCATCAGTCACTATGGCAATTTATTACGATAGCATGGTTGCATTGGCTTATACCAAGGATTCTAAATACAATAGTAAAACCAAACACATCCAAGTAAGATACCATTTCATTAGAGATATGATGGCATAGAAGAAAATGGTCCTTAATCACATCCCTATAAGCCAGATGATTGTAGATCTACTTATCAGACCAGTTGTTAGGGACTTATATGTATCACATGTTAGATCCCAAAAACTATATAAAATGTGTTCTTATGTATATGACCGTAGTGTACTCATATACTATTATTTTATTAATAATTATATTGATGCTAATTTCTTTTGGGCATAATATACAAGTTGTACTTAGCACAATAAATATGTTGATAAGTTAAGACTAGATCATTCACATGAGCAATCGCCTCTGGTGCTAAGAGGGTGAGTAGAGATGAGACATAATTGAATTGAGGCACTAAGAAAGTAAGCTTAGTTCAATTATAGATATGTTAACTTGATGAGGATCAAGATGAAGCTTTTTGTATTTAAGAACCGATATGGATACCTCTCCATCATTTATGAAGCTAATAGATAGCCAGGCATGAGATCTTTATCTGGCATTATTGATAATGAGTAGATAAAGAACTTAAGTTAGTCACTCGAGATGTAACTAAACTAAGACCCACAGAGTACAAGAGTAAAGATATATATTCTAAAAAATAGAGTGACTTGCCATAGCATATATTTTATGCTGAATATGTTTAGTGACTTTTCAAAAAATGAGTAAATGGATACCTGTTTTCTCACGGTGTGAGTCATAGAGATTATCATCTTGGTTTCAATAGTACATTACGTGACTTTTTACTATGTTATAAAGTAAAAAGTTGGCATTTGCTACTCTGATATGTTACCTATGGTTATGAATGACGCAACTTAAAGAGATTTAATGCGAAAGCAGTTGACTTAGATATTAGCGACATTAGGATAAAAAGAAGATAAATTTGGAATTATACCATTTATTTGTATTTGTTGGCTGGTCAGATATGCCACTTTAATGAGCTTGGATATAATTGTGAATACATGTAAAGTTAAAGAGAGGTTAAACATGGATCTCTTAAGGGATTAAGAATTATTTGATCCAGTGTAACCAAATAGGTATGGGGTATAGTGATACATTATGTTTCTTTTATTTTGAGGCAATGTCTCCATTCTGGATTTTAATGCAAATGGGTTTCTAGCTTGGAACTTACTAGTACTTATGTGTTTACAGTCGCATGACTCATTTATCTGTATAAATATAAAATCTAAATCTAGCCCATCATATGCAAATGAAAGATGTTAGATATTGAGTCCTAATTGAATGTTCATGATAGGCTGACCTAACCCAACCCAATCAACCAGGCATGAAGAAGCCAAGATGCAGTTTTTAATGCAGTTATTGAAAGTTGATGAAAACTGCCCACCCAGAGTTTTATGACACTTTTTGTTCTCTCTTTGAGAACTCTGATGGAGTGTTGTCAAACTCTCATGCCCATGCAAATAAGAAAAGCATTTTTAGAGTTATGAAAGGATAGTCTTGCTTCGATCTGTAACCAAGTATATGATCGTGGGATGGGAGAAAGAATCCATTTTTAGAGGAATACTATACATAATTTCAATTTCAGAACCAGGGAAAGGTAGATGATCTCAATCATACTGCATTTCTCGAGAGGTCCATTAATTGTTCAGCAGCCACCTAGCCACCATGATCAGAAAGAAAGAACGGAATGGTAATGGCGAAATAGGGGAGGCAAAGCCAAAAAAGGAGAGGGCAAAATAGAGAGGTTTAGTACTATTATTATTATTTAAGATGGTGACCAGCGGTAGAAGCTGTCGATGGCGACTGATAAAGGGGAGAAGGGGCTGCAACGCTCTCCAGAGGTTGGAAATCAAGCGCGAAGAACTGAGGCTGGAGGTGGTGCGGTGAGAGGAAAGAGTAATAAGGCAGGGGAAAATGGCAGTTTTGCACTCAGCTCCACCCATGTCAGCTCGCTCGAGCAGTGAATCCAGCAATGGACCTGTGAGCGAAAGGAGAGGGAGGGCTCAGGTGGATGAACTTGCCCTCCTCCTTCGTATTCTCGAGCTGCAATCGCGGGATGCCTGCCTCTTCTCGGCTGGATTGACTCGAAACGGGCGGTGGTGGCAATCACGAGGATGCCAGCCTTCCTCTATTAGCAGGGAAGAAAAGTTAAAAGAGAAGAGGAGGAGGATAGACGAGGGAAGTAAGGTGGAGCAGGAGGATGATGTGAGATTTTGAGCATCTCAGTAATACACTTGAATGACTCGTTGATTTTCCTTAAAAAACATGCTTTTGTTCTTATTTCATGGAGTGCTCGTAAAGGTGCTGCACTTTCAATTCGACTACGTACACTGCAATGTATAAAAACATCCTTGTCAAATTTTTTCTATCCAATGAAAGATTCTGCAAGTTGACAGCCCATCATTCGCTTAGTTAGCGCAATCTTATAATCCTATCATAGGATACATGAATATAATGAGTTCATGATTTTTTACAAAGATTTTGCATCATTACTATTTCATATTTAGAACAAACACAAGAAGGATTGCATATACATGAGCCAGTTTAGTTGCAACTGGGATGTTACTGCCACCAGAAGGATTGCACACTATTGTTCTTGCGACAACTTCAATATTTGACGTGTATCTCCTGGATTAGGAAAAAAAAAATCAGTAACTAATTAGTGCTTGAAGTTTAAGGGACGTTGGCTGTAGAGGTGAGCATGGGCGTAGCTAACTCTAATTTAGGGGTTTGCAATGCGATGTTAGTACCCGAATTCAAGCAACAGACTTCGTCGTCTCATATATGTACTCGTGTGTGAGAATCTTTCCATTTTTTACTTCTTAATTAATAAAATCCATTTGCTGCAATTTTATGGCTGATGTGTCCAAAATGGATGCATGAATAAAATGTCAAATGACCAGTCTCGTACATGATCTGCTGCATGCGCTTCCAAGAGCTGCTTTTAACATGGACTGCTTGGCGCTATCCTGCATCTTTTACAAGAATTTCTTACATTGGACCAGTGACGTCGTGGAAGGAAGACGCCCGCTTCGCATTTACTCAGATCTCGCCCAGTAAACAAACGCACAGCATAAGTATCTTTGCCAGATAATGTGGTTGGTTAAAAACAAAAATAAATAGACTGACATCACAGCAAACAGTAACCTACTGTTTAACACACGTAATACTCCATAATTAGTTAAAACACGCGTGCGACTGGCTCGTGTTTTCATCGCAGAACCCAAAAGGTGGCCAAGGGTCACGAAAAAGAAGCCCGTATTGCGGTCCAGGGAACAGACAACATAACGCTCGATGTCCAACACATGTAAACATCCTAACCGTCCGACAGAACTTGGAAGGCCTGGATCCACTCTCTCTGCTACGAGCCCACGTAAGAGAACAGAAACGAACAGATCCTCCAATTTCCACGATCGGTCAATTGTCACCCAAATACTACTAGCGCACAATAATTTATCTTCCATAAAGATATGTAGAGAGAGAGAGAGAAAGAGAGAGAGGATGGGAGAAGTGAATAGAGTGGAGGTTGCAGCCGTCTCCATGGCGGCGTTGCAGGGACTCTGATCTCCTTTCTTTAGAACGCTGGTCAAAGAGAGAGAGAGAGAGAGTCGATTCCAGTGAGCGAAAAATAGAAAGAGGGCAAAAAAAGGGGCAGGGATCGCAATGATTCACGAAGAAAAGAAGACAGGTAGCTACTGAAGCAGGCAGCCAACAGCGACTACTCTTCTGCCGCCGCTGCAGCGGCGCCGCTGCCGCTTCTCTGTACAAGAATTAAAAAAGAAAAAAAAGGTAAACAAATCCGACTTGCTTGTACACCAGAACAAAAGTGGCAAGGCAGCTGCTGCGGTAGCAGAAGCCGTGACAGAGATCACTCCATATTCTCTCTCTCTCTCTCTCTCTCTCTCTCTCTCCCTCCCTCCCTCCCTCTCCAGTTTTCGCGAGTCCAAACAGAAAGCAAAGGAGGAAGAGGTATGAGATAAACTACTTAATTTTACTAGATGTCTTGTGCTTTAGACTTTAACAAGAGCAGATCTCACCAAATTTTACAGAGACTAAGAGGGAAGGGACTGTGGTTCTCGTTATCTTGCTGTGCTATGGATTTGCAGCCGGAATCCAAGGAGAAGATATCAGCTAGGAGGAGGGGAGAATGTTCGGGTTCTCTTTAGGTGGGAGTCAAAATCAATATAGACAACAACAAGGAGATCAAGAAGGGATCCCTCCAGAGAACATCTTCCCCTACGGAACCACCAGCAGAAGTGAGGGAATTTCGTATACCCTAGGCTTGGAGCTTTGGCAGCAGCACCAGTTCTCCTCGCCAGTTGGAGGGACTCTGCTAGCTTTCTCCGATGGGCTCGGAAGGAGAGCGGGGCCCATGAGGGGCGGAGGGGGAGGGGGAATTAGCTGCCAGGACTGCGGAAACCAGGCCAAGAAGGACTGCGCCCACCTTCGGTGCCGGACCTGCTGCAAGAGCCGCGGCTTCCACTGCCCCACCCACGTCAAGAGCACCTGGGTCCCCGCTGCCAAGCGCCGCGAACGCCAGCAGCAGCTCGTTGCCGCTGCCGTTCTACAGCAGCGGCACCACCACCAATACGGCGGTGGTGGCGGCGGCGGTTCGGAGGGAAGTAGTGGTGGCGGAGAGGCTTCTAAAAGACCGAGGGAGATTACCCGTCTGCCCACCGCCATCACAAACACCACTACGGGTACTACATAACTACCCCGCCATACTAGCGCAATTACACTATTTTTCCTTGCCTAATCTCCTATTTCCCAGAATCCTTTGCGTGGTTCCTTCGTTCCACTCCCGCGCTTTCCTCCTCCATCTTTTTGTTTCTTCTTCTTCTTTTTTTCTATTAAACAACAGTAGTAGGATTAATATGCGAAATTTGGTGGTTGATGCATGGAAAGAGGGAGCTCTGGAGGCGGCGACATTTCCACCGGAGGTGAGCTCGCAGGCGGTATTTCGGTGCGTGCGGGTGAGCCCGGTGGACGAAGCGGATGATGAGTACGCCTACCACACGGCAGTGAGCATCGGAGGGCATGTGTTCAAAGGCATCCTCTATGATCAAGGGCCCGAAGCCGAGTACATGTCCTCAACTCGTCATCATGGTGAAGCCTCCTCTTCTCCCACTGCTGCTATTACTGCTGCTGCTGCTGTCACCAGTGTTGCCGCTATTGCCAGTACTAGTGCTCCTGAGGCCGCCGCTGCATTTCTAGACCCTTATCCGACTCCCCTCAGTGCCTTCATGTCCGGCACCCAATTCTTTCCTCAACATCCCAGACCCTAAAACTAAACGAGCTGGATTTACCAAAACTGCACCTTCTCTTACTCTCCGTTTTGGTTCCGCTTTATTCACCGGTTTTCTTTTGCTATTTTCCTGCGTTAAGTATTGGTGAATGTAATCTTTTGAATCGCATGGAAATTTCTCTTCTGCCATGATTAAATCTAACTACTTGTTTAGGAACTTTTCTTGTTAAGCTCTCCCTTCTCCGGATCACAGTTTCTTATTTTAATTTATTTTATTGCGGTGGTTTGTACATAGGACAGGTTGGTCCTAAGAAACTGGCGCATTTTATGGGCTTTGCCTGTTAGGTTTGCTGGTTTAAATGAACGGAAATCGCGGTTGGGCAGGTGATTAACTTGAGACATCTCTTCCCCCTTTGTGATTTCCAGCCATGCATTAGGAGCAAAGCCAAATGAACAAAAATATTAAATTCTTCAACTCTTTTTTCCTCTTTTACACATATGTACTTTCTTATTGGTAAATGTATGGCTTATTAAGTTTGCCGTCGGTGGATCTTATGCAGTATCATGCTATGTCTTCCTTACGTAAATTGATACTAAAGAGAGGAGAGAGAAACTTACCAATTTTTTTAACCAAAAAAATATTAGTATTAAAATACTTTGAGGATATATAATCTTTTAGAATACCCTGTTACCCCAAAGTTTGAGAACCGGTCGCGTTGATATGACCACATTTTAATTCTTTATGAGCTATAACGTTTTAATATGCAATATGTAGAGTACTTGACATTTCCCTTCTTATCCCCCTCCAGGCGACAGTTAAGAGAATGTTCCTTTTCTTTTCAATGGAACTATTATTCTTCTTGGATATGACTATAAATAGTGTGCTCCTGTCTTTTGTTCTTCATCATAGTATGTAAACTGTTGGTAGTCCATAGAATGGCGTAAATTAAATGTTTCTATGTACTCAGTTTTAGAGAGTGTTAAATTACATAAATATTTATTTGCTACTAGGTAATTGCAACTTTTGATATTTTAAAAAGGTTTAGCATTTTAATTCTTTGCATTACAAGTAATTTCAAGGCATGTTTGCATGTCA
Source organism: Metroxylon sagu (assembly GCA_017589505.3). Lineage (NCBI taxonomy): Eukaryota > Viridiplantae > Streptophyta > Magnoliopsida > Arecales > Arecaceae > Metroxylon > Metroxylon sagu. The sequence goes on along the minus strand of JACVBY030000580.1, from coordinate 215,368 downwards.
TAGTTTTAATGGAAAAATTGGTTTAACTTTTGTATTTCATGTCTCAATATCACTTTTATTGTTATAATATGCATGACATGTAGTTGTACTAAGAGATAATGTTATTTAATTTATTATTATAGTAAAAGATATAATTGTCAACTTAATTTGCTCCTTTTATAATATCTTCTATTTTTTATTATTATTTTACTTTAGAATTTGTTCCTTTTATATTTCAATTCATAATGACATTCAGGTTTAGTCAAGGATATAAATTGTGTTTGATAATGTGAGGTTTCATTCTCTGTTATGTCTCTGCTATGTGGATATGACAGTATAGTCTCTAAAATTCTTTTCAAAATTTTAAAAAAACTAGTTAAATGTCTAGTTCAAACTTATCATTTCTTCATTATTTTGTTCAACTATAAATTAAAATATTGCTTCTATGTATTCATATTTTATTGTTATTGTTGATATTTGGATGTTGTAAGGTATACGAGACAAATCACAAATTATTTTAAAATGATAAAATAATATTGCATTATTCATTACATTTTCATAAATTTTAATTAATTTAAAACAAATTATAGCAAAAATAATACACTTAAGATAATAAATTCGTATATCAGTATTTTAACTTTGTCCCTATAGTTTTAAAGTTAATATAATATCAACCTATCATTCAATGCTATACATTAAAAACAATGACTTTCATGGCATCACTTTCTAGATATGACCATAAGCATACTATTCATAAGTTAAAAAGAGATACGGTTAAATTTTCTTTCTTTCCCAAAATATTGCAATAAATGAAAGTAAAAATTATGCAATTTTTATAATATTTTCTTTGATTTAATAAATAATTTTACCTTTTCTTATGAAAATATATTTAATGAATAGCTTCTATTCCATAGGTCTATAAATGAAATTGTAAAATTTAATTTAGACTATATGAAACATTTGATACATGATGCATTTTTGCTATATATTATTATGAGACAATATAACAATGTTGTACAATAATGGTATATGTGAATTGGCAATAAGGATTGGCTAAAGTCCTACCTTCAGCAGAATTTTAGTTGAAAATTATTCTTATTCTTGTTTTAAAAAAATCAAAATTTTTAAAGTTCTCTATGCTAAGCAAAAATGTTATACTAGTATGATTTTAGGCATCCAAAAATTTATGCTATAAAATTAAGATCTCTATTGAGATAATTATCTTTTCTGTTTGATTCCTTCAACAAGTGTATTGCAATGTAAAAAAGAATGTTTAATTTACTTTTAGAATTTTTAGAAGACATTATGTTTAATTTACTTTTAGAATTTTTAGAAGACATTGGAATTCTTTTAAAATATATCTCTTCATCAATATTTAGACAACTGATTTTTTATTTATTAATTGAAAAAATATAAATGATACAACTATAAAACATAATTAGATTAGTTTGTTGTACAATTTCATGCATATACTAGTTGTTGATTCTACTATTAATACCAAATTCTTTCCAAAATTTCTTTTAGCACCCATCTTTCACATAAATTAAATTCAAACTCTTATTTTTGCATTTTTGGTGATGAGATAAATGTTTTGTTTTTCCTTATTGTACTATGTGCCTAACTATTTTTTCTAAAGAGTTTTGGGTAACTTTAGATACCATTTTATTTGCTACTAAAAAAATTGAATAGATTATGGACATTAAATGCAAATTGAAATTTGCTAATTTCTACTACTATAGCATAGAATTAAACATATTCCATTTAAAATAAAATATTAAGTTATGATACATAAATCCTTTAGCTTTCTCATGTAAAAGGAATTAATTTCATAATTTATATTTGAAATCATTAATAGAAATATGTATAAAAAGAATGTATTCTTCATTTTTAAGCTTATTTTATTCAATTAAGAACTTTCATATTAAAATTTGAAAGAAATTAAATAAAATATATTTTAAATTTCATAAGAACTTTAGAAGTCTAGAAAAATGCTTAAATTGTTGTAAACTTATACCTTCTCTGATTGTTTCTTATAGAGTACAAAGCAAAGAAAAAAAAATCTACTAAAAGATATGTAGTCTCATTAAGAATAGAAAGTTTTCTTTAGCTACTAGTCACAAAGCTAGTAGTAAAATTGCTTATATAAGATATATCATTAAAAACATAAGTAAAAAAATATATATTATGAAGTTGACTTTTCAAATGCTTTTTTGTATTAACTTTTTCATGATGTCGTTTAAAGCAATCAATACAATAGAAAAGAGAGGAGATGCCCAAATTAGAAAGATTTTTTCAATATAGTTATACAAATCAATGAAGATAGGGCATAAAGCAAAAAAAATGTTTTTGCTATCATTGCTTTCCTTCATATGATAAATATATTTATATGACCATTCATCCATCATTCTTTTTAAAAGTCTAAAAGTTATGGGTATGTGCATATTGTCACTTTGTTTTGATAATTAAGTAGCATGAGAGAAGGGTTTGATTTAGCTCGTATAAGAGTAAGTGATATATACAACAAAATAAATATATATATAGACAATATTTTGTCATATGTTAATTTTTTACTATCTAGTTTTTCTATTACTAATGAGTTTTTATTCGTGACCAATGACCACTATCAAGCATATTAATCAAGAAGCTCAAAACAAAGAAATTAATAATGAAAAATTATGGTATCAAATCATGTGCAAGATTAGCATGATAATTACAGTGCTTGGAAATCTTGTGATTGATAATGATTACCTATGGTTTTGACCTTGTAAGAGAATAAATATAGATGTATCAAGAAATGAGAATTTTTAGTTGCACAATTAAACCAAAGGTTCATTTTTGAACTCATAGAACCTGGCATAGTATTTCCTAGATCGAGACAAATTTCTAATTTCCTTTAATAATGATATGAGATAGAAGTATAAAATAGGATTTGTTTTTTATCATATGATAATAAATTTTGCATGAATACCAAAAAAATTAAGAAATCAACTTCATAAGGATGCATTCAAGAGTACAACATCTTGGTTTACTGTTTGTAGACTTCTACATCAAAGACTAAGAATGTACTATAGAATTCTATATCTAGACTCTTTAGTAGTTGAGTATAATACTTAATATAGTTATTATTACTACTTTTACATACTTTAACTACCATTTACTTTTTGTTTTGTTTGAGTAATTAGTTTTTGAAAGTTATCGCAAGTTTGCATAAATATTATTTTTAGTGGATTTGTTTCTTTCTTTTTTCATGCTCTATCTTGTTAAGGTTTTCTCTTATCCTTGTTGGTATAAATCCTCTTTCTCTTTTTGAATAGTTTTCTTAACCAAAAATTGGAAAAAAATCACATTATTATGTTCCTATACATGACATATACATAAAATATTTTCACTAAAGCCCAAGTATTGAGAGAGCTTTTGATGTAGAAAATTATATTTTTGTTACATCATCAAAGATAAACAATGACCTTATATAATAATGTTGTCCTAACTAATTAATTTAAAAGCCAAAACACTAGTTTAAAGGGGCATATCATGTTGGAGAATGACATGCCACAAGATTGTCATAGAACTTCAAAAGGTTTACGCGATCCTCATAATTGCTTCGAAGTTTCATGTTGATATAATTTAAAGTTAGCATTCCATGTGAATCATAGCAATTTTTCTTCCCTGCATTGATAGAAACAAATCTAATTTGTCTAGTCTTATAATTGAAGTTCCTCAATCGACGGGCCTATTTTTTGAAGAGAAGATCATGAATTCTTTGCTTTCCTCTAAAAGTCTCTTTGATTTTAATGCAATTTTTGGCCTAACTCAGGAGCTCTATCATATCTTTGGGCTACTTCTTATTGAGTGAAAAGCTAAAAAGAGAATCTAACAAATTGTACTTGAGGATAGTACTGACCATGAACTATTGTAGGTCTTTGACTTTGAGTGCATCATCGTTGAAGCATTTGATATGATTATGCAATGGCTTACATTTATGTTGCTTTAAGGGCATTAAGTTTACATTAGTCTTCATTTGCCTAATGCCGATGATGAAGTAGCAAGGAATTGCCTCTCAAGCTCCTTAATATATTTCGATTTGAACCCAATTAATGCAAGTTTGTCCCACTTTCCTTGGAGTGTTTGGAAATACTCTGCACATTATGGCATCTAGGGCCCCTTGAATTATCTTTAGAATTTTATAAGTCTCTAGGTGGTATTAAGGGTCACTCGGGCCATCATATATACTACTCCAGATATGACAATTTGTATTTAGGCGGTAGGGGCTCCTTCATAACTTCCTCCACAAATGGTGGATCAACCTTCTAGTTGAGGTCATCTAGAGGGTCGTGCTTCTTTTAAACTTCTCTCATTATGACTTCAAGGCACTTGTCCATGGCTTTGAATTATCTCCTTAGGTCAGGATCCTCCAACGCCATCCAAAAGCGACAAGGGACTCTACGGCACTAGCTTGATCCACGATTTGGTGTATCTCCTCATCATGGGTCCTCGCATTTGAGGTACCCACAATGCTTGCTCCTCGAGCGCTTTGCCGCAACAGTAATTGCTTGGATGGAGGTGCAAGTTTTAGTTGCTTTGCTAATAGGGGAATTAAGGTTTGAATTAGTGAAATGAGGGCCTCCATTTACTACTGCAGTTGAGCAAATTGCATAGCTATAACAACTTTTGGAAGAGATGGAGAGGGGTATCTAGTCCCAAAGTTAATTTAAGTGATACCATTATTATTGGTAAGAGCTCTCTTGCTAAGTTTAGATGGCATGGCTTTCTTCTCATTTTTCACAGACAATACCAATCTAATGGGGTCAGGATGCAATGATGAGACCTCACATACCAACAAAATGATGATAGAAATAATGATCTAGAAGCTAGGGTAGCAAATAATACTAGCAAAGATTACTTGGGCATCTCGGAAGGGTGCTTACAGCAATAAAGCGAGAGCATGAGGGGTATTGGAGGCAAAAGTCCTTCGATGCTTGAATCAGTGGAGAGAGATAACATGGGTCACTAAGGGTGGACCCTATAGCCTTTCTCATTGTGGAGGGAGAAGAGTAGTAGAAAAATAGAGGAGAGAAGGGTTTAGAGGTCTCCCCTCATCTTCAAGCGGACTTTCCTTTTATAAATGGTTTCTAAATTTGTTGATGAAATCGTACAGCTCACCCGAATCATAAGCCACATGCTTCGTGATGATGCACTCACCCTTCTAAGTGCAATTATGCTAAATGTCATAAATTGCACTCCCTACAGTAGGGTTACAAATGGCTTGAGCTAGATTTAGTTATGCTTGATCCTAGTCCGATTTGATTTCACATTCAGGTCATAATTTTAGACCCAGGCTCAATTCATTTATTGATTAAGACAGATCAGTTAGGGTTACGTCCATGTAAAGAATGTTGGACCTAATGATTCATTTAGGTCTGTTCGAGGTCAAGTATGACCCCGATCGAATTCAAAATGTTTTGGATTGGAAAGGAATTAGATTGAATTATATTTTCCTTAATGTCAAGCATTTAATTATTATTTTATAGCTAAATCTAATAATTAATAATCAAATATAAATCCATTAAAAAATTATATAAATGTTTAAAAAGCCAACATAAATTTAAATTTTCATTCAAAAACTTTTAATTCTACCTAAGTAAATGATCATCTTTAAGTTTAAATATTATAATTTTTAAAATATTTATTGACATACCTTAAGACATTATAAATTAGAATCCGTAAAAAAATGATGAAATATGAATATTTAGATATAATTAAGTGAAAATAAAGAAGGCAAGATCTAGTTGTTAAGATAAAAAGAAAAATTAGTTTTAATAAAAGTTTGTTTAATAAATTAATAAAGATAATTGTAGTAAAGAAATATAAGATTTATATAATAAAGGTTTGTGAGTTAGTCCAGATCAAATTCAAGTTGGGTTGGGTCCATCTTCTATCAATCCATGTTAGATCCAAATAATATATTGATTGAGTCAAATCATGGGTCAAATCGAAAAATACAAATTTTGTATCCAATTCAGAATTTAGATTAGGTCTAATTTTTGAACCTAATCCAACCCACAAATCTTTAATGTGGACTGGATGGGGTCTAATTAGATTAGGACTGGATTCAGGAAATAAGTTGATTCAATCCATTTGTAAGTTTACTGCAGATGTTTATTAGCTCCGTCGGTCAGGAGATATGTACGTCCTATGATTGTGCGGTGCCTGTTAACATGTCCACCACGTGCTTTCACACCATCTTTTTGATCATATAGTAGGTGGCATTGGCATAGAGCGGATTGCCACATGTCACTTTGCTAGAGGCCTCATCACTTTCCACCGCTACTTCTACTTTCCAATGGAGGATATTATTTTGTTGCAAATTTCCTGCACTTGCTACGTTAGGTAACAGAGCCACACATGCGACAATTCGTCATCTTGAGAGTATCAGACTACAAAAGTTTTCTGTTTAAGGTTAAGGGCTAATATGATTTGGCATCAGTCCTATGATCTTCCTGTTTCTCCTTTGTCTTAAAATATTGTTCTGTTGATCTTGTAATCGTCCGTCTTACATTCATGCTTGCTGCTGATGCTTGGAAGGACAAATGAACCGATCGAATGAACAGATCAACAACCAACAGCACTCACATGGGTTCTTAGATGTTTTTCTTTTGTTTTTTCTCTTGTTTTCAAGAGAGGTTGGAGGACTTATTAACATATCACCAAGATCATGGGTTCTAAGATTTTTGTGGACCACTCCCAGCCACACTTCCAAGTCTTCACTACCTAACACTACAGAAAATTAAGGTTGCATCAGAGACTCAGAAACCAAGAAAACGTAGCAGAAAACAAATATTGTAAAGATGATAACGCAGTTTCAACAAACCTATCTTGGTGTCCAAGTCATGCATACATGATAGGTCGCCGAGAGGTAACGTTTTTTTATTGTCCTCCTTTTCAGTGAGCGGAAAGAAAGCAGGCCAAGACGCATAGGCTTTACTTCGGAATCCTTAGGTCATGAGAGTGCGGTGATCATTGCTCCAAATCATTTTATCTATTCACACAGAGTTGTCAAGGAATTTCGCATGCTCTTCACCTTTGAGAAGAATCATCTGGGAAATCACCATAATGTCCAAAGCCCCAGTAGCCTTCTATATCTCACAGAACCCAGGGCAAATTTTTAGGAAAAAATTTTAGCCACTGAACTTGAGAACCAAGTTTTTTTTTTTTTTTTTTTTTTTTTGGTGCAAATGAAGTTTTATAGACAAATGGACGAATGGGCACCTACACGGCAGCGTTTTGAGAGGTGCATTGCATTGCTTTCCACGCGCGTCGAGGCCAGGAGAGTATTTATGCGATGCCTGTTTAGAGGAGGCAAGAAATATGTAGTGCGAGAGTAAAAGGCTAGAGAATAAACAGTATACCAATATTTTATAGCGCGCTGCTTGACTTTGTGCGGAAGAAAGAAGAACACCACGTGATGGTGGGCCAGCAATCAATTCAGGCTGCTATTGCGCTCTCTCATCAGGAATATTATATTGCACTGATCACATTGATTGAGATGTAGCGGTAGCCGGTGCATGTTTTGTTCTTTCGCCGAATTGATTGTGTGGGTTTGGGGATTATTTTTTCGTGTGGTGTCGAAGGTAGAGACAAAAGTTTCGATGGCGACCCTCCAACTTGGTTAACCAGAAGGTACCATCTCTGGGACGTATACAAATTTTTAAACAGCTATTGGGTCACCGTTCCCTACTACTTGAGGATATGTAACATCATACGCTATCGGGAAAAAAAAAAAAGAAAAAAAAGTTGGCTGTTGAGGCAAGGGACAAAAAAAAAAAAAAGTTCACATTGATAAGTTCTACATGCACATCCTGTGCTAATCTGGAATCCACCATTCATGACATCACGGCCTGTGCCACTTTTTCTTAGGTGTTCATGTGTCATAGCTTTGTCAGGTGGAGAAGAAATTGCTTTGTAATAGCAATCTGGAAAGTTGAACGTGGTCGGCACGAGAGTATCATTTTCGATGCACTTGGGTAATTTTTTGCTCTGTTATCATTATTTAGTGCTGCTAAAGTGGGATGAGCCCATGATCCAATTCAGTCCCAAGAGGGAGAAGTCCAGCGCAAGCAAATTTCTTGATCGTGGTTGGATATGGTCAAAAAGATGACACTTTTTTAAGAAAAAGGGAGAAGGTATTTTTCACAGAAAAATTGGAAAAAAATTGAAGAGATTTAGGCATATGTTTTCTGTTTAATTGGACTTGATCCAATCCAAATTATCTACTAATTACTCAAGTTTGAAAAAGATAAAATATTTGATGGTCCAACCAAGTTTGGCTAGATCCAGTTCAACTAAAAGACCCATGATTTTGAAATCTCTGGACTCTTTGTACGCCCATTGTTTTGCATGGATTTGTATATTTGTATGCTAAACCTAATTATTTTATGGTCAAAGTTTTAGTTAAGTTTTGTTGACAATCAAAATTGATCTTTGTATGTCAACAAACAAGATATACCTTCTCACAAACAATGGGCGCATTCTCTAACAATCAAGTCAGCCTAAACTCAATGGAAAAATCTTAGAGCTCTTTAGACAAACAAAGTAGGCTTAAAGGCTAAGACTTAGGTCTTCTTTATCCGCGAAGTTTGAAGTTACTTTTATGGGCATTTCGAAGAGTTCTCTTGGGATTAGTTACTTACTAGTAGATAGCTTTGATGAGCTTGATCCACATATAAGGCGGTAGCCATGAAGGAGTCCTTTCCAAACTGAGCAATAAACTTGTGCTCAAACTAATATTTTTTTTTGGAAGGAAAGAGTCTTGAATAGGTCAACAATTTTGATAGAAGTCCTTCCTATGTAAGACTTCCCTCTTTGAGAGGATAAGTATGATGATCTAATTAACTACATCATGCAATCTTTAGATCTGCCATGTGTCACTATTAGATAAGTTGGTCAAATCAAACCACATCATTTATCCTTTCATTTTCAGTTGAGCTTAAATTCATGCTCAAATCATGAAAGCAATTCGGATTGTCTATGGCTGATCCATTTTGGGCTCATTTTGCTCTTTCTTTTACAATTTGGTCTGCATCAAGTATAGCTTAGCTTGGACAAGATTTGATAGTTTGTGGCCATAGATCGGCATCGCAATCATCAATATTAAAGCATAATTATGCATAAATCTAGGCACGACACTAGATGGCGCAATATGTTGCCTTAGGCCTTATGGTGTCAATTATTGCACCATGTGATAATGGATCTTCTCGAAGATCGCACGCAATGATACATCCCTTTAGTTGTCGCAACAAGCAATTAATACGTAAGATGGTTTGCTAGCTTATAGAGAGTTGCCTTATAGCAAGTCGGCATTGATAGGATCCAATTTGTGCCAGAAAATTCTTTCCCCCATTACCTCTCTCCGAGGCTATATAAGGAGTGGGGTAGCTTATTTGCTCCATCTCTACAGAAAAGCTTAACTCAGTGTACTATTGCTCATTGCTCAGATAAGCTATATCTTTTAGTTCAACCTCCTTTTTTTCGATTCCAAGTAAGCTCTTCGTCCTTTCTCTCCTTAGTTCAGAAGGAGCTATAGGTTAGGGAGAAACTTCTGATCAATGAAATCTTTAGGTTAGTAGGAATCCATAGCTTGGCTATGACCATAGGTCAGTCCAATCAAGACTTCCTTCTCTTCATCCCCATTTTCCTCTTCTCTTTCTTCTTCTTCCTTCTTAGCCAAAAGAGTCCTTATGCTCAGGGCTGAGGAGCTAACCATGCTTTCTCAAGAGGATTTAGCATAGCTGCATTAGATATATTATATTCCTAATGACTTCTCCCTTAGTGTCTTTAGTCAAAAGCAAATATCCTTGTGCTGGCTTATGCTCCAAGGCTAGCCGCACCGCAAAAGCTGAGTGCTGAGGTAGGGCTACTCAACCAAAGAAGATAGTATCAAAGAGGCTAACTAGCATGGGTTCATCAACACTACACCCTCAGAAGAAGATGAAGGTAACTAATTCGGGTCGCCTTCCATGCTACAGTTCAAATAACGATGAGGGGGCCAAGGTGGCAGTTGAAGCAAAGGGGGCAAGGCTAATTGCCAAGCAACTAGCCCTTGTTCCAGATGTTGGTGTGGCCGAGCAATCGACTCCAATGCTAGAGGAGAGTGTTAAGGCTCCTACTATTGGGAGGAAGTGGTGGTGGCAATAGAAATTCCTCTTCTAGGCCTGAGAGTTGAAGCATCCCATGGTTTGAAGCTATCGGTTCCTCCATCTATGAGGTCGAAAAGGTATATTTTGAAATGGAATGTTCATCCCACCAACTCTATCTAGGTGGGACGGATGGGTCTTATGTTGCTTTGTGGCATTTGCCTATCCATGAATACAGTTAATTTTTTCCAACAAGTTAAATGCCAACCTGATTATTAGCTTTAGCTATCAGGTCATGGAAGTATGCACTTTCCTCTTATTCTTCTTTTCTCTCTAAGTTTGGAAGCTTAGTATTAGTTGATCTTTTTCTTTCTCGATGGTTTTGCAAAGCCTACATTGTTTTTATGTGCTCTCTGAGAAGCTTGATGAGTGAAATGCTGAGATTAACTAGTTCAATGCACCAGTCGATGAGTGGCACAATCAGATCAAGTCTAAGAATATGAAACTCATCATCAACAAGACTTAGTTGCAACATTTAAAAGAGAGGATCATTGAGGTAGGCCAACAACTAGCTCTACAACAGGGCCTCAATGAGGTAAAGTGAACGTCCCAAGGGTCGGTGGAAGGAGTTGGATGATGTTCGGCATGAGCTTGGGCATGAATTAATGGTTAAGGATCAGTCACTAACAAAGAAGGAACTGACCATCTATGACTTGCAACAAGAGGTGGCCCGCCTAAAGGAGGAGAGAGACAAGCTTAAGGATGAGCTATCCCAAGCACTTGCTCTGGCAATCAAGGCCTTCAAGGACTCAACAGAGTATAAGAAGGCACTTGTCAACTATTCCAACAAAACGTACGCACACAGGTAGGTTTGAGAAATGCCGAAGGCAAATATTGGTGCTCTATTCGAAACTCCATCTAGACAATGTCAACCCTTTTAAGGAGGACTCCTCACAAGGCGGCACCAAGAAGTAGACTCTTATGGTAGTCGAAGTAGAGTGCCAAGCTATCGAGCCAATCGAGGTCGGCTCTTTAGATGACGGGGAAGAAAAAGCTTGACTCATCATTTGTGGAGCAATTTTAAGAACCTCCTTCAACTTGTTGCTGAAAACTTTCTTCTTTTATTCTATAGTTCGGCTTTAGGCCCTCTTTGTAGTTGGCATTTAGATCAATCTTTGTAAAGACTTTATAGACCAATGAAAGTACTTTTTTCCTGTCAAGTGTTATCACTTTGTTTCACTTTCTTTGCTTACATGCACCTAAATTTCCTTCTTGAATAGCAGTGCCTTAGGTCATCTTGGTTAGGTTAGCATTTAGAGTTAGGAGGAACTAAGCCAAGTTGTGCCAACCACCAAGGTGTTATAGCTTCCCTCTTGTAGCTAACTTGCTCAAGTCGGTCCTTGGGAGTTGCGATATCAATGCTAGCTTGAGTTGGCTTGGTACATGATTTAAGTCGGCCCTAGAAACCTTCCAAAGCCTTAAGCTAATCTCTCATAAAGTGTCAGTGAAGAATTATCTTGTAGATCGGCCTCTAAAACCTAACAAAACTTCAGCTATCTTGGTAGCTCCTCATGGAACAAAGTCTGTCCCTAGAACTTTGAGGCTTTGTTGATCAAGGTCCCCCTTAGGAGTAATTGAAGAACGCTCTCTAAAATGGTCTCTCAAGTCGGCACCTGGGACTCATGCCTTCTAGGGTGCCCCTTAACCAAGCTTTATTTTCATAATGCTTGGCATCGCCTTTAACCAATTTATTCTTCGGGTGATCAATTTGAGGAGCATCAGTCAAACTCGAAGTTGATCCAAGCTACTTCTGCAGAATCTTCGATGGCTGCTAGGCTGAGTGAACAATTGGGCATCACCACTCTTTTGTTGAGTCTAGAACTTGCTAGAACTTTATAAGTCGACTTTGATGACTGATCTTTTGTCAATTAAGCAAAAGTAAACTCAAATGTATTAGAAAAATTGGAACTTTTATTCATATGTAAGAGAATATTACAAGGCCACTAATAGTACATCTTAAGATTTTTTGAATTCTAAGTTTGTGAGATTGGTTCTCCATTAGGTTTTTCAAGTCTATAAGCTCCTAGTCAAACTACCTCCATTACTCGATAAGCACTTCCCTAGTTTGGGATTAATTTGCCTTCTTTGTTAGCTTGGCCCAATGCCATAGTTTTTCCTAACACTTAGTCTCCAGGTCTAAACTGACTCCTTTTAACCCTTGAGCTGTAATATTTAGCTATCCATTGCTGATAGATGGCCGCTCTAACTTGCAATTTCTCTTAGACTTCCTTAATCAAGTCAAGGTTAACTCTAAGTCATCAACATTCTCCTATTTTCGAAATTCTTGGACATAATGGCTTAGCATCTTGATCTCAATTGGATTGACGACTTCTGTCCTGAAAGCTAAGTTGAATGGTATCTCTCTAGTTGGTACTCGGCTTATAGTTTAGTAAGTTTATAGTATGTTAAGAAGTTCTTCCATGCAAAGGCTTTTAGCTCAATCATGTTCCATCTTTAGAGCTTAGAGAAAGTGTAATTCATTATATGTGCTTGTTTGTTGGTTTGAGGATGAGTTACCAAGGTGAATTGATAGTTGATGTTGAGCTATTAGCAAAACTCTTGAAATCAAGCATTGTCAAACTATTGGTCATTATTAGTGATAAGAAGTTTATGAATCCCAAACCATTAAATAATGGCTCTATATACAAAGTCTCAGATTTTTAGCTTCATGAATTGAGCTAAGGGTTCAACCTCAATCCACTTAGTAAAGTAGTCGATAGCTACTATAAGAAACTTCCTTTGGACCCAAGCCAAAGGGAATAGTCCAAGGATGTCTATCCTCCATTATGCGAATGGCCTAGGGCTTCTAATCGTTGTTAGCTCGGTGGCTGGTTGGCTTTTAAACTGGGTCACTTCTTCCTTCATAATCGACCAGTAATATCTCTGTCAGAGTATCTTACAAGCTAGTGCCCTGCCCTCAAAGTGATTATCACCGACAACTTCATTGACTTTTTAGAGGATGTAATCAATCTTCATTGGTTAGAGGCATCTTAGGTGGGGCAATTTGAAGGACCTTTTGTACAACATGCTAACCTAATTGCTCTCCGGACCATCTTCCTAGCTTCATTCTTATTTTGAGGAAGCCAAGCTTCCTTGAAGTAGGATATGACCAAGTCAATGGCTCTCATGTCCCATTAAAGCTAACTTTGATAAGATGTCGACCTAGGCATTTTCTAACCTCAAGATTTCTTGAATGTCAAAGTGCTCGAAGGCCTGGACTAGGCTTCGTACCTTATTCAAATAGATATGTATACTAGGTTCTCTCACTTCATATTCACTTTGGACTTAACCCCCTATGAGCTTTGAGCTGTTGTAGGTCTTCAAGATTGTTTGGTCTTAAATCTGGGCCTTAAAGTGTAGTTTAGTTCAACTACGTTGGGGCTTATAAGAATCAACTCTTCTTTTCTCCCAACTTCGTTAAAGGCTCCAACCACATACATGCTACAAAAGGGTTACAATGGTGGTTCCTTTGTTTCAATAGTTTTAAGCTTGTCTGGGATCGTTGCTTCTAAAAAAATAATCGGCTAAAACCTGCACCTTCATTACTTATCATAATTAATGTAAAATTTACTTAGCTTGATTAACAACTTGACTAGCTAACCCGAGATGTCTGGCTTGTGCAAAATTTGTCTTAATGGTTGGTTGGTCAACACCACCACTATTTAAGCATAGAACTAAGGCCTCATTTTATGAGATGAGATGACCAAGGCATATGTAAACTTCTCGGTTAGCTGGTATCTTGTCTTAGCATTATGAAATATTTGGCTGATATAGTAAATAGGCTTCTGTGTTTTCTAGTAATTCCATACAAGGTCTAAGCAAAGTGCTACATTAGACATAACTAGGTAGATGAACAACTTCTTTTATTCTTATGGATTACAATGTAAGGAAGCAAAGCTAAGGTGTTTCTTTAGATCTTTAAAGGATCTTTGGTATATCAAGAATGGCTCATAACTTTTCGAGATTAGCTTCAACCCCTCAGTGGCCAACCATGAACTCAAGGAACTTATCCAAAGTGACACTGAAGGCGTATTTATTTGGGTTAAGTTTCATTTGTAGTGCCTTAACATTTGGAAGGCTTCATTTAGGTGGGCCACATGTTTCTCTGACTTTAATACTTTTCACTAGTATTTCATCCACTTAGGCCTTTATATTTCTACTGAATAGCTTCTTGAAAATTTGGTTCACCACCCTCTATTAGGTCATCCTACCATTCTTTAGCCTGAAAGGCATTGCTTTGTAGTAGTAAAGCTCCTTCTTTAGGATAAAGGCTATTTTCTCCTCATCAAGCAAGTGCATTCTGATTAGACTGTAGTTAGAGAAGGCATCCACAAAGCTAAGTAGCTCGTGTCCAACCGTAGCATCAATGAGTTATCTATCTTTTGTAGGAGAAAATTGTCCTTGAGGTAGGAATTTGTTTAGGCCAACGAGACTAACATACATCTGCCACTTTCTGTTGGGCTTCTTCACATTGGCAACGTTAGCTAACTAATCAACGTAATGTGCTTCCTTGATGAATCTAACTTCCAACAATTTGCCTACCTTTTTTTCGATCATTCATTACCGATCGATAGTGAAGATCTCTTATTCTGCTAAATAGGCTTATGGCTCAAATCCACATTAAGTCGATGAACAATGATGTCAGAATTAATTCATGATATGTCCATGGTTAACTAGATGAACACATTTGAATTCTTGTGAAGAAACTCAGCTATCTTATCTTGGGCTTGCTCAAATAAAAGGTTGTTGCTTTAAATAACTTTAACTTTGGTGCTATCATATCCTAAAGGATGACCTCTAAGTCCTTAATCAGCTCTACATGTTGCTCCTTTAGCTTATCTCAGAAGTTCAAGTTATTGATCAATAGGGACACAACTGATCTACTTTTCCTTTTCAAGGTTGCCACATTTCATTGTTGAGTTGTCACTTGATTCTTTGAGTTCTCCTATACCTTGATCAGTGGGAAATTTCATAAGTAGGTGATGGCTCAATATGATAGCCTTGAAAGCATTTAAGCTTAATCGACCTAAGATAGCATTATAGGCAACAAGTACCTTGACAATCATAAAGTCTACCATCATGGTTCTGAAACAGGGTTCTTTCCCCATAGTCACTAGGAGGGTTATCATCCCTTCTACTTGAGTGGGCTCTTTAGTGAATTTAACCAATGGCACTTCAATCGACTTTAGATGGTCCATGAGCTAACATTAACTACTAGAATTCTCTTCACTTGGTAGTTTACTATGATCACTAGGATGACTAAAGCATCATTATGAGAAATTTGAACTCCTTTGTGATCTTCTCCTAAGAATGTGATGCTTGGCTCTTTTTCAATATTCACCTTCTTAGTGGAGGGCTCCTTGACTAGTATTTACTGGGTATAAGCTTTTGGAGTTGAAGAGCTTTCCTCACTAACCACCAAACCATTATGGATCATATTGATTACTCTAATAGCAAGTTAGTTATTTGGCCTCTCCTCATGCCGAGACTCTTCTTAGACACCTTGCTCCATTGATTAATGACCCTAGATGTAGCGATTAAGCTACCCTCTGCAAATAAGGTTTTTAATCTCATCCTTCAAGTATTGACATTTCTCAGTATCATGCTCATGATCTTTGTGGAATCAGCATTACTTTTTCTTATCTCACCTAGTAGGCTTTTTCCTCATCTTGTAGAGCCATTAGACATAGTCTTCATGTCTGATCTGCATCAAAATCTAGCTTCGAGGAGCATTGAAAGGAGTATATCTCTCGAATATCTAATAAAGGGTTTTAGGTCGATGTGGCACTTCCAGGTCACCTCGAGGCTTCTTTTGCGACTCTTTTTTTTGTCATCCCTTCCTTGATGCTTTCTCTCAGCCCATCCCTCATCTTCTTTCTAAGCTGTAAGGGCCTTTTTAGGATTGATGTACTTTTTACCTTAGCTTAATAGCTTGTTAAGATCTTTTGGGGATGTTTGGCTAAGAAAAAGCTGAACCTAAAATTCCTCAAGTCATCTATCAAGGCCATGATGGCTACCAAGGTACCCAAGTCTTAGTCTTTCAATGCCTCAAAGTTGAACCATTAAATGTAATCTCTTAGCGATTTGTCTTTCCTCTGCTTGATAGTCATTAGGCTCATAGAGGTCTTCTAATGCCTTTTGCTGCTATGAAATAGCTAACAAAATGCTAGCTTAGCTACTTGAAGGAGCTGATGGAAGTAGGTCAAGTCTTGAGTACCACATCTAAGCTACATTTCTTAGAGTTGCTAAGAAGGCTCAACACATGATGGAGTTGGGCGCACCATGTGGCATCATAAAAGCTTTGAAGCTCTTCAAGTGGTTAGCAGGATATAAAGCCTAATCATATGGCTTTAGTTGAGGCATCTTGAATGTGAGGAGCAAAAGCTCAACCATCACCTCTAAAGGTGTCAAATGGGGGCTCAGCTCACGATAAAAGATGGCCCGCAAGCCGAGATGCTGTGCCAGTTCGGCATGGCTCCCATAGCAGGCCTGCTAACATGGCCTATCGGACCAAATTGCCATGCTGCCCATCTTTTTCTAAAAAAATTATTTAATACATGTCTTTGTTTGTGGATGGGCAAGTGGCTTGTCATCATTGTCACATCATTTCATTGCTCTCTTAGTCTTTTTTTTCATCATCTTCTAACCATTAAGAGGAAAGTCTTTAATTTTTATTTTCATATTTTGTCTAACATATCTCGAGCACTAGGTTGTCATGGTCCAACTTGCCAAATAAATTTTTATTTATTTTTAACTTTATGATTTTAAAATTAATTTTAGAAAAATAAAATAAATAAATTAGATGTACTTATTTTGTTCTGGGGATTGCTGTTGGTGTGACCCATCATGATCATTCGTCTGACCTCCAGGATCGTGATGGATCACACCATCTTTTATTTTTAGTCTTCTACTACTCCACCCATTATCGTCTTCTGACCTTACATCCTCTCTTTTACATCGTATTAGTCCTTGAGGTAGACCAGCATTTTTACCATATTGGGCTTCAATCAGCTCCTCCTCTCATCAAGTACCTATTCTCTTGCACTAAAAGTAGACTTTGATGCTACTATGAACACCGGAGGGACTAGTAGATCATAAGCCATGGTGGTAAGCATAGGATAATTATTCTCATGTGCTCTCTATTAGGCTAAAATATCAAAATTACCTATTTCTTCTTAAGTTACAAAGTTTATAAAATCATTACTCAAATAAATATTTAATTCAGTGCGTGAGAATGATGAAGTGGTGGTTTTTTATTTTTTTTAATGAAGTCCTATATTTACCGCCACTACCATCCCCACTACCGCTACCTAGGGTTGGCCTTGAAATAAGGGACCTTTTATTTTTATTATATTTTGATCATATAATACAACTATTTCATTTAATAAATTTTTAATTTCATCTTTAAATCTATTCATATGTACTTCTTAATTCATGTTTTTATAAATTGCTTCTAATATTATATATAAACCATTTAATTTAACTTTATGATCCATAACTAAGGTAAACAATGAAAATATAAAATTTCTTTCCACATTTATTAAATTTTATTTCTATTGATAAAATTATATTTTCAAAGCTTTCAGTTTTTCTATATTCTGAAAAGTAGTTAGTAATATTATATATTTATTGCAAAACTAAGGGAGAGGTAGGATAATAAGTATTGGATAAAATATTAGTAGCTTCATAAAAACATTGTCAAAATTGCATAATAATACTAGAATTAAGCCAATGAGAATCTAATATATAGTCATCTGAGGACTGACTATTACAAAACATAGTAATAATATCTTTATATTGAAAACATAATTGTAATATTAAATATGGAGACTTTCATCTATATTTTACATCTAATAAAAATTTTCTACATTCTAATCCATGGGTAGTACATAAAGATTTAAATTCTTATTTTCTAGCTCTGGAGAATTGTATATATTTAATAGCATCTCTAACTTTACTTATACATGACTCGATAACTTTTAAATCATATTGTATAATTAAATTTATAATATGGAATGTGCATATAATATGAAATAATTTTCCATCTAAGATGGGGGTGTAGATGCAATTTGAGTAATTCAGCAGCAATATTATTATTAGATGATTTATCTAAACTAATTAAAAAAAATTTAGCATGTATATGATACGTACTGTTAGCATAATAAGAGCATAGATGATGGTGACAATGTGTGGATATCAATTAATTTAAAAATAAGATCTCTTTTTCATATTACCCCATCGCAATCAATAAAATATGTAGTAATACAAATATAAGATAATTCAGTAGCACTTGCCTAAATATCAAATTTAACAGCACTAGCCATTTATGATAATTGGAAAGGGATATTTTAGAAATTTGATAAAAATACTTCCAAACTAGTCATTTTTTATCCTTTTTGGGAGGTATTTTCGAAAAATACCTATCGGCACAAGCATGTCAGGCACATCCCTGGCAGACCATGCTTAGCATGCTAGGTTTGCGTGCCTAGTGTGCCCAATGAGCCATGCCACAGTTTGGCTTGTTAGGGCCATGGATTGTGCTAGCCTGTGATGGATAGTCATGCCAGCATAGCCCGCGGGTCTAGAGGGGGCGGCCCAGCATGGCCTGCCAAGTGGGTCATGCCGTGTCGAGCCCAACTTGGATTGGGCTAGGCCGAACTGGGCCATGCTATACTGTTTAACATCTTTAATCACCTCTTTGGTGAACAAGGGCTTGCTAAGGAGGTTAAGATCATTTGATAGGCTTGCTCCTGCTTCAGATATGCTACATGACTGTATCAATCCTTTAATTCTTCTTTTTTAGCCACCAATCCATCTGATGTCAGCTGGTTGCGAGCATCTTTAGGCTAGTATGTTTGTCCAATCTAGACAGTCTTTCTTAAGACTCCTCCTATTAGCATCTTGACATGCACCCCCAATTCTTCGATTCTAAGGGCTCTAGGGATCTTCGCTAAGCTCATGCTGACGTCGGTCAGTGCTGATAGCCCATTGAACTCTTTGGCTGGCTCCAAGATAGTCTCTAGAATTGGAACCTTAAGGGATCAAATTCTAGACCCAATTGGTCAACATCTCAATACATTAGAATAGGATGTTGAACTACTCTTAAGTGATAATGTTGTTGGTGTTGTTGGTGCCACTAGAGATGGGATTGGGTTGGTCGAATCTCTAATAGAACTCTATGAGCTAATCTAGGCATGGCTTGTGCTCGCTTGGACATTACTCATCTCCATGTTCTCTTCACTTAAGCGGCATGGCTAGATTCTCTTACTCAACTTTCCATATATGTTGCCAAACTATTAACATCCAAATTTGGCCTTCGTGCATCAATGGATGATTTGTGACCTTGCTTGAATAGTAAAGCACCTTCTTAGTTAAGCTATTTGCTCGCCTGCAAGAGAGATAGAGGAAAAAAAGCATAAAAAGGCTTGAAAGTGGTTTTTGAAAGGAACCATTCAATGCTTAAATTAGCCTAAACTTAGTGGAAATGGCTTCGAGCTCTTTGGACAAGCAATTTAGGCTCAAGGGCTAAGGTTTAGGTCTATTTTATCTATGAAGTTTGGGACTATTTTTATATGCATTTAATAAAATCTTCTTAGGGTTGGCTACTTGCCAATAGATGGCTTTGATAAGCTTGATTCCTAAATGAAGTGGCAGCCATGGAGAAGTCCTTTCCAAACTTGGTGGTAAACTTCTATTCAAACTAATCTGTGCTTTAAAAGAGAAGAGTCCCAGGAAGGTTGGCAGCTTTAACAAAAGTCCTTTTAGATGAGACTTTCCTTTTTGAGAGGATATATGCCAGTAACAACCTGATTAACAACACTATGTTGTCTTCAAATCCACCACATATCACCATCAGACAAGTTGATTCAATCAAACTACATCAAGTTTAATATAATGATTCAAAATCCAACTCAAAAAGAGTTAGAAGGTATCACCTGTTTTAGCAGATGTTTTGCTTCATATCAATGGCATGTACAAGTGGCTTCTTGCTGGCCTGCCTAGTGCAATTGATAATATAAGCTATTTTCTTGTATTTATTTATTTATTTAAGGAGGAGGAGGTTGCATTCCTTCTAATTCACAACCTATGGCATGACGATGTACCAAATAAACTAACTCAGATGGAAAGTTCCGAGTCCAAATCCTTTGACTCGTTGAGAAGATGGCAAGGTTGCCTTAAAAAATTAGCAGCTTAGTTCCTTCAGGGAAGATGTTGGTGATGGATACAGAACGGCAGTTTCTCGCCTAATCGGCTGTCAGAAATAGTGATGGAAGAAATGTCCGGTACCTTGCAAGATGAATATAGCGGAATCCCATTCAATCGAAATCCAATATCGCATGAAGTCCTACCCCGCCAGCGCAAATCCCCTGCAACGAAGCCCACCTCGGCAGTGTCGCTATGAATAGTTCTCCCTCTGTTTTATTTTTCTTTTTATTTTTTTTTTTTTAAAAGGGACGTGCAGAGCACTCATTTCATTGAGACAATGAAAGCAACAGTCACACGAACGCTTATACACGGTCAACCATGAGGAAGATAAGTTAAGTAGCAGCAAAATTACAAGCTTTATTCCTCGAAGAGTAATAACTCTCCTCCTATTTAGCCTGCGTCCTGTTTTCCATGATGGAAAATGGTTCCACATTTTAATTCCACCGAAAAACTAAGGATAGTAGATGGGTGGGTTCATGAGTATATAAGCACCGCTGTATGGAACCATTTCCTTAACATGAATGACCTGTTAGAATTTATGAAATTTCCTTTGGTGAAAATCATCACCCAAAATAACAGGATCATTCATGTTGGATCACCAAGATAAAATTAAATATATAAGCGGAAGCGTACCTGAGTCCATATCGATTGATTACCCTCTAGAGTCGAGCGGTTGGCCTTCCACTTTAGAGAGAGTCCTTTAGTTTCTCTCAATGTTTTCTCTCTAATGATGGGATGTCAAAAAGAATGTCTCTATTTGTGCGATCTGTGGACCATGACCACTATATATATATATAGATAACCTAATTTTATTTCTATTTTAACCCATCATATAAATAGAAATAATTTCTTGAGTCTCTACACATTAAAGGCCCACACCCTATCAGATACATTAAAGCCCAAATTACTGAATACTTAATCGATCACTTTTAATTGGACTTAAATTTATTTGACAGCCCGCAATACATAATTATTCACATATAAGCTCAACATTGGATTAATGATCCAATAATCTTCCACTTGGGCTATATGTGTAACCTTATAATTATGCTTTGCCAAATATAACTGAATGAGCTCAAATTTGCTGTCATTATCGAAATGTATCTACAACCAACCCAATCCATCAATCACACCAACATAGGATCAAAGTGGTCTTCATTACATCTATTGTAACTCAATCCATCAATGGTCACATATGTTGATACAATTGAATGACATGGATCATGGTGTGGATGTGTAGCATGAAAATTTCATGCAATGTGATCTTAACATGCCTATTTTCAATTGGTCCTCCCTTAAACCTTAGTGAGATCAGATTATACTAAAATCAGAGTGTAAACAAACGAAAAAAAACTTTATTTCTGCAAAAATAACCTCAAAATATCCATAAACTGAAAAAATGTCTATGCAAGCATCTAAAATTACAAACTCCCACTAAAACTAAATATCTTCAAGTGACATGACACCCATACGAGCAGTATACTCATGAAACATTTTGGGTGGCAATTCCTTAGTAAGCGAATCCGCAATCATGGAGTTTGTTCCGATGTGCTATATAAACAATTGTCCACTCTGAACTCTTTCTTTAACAACTAGGAACTTGATGTCGATATGCTTTGACTTCGTTGAGCTCCTATTGTTGTTAGAATATAGAACTGCTGACTTATTATCATAAAATAATTTAAGTGATCTTTTAACATCATCACTATGCGTAGCCCTGTGACAAAATTTTGCAACCATATCCCGTGATTGGATGCCTCATAACATGCTATAAATTCTGCTGCCATGGTGGAAGATGCTATAAGTGACTGTTTAGCACTCTTCCAGGAGACTGTACCTCCAGCCAACATATAGATATAGCTCAATGTAGATTTCATACTATCTTGGCATCCAGCAAAATCAGAATCAGTATACCCAATGATCTCAAGCTTATCCAACCTCCGATACGTGAGCATGTAACCTTTTGTTCTCTTTAAGTACCGCAAGACCCGTTTAGCTGCTTTCCAATGGTCTAATCCTACCACTTGTTAGAATTTATGGAATACCCTTTGGTGAAAACCATCACCCAAAATAACAGGATCATTCATGTTGGATCACCAAGATAAAATTAAATATATAAGCGAAAGCGTACCTGAGTCCATATCGATTGATTACCCTCTAGAGTCGAGCGGTTGGCCTTCCAGATCAATACGTCCACTTTAGAGAGAGTCCTTTAGTTTCTCTCAATGTTTTTTCTTTGATGATGGGATGTCAAAAAGAATATCTCTGTTCATGCGATCTGGGGACCATGACTACTATATATATAGATAACCTAATTTTATTTCTACTTTAGCTCATTATAAAAATAAAAATAATTTTTTGAGTCTCTACATATTAAAAGCCCATACCCTATCAGATACATTAAAGCCCAAATTACTGAATACTTAATTGAGCACTTTTAATTGGGCTTAAATTTATTTGACAGCCCGCAATACATAATTATTCATATATAAGCTCAACATTAGATTAATGATCCAACATAACCTATATTATATGTGAAGAAGATTTAGAGATATTATTGAAGATCCTCACAATTCATCTAATCCAAATCAACAATGGCTACAAAAATTAATTGATCCCACTGGTTTCTCGTGTTTGAAGACACTACTTTTGAAACATCTCACAATCTTCTATTTCCCCTTCCTTCCCTATTTCCTTTTAGCCTCATTTGGCAAACTGTAGCGTAGTTCCTAAAAAACTATATTCTTAATATATATATATATATATATATATATCCTCACCTAGGAGTGAGCATCTAATCGGTTCAATCCAAAATTATATATAACCAAACAAATCAAATTTTTTGAAATTGATAATTGAATCGAACTGATTTTTGTAAAAAAACTGAATTGATCAAACCGAATTATGTTAATTTGATTCGATGTGTTTCAATTTTGGACTTATTATTTTAGAATTTAACCTTAAAGACTTGAAAATAGAAGAAAAAAAGCCTTTTGTTCAGAATTTAAACCCAACAATCTTAAAAAAAGAAGACTAAAATCCGTCAAAGATCTATTATTTAGGCTTTAAGCTTAAAATCAAGCATAATTTAAAATAAATAATTAAAATAATTAAAAATAAATTTATATAATTTTAAATTTAACATAAACTTTTTAACATCAATAAAAAAATAAATTTGCATAATTTAAAGCGCTACATAAATAAGTACAACTCTTAAATCAAAATATTATTCACTTATATAAATAAATTTTAGGATTAGAAAAAGTAAATAAGTATATAGAAAGAAATTCCTATTATGCTCTTCTTTATTATTAAAAAAAAAAGTCTAGGCAACCAAAGAAATTAGCATTCCCTCAGCTTGGGAACAAATTTATCATTCGAGTGAGTTAAACCAATGCATAGACTCTTCTTTCCTCTTATGATATGTAGCACAATTTATAGGCCATAAAAATTAATGAAAGTAAATAGTTTAGAACACTATTTTCTAACATTTCTATTATTTATTATTTTATTTAAGAAACTTGATTTGAATAAGTTGAATAAAATCTTCCTTTCTCTTTGGTCATATTAAAGGAGTCCAAGAGCTACAAAGTGCTCTAACTAGAAGAGATCCCTTTTAGGTCTCTAAGGGGAGGAGATTATGCTGAGCATGGCAAGACATCATTAGAGAAGAATTCTTTCCCTTTTTTCTTGAATTTTGCTTAAACGATGCAGTCCAGGAAGAAGAAAGTGAATTCTAGTCAAACTAGGAACTTTTAATAAATTGTTTTCAATTAGGTTTATTTTTAATTAATACTTATTTTTACTAATTTTAAGTTTTTGTTCTTGAGTATGATTTGAATTGGACCAATCTCACTCAATAAATAAGCTAGCAGCTTTTTTATATGAAGTATTAT
Source organism: Metroxylon sagu (assembly GCA_017589505.3). Classification (NCBI taxonomy): domain Eukaryota; kingdom Viridiplantae; phylum Streptophyta; class Magnoliopsida; order Arecales; family Arecaceae; genus Metroxylon; species Metroxylon sagu. The sequence continues at coordinate 191,097 of JACVBY030000580.1, read as the reverse complement.
TCAATAAAAATTAATATTTGGTTTTTTGAGAATAATTTTATTTTTTATTTTTATTTTAGAAAATAGAAAACACTAGTGAAAAGATATTTGATAAGTACAAATGAAAATAGGCTTTTAAAAAATACAACTCTAAGATAGTAAAAAATAAAAAATAATTTAAAAATATTTTCAACATTTTTCATCAAAACAAAGAAGAGAATAGAAAATAAAAGTTAAAAAATTTGACAACATACAAGTGTATTGTATCTTCTTTATTTTTTCACCTCACCATTTAAAAGGCATCTTTTATAATGAAAATAAAAAATAAAAAACAAATTTTATTTTGGTTTACCAAACACATTTTCTAGAGATTAGAAAGCAAAAAAATAAAAATTATTTTTAAAAAATGAGAAAAGAAAATGTTCTTAAAAACCAAATACAACCTAAATTTTCTTCTTTCTCCTATTTGGAAGGTTTCTTACTTGTTATAGTGTGAGACTATAATCCTAGAAGACATGATATGTGCAAGACCATCATGAATCTAAAGTATTTTCTAGAGAGGTTAGAAATGTTTAATCAAATATTCCTAAGGAATTCGTGTGAAGATAATAGTTTTCTTCATACAAGCTTGCCTACATTAATTTTAGTACCAAAGTCTAAGATCCTCTAATTCTACATTAAATAATCTTCTGATCCTACATATAATTTTGGTCCTATTATACTACTTTAATCTTGTGCGAGATAAGAAATCCTATAAAATCTCTTGCCTGCATATTTAAATCTTATAATCTTGAAGTCTAGTATATAATTTCCCACTTAATCTAAGGATTTTTTCTCCTACATAGGTTGCTTCTCTGTTATTTTCTATAATTCTGGTCAGTAGCCTGTTAGTCTTTATTTTCTTTCAAAGTTGGGTATCTAAAAGGGAGGATAAGGTACAAAAACCCTTTGATCTATCCCCCTTAGAGGTCTTTGAGCATCTAGATACAAGCATATAAAGGTGTGGTCAAGCATCAAACTTTCAATTTCTAGAACCCAGTTTCCATAAATCTATTGGATAGGTACATGGCTCAGATGCCCTAATTTAGTCACATGTGAGTATGAGCCTAAATTTTTGTACCTAAAGCTAAAAAGGTGCCTTATTCATTAAGCCTTATCCACTTTCTTTCCCTTTAGCAACTCCAAACCACAGCTATTTCCTCTGTGTCCATCTCTCCTTGGGATTTTCACACCATGGGGACATCAACCTGGAAACTTGAAACTTCATGTGCTATGGAGTCACTAGATCTAGGATTTTTTTTTTTTTTTTTTTCTTAAGTTCATTGCTTCGCTTTCTTGCTTTGCTTACTTCATATTTTCTTCTTCATTTTTCAGATCAAAATCAAAAAAAGAAAAAAAAAAAAAAAGAAAAAGAAAGAAAAGCTTCAAAAAACATGGAACTCACATACTCCTAACTTTCAGAATGGTATGCTTGAGATTATCTTTTTGGCTTTGTATTGTTTATTCTTGATTGATCTTTACTCTTATATACGCTATTAACTTTTCTTTTGTGGATATCTGCTTTGATATCATACATGCTTAGATCTATGGATTTTTTATTCTTATATGATGTTTAGTTGTAGATACGTGTGTGACTTGCTTAGATCTAGCATGTCATTGTACATCTAGGATTCTTTTATGCTTTGGTTTGTACTTTTTGGCTTCACTTTATTTAGATCTACCTTCGTTTAGCATGCTTTTGAATAGATTTAGTTTTTCCTCTTTCTTTTTATCTCGTTCATACCTAACTTCCCTTTTCCTTGTTCTTGCTTTATTTTGGGTACAGCTTGCTTTCATTTTGCCTTCTTGTTTGCTATATATTACTTACAAGCTACCAAACTAATGAAAATGATAAAATCTACAAACTGCCAAGCAATAAAAATACCAATCTCTTTACTTTACTTTGCATTGCATTCCCCTCCATTCCTCAAAACTAATGGGCTATGAATAAATGAACTCATTGGGCCTTAGTTTGGCAGCGCAAGCCTTGAAAGCGATGCATCCTTGTTCCATTCCTGCACTCACATTTCACATTGTGAAACACTAGGAGCAGCTTTGGGAGAATTCAGATACTCACAACCAAGTCCATTTTTACCTTCTCAAGGCATCTCTAATAGTTGAATGATTGTTTAAACTTTATATTGGGCATATTGTTGTGCTGGCCACCCATCCCCCTTTGTTTTTATGCTTTATGGGGCTCCAGTAGGTGCGCATATCCACTTGGGGCATGGTACACACTGTAGCAAAGCTATTTGCTGGTTATGTTTGACCACTTTGGACCATTACATGAGGTCCACTACAGCGCTTGGGAGATCTTTACTCAAGTCTCCTACCCTTCACCGCGTGATTTCATGGCATTCTAGAGCCGTTTGGCATGAGTCTTAACCTCACACCCCAGTTTGGTGGCTTAGATTATACAGGCCATTCAGCCGCACGGTTTGGTGACTCTTTGATCACCTTGGACCATTACAAACTGTAGCAACTTTTAAGTCTCCTAACTTTTCAACAAATTTCAGTGTCATGGAAGATGTTGCCAAACGTGAGTATAGGCAGTGTATGCCACAATGCTGTGTGGGCTGCATGGCCTATATATTCTTTCCTTGATTTGAACTCGTGGCTATGTCAAACTTGATCGTGAATCCTTCAACCCTCTGCCATGCATCTTCTTTCTTTGATTCGAACTCATATCTATGTCAGAACTCATCGTGAATTCTTCAACCATCTATAACACTCTAGATTGGATCCATGTGATCTTAAAAATACGAGTTTAAGTTAATTAATAGTAGATGAATTTGTGTTACATCCTTTCTGACCTATTCTTTTCTATCTGATGTTAAACCATTTTTATGAAATATTTTTATATTCAACGTTCTCATCATATGCTATAAGTTAATCAGAAATGATCTGAACGGCATTATTGATGCTGTAAAGATGATTTCATATCATGGTAAAACTTTTTGTATTATTATCTTATAAGTAATTTTTTTTTTTTTTTAGTCATCAACTTATGTATATAAAAATTAGGTAAGTTTTTTCATTCACCCGTTGTCCGATGCTGGCCGTGGTCCCTTGCATTCAAGGAGCTTAACTAGAGGTCCATTATGCAAGCCTCCACTTTACATCTCTCCACCATACACAGCCTCCACTTTACATCTCTCCACCATGACCACTTCTTTCAAGCAGGCGGCGCCTACACCATTCACTAAAGTGCCCAACATTTCTTTTCCTTGGATGAGTCCTTTTTCTGTGCTATATGCTGATGGAATCATCCTCATCAAATTTTACACCAGACAATCCGTGTGATGTCTGCCTTTCAAAAAAATTCTATCTTCGGTTCCACTACATCATCAATGTGTCCAAATTTTACATCTGACAATCTTGGGATGACATACACTTCTCAAACCCTAGGAGTCCAAGGTGCCGTCAGCATTTCCAAAATTTTGCCCCTAATGACCCTGGATGACTTCTCCCACCCAAAATTTACATTTCTTGACCTATAAGGGTCATTGTTCACTTTACCGAATTTAGTCATGATAACCCCAAGATGATATCTCCATATTGAAAATTCAGATCTAGCAATCTAAGAAAAATATCTTTTACTCCTTAACCCAACAACCTGACATTGATACTTCCTTCCCAAAACTTAAACTCCTACGATCTTGAAATGAATGGAACTAAGAATGGCCATAAGGTATTGAACCATATGGTTCGAATTGTATCCTACCGAATCATTCCGAAACTAATACGGTATAGTATAGAAACAAAGCCGCTTTGAACCATCATATTGATCCCAAAGCAACCTTATATTGATTCCATACAAATTTCAAACCATATCGAACCATTGGTATAAGATGGTTCATAAGTTGAGACTCTCCGATTCACCTAATCGGTATGCAGTCAGTTTAGTACAATACATGTGATATTAAATAATATTGGTCTGATATCAAAATGATATCAGTTTTTCGCTACATGAAACTTGAGCAGAACTTATTCTAATTTGCCTCTCAATAATCCTAGATCTCTGTTCGGAATTTCATCTGTATGCGATCCACTACTAGTCCATCTGTGACTCATACACATTATTAATATCCCAACTTGTTCTCCTATGCTAGCACAGTTCTAAAAATTCTTCCCTTACATTTGATGAGCTACATCCTCATTGTCAAGCTATTACTTCAAGCTTCTCTAATGCATCTCCTCTTCCACACGCAACAAATCAAAGCCATTCCAACAATCGTCCACAGGATCAAATATACCAAAATAGCATGGTCACGATGACTGCGTGTATTGTAAGACGCCGTGACACGAGAGATGCAAAATAAAAGATTGGAGTAAGATTCATCTTTCAATAGCCTATCCATGTTTCTGGGCACTCTGCCTCCAAAATAGGCTTTGAGGTAGTTTGGGCCCTGAGCCCAGCCCATGATTGGACCGCGCGTGCATTTCCATCGGTCCGCTCTACATCGTGCAAGCATTTCTATCAGTTTACTTTATCTCTCACTCCCTCTCTTACTCTGTCCTCTCTCCCCCTCTCTCTCATCAGTCTCATTCTCTCAACCTCTCCCCCATTCCCTCTTAATCTCTCTTTCTTACTCCCCTTTGTTTTGCTCTCTCTCACTCCTCTCTTTTATTATTTCACTCCCTCCTCGGGAAGGAGGAAAAAAAAAAAAAAAAGGTCAATGAAACAGTAAATTTTTAGTTATGATGACCAATATTTTAGAAATTAAAGTGTGCATTTTTTTTTAAAATTATTTGCATTACTAATGTGGCAAGATTTTGATAATACTATGATTTTGAATTATTAGATTTTAAAAGACCTCTATGATGCAATTGATCTAATTAATTACCAAAATTTGTGAGGTAAGTAACACTGTATATCTTAAATTATTTATTGTAAATTAATCAAATGTTTACTTATACTAAATAATGTGTAAATTACCATGATTTCAAGTTTAATTCCATGAGAATATCTTTTCAATTTTGTGAATCTAATTATTAATTTTTCTACTATTAAACTTATTTTGCAAGCGGTCATAATTTGTAAATAGTGCATATTACACCATATCTCTTAAATTAGCCACACTATTTTTTATAAATTGCTACGTGTATCCTCCTTATATTTATGTAAATTGGATCAAACAACTAATTTCTTGTTTGTTAGAAGAATCTTTTGTTAAATCAATCGACATGTTTTCTAAATAATGTATATTTTAGAAATATTGAACCCTTAGGAGAATTTCATTTTGAAAATGCTCGATTTATCTTGAAAATGATAAATATTTAAAATTATTATTTTGAATTGTGTATATGTATTACATACATATGTATGTATGTATTATTAACTCTTAGTTTAATAATGTTTTAAACTTCGCTGATGGGCAGTTATACATTTGCACATATGGTTATTCCAAAATTAATATTATTCTAACCCTACTGTAAGGTATAAATGCAGGACCGCAGCATTTTGATCCTGATATAGGATATAAATATAATACTCTGATTGATATAAATATAATACACTGATCCTAAGACAAGATACAAATATGGTGTTCTAACCGTAGTTCTTTATTTTGTGAATTTAAAATAGATTTAAAATTTGATCTTTATGATGAAATATTTGAATATAAGTGTAATTTTTTAATAAAATTTATATAGAAAAAATTATTATGATGAAAATGTATTATGTCACTACGCAAATACATCGTAAGCTTCGTTTTGATAGAAAAACTTTTATTTTGTTTTGTAGATTTGTTGAGTTATATCTATATGATATCTGCTTGATCTAGTTGCATAAATTAAGAAGATTGTGACTTTCTGTGCTGTCAAACATATTATTTTTTCTTTTTGATCCCGAGGACTTAAAAATTCACCTGCTAAATTCTTTTGGAAAGCACAAATAAAAGCCATGCTAGTTATGTAATTGGATTATGCCTAGTTTTGTCAATGCCTATAAGAGATGCTACTTAAGGATATGCAGAAAAATATTTTATATTTTAGGCTTAGAATTGTAAATTATGAAATACTTGTACAGTTATATTAAATTCTTTTATTTTAGAGGTTTAGTTATCCTGATGTGAGATAATTACATTAAGAGTACATAAATTTATTAAGAATTTTTTATTGAATTCTTTCATTTTTTTCAATATAGTATACAAACTCATAAAATTTTTTTAATTAAAAAAATTTTTAATAGCTATCAATGATGACTTGGCAGGCCACATAACTATAGTATATTTTTTTTGATTAAATATACTAACTCATAAAAGTTTTTTAATTGAGTATACCAATTTATAAAAGTTTTCAATTAAGTATGCTTATTTAAGTCCAACTAGCATTTCTCATAAATAGTATAATAAACCAATCAATCAAAAATTTATATATATAAAATTCTATACACGATAACCTAAAGAAAAAATATTATTATCTATCTATGTATAAAAAAGAATTACATGCATGAAAGGTTAAATAGCAAAATAGTGACTTCTCAGTTGCTCGACTAATTGTGAATGAATTAATGAAAAAATTATACTCAGCTACATGCTTTTTTTTTATGTTGTAGAATTTTTGATGTGTTACCAATACATCTCTCGGAGAAAAAAAATAAAAATAAAAAATAAAAAATAAATAAAAAAGGGAAAAGACCTCTTCAAGTAGAAGGTAGACATATAACTCTTCAGAGGGTTTTGTTATATAAAGCTAGCTATTAAAAGGGTGTCAAGGGATAGCCTTTATAATTTTTTTGCCCATATTTTTTTCGTACTTGATTAAAAACTTTTATCGTAAGTTAGTATACCTAATTGAAAATTTTTTAAATTAATATACTCAATTAAAAAAATATATATTCAAGTCATAGTTAATGGCTATCTTGCGATCCATTAAGTTATCATTAACGGTCATTAAAAAATATATTTGATTAAAAAACTTATATAAGTTGATATACTCAATAAAAAAATAAAAATAAAAATTTAATTAAAAATTATAAATAAATTTATATACTTCTCGTCCCTCCTCATATCTATCATTACTTATTTGTGAATTATATTATTATCAAATTATGTTGATTTACCAACGGGTTAAAAGCATTGCATTCTTATAGATTCGAATCTTTCTGGCACCAAGTTGTGTTAAGATGTTACCCACATCACTCATGACTCCCATACTAGCGAACCTTCAAACCAATAGGCTGGTCACTTTAGTCAGCAGGCAAGATGTCAAAACCTTGATTGGGAACACCCAAAATGAATAGCAACACTAGCCTGAGATGCTTCAATTTATGAAAACCATTGTTGGAATGCAACAGTAGCAGCAAGTACTACAATTCTAGCTACAACAATTAGTGTAACAGAAGTTACTTCAGCAACAATGGTTATGGCAACAACAATTCCAGTAGTAGTTATAATAGCACTTTATACAACATCAACGATAATTACAGCAGCAGGAACTGTAATAGCAGAATGTTGGAACCTAATCAGGACAACATGAAAGTTTATTAGAGTTTCAGAAGGTAGTATTACCAACTTTCAAGGGAACTACGAAACCTCTGGAGATCGAACTCTAATTGAACGAGATGGATGGAAAGGCATTTGTAGTTAGCTTAGAAGAGGATAAGGTAACATATACCTCTTAATATGTTGCAAAGAGACACATCAATTTGATGATGAATGGTGAAATTTAAGCATGCCTATTATACAAAACCATTTACCTAGGCAGAGAGGCATGATAATGTAGAGAATGAGCTCGCTAAGTCTACCACTAAATTAGCAGGAGATGATGAGAGTCAAGCTCACGAATGTCAAATGGGAGTTGGATTAGAAATAGTGAACAAGGCTGATAATGGAGAGAGAAATCAATGAGGAACAGAGAAAAGGAAATTCAGAGGAAGAGGTATAGACTAGCAATTTCACAGAGTAAATAGAGTTCAAATTGGCAAGCAAAGAAACAAAAAAACTCAATATATTTTAGTCAGAGAGCAACAAAGAAATTTGCGAATGTTGCTCTGGATGTGGCAGAAAGCATGACATCAAGGATTGCCGCTGGAATACAAGTGTATGTTTTGGATGTGGCCTGATAGGACATAGGATACTGACATATCCATGGAGAAAGGAGAATCAAATTGCTTAGACAACTCAACCCTCAGCATACAAAACCCCTCTAGGACAAAACTAGTAAGGAAGTCAAAAACCCAAGACCAAATGGAGGGTCTATGCTCTTACCCAAAACAATGTTAAGGCCTCCAATGTAGTAATGGCAGGTATTATTTTAGTATCCAATGCTTATGTTTATATATTGCTTGACCTGAGTGCTTTTCATTTTTTCATATCAACTACTATAGTTAGAAGACAGAGTATGTTGAAACTCTAGTAGGAAGTATGCTGATTATTAATTTTGTTCGCAAGTCCTATATAGTCAAGATAGCAGATAGAGAATTGCTTATAGATCTAGGAAAGTTGGACACATGAGATTTTGATATCATATTGGAGATGGATTGACTAGTTGTAATACATGCCCCCATTTATTGTCATAAAAACATTACAAACATCTGAAATCTGGGTCAATTGAAGTTCAACATTGTTAGAGTTATAGGAATTATCCTTTGATGTGTTGCATCAATACTATAGCCAAGCAAATGTTGAAGGCATAAAGAGGTTATCTGGCTATTGTGAAAGATACTTGGCAGGGTGACTTAAAATTAGCAAATATTCCTATTGTATGTGTGTTTCCAGTTCTTTTTAAAAAACTTGTTACAATTGCTGCTAGATGGGAAGATTGAGTTCTCCATTGAGCTCATTCTGGATGGGCATCCAATCTCCAAAACACCGTACCAAATGGTTTCTACTGAGTTAAAGGAGTAGAAAGAGAAACTCCAAAAATTTATAGATAAAAGTTTTATTAGACTTAGTATATCACTTTGAGGAGCTCCAATTCCATTTGTAAAGAGGAAAGATGGAAGCTTGTGGTTCTATATTAACTATAGAGATATGAAGAAGGTAACAATAAAAGATAAATATACTCTATGTAAGATCAGTGACTTGTTTGATCAGTAGGAAGCGTAAGCTTTTTCTAAGATTGATCTTAAATCAGACTATCATTAATTAAAAATCAAAGTACAGAATGTACCTAAGATTACTTTTCAAACTTAGTATGGATACTATGATTTTTTTATGATACCATTTAGATTAACCCACACCAATTGTATTTACGAGCTTGATTAATAGGGTACTTAAACCTTTTTTGAATCGATTTATAATGATATTTATTGAGGATATTTTAGTCTACTCTAAGAATAAGGAGGAATATGAAGAGCACTTAAGATATGTAATTCAAATTCTAAGAGAGAAGAATTTATGTGCCAAATTACTTAAGTTTGTGAATAAAGTTTTGTTTTTATTGTTATTGTTGTTGCATTATGGACTTTCAACCTAATTATATTCTGAATCGATTGATTGGGGTTGTATATTGGCAGCTATAATTATATTAGAATTTAGTATTATTCTAGCCCCATCATAGGTTATAAATATGGTACCACAGTATTCTAGCCCTGCCAAAGTATATAAATATGATACTTTGTCACCTAATGGGAGTAAATAGATATTCTAACATACTCTACAAGGTATAAATATAGTATTTCAACCCTATCGTAAGGTATAAATGTCGCTATAGTCTTATAGGATGTTTAGTTAAAATGAAAATGAAATCTAATATCTGTGATAGAATATTTGAGTATAAATATATTTCTTATTATGAGTTTTATTGGAAAATTTTATTATAATAAAAATGTATTATTCCACTATATGTATATATTATAAGCTTTACTTTGATAAAAATAGATTATTTCATCATTTAGATTCATTGAGTTAAATTTATCTAATGCTAGCTAGATCCAGTTATATAAAGTAGATTGTTGTTTACTAAGCTATCAACTTTATTATTTTTACTTTTCTCTTAATTTATATATCCTGGAACTTAAAACTAGCTTGCTAAAATCTTTTGGCCAGCATAGATAGAAGCAAGGTTGGTTCTATAGTTAAATTAGGCCTCATTTGGCAGTTTGTATATTAAATTTTAATGAAAGATTTGTAAATTATGAAGTACTTATTTCTTACTTCTAGTGATCCATATAATTATACTAAATATTATATTTTAGAAGTTTAGTTGTTCTTATATTTATCATTGTTGTTTGTTGTGAATTATATTGTTACTATGTTATGTTAATTCATTAACAAGTCGAAAGCCTTGCATACCTATAGTGTCAAATCCTTGAGGGTATGCATGGTTGCTTAAGTCCTCAAATTTTAGTTTTAGGTTGGGGGTGTCACACATGAAATGTACTAATATGATGGAACTAGTTGGCCTAACAATCTCTTAAAAATGTATTGTAGTGCCATGTACCAATGTCAATCAACTATTGGTTAAATTATTTCAGCATGCATTGAAAAAAGTAATCAAGGAATAGATCACTTTGACTAAACATTCTAAGATTAGCATCTTTGGTGAACTAACAAGCATATTCAAGCAACTTTATGAGTTTAAAACTAATGCCACACCCAAAAGAGATGGGATTAACATAGAAGGTAAATAGTATTTTTCTATATATTTAGCTACATGGTAGGATATAGTATTAGGATGAAGGATAAACCCTCTAATAAGGACTCTATTAACACGATCGTAAAGAATGCACTCCCATACATGTTCTCATTTAAGTTCATCTAAACCATTGATGACTTTAACTTTTCGAGTCAAAATGCAAGTTGAATAGAAATAAAAAGCAGGAAAATTTTGAATATGTTGATTGACTAAGATGTTAACTTTGGAAATATAAGGATAGGCATTAAACTACAATAACAACAATAAAATTTTAATTCTAAACTAGTTAGGGTTTGTTACGTGACTTCTTTTTATCTTAGTTTATAATAATATTTTCGATAAGATGTAAAGAAATCAAACTTTCTTTCTCTAATCTGATTTTTTATCTACCTCTTTCCTTCACTCTTTGTTTCTGGTACATTCCTATACCAGCATTGTGCATGCTTAAACTATCTAAGTCATCCTTCTTTTAATTTATTATTCTATCCCTTCTTAAACTCCCACACATTAATTTCAACATTTTCATTTTGATTATACCTATGTCATGTACATATTATTTTCTAGTCATCCAACATTTTATACTATAAAAAATAGCCGATCTTATGGTCATTTTATAAAATTTTTTGTTCAACTTAGCTAGTATCTTATGAACATATAATATTTTAATTATAATTTTTTATTTTATCTAATCAACTTTAATTTCACAAACAATAAGAGATAAAATGATATATATATATATATATATATAATTTTATGTTATTTAAATTGTCTAATTTTTTTATTACTTAAAGGTTGGGCTAGGAGTATTTAAATTAATAATTTTTTAGTGTGTAATCATTTTAACGATGATAGATTACATTCAATATCTCTGATTATTGATATGAAATTTCTCATCCAAATATAGTTCTGACTCAATTTAAATGAAACTTCTTTTGAATGTAACTAGATAAAGCTATACACACACGTATATATATATGTATGCTTGTATGCATGCATGATTTTTATAAGCATCATCTAGTAAGCTAATTTATATGTATTATATGCTAAAGCGAGAAACTCACCCTCCCCAATCAGCCCCTCTTTTTTAAAAAAAAAAAAAAAAGGGAAACACTAAAACCAATTGCTCCACTTCAAATTTTATGTAAGTTCCTGATTTACATATATAATTACACTCCATATATGCAAAAAAAAATCTTTAAACTTTTAAATTTATATAAAAAAATAATTGAAAGATTTCTCAGGAGTTCTATTTGTTCACCCTTGTAGACTTTTGCATATAATATTTAGCCCCAACTATATAAATATTTCGATAATTTGATCCTCTCCTAAATTTATTAGTATAAATTACTTATATTAGGAGACTGATCGTAACACTAACATCTCACACACAAATTAAAGGTTGATTGCTTCTAGAATTTGGTTGAAATTTCAATATAATCCTAATACATGGGCTTAAAATGCTAACATCGTTCGGTAATTTTTTGACCTCATGGTTAGGGTTAAAAACAGATAAAATGTCAATGTTTCCCTGTATTCATTTTGTTTGATGAATTTATACATACATAATCATTAATATCTTTTAAAATTCACAAATATCATATAAAATTAAAAAAAATTATAAGTAAAATTAAAAATAGATATGAATTAAATAATTATCTATCAATATTAATATTATGCGTTATCTGATATATATGAACATAAACATAAATATTAATCATAAATTTGTGTCCTTATTGAGTGAATTCAAATATCCGAATAGCTGCAATTATTTGATCAAATTTCACCCGTATCCGCACGGATTGACCCGCATAAGCGAGGATAGAATTTTTTTTTTTTTTTTTTTTTTTTTTAACGTTTCTGCGTAAACTTCTCGACACACCTCTTGTTCCTCGTTTTGAAAAGAACAAAAATAAAAAAAATTTGCCTGTTGTTAGCTTGAACCTTTCAACATAAGTAGAAGAGACATCATCAGAGCAGCATAAAGACTTCCAACAATGGACCCGAGTATGTCCTACATACCAATCTAGCAAACCACTTGCGTACGACCTGCAAGATTGACCGGGCGATGACTTCCATCGTTGATACTTTCATTGTAGCATTGGCCAACTACTCACATGTACCAGGATATCCCTGCTCGTCAGCCATCATCCGAACAAAATACCAAGCATCCGGCGAGCAGTATAACATCAAACAAAGGTTTTATGTTTTCCATGTTCATTTAATTTCTTTGGTTAACAACATAAATAAAGCAGAAAAGAAAGTGACAATTTCCGCTGATAGCCACATAATACATCATCCACATCAGTGCACACCCGGATAAATTCTCTCCTCACACGGTATCCAGCTAGCTATGCTACCAACCTCTTAACACCAAAGCCAAGCTTGCTTGCTCAACGAAGAGAGCAAGGTTGAGGGCCCGAGAGCTCAGAGGGGCCGTGCTTGCAGGTTCCGAGTACTTCTGAACCCAATCCTGGCGTTATGTACGATATAAACGGTCACATCCAAACACGTCACGCATAATAGCGTAGCTCTCCCTCTCCATACTGTTTTATAGCGCGCGCTAAAACCTCAAGGGTCGCTCACTCAACATCACACCGTCGCTTCCCCTCTCCTTGTACGGCCACGCGCAGTAAGGAAGCAGCGATAGGGCGGAAAGGGTACGTTCTTTTGGTTCACACCACCTTTTCCGTTCATCCCATTAAAGGAATGTCCTAACGCACTCCCGGGCTACGCGCTGCACTGACCGGTTTCTTTTCCAAAGCCATCATTTCATTCCGCAACACACTCGATACACACAATATATAGAACCGAGAGAACATCAGAAGAAAGAACAAAAATATCAGCAGAAACCAGGGTATAAAGATACGAAGAGCTCTACGCTACTTCTGCTCACCTCATGACAGACACAGACGATAAAGTCTAAAAAACTTAAAAAGATTACAAGCAGGTCATAAAAATATACTACTAGGTGTGCATACGATAACACATAACCCGTCTTCCCTATGGAACCATCCATGATGTACACACCAGCCCATGGATGCATTGATAAGTCGACAGACGGTGCAGACCCCCTTGATAATGGCGCCGTTCTCATTCCATAATCTGGGATCCAGCATGAATCCGCATACCCACAAACTCAGGCTCTGGTTGATTAAAGCCATTGCGAGATGGATGGAAGCTCATCGGTAGGAATTGATCATGCTCGCAGAGAAACGTAGAATTTTTAAAGTGATCCTTGAGATCCTGTAAGCCCTAGATTCAAGAATTAATTAAAGTTTCCGATATTAGAATACAGAAGTTAGCTTCAACAAACCTCCTATTAAGGATTTTTCCCTTGCCCTTAACGAAAATAAATAGACTATAAACATTTACGAAAATAAATAGACTATAAACATAACAAAAACATAATATAGACCGGATAGATTCATAGACCGTGAACATGGATAAGAAAGTGAGAATCTGATACCATGTCAAAAATGTTATGTGATAAAATACACACAGTCTGAAGCATTGAAGAATAGGAAGTTAATATAAAAATTTGAGTGGATAATAATAAGATCTGGGTCATGGATGTATTATATTTACCTGAATCCTTGCATAGGTAACCTCGCATCTCTTGCGAGATCCGAAGCATTTCCATTCAAAGTGGTGCAGATAGTCGTGCAGCCTCCAGGCTGCACCGGGGCTTGTGAAGTTCACGAAGGCGTAGCCTAGATTACTGCCGCTCCTGATCCAACCATCCAACATATCCTCAATAAAAATAGGCAAATTAAATAAAAATGGAACCTCGGAGGAGGAAAAGGAGGGAATTTCCCATAAGATCGTCAACAGAAACCCTAATTAACGCCATGGGCACATATATTTATCGATGGGAAATGTTTACCTGAAATCTATGGGCAGATACAAGAAGTCGAACTCCGAGAGGGTTGTTACTGCATCCGCGTCTCCCAAATTCGCCACATCAGATGCTTCCTCCTCTCCCTTTAAAGAGAGAATCTTCTCATTCTCTTGTAAGCAGTGCTTATCGAGTATAGCCAGGAGCTTCTCCATGCTGCCAAAGAAAGTTAAAAGAGCAAAAGAGAGAAGTTTTTGCTGTAGATAAGGAGAAGGTCTAAATGACTCACGTGAACTTGTTGGGGAGATTCTTTATCATAACTGTGGTCTTGGAACCAGCTATTACGCCGTGCTCCACCTTTCTAAACTCGTAGTCGCCGCTGAGCTTCCTCCTGCGGAGGAGCGGCGGAAGCCCCCCATGGCATCGCGCAGGCCTCGTCACGTACACTCTCTTCCCTCTGGAAGAACCACTCCTAAACCCCCTTAACCCCTTTGAACCCTTAACACCCTTATAACCTTTCCTTTCACCCACTCCCTCTTTCTTTCCGTGCTTCACTGGGGTCTCCGAGGCAACGCGGTCCTGGGACCTCTCTTTGTTCTCCTCGCTCATAATAGTAAGAGCAGCCCTTGGCTGATCGAGACCACAGGGAGAGCGAAGCAGTGGCCCCGAGGGGCTAGGTGGGGGGATGTGAAGATAACTGAACTCCTTTCTATAGCAACAATCGTAAGGGCTCGTAGGGGGAACATAGTAGCAAAGGTCCTGCGTGAAAGGAGTCGGAGAAGAGATAAAGAAGACATTGTTTTGGTTGCACTGGAAATAGAATGGAGTCAGAGGAGGGTGCTGAGGGAGAGGAAGAGGAGAATAGTAGCCCTCCAAGTAACGGAGGTGGGGAGATGGGATGTAGACCGGCGCGTCTGGGTTCAAAGCGGCCATGCTTACGGGTAGGAAGCCCAAAGGTCGGCAAGGGAGGAGAGGAGCGAGAATGCGAACGAGAAGCGTGGCGATGTCTTGGGTCTCTGGGCTCGGGAGGAGAGGAAGACGAGGACTACTGGAAGCATGACATGGAAGAGCTGATTACGATACGGTATTGGAGTCGGTGAAGGATAGGGACAAAGGAGGGGTGAGGGAGAGGGAGAGGGGGAGGAGGATGTAAGGCGGCAGAGTTCATCATTAGTATCTTCTACACTCTCAAGGGCTATTTAATGCATGGATTTGGCTTTCAAATCGAACTGTTTGCACAGGGGTACCATTGCACTCGCTCCCTCACCAGCCTAGAGAGTGCTCCAGCCTGCAGTCTAACGGCCGTTAATGGTCTGTTAGCACGGTATGCGAGACCAGGTGCGCTTCGTGCTTGCAAGTAGCCTCCATGGCCGCCGATTAGTTGCTCGTTGCTTCCTTTCACGCGTACATTGGAATGAAATTATGACCTAGATATATATTATGAATTTTCCTTGGTAAGATCTTCCTTTTAGACAGCGAATTTTTTATCATATTCTGATAAAAATAAAATAATGTGTTCATTCTAGGACCGTGAAAATCGGTCAAACAGCGGTCAAATAATCGCTTTCTTTCTCACGAGACATTGCTGCTAGAATGCAACAATAATTAAAATAATTAATTTTAGTTAAGTACCTTATGTATGGTATATTGTAATTTTAAGGTGCTCGAATTGTGATCCTGTCGACTTTAAGATCATATTAACTTTTATATTGTTAAATTTTGTTTGATGAAAAAGGTTGAACTGTCTGATTCGCAATCAAAAATTTTAAAAATTAATTATGCTGTTAACAATTGTTAGCCATCAAACCTCAATAATATATATAAATTATTGATGAGGTTAAATTTCAATGAAACTTTACGTACCAATAATGATAATAATAGCAATTGTGAAAGATACTAGGCTATTCAACTAAAGTCCTCTGACGCTTAAGTTAATAAAAAAAAAGGAGACAGTTAAGAGCAAGACTTATGATCATCTTAATGAAGAAAAAATGGAGGATAGTAAGGAACTCTAAAGCTTACTATCGATGGAGAAGAAGAGGAGAGGAAAGAAGAAGAAGAGGAGATATAAGTCCTTTGTTTTCGAATAGAGTCTTTCTTTATAAACCAACTTAGGATCAGATGTTGGGAATGCTCATGCTGCAGTCATATTCTTCATGATGGAGTTTGTTATCCGACGAAATTGCTCCAGTTGCCATGAGCTGCACCCTCTGCAATGGAGGTATGCACTTCTAGTTTTATTGCATTCATGCAGTTTATGGCTCTACTAAGTAAGAGTGACTAGTAGCTTTATCAACCAATAACTTTATCGATCATATTTTTCTAATGCTGTTTATCGACTACTTAGATAGATGGTCATGTATCACTTAGTTAGACATTAGATGGTTGCCAACACAATTTAGTTCTATCACATGCTCACCCTTGAGGCCGAGATGGTTTGCTCGTACAAGGGAGTAGATCTGGATGAACGTTGATTTTACCTAGAACGGATTGATCCTTTTGCGCTTAAGGCGGGCTTCAAAGCCCTTTTTCCATAGTTTAGGCATCAGGCCTTTAGATTCTCCTTAGCGATTGAGAGGAAAGCCTTAGTAAGCTCTCTCTTTCCTATTATAAAGAAGAGTTCTTCCGAGTTCTTAGCCCTGCCCCTTTTGCATCAAAAGGTTGACATATAGGGCGTTTAGTCAATTTGAGAGGTTACCTACTGAGCTATATGAATGGATAGGTGGGGTGTTGACAGGATATTTCCTTGATTTTTGATTATGATGATCATGCCACATTGAATGTAGTGGTCACGTATTGCTTTCTCGAGCTTTCTAGTGAATTTGATTTTTGTGCATCCTCTCTTTACCCCATAAGGATAAGATATGACTGCAAAACCGATCCAAAATTGATGGCTTAAGGGCGATATCTCTCGTGTGCTTTTAAAAGCAGATGTTTTGGTTTCATTGTTGCCTTTCTGATATAATCACACTTCTCATTTCTTGTGCATTTGGACCTCTTTTCTGGTTCTTTTGGCTCCTCCACTTGTGCTTTATAGCAATGTCTGCCTTCCCTAGTTTGTTTTTTATTGTGGGCCTCATTACCCCTAGCGAGCATGAGTGAAGATGCTTTGACTATTTAGTCACATTCAGAGATCAAGGCTCATAGTCTTCATTTTTTGGTTTTTTTTTTTTTTATTCTACTTGTGGTACCAATTTTTTTGGCTTTACTTCTTCAGAAATGGATCATCCTCAGATTAGGGAACATGCCGTTGAGTGGAAGCAGCAAAATGGGTTGAGCAAAGAAAAGCTAATTAAAGAGGGCATGGCATTGCTTGGTTCTATGTTTTTACTATTTAAGAAGGTGGTGCTCCATATAATGAAACCATTCGTGCTTTCGGGGGGCGTTGTCCCCACTTTTGCCCTCTTGCTTTACTATCTAACCTTCAAGCTTCGTCCCCTTCTTCAAATCCCTAGGTTTTCATGGGTTTGGACCGATCCTCCCCACTTTCAGATCAGATGATACCCCCTCCTCTAGTAGACTTAACCCTAACTCAAGTAACCCTGCACCTGGTGCCTTAGCCGAGCATTGGTTTCCGACATTACTCTACCTAATTTTCCTATGAAGTCTACTTGGCATGATATAGTGGCCTATGCCATAGCCATAGGAGCTATACTCTCGACGGACCATGAGTATCTTAATACTCTCTCAAACCAAGAACTAGCAAATGTCACCTTTTCTACCTATGTACTCTCTATTTAGTGCATGCTAGCTTTCTTCTAGAGGTACCACCAAGTGAGGTCCTCTTGACTCGAGGTTAATGGATTAAGGAAAAAGCTTATGGATCTTCAATCATAGATTGAAGGGGCTAACGCGAAATATATGATGGAGATAAAAAGATTAGAGTCGAAGGCCAAAGAGCTTGCGGTGAAGCCAATAGAGGATAAGGCTAAGGTGCTAAGGGCTGAGACAAAGGTAGTCGAGGCAAAGGCAAAGACCACTGAAATGGAGTTGAGGGGGTAGGTCATTGAGGCCAAGGTGGTGGAGGCTTGATTGGAGATGACCTTAGCTAAGAAGTAGTGGCTCTTTGTTGAGAAAGGTGTGAAGAAGGCAATGGAGGAGTTCAAAATGTTAGCCAAGCTTGTTGATTCTATTGGACTGATCTATCGAAGCTTACTTCATAGCATGGTAGAACATCATAGTGGAGATTATGTCCAAGCATTTAAACTTTGATTTTTTATCCTTGGAGGTTGCAAAGGCAGCCCAGGTGGTGGCGACAGTCATAAACATGACTCTATTCACTATCGAGCCTAATATGGTAAGAGAGGGTGCTACTATGTCAATTAAAGCCGTCATGATAATCAACCAACCTCCAAAGTAGATGTTGCCTGCATCCTCAGTTGTCGAAATGGCTTCGATTAGGATAGGACCACTGATGAAAACTGAAATGAGACTACCAATGGTGGTCATTTTTGCTGATAACAAGGAGGAGGCTTCACAGCTACCAAGGAAGTCGATGATATCCCTCAATTTTAATTCTACTTAAGTCACTCTCGTCCTTGTCATATCACCTTCTGTAGGCCTTCATTTTCTCCTTTCTTCTTATTCTTATTCTTATTCTTTGAACATGTAGAACTTTCTTTTGTAGACTCATGAATCAAGCATATTCAATATTCCTCCTTTAATGGGATCCACTTGTCTTTTGGCTATGTAATATTTAAGTCATGCTCTCTCTCTATGCTTCGTATCCCTAGCAGCTTGCTTTCACTAAGCCCCGTCCTGTTGGAGTGTAGCTCTTTTGTGAGAAAAAAAGGATCTTAATTCTTCCACGAGGATAGTGATATATCCTCGTTGGGCATGTAGATTGAACCAGTTGACCTTTTTACCCAGGGAGAGCTTCTTTTAAGCTGATTAGCCCCTTGAGGGAATAAGACTTTAGTTCTTTCTTTCAAACACCTATTGTAAAACCCAGCCCCTAGGACCAAGTTTTAGAGTAACTAAGCAAGGACTTAAGTTTAATTGAGCTAACTTTTAATGGGCTAAAAACCATAAAAGAAATAGAACAATAAAAATAAATGCTAATCAAAACAGGAAACAAGATCAAAATATAGCTCATTCTCCTGTTTTCTAAACAGGAGATGAACTCCTGATTGACCAACAATCTTAAGCCTAATTGAAGAAGAATTAAGAGGAGCTGATCCTCTATAAAAGAAGAACCTTCAGGCTCATTTTATGGTGAAAAGTAGGAGGATCATAGAAACAGGTGGCTGACGAAAGCAAAATCAGGGCGTTCGGCTTGGGGGGTCACCGAGAAGAGTCATCGGAGGAGGTAAATCCTTTTCCTCTCCTTATATTTTTTTTATCATTGCAATGCTCTGACTAGCCATAAAGGATTACCAATGACCACTTTAGGCAAGAGAAGGGCTAAGTGCTTTGTTCCATGCATCTCTAGCTGGGCAAGATCGATGATGGTTGATTATGCAGATATAGGAGGATCAAAGTGGATGGGGGAGATAAGAATAGGTAGTCCTATAGGATCAAGATCAACACCTATGAATCATAGGAAACTTGAACTCATTGGTTTTCTTCTTCCCCTGTTCCATGATATTCATAGTCCATCGCTAGTATATATGTTCGAACGGCAAAATCACCCGACCAACAAAAGACTAAGGAAAGCATGGTTTCTTGGGAGATGCCGAAACCTTTGGAGGCACCTCCATAGCAACCTTCTTTGGTTTGGAAGGAGGTGTCAACAAGGATCAAGAGAGAGAACTAACTCCCATGCCACACTAAGCTGAATGTGTATTATGAAGAAGACTGTATATGTACATTTGCAACAGGAGCCTGTTTCAAACGCAGTGTGAGAGAATATAAAGCTATTAACTATCCACAGAAAAAAGAGAAATCAACTATCACTTAGAATAAAGAAAAGAATCCAAAACCAAAGGCTTAGAAAAGAGTTTACACTCACATTTAGCAATATAATGATATTTCAATTAGCATCCTAACTTAACATGTAGGAAGGAAAGACATTGTGGCATTGGTCACCGCCTCATCGGGCTACCCCCATCTCCATCATGAAGACAAAAGGCACAAAACAAAAAAGAGAAAACATGGAACAGGGGAGGAATAGTCAAACAAGGGATTGAGGGCGCTAAGACGATCGACATGCTCCCCATCCCAATAACGCTAGGAGGATGTATGAGCCAGCCTGCTGGATGGCTTTCCACACTGAGAGCATGAACTCATACCGTGGCTAACAAAGCATCAAGAGTGAGAGGCAAAGATGCTGAAATCATGCAAAATAACTGGTTTCACTTCTTTTGAGCCACCATGTCATTGCTGTCAAGTAAATGGCTACTTGATGCCTTGGTGCTTGGTTACTGGCAATGTGCTTGGTGACTGGCAATCCAGATGGCAACCCTAATCAAAGAAGAAGAAGATGGAGTGACAGAAGGCAAAGACAAAGGCAGTTTGATTTGAAGTCAAATATCGAAGTCCTGACTTAGTTGAATGCGGCATTATGAACCATTCGATTCACTCAAACTTAATGCAATTCGAACAAATGGCTGGTTCAACCATGGAATGAACTATCTTAACTAGTTTTATACCCAATATGGATCTAAAAGTTGACAAAGATATTAAATTTATCGGCCAATTTTTGAAAACACTATGGCAAACTAAGCACTAGGCTCCAATTATCAAGTGCCTTTCATTATTGGACTAATAGGAAAATAGTAGTTGACCATAGATAAAGGAACTTGCTAGGAAGTCTTGTTGTAGAAAATTGAACTACTTGGGATGCAATTTTACCTTAAGCAAAGTTTGCATACAGCGCTAATATCAATTACTCAATAGGACAATCACCCTTCGGCATGGTTAACACCATAGTAGACATTGGACTTGGTTCTTATCTCAATATCAAATAGAAATATGTTCAATAGGAGACTTACGAGGAAACCAAGAGGAAGATTAATGAAAGCTATAAAGCTCACCAGGATCATACAAGCCAAAGGCATAAGAGCATTCACTTCAAGCTAAGAGAAAAGTTCTTGTATGCAATAATCCATAACGATGCCCACCTAAATCTTTCAATAAATGGTACATACACACACAAATATATACATATATATATACACACATATATGCTTGACATCTACTTCAGTTTATCTTCAATATTATGGATTTTACAGCTTGTTCAAACACTAAGAAATGATTGATGAAATATATAATTTTCAAATGTTACCACTTTAGAAGCCACTC
Source organism: Metroxylon sagu (assembly GCA_017589505.3). Lineage (NCBI taxonomy): Eukaryota > Viridiplantae > Streptophyta > Magnoliopsida > Arecales > Arecaceae > Metroxylon > Metroxylon sagu. The sequence continues at coordinate 169,418 of JACVBY030000580.1, read as the reverse complement.
TACAAATAATTCAAGTAGACTTGAGATCCAATCTGGGCCCTCTGGGTTTGTTCTTGGTTCTCGATTCTAAGGGTTGATTCCTTAATTTCAATCTAAAAAATAGCAACCCTCTTTTCTAGATAATTTTTTTTAATAAATATGAAGTACTCCCAAGGATCAAACTTAAGCATCACAAACATCTTATGAATTATCTATCATTTCTAGTAAGAGATTTAGGTATTAAATTTGTCAACAAATGCTATATGCATTCTTTTTATTAAACACAACTGAGCGAAAACATTTTAGTCATTAGATACCAAACATATATGAAATAAAAAAGGAAAAAAAAAAAACTCATTCCACCCTGGAATTAATCTAGAACTACATCAATCTGATTGGATTAATTTGGGATTGGTTTTAGAATAGGGTCAATTCAGTTTTAAGTCCAAAATCCTTAAATAGCTCTTAAATAGATCGGTTTTCAATTTTAGATGAAAATCGATCCAAGCTATCTTAAACCACTTTTATTTCAGATCCATCGAGTTAGCTTATCATCTTCAATCATCTCAATTGGAGTTTAGAGAAGGAAGTTATTGCTATTTGATTCAAGACCTATTATATTGATGGTTTCTGATAAAGTTTGAGATAATTATAAAAATGTCATTTCTTGGCTTATTAATTTTACAGCAATATTTCTAATAGTTTAGTCATTTTTTCTCCTTTTTTTTTTTTTCTTTTATAGATATTTGTTAGAATCCTATTTGATATCTTTAAGGTAAGATTTATTTTAAAACCTTGCTTCACCATATATTCAAATTTTGCATCAACAAAAGCCTAATTCTGTTGAGTAAATATTAACTTATAGTTGTTTTCAAACTTACTTTGCTTTGTGAATTCTTCAATGGCTCTGGTGTAATACAAGGCAAAGCTTGATGGATTCTAAGGATTAGCGATAGCAAGTTGATGAATTTCAGCTAGTCATTTCTTTAAAAGAGCCTGGATTGGCAATGACAAGGGCCTTTGGTAGCAAGATAAGCTACAGTTGTCCTTAGTTAGCCATTGATTTTCTTAATTCTCTCATTCATTTTTATCATTTAAAAACTTCAATTGCCTTCTTTCTTACTAGCATAGTTTAATTTCTGTATGGAGTGACTTAATCCGTCATTGTGTCGCTCTGAAGCTCGCGTTAGGACTCTTAAAGTACGTCAATCTCACAAGGAGACTCTGGTTTCAATAGACTATTCTTGGAGAGAGTCATGATAGGAGTCATAACATGCAGAATATGACCAATGACGATCATGGAGTTCTCTAGTGTCTCCTAAGGGAGACTTTGATTTCTATGACTCATAAAGGGAATCATACTGCTAGCAATCAAAAACTATACAAAAGCCAATCTAAATGGTGTATGAATCATGAAAGATAGGTAGTTTCCTACCTTCTCAAAGGAACTTGGGCAGCATTGTGGCTCCTGTTGAAGTATAACAGTGGTGCCAAAAGCTTATTCATAATTATAGGCGAGGTACCGAATCAGATGTTCCAACTCATAAAGTTTCAGCATTTGCCACTGTTAATCTGGACCGATTTCACCATATTTGACTTATTCAATCTCTTGTAATGTCTACTCCTATTATCTAAAATTTCAGATCAAGTGGATATATCGAGCCAACCCAAGCTGCACCTTAAACCTACCTATACTGACCGTGGTTCTTGTTGAGAGTAATCGTGACATTTTTTAGCAGCTCTTGGTACTGTTACTTTCAATTTAATGGGATCTCTAGGCTCGCCTTTGCTCATGGACAGAGGGTGTAGAGGGTAAATCATATAGGTTCTTTTCTTTTTTCTTGCAGTTCTTTTATTTATGTACTTTTTAAAGTTTTTGTGGAATTCAAGAGTGCAGTCTGTTGCTATCCGGCTTTTGTCAATATAATTTTTTTTTTTTTTTTTTTTTTTGTTTTTAACACCTACGTAGAGGCCTCAAATAGTCCGTTCAAGCCAACACGGCTACTACGTGCCATGCTAGTCTCACGTGCCATAACCATAAGCTGACCCACTAGCACGGCTTTAACTATTTTTTTATTTTTTTAAAATATTTTTAAATATCAGCCTAATCAATTAGGGTCGGCAAGGAAGGACCAACATAACCTGAGGGGTGGTTATGCCCACGGTCTTCGTATCGGGTTGATCCATGCCATGGGCCATCTAACCCATTTGATACCTTTAAAATTAAGACCCTATTCAAAAAAGGTTAGGTAGAAGATGTTACTAGAACTTCTTATTCCAGCATAAGCCTCAGAGTTCTACCCAATATATGGCTCACGTGAAACTAAACATACAGCTGCACAGATTCTTGCATTTATTCATTTCAAATTTGGGTTGATTGGGTAGTTTGTATACATTCTGAGAGAATGCCATAACATAAAGTAGTTCTACTCCGACAACTTTGTAAAAATTTCGGGCAGGAACTCAGCGGACATTTATGAAACTAACCTGCTTGCTCCCAGTCCATGACAGATCTTCCCCTTGCAGCACACTGGGAATTTGTTGAAGTGTTCATTTAACTGGATTCAAGTACATTAATCATATAACGAGCTCAATAATTGAGCTATAGCATGAACTGCTCTGAGGTCCAGGGCATCATCAATTTCAGACCATCTAGGTTCCAAGAAATAGCTGATCCAAAATACTTTGGCAGTTCCTCTTTCTGATATCCATTCAAAGGTTACTCCAACTAGTAGTTCAACATTATGATGCAAAGAAGACAAGTTTCGGATACAGTTCTCTCGGTTTATGATGTTCAATCGGCAGCTAGATTAGAAGGTTGAGTTATATAGACATTGTGGCACTAAAATCTGTTCTAGTGTTACCTTTTTACAAAGAGCAGTGGGTCACATCTTTTTAACAGAAGATGAGGGCAAAAGGAGCATTGATAAGCATGGTGCTTAATAGAGTTGACCAAATACTGCACACTCTAATGAAAGGCGTCAGCTCTAAATTCATCTGTCCTATTTTCAATTCATATATTCCCTGTTTCAATGTTGCCCAGGGAAATGACATGAAATAGAGATCTAATTATGGATCTATGCATGAACATCTGTCCATGGAGGCATACTCAACTAATGTGTTGTTCTTAACATCTAATGCAGAATTCAAACAGAGCACTAACGCAGAATTCCCTAACTGGAAGATAATTCCTCATCACAAGTACCATAAAACTATTTATTTCTTAGCAAAGCTTACCTGCAATGGATGACCACGGAAGAGTTCAATGCATGTCTAAAACTTAGTCATGCACCTGGTGGACCATAGAATTTTCAGACAGGATTTAAACAAGAAGATGACACCTAACATCATCACTCTGGTACCATGAGGAAGACATCAGGTACGCAAGGAAATTATAACCTTGCACCACATAAAGGAAGCTTGAAGGATTGCAAGTACTAGGTAAAGCTTACTACTGGTATAGCATAAGATGGTCACATGCTCCACATCACATAATGCAAGCAAATATAAGTAGTAGGTCTGTCAAGTATTGGAGGCTTTAATCCATGGGAAATCAAGCAAGGCGCAGATCATGGGAGCCATATCCCATTCCATGGAGGTTGGGCTGGTTCGGCTGAACGCGGAACGCGTACATGTGTGAACCACCATTGGCAAGAGCAAGTGCACCCTCGTAGTTGCTGGGGTCGTCATCCACAAAACCATAAACTGGGTGCTCATCTTTCATTTCCTGGATTCAAGAGAGTATTCAATAGCTAATCAATTCCTTTTTTTTTTTTTTTTTTTTCTTTCCTACGTGAATGGTAGATGATCCTAAAGAGAGAAAGAAAATAGATAATAACAGAGGCATCTGAATCCACTTACAAGTTCATGCAGCAAGTTTCTGTGAACTTCATGGGAATTCTTTAACTGCCGCAAACATTAAACAGTTAGTAAAATAAATTTACTCTGTCTTGCACTTGAACTAATTTAAAGGATGCACTTGTATGCAATATGTTTGCAGGAAAACGTGTGTTTCCTCTGTGGCATACGTATCCCCACATCTTTCTGGTAATGTGGACCCATCTATTGTTAAAGCTCTTGATAAAAATTTCTTTTGTTGGGTCTACCAGCAACCAGGCCCATGCAATGCACTTAAAAAAATAAAATAATTATTGATATAAATATAAATTGTAGAAAATAACATCATTTGAACAAAAGATAATCTAATACAATGGATTTTAATGTGTGCAGAGAGAGAAATGGGGGGATTTAAAGAGAACGTGCTGACATAGTGGGATGGGAGATTTTGAATTAATAATATTATAGTCAAAATTTTAAAGTTTAAATATTAATTGATCTTGAATAGTTTAATTTGTTTGTGACTAGAGAGAGATGAATGAAGTTATCAATATAAAAAAAGAAAATTAGAGCAAACCAGCTGCTATATTATTCTAATTATTCAACCAAAAATAAAAGCATTTTATTGGCCTAATATCGAGTCAAACTATGATTCTGTTGAAAAGAGATGACTAATTTTGGGGGAAAAAATCTTAGGGCATTCTTGTCGAAAAAGCTGATAGATGGAACCTAGAGCAGAGTATGATAAAATTCGAAACTACTACTTTTTTAGAAATCGTATGTAGATTATTGTTACATATACTTCGGAGATGCATTAGAAATGCTGTATGTTGTCATATGGTGCATTTCAGATATCACATTGTAGTTGTCTTTAAACAGAACACTACAGTATACAATTGAGTTTGGATCTTGCAAGTACTCCAGGTATGTTGATTTGATTTTGACTCTGGTATCATCAAAAGTGTGCTAAAATTATGGATGAACAGATTGCACATCTATTTCCCTAATGATGAGCTTTTATTTTTCAGTGTTGATGATAGAGAACAGTGCTGAAAGCTATCCTGTACCACAAAGAAGAACATGTGTAAGATTTTTTAAGACTGCAATACTTTTTGTTAAGATTTGTAACCTCAAAGTAACAAGGCAATTGTACGTGCCTCGATGAATTCTACGTTACAAGTCCTAAACCGTAGGAGGAACAGGCAAGAGCAACTTGAGTCAGTCACCTTAGCTAGCTACTAAAAGAATGAAAGCATCAATTTTTACGGACTCCATATGAGTAGGTAGGATTCATTTTATGTGAATGGTATCTTACATAGCTCGTTTTCTACAGTAGGACATCTGTTTTAAAAATTATTCTATAACCATAATCATCCAGCATCATCCCAACCACTAGATTGATTATGAATCTTTCTATTATGCATGATAGACAAAAGAGCGCCTGCTTTATTAACTGCTTCATATAAGTTGATATAATAAGGATGATATATATCCACTCGTCCTGCATTCTTTTGATATAATAAGGATGATTCTCTCCTTACACTAGCTGAATCTTTCACTCGAAAAAAAAAAAAATTTCTTTCAAAGTGGTAAATCATCTCCCAACTCAAGATGATACGGCTGAGATGAACCCAACAATCCTCTAGCTGAAACTAGCCAAAAAAAGCAGTAAGCCTGCCAAAAAGAGCCAAAGGAGAGTAAGCTTTAGAGGATAGATAGAGCTTTAGAAGTATAGATAACGGCTTAACTATGGAGTACTCTCACTTGATTCCCAATAGGTACAGATAGGTTACTTTTCTTTTCCAATCCATGGTCTACTACTCAAGTATCTCTTTCAGCTTTTTGTTTAACATGAATAAACCCAAGACATCCAATAATGTTTTGATTATGCCTAGAACTTGGGTCTATGTACCCATCTTGATGGGTGCATCCATCTCTACTGCCATAGTAGACCCCTCCAATCTAGGCTTTCAGAGACTTATGAATTAAATTCAACTGGGAGAGAAGATGGCACCAATATTATTGGTAAGGGACACTAAATTAAAATAATTCTAGCATATGGTTCTTAGATAAAATGCCATATGATGAGATAGCTATTAGTGGTAGTGGAAAGAGAAGGTAAGAGATCGAAATGCTTATTAAGTAGAGGGCTCTTGGTAAGATATCTTCTTGAGTAAATCAATGTGAATGTGCATATTAGATTCTTATGGTACAGTAGGTGGGTTGCAAGAGATACGACGTTAAAAAGAGGCTAAATATGAAAATAGGATTTCTTGCTTCATTTTGCCATTTCTTGGAACTTGATGATATACTAAATAGTCCAAAGAAAGCATCTAGCTAGACTATTGGATTAAAGATGAGTCTGGGGTGTGAACGAGTTGAGCCAAGCTAATATTAAGTTGCTTGGGCTTCACTTAATCAAGAATATAAATGTTAAACACAGGCTCAATACTAATTGAGATTAAGCACATATGCTAAAGCACATTTTCAAAACAAACTTGTAAGGCTCAATCTCGGCTTATGTTCAACTTGTTTGAATATACAAGCTGCCTTAGTTTGAGCTCCAATCAAGCTTGACTTTTCAAAAGTGCTAAGCTCAATTGTATAGATCAAATAGGGGTAGGAAGAAGGTAGATGGGATATTAGAAGGGAAGAGATAGAGAACTACATCATTAAGAAGAAGACTTCAGTCCTTTTATTGGCAAGATCCCAATGCAAGGTAAGAGATGAGGCCCCAATTTGCTAAGTCTTGCTCTCTCAAACCCTAGTGGTTGGGTGATTAAGGCAAAGAAGGAGAGATATCCCTAGTAGAACTTTGATGGATGACTCTAGTCGCGATATCACAATACACTAAAGCGAGGGTAAAAGATCAAGTGAGAGAGAAAAGCTAGGAATTAGTTTCAGACGAGTTGAAGTTAATGGTGAGTTATGGAGAGTAGAAGAGAGCAAGGAGTAACAATCTTGATTGAGCTTTGATGGTGATGATGGATGATACAGTTTATGGCTAGCGACTGGTCAAGCAAGAGAAGCATGAGATGCAGAGGGGGCAAAGACTAAGGCAATGAGAGGATTAGAGATGACTTTGGTTGGGCAACATGGAGAGGAGAAAGTGAAGATATCATATTATATTATATATACTTATTCACAAGCTCTACCAAACCAATCTCTCTATAGCTCGAATTTATCTCATTTATTAGCTCATTGCATACACAAACAAATCTAATCAAGCTTGTTATTGAGTCAATATTTAGTTTTCTATGAACTACATGGCTTGTTCGTAAGGTAATCCAAATGTGCGGGAAGTAAGAAAATATTGATTTAATATATGTAAAATAAGATAAGATAAAATAAATATATGTAACCCACATTGAGATAAAGACACTTATAGCTTCAACTATAGACAATTACAAAAAAACAAAAAAAAAAAAAAGAATGAAACAATATTGTAATCTATGATGCTCATAAAATGGAAAGCTTGAAATATTGAAGAAAAATGTATTTGCAATTCATGTTATCATAAAGGCTAATAGAAATCATGGATTATGCTGGCAATTTATATAGACACAGAATATTAGAGGAGGATACAATGATCATAAGCCAAGGCTATAATTAGTTAGGGACTTTCCACTATGGTAGCTGAAGACTTCAATGGCATTATTTAAGTGAGAGGAGAACCATTCATAAGAAAAATTGATGTTAGAAAATTTCAGAATTTCATTTTCTTTAGATGACTTTCTATATTGGCTATATAGAGGTGTAATTTACTTGGTGTAAAAATTGCAGTAGCATAGCTGTAATATGAAAATATGTAGAATTTAGAATTTTCTAAACTATCAGATGCAGTACCTTCTCCAATTTGCTCGTAGTCCTTTGCATCCAAGGACCTCCTTTCATTTTGAAAAGTTCTAGTTGGAGTATCTTTAGTCCTAAAATATCATCTATAATGCATGGAGCCTATCAATTTAAGGAGATGCTACATATTAGGTGACTAGAAAATAGGAAATTACCAAAAGGTAGTTTATGTGTTGGAAAAAAGAGGCGGTAAGCAATATCTTTAGATTTCTAGAAATATGGAGGCACTTATTAGTGATATATAATAGAAAGTGCTGTGAGAAGACTATCAGATGATAAGATAATCTTTCTATAGGCCCACCTATTCCAACATCATTCTTGCTTCAATAACAAAAAGTATTATGATAGTAGAAATCGAGGGTATCTTAGTCATTGGAGAGTGAGGCATTGGAATTTTATCCATCATTTTAAGAATGGTTCTAGTAATTTCATTAAAGATGATGATGCTATCAAGGAGTTATCTGAATTTTTTTTTTCAAATCCAAATTAAATAACCAACTATCTATCATGTTTCCAGTATCAACTTCACATCCTACATATACTTTATCTGTTGCCAATAGTGAGCTACTTCTGTTAGATGATAGATTAGAAAATTGAGGATATAATATGATGGTAGGAGACAAGACATTGGGTCATAATAGCTTTTCTCCATTATTTTTTAAGAACTACTAGCCCAACATTAAGAAAGATATTTGTTTGGCAATTAAGTAGATTTTTTTAGCACATACACTATGCCTTAATTCCAAAAGAATCATATTAATCCCCAAATGAATTGCTCTATGCTTCTATATCATTATTAGCCAATTAGTTTGTGCACAACTTTATACAAAATGATAACATTATACAAAATTATAACAAATATTCTTATGGATAGAATATAGCCAATGATGGGATACTTTATTAGTTTAGTGTAAGGAGTATTCATCCAGGGAAAAGTTATATTTAATAACATTCTCTTGCCTTAGGATATTATATTTGATTTGGGTAGAGTACCTTTTCAAAGAAGTTACATGGCTGTTAAATTAAACATAGAGAGAGTCAATGATCATAGGATATTGAGCTTCTTTTTTACCTCTCTTTTTGCTATTAAATTGGACATAAAGAAAGTCTATAATCATAGACATCTATTATATTAAACTTGAGACATTGTATATATCACATAAGTTATCATCTCTACCAAGAGACTTTAAGTATTAGATCAGTTGATAAATATGTGTATGCTTTTTATTAATATACAACTAAGAAAAAAATAACCACTAAACATGAAATATACATTAAACAAAAAGAAAAAAGAAAATCAATTCTATCCTAAAATCAATCCAAAATCAACCCAATCTAATCGGGTTGGTTTTGTGTTAGTTCTAGGATATGTTAGTTTAGGATCCAAGACTAAAATTCTAGCACCAATCTTGATTAGGTCGATTTTACTATTTTAGGTTTTGGATTGGAGCTAACTCAATCCGACCAATGCTTATCCTTATCAAATACTATGATCCTTCATGAAGCGATTTCAGTCTATTACACTTAAGGGTGACAATTTGCATCCACCTAATACCATAGCAAAGTCTCGCCATATATGATAAGCATTCTTGTAGTGAATACTTAATAAAGCTCTCGTAAATTTGTGCTACCTTACCAATATTTGATTTTTTTTTTTTTTATGCTGGGATAAATACCCTGGATTGGTGGTGGAGGTATTGCTAGTTCTATCGTATAAAATTTTGTTACAAATTGCCTGTTTTATCATCAAAAGCTAAAGAGATTGTTGGCATGACAAAGAAGTTTCAACACTATGCCATTTCTAATAGTTCTCTCAATCCAATTTTACTAAAACAAGATGGATGTCATTAGTAAGCATGAAGAATGAAGTGGTAGGTGATGAAAAGATTAAAACATAATTAGAAGACACTCGTTCCAAGGGAAATGATCATAGGAAGGCCCTAGATAGGATCTAATACCATAATGAAATAATGGATGAAGAATTTTGACTTGAAATATAATAAATTATTATACTTATGGATGTTATATACAGATGATATATAAGTTTATAAAGAACAAGCAAAGATCATAATGAGATTATGAAAGATTGTGATGAGAATTCTTCCATATGGAGAAGTTATGATGATATGTGATATCTCCTAACAAGATTGTGTTCATATAATCAATCTATAATTGATATCTTGCCATGAATGGCACGTATGCTAGATGTTATATGATATAGGGCTGATCTCCATTATATCAATATTACCTTATATAATCTTGCCACATATAGCATGGTTATTAATTTTGAGTATTCTCTTTAAAGTTTTGATGGGATATTTGGGCCTCCAATTAGAGAACTTGTATTTCAATTTTTTCTTTATAAAGAATCAATACTATCACACTTCCATTGGTAACCAGTTGATGCAATTCCTTCAGACTGTAGACTACAGAGAATCTAGAAATCTAAGAACTTATAGCCATTTTCTTGAGTAGGGGTGAGCAATAGATTAGGGTAAACCCAAAATTGATACTAATCCAATATGATAGGGTTGCATTGGTAGAGTTTTGAGTGTTAATAAGGCTGATTTTGGGTTCAAAATCTAATAACTAACCCCTCAGTTCCATGGTTCTAACCTAAGAACCGATCATCCTCTTTTATTTAAAGCAAAATTTAAGAGGTTTGGTTTCTTAGTTCTGACATAAGAACTGATTGTTCTCTTTTTCTTTAAGCAAATTTTTTTAACAAAATTAATTAATAAATATTATATATATCCTTATTATTATACATAACTAAAGAAAAAAATTCTAGCTACTAGATATCAAATATATGCTAAACAAAAAATAAAAAAATTGAGGCTACCCAAAATTGATCCAAAACAGAACTGATTTGATTGTGTTGGTTCTGAGTTAGTTACGAATTGGTTCCAAGGTATGATCGTGTTGGTTTCAGGTCCAAAATTTTAGAACCAATCTTATTTAGGTTGGTTATAAGTTCTAACCTAAAATCGATCGAACCCAATCTATGCTCACCCCTATCCTTGAGTTCATGTGTCTTTCTATTTAGAGAGTCAACAAGAAAGATGAAGAAATTTTCCATGATGGTAGAGATCTATAAAAATGGCAATAAAAGATACCCTCCCTAAAAGCGCATGATTATACTTTGACACTTTAGATCAAAAAGGTGTCAAGGTTCCCCTTACTTTCATATGTATAGGTAAGAGGTTGAACACAGCGTTTCCTCTAGATTGTGTTACTTAAAAGTTAACTAGAATTTCATTGAAGTCTATCAATTAGCATGAATAAATCTAAGCCCCTGATGCATGTCGATCTTCATTTTGAGGCTAGTCTTGACCTCCAAGAGATCAAAAAGGTGTCAAGGAGTCCTCTCGCCTTTGTATTTATATATAATAGGTTGGACAAAGTATCTCGCAAACAAATATTTAAAGATTAAGTAGGACTTTATCGAGATCTATCAATTAGCATGAATAAATCAAAGCCCTTGCTACACATGGATCAAGCATGAATAAATTAGAGTATTATTTGTGTGGTGAGAAGTTCTCATTTGATAGATCTAAGCTATCAATGAAGTGGAACATAGATCTTCAAGTAATTAAGTTGATTTGAACCAGTTTTATATGGTTCTTATGCAAATGTTTGCATACAGTTGCAACTCTACTGTCGGTCGCTCAGAATATGAGTTGGAAATTAGACTTTTATATTGTTCACAACACCGAGGAAGCCTTCCCAATGTCAAGATTCGAGGGACACGATGGTCTTCTACATGCAAAAGATACTGCAAGTGGTATGGAAACCACGTAGTTTCCTTTAGTTAGGGATCTTTATATTGGAAAGCAAATAATATAATGATTGCTCATACCGCGCTGGGAAGTAGTGAAGAATTAAAAAAGAACAAAGATCGAAGTATTAGGATCTATGCGCCAAATCCAATGGTTTGATTTATTCAAATAGTAAAAAAAGTATGAAATGTTATTTACACTAATTGCCTCACAAGAAAGTTCTAATTTCAATTTTGTACTCAAATTAGCTTAGTAGATATTGCTGAAAATCAATGGCATTACTGAGCAATGTGTCTTATTGTTCAATTGCATAAGAATAACTTCTAGTAACTAAGTTATGTAGGAATCTAAGTGCTCTTTTGATATTTTCTTTTAAAAATATTTTTTTAAAGAAAGTTTTCTAAGATCCATTTTCTTGGAAATTGATTTTATCACATTTGGTTCATGCAAAATTTGCGTGAGAAAATAGCCCCAATTTTTTTTTTGTGTTTGGTTGAAAGTAATTTTGCATAGAAAAATATCAATTTGGATACAATATCACAAATATAAAATTTTCAAGTCATCATTTTTTTTATAAGAAAATTAAATGGGTTATTTAAGGTCTATTTGCATGCTGTTTTGTTAACCAACTTTCATTGCTTATATAAAATTATATAAACAAAAATGTGAAACAGTATTAGTGGTACATAAGAGGGTAATAAGAAAAGTATTAAAAGATAATTTTGAAACTTTGGTACCAAAATATTTTTCGATGAGAAAAAAAGAGAATTAGAAAATAAATACCATCTCTCCTATTGTATTTGTTTTCCAGTGGAAGGGAGGAAATATGTATGAGTCTCCCAGTGGAAGGAAGAAAATATGTATGAGCCCTATACATAATTTTTCTCCTTTTTCAGAGAAAAGTCCTCCACCTTTGTGTGTGAGTCCTTAATTTATTTTTTATATCCCTTAAACCTATTTATTAACTACATCACCTTTTGGTCAGTGCATATATATATAAACTATAGATATTTTATCCCTATAAGAAGATATTGTAGAATGCCAATTGTTTCATACATCAATATGTAAGAGTCCATACTAACATGTATGTAGTCCTACATTATGCATCGGATAAATTTTGGATAAATGTACAGGGCCAAAAATAATATCTTTCAACTAGTCTTTTTGAGTAAGGCTTTGATTGTTGTAATGATATCAAAGTTGATTTGAATTAGGCTCTTTTGAAGTTGAATAAGAGTTGATTATAGTATTTGTGATTATGATTGAACTTAGTTAGATTTGGATCCTTTGCCTGATAATGTCACTAAGGCTTGAACAAGAAAAATATGTGAAAGCTTAGAATATATTTAGTTTTACATCAGTTATACATTGGATAAATCTTGGATATATATATATATAAAGTCAAAAAACTCAATTAATATCTTGTGACTGATCCTTTTGAATAAAGTTCTAAATTATTATATGGTATGAATGAGCATCAGAAAACTAAGAGTTAACAAATCACAAAGTTAAAGCACAGCAATTTTTTCTTTTTTTAAGGGAAAGATTGCAAGTGTTCCTAATACTTAAAACACTTTTCAGATTTTGAACTCAAAACCTTATCTAATTGGAGGACTGTAGCTGTTGCCTCGTCCTGTTGTTAAGGGCGTATTATTCATTTAAAAAATTTGACCATTAATAAACTCAAAAGAAATATCCATATACAATTCATGTATTTAATGGAACAACAATGGCAAGTAAGAATTCAACAAATAACTTGATTACTTGAAGATGTGTATGTAATTATTAGGTAATGAACTTGTAGTATTCAAGTTCAATAAGAATGGTCAAAAATCACAAGCATATCTCATCTCAAAGCTTTCCCTGAAGGACACATTGAGTGTCCAGACAAATAATATAGGATCAACCAAAAATCAAAATGGTACATGTTATAGCATTCATAAAAATTCAGTTTTAAGTAACATGTTTGGTTGATGAGAAAAATATCATCTTTTGCTAATAGGTGAGAAAAATAATATTGAGAACAATTAAGGTAACTATTCTAGATATGCGAGTGTATTTGTAATCTTGTATTTTGCTAAGAACTTGGAAGATTAAAGGAATCAACTAGAAAATACAGTCCTCAACCCAGCAGCAAAATGAAAGAAAAGGATTTATCTAGTTCACCTCAACTAGTTTGGGCTAAATTTGGGTTCAGCACTTCAGTAATGAAAGAGTTATAATCAAGTTAAAGAAAGAAAAAAAAAAGAGGTTGTTATTTAAGCTATGCTTAAAAATAATTCTTCTCATTATCCAGTTAAATAGGAAAGGAATAAAGCTATTCTGTGGCAAATCACTAATTTCAGTCCTGGAAGCGTGCAGAAGGAACTACACAGAAAAAAGGGACGCACAAAACCGAGTGCAAGGCTGTTAAAGAATGATTGCAGTCATGCAGTGCACAAAGCATTCTAACTTTTACTTGCCTTTTTCTTGTAAGTATCCGTCTGCGTGCTGATCACATGATACTGCCATCCAGATGAAGACAAAATATTAGCCATGTGATGAATTGCACATGCAAAAATTTACAGAATAATCATAAAAATAAAAGCATTGATAGTAATCGAAATAATTTCAGTTTGATTAGATTTGTCTTCTTTTTCTCTGGAAACTTTAATTTCAGTTTGATTAGATTTGTCTTCTTTTTCTCTGGAAACTTTGATTCTAAACTTCTGGCAAAGCCAAAGCAAGTCCCATGAATACCATGTGCTAGAAGAAATCAATGGAATGGTAGCATAGAGGTCCTACTCAGAGACAAACTCCCTAGCTGTATTTGCCTTCTAGCTTAACCAGTTAAGCAAACTGAAAAGCCAAACAAAATATTGTCTGCAAGAAGAGTGACCATATTAACAGATCCCAGGCTTTTATTGGCAAAGAGAATGCCATTGAATATTTTGTCTTTCTTGGATTCTACTCAAATGGAAATATAAAAACTATATGAGTAAGAAAGCCATATGAAAGAAGATATTACATTTGCTCATAAATTTTAGCAGAATGTCTTGATAGCATGGGAACAGCATTAAGATAAAATATTAATAACTTTAGACACATTTAGAAAAAAGTAGGGGATCTTAATTACTTTTTTTTGACGAACAACCTTCAAAGCCTCATCCAAATTTTGCTCAAGACCGCGCAGTTCGTTGATGTCCAAACCGTCGAGATCTTCACCCACCCTCTGCCTACTCTTGAAACACAGTAGGAAAAAATCACAAACTCCAACAAAAATAAAAAAAAAGAAAATTTTTATACAGTAAGAACTCATATTACCAAATTAAAAGAATATATATACATATATGCATGATTTATTGTGGAAGAAAAGATCTAGTCCTCCCACCTTATTTCTTTGCGGAGGTTTCGGTTGATCTCCTTCAGATGGCTCAAAGTGTGCTGCATCTTCTACTCCCACACAAAAATGAAATAATGTTAGAAATCACCAACAATAAAGGCTTAGCACTTGGCACAGCTTTTTCCTTTGCTTTTGAGGGAAACTAAAAAAAGAATAATGTTTCATAGAGAAGAAGAGAGCGAGCTCAGAAGGTAGAGGAGCTTCTGCCTCATATTGGGCGCTCCACAAGTTGATCCCGGACACTTCCTGGTAGCGATCAAATATGCTCTTGGTGCTGCCATGAATCATCCATCATCATTCCAGACAGACCCATGAAGGAAAGAAGAGAGTGTTGAGTGTAATTGGGGAGGGATATAGTTTGTCCATACTCAGTCGAGGGGCTGCAGTACTCGGAGAACTTGCCGGTGCTGGAGAACATGATGAGCGAGACCTCGGCATCGCAAAGCACCGTCAGCTCCTTGGCCTTCTTCATGATCCCAGTCCTCCTCTTGGAGTAGGTCACCTGCCGATTGGTAGGATTTTCTATCTTCTTGATCTCTATCTTCCCCCTCCCCATCTCCAGCTCTCTCTCTCTCTCTCTCTCTCTCACAGCTGCTCTTACCTCTCAACCACCCAAGGGGGCTGCTTTAAGAGAGCCAAAGGAGAAGGGCCTCTATAAAGGTGAATGGAAGAGTGGGTGGTGGGTGGGTAGCGTGGGAGAAGGGGTAAAGGAGCTGGGGGGTTTCCATTCCGGGAAGGGAGCGCAGAAAGCAAGCGCTTCCATAGACGGTCTACTCTTTCCAAATTCGTGAAAGCCTCTGGGAGTACCAGCTAACATGTGATGCATTGCCAGTTTAAGAAACGGTCACTTTTCCCCATCTCACATTTCCATGCCTCCTCCTCTCTTTTCTTCTTCCAAAAAATAATCAACAAAAACAATAGAAGTTGATAAATCTTTCAATATTTTTAAATTTGTATGCACTCCAAGGTTGCACTCGTAGAGAAGTCTATTGGTTATGTCAAGGGCTGGGACGAGTAATACTGCACGGTGGATTCTTGAGGTTCCTGTCGAGGTGAGTCCTGTGAAGCATACAATTTACCGCTGTGTTGATGAAAACCCAAGTACCTAGCAGTGGATCTAGCCGACAGCCTAAGAATGAATAATTAATCAAGTGAATAATGGGCTTACGGCAACTGTGTTCCGTCCTGCAAAAAGATACGGTTTTACTTTCTACTACAATAAATCATATGTAAATTATTCTGAGACGCATATTAACTGGCTTAGATTGGGTGGGGCTGAGATTCAAACTCATATTATTGATGTCAATCCTCCAACGACGCCCTTATCTCAATTAAATGTCATTATAGTACATGCTCAATTGAAGCAAAACTAGTACAACTCTTCTTTGTTGACTGCTCGGCTGGGCCCTTTAGAGTGATAATTCTAATACTTTTATTCTCTATCTTCCGCTTAAAATTTATTTTGATTTATAAATTTTCACTTGTTACAGATTAATCTCTCATGTTCGAATCAAAATAATACATTAGATATTTTATCAATTTTAGCTGACTCCATATAATGAAATATGTAATATTCTTAAAATATGAAAAACTAAATTGTAACTATAAAAAGTTTGAGGACTAAAATAAATTTTGGGTAAAAGTTTAAAGGATCAAAAATATATCTTATCCTATATTATAAAAGCTTTGAAAGAAAAAGCAACGATCAAAGGCTCCTTCAATGAGCAAACCTTTTTAGCAATATCTTCTTCTTCTTTTTTTCCTCCTTCCTCGTGATCGTGATTCGAGTTAAGTTCTGTTTGAATTAGTTACTAAAAAATCTTTTAAGTGGCTATTGATAATTATTGGCCTATAGTTATATGAGATAGCTACTGGCCAACTGAGCCAAATAAGCCTTGAATTTTTTTTATTTTTTTTTTTTCCACACATCCCAAAACAAAAGTTCCAAGCCACGCCTTCATGGACAACGGGCCGCAAATCATGCTCTCTCCAGTCGTTTAAGAGACGTGTGGCCATGTTGGATTGGGTTTAAAGTATTCCACGTGCCCACTGCGATGTTCCATTCTCGTTTTAAATGTTTGAGAGGGCATGTGCCATTCACTATCTTGCCATTGCCATTACGTTCTGTAAAGGTTTTCTTGAGACCAAGATAGATGGCAGTATGAGATAACTTCGCTCATGTTCTGAAAAATAAGAAAAATTTTTCTTTTAATGGGCTATGCAATCTAGCAAGCATATATTAAGCCCAGCATTGGATGTTATATATATGATCATTGTATTTGATTGTTGTTTTGCAAAGCCTGAAACCTGTTTTATACTTGTTTAAACCTCCAAAAAATAATATTTTGGTATAAGATGGAAATTTCACAGAAAGCAAGTTATCCAGTTGTGTGTTTGGATGTGCAATATTTTGATCAAATATTTCTATGTTGGAAAATTAAGCATCTCTCTTCCATGAAAATTTGACTTAAATTGTAGGGCACAGCTGATAAAAGAGGTTTTGAACTTTTAGGTTATCTTTCATATTGACTTCATAATAGACCCTAAAATAATTGCGGTCCTGACAAAAGCTAAATAAAATAAAGAATGAATAATAATCTCATTTGTGATGGCGTTTAACATGGACAATGTCCTAATCATTACAAATTAAAAGTAATGCTAAAAATTAGTAATGCTCAGGAAGCATCAAGCCCATATTATCTCAAGAATTCTTTTTTTTTTTTTTTTTTCATTTTGGGTGAAGTGTTCCTTGGCCTGCTATGCCCCTAAAAGGTAAGGAGCTATTGTCAGAGGTACTTAGCTTACCTCTGATTTGCATCAATTTCCTCTAGTTTGAGTGAATTCAGCTTCAAGGTTTTGATCGATGTTATGCTTGGTAATTACTTAGGACTTGTATGTGACAAGTCTCTGAGACTGCATAGGATGTGATTATATATTGTCCAATGGACTACTATATAATCATATATTATTAGATAATTTATTTGTTATAATTGATAAAGATTGTTTTGTTATATCTAGTTGAAAATATTTATTTGAATTACTTATATTTATAACATAATTACCAAAGATGAAGTAATCTTCGAGTTAAGTTTCTAGAAATCTTTCTTGGTAGCCTTGGTTCTTTCTGCAATAAGCCTTCTTTGCCACTTAACCAAGAATTTTTGACAAGACTGGCCCTTTTAGTGACAATATTCTAGCCATCCTAAACTTTAAGATGACAAGGCTTTGCTAGTGGTAGAAGTTGGATATCTTGTACCTTGTCAATAGCATCTTAGTGTTAAAAATAATCTGTGAGATCGGACTCAATAAAGATAAGGCTGATCTTCAAATCCTCAGAAGATTAAGCAGGTAAGCATTGCCTCTCAACTTTGCTAGAATTTTTAAAGTCCCATCTTCCTTTGGTGCAGCTTGTAGAAAGTTCTTGATGCAAATCTTTGAAAAGTTATTTTCACCATCATCGAATCTCCTCTCTTGAATTGGATATCACAGCTAATATGATTGGATTAGCATTGATAAGGTTCAACCTACTTTTGAATCTTCTTTCATCGATCTTTATGTAAGTCCTTAGCATGCTTGGTGAAAAATGTTGCTTCAATGATTTGAGTTTGGGCTGGAAGAGACATGAGATATACTAGAAATCTTTCCTGAAGACCTGCAAGAATTTCAAAAGTTGAACATCCAGTGATCTAGTTGACTAAATTGTTGCAGGCAAAAGCTTCAAGTATAGTAGTAACCCATGATTCTTGCTTGTCAGTGACTAAGCATCTCAAGAAGTTTCCCAGGCTTTGGTACAACTTTCGGTTTGGCTATCTTTCCCTCCAAGTTCTTATAACAAGGGATGAAGGGATCTATCTTTTAAAACTTGTTCACCACCTTGTAAATTGAGTCATGATCTCAATGAGTCCTTAGTAGCCAAAGTATAAATTCCACAATGAGGTCCTTCCAAGGCTAAGCTAGAACTAAAAGTGGCTGGCATAGGCCTGTGTTTTGCTTCTAACCTTTGGCTAGCTAGTAGATGACACATCTTGATAGTTTTGCTAGCATCATCATGCATATTTAGCTAGGAAAATCTATTCTTAAGAACTACCAAAGTCTTCTTATTATCGACATATTTGCTTCTAGCCTTCGGCTAATTGCTAGATGGCACATATTGATAGTTCTACTAACATCTTAATGCATATTTGGCTAGAAAAATCTATTCTCAAAAAGTGCCAAAGTCTTCAAATTGTTGACATATCTTGCTATTACTTTGGCATGAATCTCCCTAATAAGGACTGAAGGGAAGTGATTGTAATGCAAAGATGGTCACTATGAAAGATAAAACAGTCTTGGATAGATATTTGGGTTCATCTCTAGTTTCTATTTCTCAAAAAGCTTTATAGATGGCACCAAAATCCTTGTCATCTTCATATTGAGACTTGATGTCTTTGAAGTCAATGACTTCAATTGACATGGCTATGGGTAGACAAACCTTTCAAATTAGGACAGTAGCAATTTTGTTCTTAATCTCAACTTTGTGCTTCAAGTAGAAAGCATATTCTTGCATATAGTAACTCCACTTGGCATGTCAAGAACTGAATTCTTCTAAGACTTCAAATATATACTTGAGGAATTCATTATTTAAATATAAAATGAACCATCATGACTCAGATAGTATTATCAGTGCTTCAAGGCTTGAAATATGATGCAGTACTTTACATCATAAATAGAGTATCTCTTCCTGGCATTAGATAGTTTTTTGCTTAAAAAAGGCATATGGATGACCTTCTCAGCTCAAAACTCTACCTAATCCAACATGTGAAGCATCACAAACAACTTCAAAAATCTTACTAAAATCATGAAGGTATAGAATGGGGCTTCTACATCTTTTTCTTAATTAGCTCAAAAACTTTGTGTGGTGGCTTTGTCTAATTGAATTGTCCTCACTGAATGCCTCCAGTGTTTGGTGTTATGATATTGTTACAGCTGTGGATAAAACCCCCACAAAATATAGAGAGTCTGTGGAATCTTTGCACTTCATAGATATTGGTTGCATGGGCCAATCAACAATCATCTTTATCTTCTATCAACTAATGAGACCACAACCCTAAGAAGATTACCTTGGGTTGCTTGAAAGTGCACCTCTTTATATCAATGTAGAGATTCTCTTGTTGAAAATCACGCATCACCTACCTTAGGTGCTCCAAGTACTCTTTAGATCTATTGTAGATTAGGGTGTCATAGAAGTAAACTATAAAATAAATTAAATATATTTATATGAAAGTTAAGAGCATAATGTAAGATTATCAGGCTTTGATAATCTCAAATATCCACCTTTCAAATGAAAATTAAATTTTCATGATTTATGATAATCTTATATCCAGGAATCAAATATTTCCACTCAAATTACCATATCTAATCGTTAAATATAATAATTTGTATGATAATCTCAAATTATTAAGATATATTATCATGAACTAAATAAAGATTGTTGATGCATATAAAAGTAACCTCAGTAACAATATAATGGTCCAACAATCCAAGATATCTTAAACTCTATGAGCAAATCTCAAAGTCTACTGCAACACACCTAACTTGCACACTGGATCAAAGTAATTGGATCTATTTATGGCGTAATACTTGATCTGGAAGGCAACAGCCTTGCCAATGCTTCAAATAGGCATGAGTTCAAGGACCAGAGTACCACTGTATTTCCACAGAACTCGGTTTTAAATCAATACACAGCTTTTCCTGCCAAAGAGAAAAAATTATCAACACTTGGATCATTTACATGACTGGTACATGTGAGAAAGAGTGGCAGTTCAGAAATATGACAGCAGTATAGTCTACTTGAAGATGAAGTCATACCAGACACCAAATTAGACATATAGCAACGCTCCAATGACTAATAATATCTACTCATTGACCGCTCTCACTGCTCCAATGCCTAATGCCTCACGGCTGGGAGCAACTAGATGATATACAATTCTTTTTTGTTGGCAATAATACGGCATTCATTAAATGATGAAATAAGGTTTTAAATTTTATAGGATTAAAGTTACGGTACTTATTCTGCCTCAATCTCTAATCCGATTAAACGTCGCAATACTTACTTGATATATTTTTTTTTAAAAAAAATATTTATAAAACTTTAATATTTTATTTAATTTAAAATATATTTAAACTTTAAATATTATATTTTTATAACAAATTAAATTTATTTAAAATTATACTATAGTGTATTATGTCTAAGATAGAAAGGAATGAGATGGAACAATCGAGATTGGTTTCAGAATCTCTTTAGAACGAAACATTTCGACCGTTTTAATTCTATTTCACCGAAACTTATATCATTATTCCAACTTCATTTAAGTCATATAGATCCCTCATGAATTGCACTAAACATACCCTACAGCATCGAAACAAGGCATATAATGTAATGGCAGTGCATGACATTGTTCAATGGTTAAGGTACACCAGGAAAAATATCCAGTATGAACTTGTGGGAAAAGTAATAATTTAATCAGATTTGATCGTACGAACCAATATTGAGATTGTAACACTAAGTTTTCAATTAAAAAAAAATAGAATGTAATTAACACTGAAGCGACCGGCATGATGAATAATGATTTGTTATCCCCATTCAACTTTAAATCAGCAGGGGAAAACAAGGACTTGTTCCTCAATGGGGCAAGATGGAAATCTTTATAGTGTTTAAGGATGCAAATGAGATGAATCATTCACCAATGAACTATAGCTTGACTTGTTATTAGAAAGGTGGTATCGAAGCTGGAGCCAAGCTTGACAGCAGAAGTAGCTTACCTTGCGTCTTGACTACTTAAGCTGGTTATACATATAGTTTGGTAGCATTTACAATCTTACAATCCTTCTCCCTAGTGATTTAAAGTTTTAATCATCTCAGTGGCTGGCTGAGATTGAGATGAATGAAGATTTTGACGTGGAAAAAGATAGTAACAAAAGCAACTGAGGTATTTGCAATATCACCCAACATGCTAAATCTAGTATTAATAGCTATATTAAGATACAATTTTAAAAATTTATTTTTTAAAAAAATTCTATCAATAAAAAATAAAATGATTATTCACAAACTTCGATCAATATATTTATATCATATCTTCTAATATCTCAAAATGTTTATCTATGCTGGCTAAGATATTAACATGTCATGGAAGAAGATGTCTGATACTAATAAAAACCAAGATTTTAGTTAAGATGAAAATCTTAATCTCATGGTACAAATCAAGGCTGTCGATTGATTTGAGCAAACTTAAGTTGGCCTAGATATAAGCTTAATCATACTTGGCTTGAAGTTAATGAAGTCCAGGCTCAAAACTAAGCTAGGTGTAAGAAGACTCACTTCAATAAGATTCAATATATATATGGTTTCTAAAATAATATTATATAAAAAAATAGTTTGATAGTTTAGTTAATAGATGTTTTGTAGAGTGATGGCAATTGACTGTATTTATTTATTTATTTATTTATTTTTGTGGTTCATAATTAATTAATATATGGATTAATTGACTATTTACACTGTGAGAATCAGGTGAAACACTTGGGCCAAACCAGAATAAAGTTGGAATTTACTTGGTTCTCACACGAGACAAACTTGAACTGGTGTTAGCTTGCTTTAAGATTACGTAGTCAATCATAAGTGCACTTTTATAAAACTCAGATCGATTAAATTTGATAAAATAAAATTATAAACTGATTAAGGTAGATCTCAAAATTTATATTTGAAATAATTTGCAGCTAAGCTTGTTTAGTTTATTTGTACTCATCAAACTTTGCTTGTTTACACACTTGATCGATCCCATCTAAAAGGATCAAATTAGAAATGTGCTGGCAACCCCATCCAAAAAAAACTATGACATACTTTAAAAGGTGTTTTGTCCAAAAGAAGAGGAGAAGATACAGCCAAGACCTTCGGTGAAGAGAGGTAGTTGCTTACTTTTGCAATTGCCTTTCAATTTTTTTATCTAAAAAAATAATTTTTATAGCAAATCGTAAAATCTAATAAAATTTATATAAATTTTTTTTTAAAATTTGAAGAACAATTATCTACTTTCAGATGTACATGGAGCCATCCCTGAATGGAGACTTATACAAATGAACGCTCCACTTGGCTCATTAAACTCACAAGTCCCACCTCATAATTTTAAATATAATAATTTTAATAAACTCTTTCAAAATTAATATTTATTATTATTATAATAATTAATAATAATCAAATATAATATCAATATCTTTTCTTTCGCTTTTTATTGAATAAAAGTATCATTTTTTTTTTTTGGCTTATAAATATTTTTTTGAAAGAAAATTTGATATAAAAATATAAATTTTAAAATATTTCTATTTATTCTAAACAAAAACAAGTGGTAATAATTATATATTAATAATAAGAAGTCAGTTTAATCTACGAAGGGATCCACTCATTGCCCCCACGGCCAAAATGGCCACCGTTTGACAGTCTGCTTTCACGTTTGACAAGGACAAGACAAAGCGCTACTCGTGTAGGGGGCGTGGTAGGCGAGATAGGATGGATTGCTTCAGCGTACGGATGATAATAAAACTCTCCTTGCGTGCGGCCGTCGTCAAATCAAGGAGAGCATCCGAATACCCATTTAACTCGCTTGCCTCGCCTTCATGGGTTTCCCTTGATTTGAACCACCGTCCATTCGAAAAGCCACCAGAACCGATGGTTCTTTGTTTATTTATATATTTTTATCTCCAAAGCGCGCGGTGGAACCGCTTTGAACGGCGCGTACTGGTTGGTGGGAGGCGGGAACTTTTTGTTATTGTGGGTTGCATTTGGAGGAAAGATTCCAAGGAAGGGAAGGATGCGTAAATGGACGCCTCTCTTGCGTTTCAGGAATGATGAAGACGCCTGTGGATTTCAGTAGTTACATGGAGGTATCGCCCGAGATATGAAAGCTTATAATAAAAAAAAAAAATTGAAATATGTTTTTAATGCCCAAACTTACCCTCAAAATTCATTAACACTTCAACTTTTAATTATTATAAATTAATTTTATATATTTTTTAAAATTTTATATTTTTTATATTTATAATATATATCAATTTAAATTAATAAAATAATTGATATATCATCAAATACAAGCATATAAACTAATTATTGGAATGAGATGTGTTAAAATTTATTTTATGGTTAATAAGCTTAAAGTAAATGTGCTTTCATGAGAAGAATATGAATTTTATTATGTGGATATTATTATTAATTTTTTTTAATATATAAGCACATATTATTTCTTACTTATAGATTATATACAGAGTGTTGTTGGGAAAGTCTGAAGAAGAGTTATTTTAAATGTAAGTAGGCTTAGGATTTTGCGCCAGAAAAAATTTTTGATGAAAAAATAGTCAAAATTTACTTATAGATTATATAGAACATTAAATGAAGCTGCGTTAAATTCTTGTGTTCTATTTTATTTCTTATTTCTCTGTTTTTTTTTCTATTAATCTAGTAATAAATATTACAACAGTTAAATGAGAATTTGATCCATCTAAGTGAACAGGATCTTCTGTTTATGAGCAGAGATTTATAGGTTTTCAGAGGAGCTTAAACCTATCAACTTCAAAAGTAGCCTAATGTTGTTATACAATCAATTGAAATTATAGAACATCTTTTATACCTATGATATCTCAAATTTAGTTACATATTGAATGAAAAAGAAATATATATTGTGCTTATAACTTAAGTTGCTACCCATTAATCATTCGAATTTTTGGGTTACATGGTTTTACTTCACTAACGAAGTTAATTGGATTGTAGGTGGACTTGAGGTATTACAAATGGTATTAGAATCAATCCGAGTGTGCCAAAGTTGGTGAGCATGAGGAAAGAATTATCTATGGGACGGTTGGTTGGTGAAGTTCCATTATGATGTGAAGCCATTCGATGACTCGCATTATAAGATGAATGAGAAAGATGAGCTTGGGGCGTTACAATAGATATGCCTATTTGAAAACATTTACATCAAAAGATAATTGATGTTCTTAAACATATCAACCAAATGATAACATATGAAGTATATGATAACAACAAATTCTGCTGAATAACTAGAATAATATTTAGAGGAGCTTGTTCCACAAAGGCCAAGATTCGTGTGCTTTAAATATAGATACGAACTCGGATGCAGAAGATGGGGAATGTTGACAGCTAGAAGATTCAATATGCATGGAAAAGTAGAGACTTTAAACTGCATTAGTAGAAATTATGAGCAATAAACTACAAATCACATTCGTTATTTGGACCGGCAAACATTGCAATAGAGTAGAAGAAGAAGACTTTTTTTTTTTTTTTTATTTGCATGAAGTTATATTGAAATTAAAACTTACTGCAACGCACACAGGATGATAAAAATAAAATTTTTTAAAAAAAATCATGTTCTACTTCCCTTTATTAATGAAATTATTCTAATCTTTAGGACGTTGGTTAACAGGCTAACCCATGTTAAATCCTGGTATACTTTTTTTTTTCTCTGTTTTCTCTCTCTTTTGGTTGCAGGTCTGTGATTCCTGTATGCCTTGCAACAAGTGATATTGGAAGCTGGTTCCTTAAATTTGTGCCAACTTAAGCTTAGGGTTTCTACATGGATCTCGAAACGGTGCAAATATTGGCGCAAGGGACTAGAGGAAGCATGATCCCCTGTTTCCTTGTTCTTCTTCCCTGAGGGCGATGACTTCCTCAAGCCAGCCCTTACGATCGGCGGCGGAAGGGGGCCGGTGAGGGCCCCAGCCACCGGAAGGAGCCCGGCGAGAGGCCGGGGGCGGCGGAGGTGCTACACTCGCCGGTGAAGGAGGCGAACAAGGGCTGTAGTTTTTTAGGTACATGTTGAAGAGCCGATGGAGAAAAGAACCCGGTGTTCACGGCCGACAACGGAAGAGACCCTGACGGTGAGGCAGAGGAGTAAAAGGGGTCACGGTCGATGGCGATCTGGTGGATCCGACCGACGGGATGTCAGTGGCTGAGCATCGGTGGGTGGCCACAACGCTCGGAGAGGAGATCGGGAAGAAGGGCGTTAGCGGTCCCCTTCTCGTACACCGGTGCCGGAGAAGGAGCCGTGGTCAGTGGCAGCCGAGAACCGGCCACCTGAAGAAGAGCGTGGCTGGCACCTAAGCCGTAGCTCCTCTCGGTGATGAAAGCAGTGGCGGCGATGAAGCGGCAAACAAAGAGATCAAGACCGTCGGGGTTCGCCTCTACTGTTGCTGGAGAGAGGCGACCAGACGAGCTCCAGCAGCGGTCGGGCGGCAGCGCGGTCGTGATCTCGTCGGTGAGTGGCCTGAGCCGGAAGCGGCATAAGGGCCCGACGTGGTGAAAGCGCCGACCGTGAGGAGAAGGGAAGGGAAAGAAGAGCAGAGAAAAGAAAAGGAAAAAGAAAAAAAAATAAATTCTCTATTTTTTGGCCGAAAGGAGTTATTTCAGCCTGAGATAAACTTGAAATAAAATTAGAATAGCTATTCCAATTTTCATTTTAGGCACACTATTTTGGCAAAGAAATAAAAGGGGAGCCCTGCTCCAATGGTACGAAATTTTTTTTAAAACTTTTAAAGGATGAAGCCTTCCTTTAAGTGATTTCTCACGGACTTTCTACTTTAAAGGCTTTTCCTACTACTTATTGAAACTCTGCTTCAGATAATTATCAAAGGCTTTCTTTACTTATTAAAATCCTACTCTAAATGATTATCAAAATTTTTCTTTATTTATTGGAACCCTACTTTAAGTGCCTATCAGAAGCTTCCTATATCTTTAGAGTTCTACCTTATTATTATTAGAGAATTTTCTCTATTTTAAAAAGATAGGCCCTATATTGAATCAATGGAGTAGACATATAGTACCGAGTATGCCAGAAGGTTGATTTTGAGAAAAAAATTGTAATGTTGATATCAAAGTTTGAAATTGACAATTTTAACCGAACTAATAACTTCAATATCAAGCAAATCATGATATAAGCCCTTTAGGTGCAAGAAGAGTTGTAGAAGATGTTAAAAGGCAAAGAAAGATTGCTAGCTAGTATGTGATAATGACAAACTAATGTTGAAGGCATACAATATAATTTTATTAAGGTTGGTAGATAAAGTTCTCAAAGAAATCATTGAGGAAAAGAGAGCCATTGGACTCTGATTGAAGTTAGCAAGTAGATATATGATAAAATTTCTCACAAACTAGTTATACATGAAACATAAATTCTACCACCTAAGAATAAAAGAAAATACACCATTAAATTATCATGCTAATGAATTTACTAAGGTCATTATTAATTTAAGAAATATTGGAATCAAGATAGAAAATGAAAATCAAGTCTTAATTCTCTTATACTCACTACCATCCTCATATAAGAACTTTGTTGATATGTTATTGTATGGAAGAGAGAGTCTCTCAATCAACGACATAAAAGATATCTTGCAATCTAAAGAGCTAAAGAGAAAGGTGTTTGAGAATTATGGGTGAAACTAAAGAGGTGGTTTGATTGCAAGAGGCAAGAGGCAAGAGGCAAGAGCAAGGGAAAAGGTTCAAGCAAAAGAAATAAATCAAAATCTAAGTCGAAACACTAAAAGCATCATTACTACTCATATCATGAGGAAGGTTACTTAAGAAGGAACTATCCAAAAAAGGAAAGAAAAGGATGATAAGAAGAAAAATACCTATAAAGCTAAATCAAGTGCAATTGGAAAGAATATTTCGAAGAACTCTAATAATGTAAGAAGTAAGGTATTCTTAGTCAACATCAGCAACTACGGAAAGGAGTGGATTCTTAACTCTGGTTCTTCTTTCCATATGACCCCCAATAAAGTTAGTTTTCCACATACCATTCAAAATTAGGTAAGATTCTATTGAGTGACAATAAAGTATAAATGTTGTAATGATTAGAGCAATTTGTACCAAGATGTTTAATGGCATTGTGAGATCCTTAAAGGTTTGGCATATTCTAGAGTTGATGAAAAACCTAATTTCCTCAGACACACTTGATTCTTATTACAAATATATGGCTAAGAATGGTATGTTGAAGGTTTCTAAAGGTACACTCATGGTAATCAAGGAGAAGCAGGTGAATGGCTTGTATTATGTGATTGGAACTACTGTTGCTGGTATTATTACGATCTCTTCATCTTTGGAGTGTTGGACTTAAATGTCACTCAACCATGCCATATGCGACTGGTGCATATGAGCGAGATGGAAATATTGAAGCTATCCAAAAAAGGCTTACTTGATGGTGTGATGACCGGTACTCATTATTCTAAGGATGTATTGGATTATATCCACTCGGAGCTCTAGGGACCCAAGCTAGGGACCCAAGCTTCACGCATTGTTGAATGGACATTGATGACTACTCAATAAAGGTGTGGGTGCATTTTTTAAAACATAAAGATGAAGTATTTATTAAATTTAAATAGTAGAAAGTTATGGTGGAAAAGTAAACTAGATAATAAATTAAGAAGCTACGAATAAACAATAGCTTGGAATTCTACAAGGAAGAATCTAATAAGTTCTACAAGAATGAAGGTATAGTAAGGCAGTGCACTATATGAATGACACCACAATAAAATGGAGTTGAAGAATAGATGAACAAAACACTCTCAGAGAAAACGCACTATATGCTCTCTAATTCTAAACTTGGGAAATCTTTCTAGGCTGAAGCAATAAATAAAGTAGGTTACTTAGTGCATCAGTCACCATCAATTTCCATTGACTTGAAGATTCCTCAAGAAATGTGGTTCGATCAACCAATTGATTATTCTGTTTTGAGAATATTTAGATGCCCTACGTATGTTTATGTTAATGATAACAAACTTAAATCAAGAGCAAAGAAGTGTGCATTCTTAGGTTCTGGCACTAGGTTGAAGGTTTATAGACCGTGGTGTGTTGAAAATCCTAGGTCACCCAAATTTATGATAAGCAGAGATGTCACTTTTGATAAATCAATCTATCATAATAAACCAGAAGGGAGGTATGGTGACAGTCAAGTAAAGGATCATGATGTCGGCAAGAAAGTGGAGCTTGATGTAAAAGCTTCAGAAAGAAAGTCACAAGACTCAAGCTCAACCTGAGATAGAGGTGCAGATGGATGAAACTACTCATGATGCAAAAATATCTCAACAACAACAATATAGCATTACTACTAAGCATGAAAGGAGGCAAATCAGGTCACTTGCATAATATGCTGGCGTAGTTGTTTGTGCACTTACTGCAATTGAGAGTATGGAGAATGAACCTATCACATATAAAGAAGTAGGGAATAGCAAGGAGTCTACTGAATGGGTAGCAGCTATGCATAAAGTGATTGAATCTCTTGAGAAGAATTATACTTGGAAGCTTATAAAGTTGTCTAAGGAGAAAAGAGTAGTAGGCTATTAATGGGTCTATAAGAAAAAGGAAGGAATACCTATGTTTGAAGCAGCAAGGTTCAAAGCACGATTCGTAGCTAAGGATTATATTCGAAAAGAGGGCATGGATTTTCACAAGGTATTTTCTCCTGTTATGAAGCATAGCTTCATTCGTATACTCCTTGTCTTGGTGTGTGCATTGGACTTGGAGCTCAAACAACTTGATGTCAAAATAGCCTTCTTACAGAGTAAGTTGGAAGAATAAATTTACATATCATATCCAGAGGGTTTCATGTTCTTGGTTAGGAAGATCATGTTTGCCTACTACAGAAGTCTTGGCATGGCTTAAAACATTCACTTAGGTAATGATACAAGAGATTTGTTGCTTTCATGATGGATAATGACTACACTAGAAATCTCTATGATAGTTGTATCTATTATAAGAAGCTCCAAGATGGCTCTTTTGTATACTGTACATGGATTATATGTTAATTATGGCACAAGATAAGGCTAAAATCAATAAGTTGAAGACTAAGTTAAGTGGTGAGTTTGAAATGAAGCACCTAGGTACAACAAAGAAGATTTTGGATATGGGTAAGTCCAAAATGGTGAGCACTTTGGTATGAATAAGTCCAAACTGACGAGTACTCTGTTAGCGGTGTATTTCAAGCTGTCAGCTTCATTGTCATCATAAACTCAGGAGGAGGTGGAGCATATGATGTGAGTGCCTTATGCTAGCGCATTGGTAGTCTAATGTATGTAATGGTTTGCACTTGACCAAATATTTCACATGCTATTAGTGTGGTTAGTAGGTATATAAGTAATCTCAAGAAGATATATTGTCAGACAATGAAATGGATCTTCAGATATCTGAAAGGTTTTACAGACATGGGCTTGACATACAAGAGATCTACTAGCAGAGTTATTGGCTATGTTGATTGTAATTATGCTAATGATCGAAATAAGAGGTAATCTCTGATTGGTTATATCTTTACTCTTTTTAGGTGTGCAGTTAGTTGAAAGGCGATATTGCAAGTCATGGTTTCTTTGTCTATAATTGAAGCTAAATATATGGCAATAAACCAAGGAGTTAAAGAGGCCATATAGCTGCATAATCTTGTTTATGGTCTTGACTTACAAATGCAGTCTACTATAGTGCATTGTATAACTAAAGTACCATTCATTTGACTAAAAATCCTATGTATCATGAGAGGACGAAGCATATAGATGTCATATTAGAGTTCAGAAGATAGCCATAGCTAAAAATCTTATAGATATGATGACTAAGCCCGTTCTAAGAGATGAGTTCAAGTATTACTTGGACTTGGTTGGAATCGGTAGAAGTTGATGCCTATTAGAGCATAATGGCAAAGATGATGAAGAAATTTTAGGATCATTGGTTTAGTAAACCTCAAACTAAAAGATGAAGATTTGTTAGAGTTTAACTTGAGGTCCATAAGCCTAATATGAATATAGCTCTATATGGACATTATGTGATATGGAGCTTAATATAATACATAACTTAATACGAATACGGCATGATATGTTTTCATATATAAAAAATATATAAATCTTAGTCCATATAAAACACTATAAATTCCTCATTTATATAAACATATGTAGCTTTGATCCTAATCCATCTTATTTATTAAGTTTAGGAGAGATGTTTTGTTGGGTGTAAGAGGGTCTAAGATTTTGTGAGAGAGTTATACTCTACTTTTCTCCATTAATGAAATTATTCTAGCTTTTGATTGTATGAAAATAGATCATCAGACTGAATCACATTAAATCCTGATGTTCTTTTTTTCTCTATGTTTTTTCTTCCTCTTTTGGTTGCAGATCCATGATCTCTTTGCATGTTGCAATAAAACCAAAAAAACTGAAACAGAGGAAATGATAAATTTGATAAAAAAATTGCTTAATAGGAAAAAAAAAAGGCATAGTTGAACGTGTTAGAGATAAAACAAGGTATTTAGCAAGGCAGAGATTTGGAGATAGAAATATATATCAAGTGCATTTATTTCCTTGAAAAAAAAAAGTAAGTTTAATGGGCAGTAAAGTACTAAAAGAAAGGTATTTAAGAAGAACGTCTAGCCACATGCTTATGCCTGGTAGGGCACGTGTGTACATCAAGCGTAAGTTTGGTAGTATTGCGAGCAACACTAAATTCTCTTTAAGACATGCAACAAATAGTTACACTGAATGAATATGATCTGCTGTGGACAAGGCCCTATGAGACATTCCAACTTCCATATTTGCCATCATGCCCAAAGAGGGCTTTTTCTTGGATTGTGAGATCAATAATCAAGATGGTTTAAAGGCAATACGAACAGATTATGTGGCCAAACATAAGTTCAAAGACCAGTTTAACAACCTAAGAAAAACAAATTCTTGATGATATATGCTAAATTTTAAATTATAGCATTGATCTCCCGTTCTATCTTATAAGATATAACATGGTGGATAACAATATAACAACAATAATAAAATCTTAATTTTAAACTATTTAAGAATAGTTATATTAATTTTTTTTTTGATTCTGTTTAATTTTAAATTATATTTTTTTAAGTTGTCATGGTGAATAATATATATATATATATATATTGGTTAGGTATCCAAGCTGAGCAGTGACTCCGAGGAAAAGAATTTGCTGCATGAAAAATATAGTCAATAAATATAATATTAACCTTCAAATTATTCGTGCGCTGTCTATCAATTTTTTAATTATAAAAAAAGCCAAGTAAAGAGAAGTAAAGCATCAAATTTCTATCATATCATTACTTGCAGTCTTTTTTAAATATATTGGTTGTGACTTAAAAATTTATACAAAGCTTGGTTATGGTAAGACCTTGTTTATTCCTCATATATACCTCCTAATTGTGTGATTGTCCGGATGCTTTGATAACAAAATTAATAATCAAATAGAAGCTCTCTTTTAAATATAAATTTTAGATTCCTTTTTATTTTCATGTTTCTCAGTTTATTGGGTAGTGTTTTGTATACATTGAATGCTTTGAAAACAAAGTCCAAATATTCAGTCAAATTGTTTATTAAATAGTTGATTTCTATCCAGAAATCCAACTCAATCCCTCCCCCCCCCCCCCCCCCCAACTCCTTCGACTCCAAAATTGGGTATGAATAAAATAAAAATAATAATAATAATTAGATTTGATTTTGAATCTAATAAATATATTTTGAATTTGAATATAAATATGGTCAAAACTGAGAGCTGTTTTTCTTAATGGGATAAAAAAAAATTTTTTAACAAATTCGGAGTGAGAACAAAAGTTTTTGCAAGAAAAGTGTTAAAGTGAAAAACGTCATTTCAAATGGCGTTGCATTTCAAATGGTGTTTTTTAAACCAAAATTAATCCCCATTAGCACCATCGTGGCATCGTAAAATGACACGCTGGTGGAGTTTTAAAAAACCAAAAACGCCACTTCGAGTGGCGTTTTAAAAAATGCCACTCCAAGTGGCGTTTCGCTGCCCGCTTCAATACCACGCGGCGTGACGCTTTTAAAGCGCTCCGCTCCCCTGCACTTTCTCTCTCTTTCGCTGGTGCACGCCTCTCTCTCTCTCCTCTCTTGCTCGTGCGCACCTCTCTCTCTCCCCCCTTCTCAAGCCCTCCGTCCCTACCCTCCGCACTCACTCTCTCTCTCTCTCTCTCTCTCGCACCTCTCTCTCTCTTGTTTTCAGAAACACCATCGTGTGGCGTTTTCAAAGCAACGTTGCCATTTTCAGAAATGCCAACTGGGCTCCGCCGTGGATGCGATGAAAATGATTTTTTGGCTTAAAAAACATCATTTGAAATCTCATTTTTCACTTTAACATTATTCTTCCAAAAAAATTTTGTTTCCACCCTAATTTTATTAAAAAAATATTTTTTTACCCTATTTATAAAATCAGCTCTCAAAACTGAACCTACTGACACCCTTCGCTGCATGCGTTCGAGATGTACCACCTTTCTGTTTCTCCTTGTGGTCCTTGTGGTGGCGTACACTGAGGGTTTGCTACCGAACGGTTCGACAGGGAAAAGATTGTTCCACAACCGTGTTGGTCCACCTTAGGTCTGTTAATAACCATGGCAGAGTCTTTGTCTGGCTCTCGCTTTTTCTTTTTTTTTTTTTTAACCTGTTTACATTCAGTCCAATAGTTAGTAAGTTGTTGCAACGGGAGCACATTGATACAACTTATTGTGCTAGTGGCACGTACAGGAAACAATATACTAAAGAGGAAGGT
This sequence comes from Metroxylon sagu, assembly GCA_017589505.3. Classification (NCBI taxonomy): domain Eukaryota; kingdom Viridiplantae; phylum Streptophyta; class Magnoliopsida; order Arecales; family Arecaceae; genus Metroxylon; species Metroxylon sagu. The sequence goes on along the minus strand of JACVBY030000580.1, from coordinate 136,003 downwards.
AAAAAAAGATAAAATCAAAACAAGAAAAAAAAAAAACACACAAAAACTTAAATAATTTGATTACTGACCAATATTCATAGATAAAAAGGAGAAAAAAAATTCACTATCAAAAGAAACAGAAGATTACAAAAACTGTTTCTTACTAAATTATAAAATTACTAGATTATCTTTCCCATCAGAGACTTTCTTTTTCAAATCCCTAATTCCTAATTCTGTATGCACCTAATAGGATCCTTTCTTAAACGCTCATAATAATTTTTTGAGTTACCCGCAATGCCTTAGAGGTAAGGTTCCAGGGATTGGACCTAAATCAGTGCTATCTTAACAGCCAAGTTTATATGCTTTTATATAAAAGAACATAAAGCGTTTTAAAAGGATTAGGATTTGAATTGTATAAGAATATAGAAATATATCTTTCTTTGTCTACTTAATTTTAAGCCTGCATGGTATAGGATTTAAGTCGTACTTAGATATGAAAAAAATCTTTTCTTCTTGAGCTTATAAATTTTAAGACAAACTTCAACAAATCTTCATTTTAGCTTAAATTTATAAGCAATGCTGAAAAAAATAGCTGAAATCTTTCATTTTCTCCACATACCTCAAAGGGTACAACTCAAGTATTACAGCACCAATCAAGTCCAAGCAATGCATCTGATCCTTGGATAACAACTACCTCTTAACTAAGCTCCCTAAATGAGGCTCTATATTAATTGAGCTTCACCACATGAGTCTCTCGATGAAGTGAGTTCACCAAATAAGCTTCTCAACTAGCTGTGCTCATCAAACAAGCCTTCCAACTAACTTAGCTCCACTAAATAAGCTAATTAATTGAGCTCACCAAATAAGGCTATCTACCAATCGAGCTCACAAATAAGCATATGAGCTCACCAAATAAGCTTGTCCACTAACTATACTCATTAAACAAGCCTCTCATTTGATTGAGTTTATCAGATAAACCTCTCGGTCGATTAATCTCATCAAATAGGCTTCTTAGGTAATTTAACCCATCAAATTAGTTTTTCAATTGAATTTACCAAATTAATTTCTAATTAAACCCATCAAATAAGTCTTTCAACTAATTAAGCTCATTAAACAGGCTTCTTAATCAACTAGGCTCATCAAAATAGCCTTTCAATAAGTGAGTTTTCGAAATAAGCGTCCTACTAACTACCGCTTTCCAATTAAGCGCCCACCATGTAAGCTTATCAATTGTGAAAATCAAATTTAAGAATCCTAAGCTCAAGAAACTCTAAGCTCAAAAAAATACCCTAAACTTTTGTACCATTTGTTGTGCCAATGGAAGGAGACAAAATACCAAAAAATAAGACAAAAAGATAAAATCAAAACAAAAGAGAAAATAAAGAAAAGTATACAATTTTACTATTAAAAAAAAACTGGAGATTACATAAACTGTTCCTTTCTAAACTCAAAAATTTCTAAACCCTAGAGTACATAAGAGAGAAAGCACAAAAGACAAACTTCTACACCATTTGTTGTGCCAATAGAAGGAAATACTCTCTCTCAAATCCTTAATTTTTCATACATCCAATATGTCCTCTTTTAAACTCTCACAATAACTTTTTAAATTATCCAAAATGTTCTAAAACCTGAGCCTAAACTAGAAGCATCTTAAAAGTCAGGATCACTTGTATTTATATAGAGCAACATATAATATTTTACATAAACTAAAACTCAAATTCTATAGGAGTATAATTTTTTTTTTTAATTTTTAAATTTCAAATCTTTATGCATTAGAATTGAAGTTTTACTTTGATATGAAAATATATTTTCTTCTTCAGCCCGTGAATGCTAATACAAACTCCAACATAAGTCTTATGTCCAATGTCAGCAGATATACATTACAAGTTTACCATTTCATTTAGGCGGTGATGATAGCAGAAATCTCGTGTGCAACGTCTTCCATTGAACAGCCAAGGCTTTGTTCAATTCTGCAAACAAATAGTACCATGAATTTACTAAACGGGACTACAACCGTTGCAACCATTGTCCAACAATGTACTCCATTGGAAAAGAAAACGAATGGTTCTGGCTGGCCACCGACTCGTTCCATCCTCACGTACAGGTACGGTCGAATTCTGTCGTTTGGGTCAATAAGAATTGATCGACTCTCGGTAAGCTGGGTCAAAAAGATTAAACTTTCTTCCATTATCCATTGAAGCCTGGAGACAACGGATGGAAATAGAAATGGAAAAACTGATGGCCACGGAGAGCCATTTCAATAATGAAGATAACATTAAAGGGATTAAATGAGGATGGAGTTTTCATTCCCCAACCCGTCCGAAGACTGAGACTCAGTCTTTGTTTCCAAATTTAAAGCTTTTATTATACTCTAAATATTAAGTTTGGACTTCTAAATTTTAAATGAGTATTTTTTTCCTAATAATTGGCCTCAAAATTGACAACCAATACTGAAAAAGAAGAGAGGGGCCAATGGTGAACCACAAGGATGAGAACGATGGAAAAGCATTCTCTGTTTGTGATAGAGGCTAATAGTTAGAGAATGTACCGTTTGCTCTAATTTCATCACATTGCCATCCCACTTGGAGAAGATATGCATGAAAAAAAAAAAGGTCTGAATGCTTCTAAATCTAGATTAAATGATACGACTTGGTTGCATGATTCAAATATGAACAATGAGAATACAAAAAAATTCATCGATGAACTATATATATATATATCAGTAAAAGACGCGTCTCACATGGTGCACATAGAGATGTCGAATGACAAGCCCAACATGGCCCATAGGCCCAACCAAAGTGGGCCGTGCCTGGCCCCTAAGCCAACCCTCGAGCCCCATGAGATGGCTTGCATGCCGGCAAACATGCCATCTCTTTTATCTTTTTAATATTATTTAAATAAAATAAATTATGTACATATCTTTGTTTATGGGTAGGTAAGTCGCTTGCCATCGCAGTTGTGTCATCTTATTGCTTCCTTTCTCAATCCTTTTTTTTCATCTACTAGCTGTTGGAAGGAAAATCTTTAATTTTCATTTTTATCTTTTATCTTTTGTTTAACACAACCTAAGCCTTGGCTTGCTTAGTTGGGCGGGCTAATACCCATTATAGTCATTTCTCTCATCTGGCCTCCAAGACTGTGACAAATCATGCTGTTTTTCATCTTTAGTCTTCTATTACTTTACTTATTATCGTTTAGAGGAGACTCTTCGTCATTATTATTTTGACTTTGCATCCTCTATTCTCCATCGTTCCAATCTTTGAGGCAAATTAGTATCTCCATCATGTCAAGCTTCAATCAACTTCTCTTCTCGTCGAGTATCCTTCCTTTTAGACTAAAAGTAGATTTCGATGCTATTGTATACATAAGAGAAGTTAGTAGATAACAGGCTATAATAATAAGCATACGATAATTATTCTCATATACTCTTCGTCAAGTCAAAATATCGAAATTATTTATTTCTTTTTTAGTTAGAAAGTTTATAAAATTATTATTCAAATATAAATTAAATTTAATAGATTAAAATAATGAAGTAGTAGTTCTTTATTTTTTTAACAAAATCCAAAATTAATCACCACTACTATCCCCACTACTACTATTTGGAACCAATCCTGAAGTAGAGAATCTTTTACCTTTATTATATTTTTAAATATAATATAAATATTTTATTTAATAAATTTCTAATTTTATCCTTAAATCTATGCCTATTTACTTTATAATTCATATTTTTATAAATTGTTTCTAATATTATCTATAAATCATCTAATTTAACTTCAAGAACTATAATTAAAATTAAACAATGAAAATATAATTTTTTTAAAATATTTATTAAATTTTATTTTTATTGATAAAATTATATTTTTAAAAATTTCAGCTTCCCTGTATCTATAATTATTATTCTTTTTCAATTTTCTTTTCTAAAGAAAGAGGGGTTGACAAGCTGAGGCTACTTCTCTCTCTCTCTGTACAAAAACTACATCTGACTACAGTTTGCTCACATCAGTAGGAACATATATTTCCTTCGAGAAGTGGAGGAGAAAATGAGGGAATCATTTCCCCTAGAACAAGCAACTATCAGTGAGTTCACTTTACCCTTCTCTTTTTTTTTTTTTTTTCCCGTTCTTCTTAATCATTTCCAATTCATTCCCTGTTCTATATTTTATATTGCTATCTTTTGAACCTTCTGGATTTCATAAAAGAGGCACGGGGATGGGAATTGGGGCTCAAAAAAAGTGGCTTACCCTTTGTTGACCCTTTTCCGGTGCCCCCTTTGAGATGAAAGATCCATGAATGAGTCCCTTTGTCACTACAATCATAAAATAATCTAGAAGCTGGAAATCTTAGCATGTGCTCCTGCTCTTTTAATGCTTTGTCCCGTTGCCACATGGAAAAGAGAAAAAACAATTCGTCTCCGGCACATGCATCACATGATGACTCAATGCCTAATCATGGTGGCATATATCTATTTGAGATTTTATCAGATTAAATAAATATTGATCTGCATACATTATTGATATTCTAAGATGTGAAATATGTGGTTAACATGCTTTATTTATCTTATAGGATTTTTACGAGCTAGGATGCATCCTAGGAATAACAATTTTATTCTAATCCGATAGAGATCCGTCCCGATTAAGTTAGAGTCTTCAAGCTGTAATTAGGTTCAATTAAGTTTGAAAGAAAACCAAAAGATTTATACTTAGGATCAAAATAGGAGCAATATATATATATATATAACGAAATATATAATCGATCTTAAGAATGAAATTTTTGATTTTTTTTGTTATAGTAATATTCATGATTTATTGAAGTGTGTTTTTAAATATAATTTCAAAAAAAAAAAGAAAATATAGAGGTGGGGTAACGGGTTGGAGGCCTGGATCTCCATTTTTCATGGTGAGATATGAGGACTATACTTGTTGCTCTAGCAGAGTACGAGGCAGGATATAGAAAGTTGAGGCTAGGATGGGGTTGGGCAAAATCCGATCCCAACTCATCTCATTGTCATTCTTAATGTGCTAATGTATCCAACCCCAACTCATCCCATTATCATTCTTAATGTGCTAATATATATCTTGTTTGAATTTAGTACTTTTTTCATTTGACACTAGAGGGTTAGTTCAAATTTAATTTTGTCCCAATATCATATTGTTTAACAACAAAGTGAGGTCTAAAGTTCAACATGAGCTAACTTTTCATTAATATGTCATGTGACCAAATGTTAAATTAATACATTCATATGGTTTTCTATAGAAATTTTCTTTATCAAGCCAACAATTATGGGCCATTTTGCTCATGTACGATAACCCTAATGTCTAAATAGACTTCTTGATTGGTTACTCAAAACACAGAGATTATTTTGTTGTATGTACTTTTTTTTCCTTCTATTTTGCTCTTTTAAATAAGAATAATTAAAATTAAGTGCCATCACATAAGCATGCCACTTTAAATATAGCAAAGCTAGCGGTTTGAGTGATCATGATGGCAACTTAAGCATTAATGTTGCATAGTGGAATAGATGGTTGTTAAATGTGAATAAATTTATGTCCTTGGGTTTAAAACCAAAGATTACCATTCTTTAATTTTGGTTTTGCCCTATTATTCTATCAAAAAAAATACAATGCTTTGAATTCACTTTTATAAACTTTCACTAAAGTTATAGTAGGTCTCTTCTACATTCTTATTTATATAAAAAAAGAACATAATATGGACTGAATTAATTAGTAATTAAAGAATCAAGATGATATGTTATGAAAATAAGGAAGAAATTCTTGGAAAGATGATGAAGAAAAGTAGTCTGATTAATTAGGAGAGATTAAGTGGGCTGATTAGAGGAGAGATGCATATAAAATAGACTAGAATGATCGATGATTAAAGAACAATGATAATAATTTAAAGAAATAGTCTAGGCTAAAAAGAAAATTCATGTAAAGATGAAGCAAAAGAGTGGCCTGATTAATTAAAAGATATAAAGACAAACGACCATAAGATATAAAGTAAGGGTGATGATTAGATAGGATAGGAAAGGAAAGAGGATTACTCGAATCCAACCAACTTTCTTATTTCTTTTAATTTTCTTTGGTTTTTTATGAGGAATAATTTCACCTAAGCATTTGACGTGGTAAAAAGATGATGTGGCGAAATATCTATGGATTCATAAAGACATCCACTAGATGACTACATCTGACATGGCTAACCTATTTGAATCAGTCTCTCTCCTGCCACTCCAAAGATCCATCGATCTTTATAAAATCTCATCTCTGTTTGTAGCACCGAATCAACTCATGAGAAAATCTAGCTGACCAACTTAGTGCAAATTTCTCCCTCTTTTCTCATCTAACGGAGTTTGTCTCCTCTACCTCTCCCTGTAAAAACATTCAACCTCACCTACCTATGGGGTTGGATCCTGATCTGAGACTCGTCCTTAGGAGTTTGGAGCTCTTGATCAGAAAGGGAGCTCAAAGTCTCCCTTCATCCTATACCAAACTATGAGGCTTCTTTAAAATTTGTTCTTTGAATGTAGAAAGCTGACATAGGAGCAAAAGGCACATTGTTCAAACAAATAACCATCCCACCTTAGTTAAATTAAAGAAGTTAGAGCCTTGATGAGTTTTTAAAAGAGAGAGATGTTTCATTTTTGTTTTCATTTATTAAGTATAGAGATTTGATTCATGGGAGTTTTATTACAATTTAATATCGATGTTGATATATTTGCTATTATATTATGTTGCCCTTAGAAGAATTTTGAATAGGCACTACAAATAATTATAGAAATTTTATATAGTTCAGTAAATATAATTTTATTATAACATGATGATAATTTATTCAATCAATCCACACAAAGGAAAGATTTTGGTGTACTAACTTGATTTCTAGCACACAACATGGCAGCTTTATTAAACAAATCTAATATATGTATATATATTGTAAATTAATTTTTTTATAAAATTAATTGCTTTTTTTATGCCATATAAATAGATATATTAAATAATTTTTAGATTTTATTATTTAATAAGCAAATATACTTTAATACAGCTCATTTTTTTTTCATATGGATTACTTAGTCATCTTTCTTTTCCATATGGATTACTTTAATCAAAAGTAAATGATCTGCATTATTTCTTACTTTTTCACTTCTATTTCTCTTCATTTTTCATGACCCTATACATTTATTAAAGAAAAATAATTTAAAATCAATTAATATATAATTTTAAATTTAATAATAGAAAATTAAAAAAATAATTTTTTATTTTTATTTAACTTAACAATTACATTTGTGTTTCTATATTGCAATGCTATATACCTAGTAATATTGTAAAATATGTATTGCCACTGTGACATCTTCTTGTAGTTACATGAAAACTTATCATTTAATTTAAAAATAATGAAATATCTACAAACTTGTGAATTGGGCAATATCCTTGAAGCATAGCAAGCGACATGATTATGGGCCAGAGAAAAATAAAAAGAGAGTCGACCCCTTGTACATGTCTCTTTTCCTGTATTCCTTTCAAGTATATATATATTACTTAGCTCCCTTGCCCCCTTCCCGCTTGTGCTGTGCGCTCTTCATTTCCTTACTTGTAAATAATAATAATAATAATAATATATTCTTAATTCTAAACTAATTAGAATTAACTATATAAATATTTTTCTCAATTTAATTTAATTTTAATATATATATATATATATATATATATATATATATATATATATATATAATATAAAAAATTTAAATTTTTATTTTTTATAATATTTTTGATTTATTTTTATATTTATTAAATTATTTCTTTGCATAAGTGTTATTTATATAGGCCTGCGTTGTATATGGTTAAATTATTTATTTATTCTTCATTTAATTTTTATTTGGTTAGTGTAATTTTTATTATTTTACAAATAATTTTTTTTTTTATTTTTTTTGTCATTGTAAATTTATATTAATATTCTTATTTTAGCCTTGGAAAAAAAAAAAAAAAAGGTTCAGCGAGTTTTATAATCTACTGCCGGTTAACTTCCGCGGCCGAGATCTCATCCCACGTTTTATATCCCTCTGCAAACGAAAAGGAAAAAAATTCGTTCGGATTGCGGACAGAAACTGGAAAAGCGTCGTTGACTTCCATCATTATATATTTTTTAAATCTTCGCTCCCTCTCAAGCTCGCTTCAACGCGGTTCCGCGGGTCGGATTTCTGTGGAGAGGCAGGGAGAGTAGACACAGATTTGGGCGGCGATCGGAGGTATTGGAGGTCGGTTATGGCAATGGAGGGGGTCTACAAGACGAAGGTCGTCCAGTTCCTCGGCCGCTCCACCCCAATCATCCTCCAGAACGACAATGGGCCCTGCCCTCTCCTCGCCATCTGTGAGCCCTTTCTTTGTAGCCCTCTGTTGTGTTTGCTTTCTTGGTCTTTGTTGTCCCGTTTGATCTTTTCTATTTCTTTCTTGACGGATTGCGATGAAAAGTAGGTCTAGATTGACATAATTTGGTCGTCTGGTGTTGATTTTTCTTGAATTTATGCTTTTTAGGTAATGTTCTGCTGCTGAGGAATGCCCTTGAGTTGAGTTTGGATACGTCGGAGGTGTCGCTGCAGAAGCTACTTTCTCTTGTTAAAGAAAGGCTGATTTATTCCAACAGCAACGTTCAGGTTACCCGTCAGTGGATTTATTGGAGATGGAGATGTTGACCGCCATTCAAAGTTGCATCTTTGTGCGCTGATACTTTACTTTTGCTGCATGCAGGGCAGGGATGAAAGTTATGATATCAACCAGCAACAGAACATAGCAGATGCAATCGATCTGCTGCCTCGTCTTGCTACCGGGATTGATGTCAATGTGCGTTTCAAGAGGTACCAATTGAAGCTCTTAGCTATTGTCATCGTTACCTTATAAACCTGATATTATTTTTTGTATAGATATCCTATACTCAATCCCAATATTTTTGCTTAATTATGTAGGATAAGTGACTTTGAATTTACGCCGGAATGCGCTATATTTGATCTCCTTGATATTGGTTTGTACCATGGGTGGATAGTTGATCATCAGGTACTATTTTGCATGCTTGGATTTACTTTGGCTTTTATGCTTGTCTTATTTTCAATGTAATTATTTCTCTGGTCGTTTGACCACTATCTTTAAGAAGTCTCTCTTCTCCGTTCGGGCATCATTATTCATGTTTGACATTATGAAATTTTATGAGCACAAGGACAATGAGAATAATCTTGGTTCCAAGTGATTGTTGAGAGCCTAGGGTTCTTCTATTTAAGTAAGGGTTGTATAGTTGAATTTACGTATAGGGAAGATCAATACCAGGCATGATACAAGGTAACTATATAAGGAAAAGATAAATCTCCATTAATCATGGACATGATTAAGATGCAGTATCTTTGGTTGATTTAGTTGACTAGGTTTGGCATAATTCCTAAATCCTTGATGATTTTGTCAACTTAGCATCTGTGGAAATAATCAATTCTGATTCCCAAATCCTTGGTGATTTTGTGAACTTAGCATCTATGGAATCAATCAATTTTGATTCCCAAATCCTTAGTTATCTTGTCAAATTCTGATTCTCCATTAGACAGCTTTTATTCTAGAACCTTTTCATAGTGACATGTCTTTGTTTACCTTGCTTCCTTTGGTGTAAAGTGGCACCTGTTTTTCTCATAATAATGCCAACTTGTGGTGGCTGGATTGCATCATCATTCAGCTTTATTGTGTTCAGATGCCTTTGGCTTCTTTTGTTCTGTGAGGGTTATTATTTTCTTGCACTAAATATTGAAACCAATGATTTAAGTCTCAGCGGGATGGTTGCAAAGATGGCTGAGACATGTCATCCTAAAGAGATTTCAGGACTAATCTCAGCCATCCTATCTCGTTCTGTCTCAACCATAATACATTATAGTTGTAATTTTAAATCGATTTAATTTATTATTAAGATATAACTTTTAAAGTTCAAATATGTTTAAAAATCGAATAAAATATTAAAGCTTCATAAATACTTTTCTTAAAGAAAAAAGCATCCTAAGCAAGCATTTTGTTCCGTAAAAAAATTGAGATACCTCTATCCCGTGAGATTTAAAACCTTTGTTGAAACTTGATGATTTGGTGTTATATCTCTTGCATAATATGTTGAACCATCCCGAACCGGGCAATTCAAAGCAAACCGAACCAAACCGGTTCGGTTTGGCTGCTCGATTCAGTAGAGAAGGGAGAACCGACTGAACCAACCTCGAACAGATCATATCATATCTCTCCAAACTGAACCGAACCATCCTGAATTGAGTCGAACCATCTGGTTCAACACGATTTGGGTTGGTTCATGGCTTAGGACCCCTGTTTCACCTGATCGGTACACCACTGGTTCGATATGGTATCAAAATGGTAACGATTCCTGATATGACGAACCTTAGTCTCTTGCCTTGAATTTGGTAGACACATATCTAACCTTTGTCCATCTAATAACTTCATATTATTATTTTTGCATCTGCCTATTTTCTCCACATTGTCTAGTTCTTGTCATTTCTAGCATGATTAAAAAACACAGCCCTCGTTGAGATCCCACTTTTATAGTGGCATGAAGTTCTTGGATACTGCTGACACTATGCTAATGACTTCTATTGATCTACTTTTGATCATTAAAAGAAACTGGAATATGAACTTTTTTTCTGAGCATGATCATTATCTCAATTATGTGAGGACAATTTTTCCGTAATGAACATGAATCTAACCAAATGATGTTTAATCGGTTTTACCTCATATCTGTCTCAATATTTCAGGATGAATTTATCATCCTTTATATTATATTTTCTTTTCTTTTCTTCGTGCAGCAAGCCTTTAATTGCTAATGACATATTAGACATGCTATTTTAATGTTCAGATGACATTCATGCTGAATACAGGTTGACAGGACTTATAGGCGTGGAATTAGATTGGCCTCATGTTGAAGATACCTAATCCTATCCAATGCCAAATTTGGTGGGATTAAAAATCAACACCACTGTTAGGTTCCTTTCATTTTCTTTGTACAACCAGACCTCATTATGTGGTTAGACCATTTAAATAATCTTAGGAAGTGCAATCTTCGTGGTGAGTGTGGTAAGTCTCATTTATTTGTTTTGTTCTTTAATGACGGTGCCATGCCCCATGAAAGTTGAGAGCTGCTCCATGCGTGTAAAAGATATTGTTAAATTGTAAACTAGCAAGAATTGTCTTTCTAATTGAATGAGGACATATAGCTGTTCTCTCACAAATAAACACCATATGATGGCTCACTATGCTAGAAGATAAATGCTTTATGCACTTTTGTTCGAATTTCTAATTAAGGGTGCATGTTGTAGTAGGAATTACAAAGATGCATCTACTGAGAACAAGACACTAATCGCCTATGTTTCCATTCACTTTTTCAGTTGTTTAAAAGTTGGGTACTTGAATGCTTCTATTGTGCATTACACATCATCTAAAATTATTTGGGAATTTTGACATTCTTGAATAATGGTGAAAAACCCCAATCTTTTCATCGAGCAACTCCTTGATAAAATTGTGAAATCTCTTTTCGTAGTTTTATTGGTTTGGAACTCAAATCATGATGCAACGTTTTGAGACTTGTTAATAAAATTGACTTGCATAATCAAACTGTATGAGCTATTAGAATTTCTCCGTGAATATAGTGAATAGTGGAAAATTTTAATCATGTGGAAGGTATAATTTAGCATTATTATCAGTACACTTAATTTTTGTGTGGTTGTGGGATTCCTACATTTTACTCTTCTTGCTCTGCATTAGTTTGGCTAGTTAAATATAAGTACTTCAAATATATAAAGTACTTAGGCCACCAAATTTCAAAATTCTATGGCATATAACTTGTGGTAATCTTGTCATGCACCATCAGAAAAGTTTCTATGGTATTCTCATTAAAACACCATCACTTATGAAAATTTTGTGAATAACATGTTTATTTATGTTTGCTAGATGGAATATTTGGCAATATTTTTCCCTGTTCCTTTGATCCAAATTTTACCTCCATATATGCTCATTATTTTCCCAATTTATTCTGTAACCTTATATATTTTTATCAAATTTCCTTTGATAACTAATAAGCAGGATCCCAATCTTCTTTCCATATTTGCTATTCCTTAAGCATTGTTTAAACATATGATTTTTTAAAATGATAATTTGCATTGACCATAAGCTCTAAAAGAAAATGTTCAACTACCACATGAATTCTTGTTTCTAAATTACTAGAAGTTTGTTCATAGTTGTGCACCCACTGAGGACACGTTTGAGTATAGTTAATGATCAGCACTTCAAGGATTGTTTGCAATTTGTAGGTTGTTATCAGTCCACTTTTCAAAATAATTTTAATTTCAATGTAAAAATATGCTGCAATTAGGCTAGTCCATTTACTAAGAGGCCTAACCTTAATATTTGATATGAATGGTGGTGAAGTGTACTCATGCACTCTAGGTGTGAATTTTGGTATCAAAACATTAGTCGCCTGAAGTGTGATTAGATGTATGAGTGGATTTGTTGGTGGGTACAGGGAAATGCTCTCTCGAAAAATCTTATAATAGGACGAGCTGAGGAAGCAAATGTGAGAGTAAGTTTCTTGAGAGATCTTGAACTTGGTTTATACTATGGATGGAAGTTTTCTACTACTAAGAGCAAGTTGGATCCAGGCATGGTCAAATTGGACCAATCAAAAGGGTTCAGACCATATATTTAATGATGCTTAACTAAAAAATCCAATTTAGATCCTCCACATGCAATCAAGAATCTGAATTCAGCCTATTAGGGATAGAGAGTGCAACTTGTATATACATTCATGGTCACATAGGATTAGACTACATTACTAAATGGGGGCAATTTATATCTGCACAGTTGCATAGGATTAGGCTACATTACTAAATATTAAATCTTTCATAAAGAAGTTTTAATAATTCAAAATTGATGATGGGTCACCTGAATTGGAGACCACACTGTTGATCATGAACTATATTGCTGAAAATGCCTAGAATCAAAAATTGATAGATTAAGTTGGGTGTCTTACATGTGAAGCAATTGATATAATATATCGTACCAACTGTGGTGTGTGCTAAAATACAAGATAGGACATTAGTTGAAGCATTCCGTTGATCTTGATCCACATATCCTAAAGCATGTATGGATTAGCATTTTATAGATTTTGATGTTTATATCATAGTAAAACATCCTATCATACTATTAGAGCCATTTGTTTCTGCACCCTCTTGATGCATGGGTAAGAGACCATCAAAAACCTGACTTTTGGTTTCTAATCTTTTTTTCTTCTGTAGATTATGATTAATAGTATTCATGTAACTGACCCCAACTAGTTTTGGATTTGAGGCTTAGATTGTTATTGTTATTGTTATCTCCAATTAAATAGCTTCAATTTCTGAATCATTAAATATTTTTACAAATACATTACATCTCAGCTGTGTTGCAATTCATATATATTAGGTAAGATTTTTTCAAATTTTTTTAGCTATTGTTTATTTTTTCCAAGGTCTTTTAAAGAGTCTATTGTGCTTAGCATAAATTGAAATTCAGTTTATAATGATAATATTGTACTAGCATACGCAACACTATCAGTACCTCTAATACGCATGGTATTTGTTTCTAAACATTTTTATGTTAAATATCATGATCAACAGTGTGAACCTACTTGATCGTTTTTGCATTGGTAGGTTTGAGGCTTCACTTCTAGCAGTGGGATTCCATATCTAGCCCTGGCTCTCTCCATACAAGCTGATATGTGCATGTTCCAATTGAACTCTTTCCATTTACGATCAAAGGAGAAGATTATTCTTTTTACCAAACATATTCAGATTAAATCATGATTTTATAATAAGAATCAGAAATCTTTCTCGATCAATCCTTTGTGTTTGCTTCTGCTTGAAGTTGCTAGGGTTTCACTCAGTGCTGTAACCTTAAAACAAATGCTTGAAGTTGCTAGGATTTCATATGTCAAACACTATCAGTTAAACTGTAGCTCATTAAATTCCAGTGTTGTACTTTTTAGAGCTATGTTGGACCAAACAAATCTCTAATATGCTAGTGTTTTGCCATCTATTCACTCATTATACTTGCTTGAGGTGTTTGAAGTCAGGATGTTTGTCTCCATTGCCTTGAGATTTGTGAGTAATCATTTTACTTCATGCAAGCCTCTCATACCTGTTTTGCTTTAGTTTTGCTTCACAACTAAATGATTATTTGACCACCAGAGTCAACAGACTTGTCATCCATAGCTTTTATCTGTAGCTTCCATTTTTGTACATTGCTTGCTTGCATGTTCCTGGCATTATTTGCTTGTAGCTTTGCCTTGTTCTTCTGTACCTCATCTGACAAGGTTAACTACAGAGAGGTCATTGATGTACAATGACTATTAGGTTGGATGCTTGGACATTAATTTTAAAGCAAAATTTTGGTTAATCTGAGTTACTGCTATTGTCCTTCGTACCATTGACAGGGTTACATTGACAGACATCTTCTGTTTTACAGGATACTGATACTGCAGCGGCAATTGGATCCAAGTCTTATAATACGCTTGTTGATGAAGTTGTTAGGAACCAATGCAACGATTTGCATGGTCTTCAGTCACGCAGATTTTTGCTTTTCTGTCCCCTTTTTTCCAGTATTGAAGTAGTCCTCACAGCTGTTTTAATACTGTTGCAATCATTTGTTTTAGGGCAACTGATAAAGAATTTTCTGGAAAATAATGCAAGCCAATTGACCATCAATGGGTACATACTCATAACGATCTGATGCAGTTGCTTTTCTAAGATATGAATGTATGGAGAAAATTTATATTCTTTTAAACTTGTCTCTTCTTTCACAGGCTATTTTGCTTACAAGAAGGTCTTAAAGAAAGAGAACTTTGTGTCTTTTTCCGTAATAATCATTTCTGCACTATGTTTAAGGTGCAATCTAGTAGACATTCCTTTATTTCTTGCTTTTGCTTGTATATGTTCTCTGTTGTGGTGACATAGCAAACTGGATACGAAGGTAAAGTATTTAGTAGTTCAATTGTTTTGTCGAACCTTACAATTTTGATCCTTGTTTTGTAGCTCAATGGTGAACTCTATCTCTTGGCTACTGATCAAGGTTATATTAACCAACCTGATTTGGTGTGGGAAAAGTTAAATGAGGTTTGTTATAGTTTTTGATATTTGTGTATGTCAACCCATGTTTTTATTTTTTAGTCCACCTTTTCTTCTTCCATGAAGTCAGTGAACCAACTTTGGTTTATATACAAATGTTGCCTTGGTAACTTTTGTCTAAAATTTTTCCTTAATTTTACTTATAGTGTTCTGTAAAAAGCTGTCTCATCTAATTTGTTCTCTTTAAACTTTTACAATAAGGTCAATGGAGATACTGTTTTTATGACTGGCAACTTTACGGAATTTAAGGCTGAAAATCAAGTCAATGACTCATGGAATGAGCAGAACGCCATGACCAATACTGCTGTACATTTCTTCCTACTATGGATTTTAATCAATTTATTGTTCTTTTTTAATTTTACCACCAATGAACAGAATGGAATTGACAAATTTTCCTTATTGCAGGATTATCAAGCCTCGCTTGAAAGTTCTCCTTCAAGTGCAACTTCAAAGTATGCCCTTTATACTAAATAATTCAGTTTTGAGTGTAATGTTTCTGTGTGAAACAGTAATGTAGCCACTATATATAGCATGTTGACTCCATAAGTTTTTATTGTGTTTAATCAAATTATTAATTTTGTAGTATATCACTAGATTTTAAACTAGTAATCATGAAAAGCTGTATTGTCCTGGTGTATCCTTGCTGTCATTGAAAATCAAGCCCTCCTAAAAACTAGTTTATATCCAAAACTAGTTTATATTAATGGTAGATCATAGCTACTATGGTTAACCTTTTAACATCTATCTAGGATCACCTTGATGAATTCATTGTTTGTAGTTAGTAATGAAGTCTAAACTTATAAACTATCTTGATCGAGATGTTATAGAGCACAAGAGTATATTTGTTTTAGGTTTTGCACATTCTTAATGGTGACTTCTTTGTAGGTGATGTGGAGTTTGGATTTTCAATGTATGCAAGTGCACTTTTAATTACTCTTGTTTTAGGGGTTAGAAAATTTTCGATTAAGAGGTCACAATCTTTATTAGCCTTTTAGTGTAGATGCATGCATATAAGAAAGAGACTTTTTTTAATTATTCTCATTTATATCTATTTCTTTGTTGAATTACAATAGTCCAAAGTGACATTATTATTGTTTTATGGTTTAAGTTTAATATGACACATTTATCCCCATTCTGAGTTTCAGCTTCAGCTAGACAGGTTTTGTTCACATTATTTATAATTTGATACTTCATTCTGATAGTACCCCTAGGTTAGTGATCCCTTTCAAGGTCATTAGGAGACTAATACTTCCATAATTATGGAGTAATGCTCATTTGATTGTGGAACAATGTTCTAGTTTTTTTAATGGCATCAAGGGTCATTGTCTTGAATCAAATTTTAACATAACTCGAATGAGCCGCCTTTAAAGAAGCAAGGCTTCAAGGCTTCGATGGAGCGATGCTCCATGTCTTTAATGGAGGAAGGTTGTTTTTGATGGACAAGTCTTCTATCTTTAATGGAGCGAGGTTTCAAGTCTTCAATGGAGTAGGGATTCAGAATTTTACTGGAGCACGATTTTAAAGTTTTGATGGAATAAGACTTTAGAGCTTTGATGGAGCAGGACTCCAAGTTTTCAATGGAGTAAGGCTTTAGTTTTCAATGGAGCGAGGTTCCAGAAATTTAATGGAGTAAGGCTTCGATCTTTAAAGGAACAAGACTAAAATTTTAATAGAGCAACACTCAGGTCTTTGATGGAGCAACACTCCGGTCTTTGATGGAGCAGGGCTCCAAAAATTTAATGGAGCAAGGCTCCGATCTTTGATGGAGCAAAGCTTTGGTCTTTAATCAAGCAGAGCTCCAAAAATTTAATGAAGCAAGGCTCTGGTTTTCAATGAAACAAGGTTCTAATTTTTAATAAAGCAACGCTTTAAAGTTTTGATGGAACAAAGCTCCAACGCTTTTAGTAAAATAAGGCTCCGGAACTTTAATAGAGCAGAGCTTCAGAAATTTAATGGAGTAAGGCTCCAAGTTTCATCAATGGAGCAGGGCATCGGGACTTAGACATTAGAGTAGGGCTTCAGGCTTTATCAATAAAGCAAGGCTCTAGGGCTTTTTTCATAGAGCAGGGCTCCGGAGTTTTTTTTATGGAGCAGGACTTTAGGGTTCTGAACTTCTTTCATGGAGTAGGGCTCTAGAGATTTGATCATGGAGTAGGGCTCTAGAGATTTGATCATGGAGTAAGGATTCAGGTCTTTTAGCTAACTTAGGCTCGATTTAGGATTGATTTGGGCTCGATCTGAGCCTACTTTTGAGCTTGATCTAGAAGTAAGGCTTCCTTTTAGACTTGAACTAAGCTTGATTTGCAATCAAGGCTCCCCTTTGGCTCTGTTTGGGTTCGATCTAGGAGCAAGACTTTATTTTAGGCTTGAATTAGGCTTAATTTGAGAGCAGGGCTTCTCTTTGGCTTTGTCTAGGCTCGATCTTGGAGCAAGACTTCTTTTTAGACTTGAATTTGACTCGATCTAAGAGTAGGGCTCCCCTTTGAATTTGCTTGGGCTTGATCTGAGAGCAAGACTCTCTTTTAGGCTCGAATCAGGCTCGATCTGGGAGCAGGGCTTCCCTTTGGCTTAATTTGGGAGCAAGGCTCTCCTTTAGGCTTGAACTAGACTCGATCTGTGAGCAAGGCTCCTCTTTGGCTCGGTTTAGGCTCAATCTGCTTCTAGTTTGATGCTAGTCTACTTCAGAATTGAGGCTCGAGCTATTTGGGTTGGTTCGAAGCTTGAATCCATAAAGGAGTAAGGGAGTACTCTTCCTCATCATGGAGCTCAAAGAAGTTTAAGAGGTCACTATCTCATGGCAAGCTACAAGGATAGTACCTCTTCCTCATTACTACCCTAGGTTTTAGGGTTTTGGGGGTGCCACCATAATTAGTCTTTTTGTGATGGGGAGTGATGGAAGGCCTTATTTCTGGTGTGGGGTTACTCAATGTGAGAAGCCTCAAGTATAGAGGAGGGAGAGGTCATCATTGTCATGGGCAAGTTAAAGGTATTGTTGGTCTTATGGGGGCTCAAAAGGAGGAAGCATAGAGACTTGGCAAGCTTCTCAGTTTTAGGATTCGAAGTGGACAAAGCAAGCTTACCTATGAACTTAGAGAAAATGTTGTTTGGAGGAGGACATATGACAAGGTGAAGCAGGGTCTTCTCTTTTGAATTCAGCCTTTGATGGCAATCATCTGATGGAAAGAAAGTAGTGTTTGATTTGAGACCTTAAGAATGATTTCAATGCATATGACATTTATTCATTCTTCCCTCTTTAACTCTCTTTTTTTGAATTCAAATGACAAGATCTCTTGTCATCTTAGTTGGCCAATTAGATTGGCATGTTTGATCAGCTACCAATCAACATGAGGAGAGAATTGATTTGGAAGGGCTAGTTATGAGATCTTGAGGATGATTTGAGCACATATTTTGTTTCTTTCTTCATTTCTTCTTTTTTTTTCTTCTTTTTATCTTTTCTATCTTTTTTTTATAGTTGTTGATGCTTGCCTTCATTATTAAAGGTGACAAATAAGGGATTGAAGTGTCGACGATTGAAGTCATAATAGTGATAGTTATCATGGCACTTGGGGCCATGATAAGGAAGAAAAGGGACTTCCGGCTTTTGTCAAAGTGGGTTGGTGACCGAAGAGGTTGCCTCCACTCCTTGAGATACCAAGGCTAAGAAAGTGGCAAGAGCTGAGATGTCTGTTGATGTAGAGAGAATGCGTGCACAATCTCTATAGTGAAGTTGCTTAAGGTGCAGTTGCAATTGACAACTGGAGCTGGAGCTGGAGACTTAGGTCGGAATCCTTAGTGGTGGTTTAAATTTTTTTCTTTTCTCTCCTTTTCTTTTTTTCCCTTTTTTTCCTTCTTTTTCTCCTTTTTTTTTAAAGAATATTGGATAGAATTTATGTTTGCCTTAGGAAGTATATTTGAGGAGCATACATGACCATGTATTTCGTATAAGAGAGGAAATACTAGAATTCCATCATAGGTAGAATAGAGGATCGATCTTTAAGAAGGTCTACTATGGACTATAGCTAGCAATTATGGTGTTTGCTGATGACAATCTTAGGAAGTGGTCATGAGGTTTTGAAGTTTTTCTCCTTTTTTTTAATATGATGGATGGGGATATGTTTTGACTTAGGAAATATACTTGAGGAACATACATGACCATGTATTCCCTATAAGAGAAGAAATATCGGACGTTCCATCATAGACAAAATTTGGGGTCAGTAGTTATGAAGGTTTGTCGTGGACCAAAGTTGGCATTTATAATGGTCCACCATGGACAATGCTTTTTTTTTTTTTTTTTTTTTTGAAGCAAGATGATATCTGACCTTTGTTGGGGTCATCCTTGCTAATGATTTGTTACTTTTTGGTCTAAAGGTTATTTAAAAATGTCTTAGGTAGGTTAATATTACCTGCCCTATATTGTTTTTCAATCCAGTCCTTGAAGACAACAAGATTTAATGGGGTGATCAACTAGTTTATTGTAAGGACAATATTTAGGGTTATTGATTTTGTCAACTTCTTTTGGACGCCTAAGCTCTGGAACCTCTAAGTTGTAATTTAGAGCATCTATGAAGATTTTCATGACCTTATCTTTTCAATAGGAGTATGTTTTATTTCTTCTTTCTTTATAGAAAGATTGCTTGACGTTGTCCTTTCGTGCCCCTAAGATGGGTTTAGCTACCACAGCTTATGCAGTAGAGTTAACCCATCCTAGTTTGTTCACTCTTTTTCTTTCTACGTCCTTCTTAAGCTTCAAACTTTGGAGGATTGGTAAAACTTGATATTCAAGTTTTTCAGGTCCCTCGTTCTGTTACTGGATTACTTTTGTTTCTTTTTGATGAGCCCAAATCAGCTACTTTGAATTCGTTGCTAAAGGTTTCCACCATTTCTACTCATGGTTTGATGGAATTGTCTCTTTGGAAAGGGTACCAATTGAAGGTAGCTCCATGCATATTTTGGGGGAACAGGCAAAGGAGTGGGGCATCATTGCCCTCAGAATTGGTATGGATGCCTCTGAAATGAGCCAGTCCCAAACTTTCAACCCATTGAAGGAATGAAGCTTGGGTGCTATGTAGCCTTTGAGATATAGTGCCATGTCGAACTCCTGGGGATAAGGCTTCCTTTTAGGCCTTTATGGAGCTCTTTTGATGGTGGACTACTTGAATCAACTAGCCACCATCTCATGGCTTTGTTCTTTGGTAGGGATCTGTTAAGTTTGCTCTACCAAGAAGTGCCCCCAAATATATAGAACTTTTGCCTTGATTTATTAGTTGTGGTACTTGCTTCAACAGTCGAATCTTTGATAGGGAATCATTCTTGAATTATTTCACCATGAGCTATTGCATTGCCATCATGGCCTCTGTTATTTAATCAACTTTTAAATGGAGATTGTGGATGTCCATATCCTTTTGTTCAAGCACATTCTTAATAAAGCAATGCCATCTTGTCCAACCCTATCGGGCGCAGGGACTATTTCTTCCTTATCATTTTCGGTGTTAGACTCATGAATTAGCTCCTTGCCCTTTCTGGACATAATAGGAACCTTGGTAGTTGAGTTTATCTCCTCAAATTCTAACCCCTTGGGGTCTTACTAGCAATAGCCTCCTCATATTCTTCATGGAGAATATGGTCCTCTCTGTCTTCTTTAATTATATGATGAACTATACGCACAATGTGTACCTCACACTCATTATCTCTTTCATGATGTAAGTTTTTGGGAGATTGATACCAACCGCATGCTTATGGTTTGATTTCCCAACCTTTATCTTCTTTTAGGTAGCAATGAAAGTCCTGTAGATCTTTAATAAGAAATGAAGTTTGTTTGATTTTATGGGTCACCCTTTGTTAAAGCTCAATTGCAGGTTATGTATAAGCTGGGAAGTAGTAGAGTTCTTAGCCATGCTATAGAGCGGCTTGAAGGAATTATTCACTAGGATCATGGGCTCGATCACCAGTTGGTCCTCCTGAAACTTGAGGGAGTTAAGGGGTTTAGAGGCTTGCCCCCTCTCTTTTGTATATTCTTTAGAGGTGAGCACCTTTGCCTCCTCTTCTTGGTAGCAGATTTAGAGAGCAGATCTTTCATCTGCCCCCATTTAGCAATCATAAAATTTAGATTTTTAGTGATGCTTTCATGCCTCCTCTCTTCTGTGATGACTAAAGAGGGCTGTGGATGGGTCAGTTTATCAAAAATTGAGACTCGTTGTATTTTGTTGTTGCCTTTGAGGTTGGCACTGTAGTATTCCTTGGTACAAGAGGTAGAAATTTGGTCCCACTGCTCTTGTGGGGCTCTAGATCTCTTCCTATTGGGCTGGTGAGTGGCGGATAGAGGTGGAAACCGGAGTTGATCTTCAAGTGATAGTTTCAAATAGGAAGGTTGTCCTTGTACCACTACAACTAGAGGAAAGGCCAGCCTCTCCTTAACTGAATGGTGAGGCAGGTTAGAGTTATTTGATTTTGTCCCTATCATTGAAGTTAGTTGATGGGGGGGTTAAAGGACCAGCAGCTAGAGTTGTGGTAGCTGCAGCTATCATGGTAGCTAGGGCCATGGTAGTGAAAGGGAACATCAAGATTTGGCTGACGATTGAAGAAACTACTCCCACTTCTTCAAGCACAATAACAAAAACTGAGATTGTTGCCAATGCAGGGGTAGTATGTGTACGATAAAGATCGGAGTCTTAGCCCCTTCGAGAGACAGGATGCAGCTTGAGAGAAGGGGCTGAAGCAGCCCTAGGTGCAGCAGTAGCAACAGTTGGAAAGGCCAACCTTTCCTTAATGAATTGCTTTGGAGGGTTGGCAATCACTAGTTAGGCTTGTGTCCATGAGAGGGTAGATGAGGCACTGAGATCGAAGTAGCTGAAGTAATGACGATCAAAGTTATGATAGCGATCAGGGCCACTGCAATGATTGTGATCGGTCAGGAAATGGTGCTGAATTAGAGTTGGCACCAAGCGCAGATGTCACGACAATGGACTGAGGTAGTCTTAGTTTAGAGAGCTCAGCAGTTTTGGAGATGGTAGCAATTGAGGATGCTATTGGTATGCAGTATCTGCATAAGAAATGATTTTAGTTAGGGGTTGTATTGGATGTGACCCTATAGAGTAACAATACAATCTCAAAGATGAGAAGTAAAATCTGGTCCCATGAGGCGTGCTAAATCTTATCGACCTTCGTATCGTTCTCCCTCTCGATAGGACCACCTCAATCAAGATGATATGGAGAGCAAGAGTACATTTATTTTGGGTTTTGCGCCTTCTTAATGGCAAATTTTTTTTTTTTGATGATGTGAGGTTTGGATTTTCAGTAGGTGTAAGTAGCTACTATAAATTACTTCTACCTTAGGGGTTGGAAAACTTTCGATTAAAAGAGCACAATCCTTATTAGCCTTTTAGTGTAGTTGCATATATATATATATATAAGAAAGATTTTATTATTATTATTATTTATATTTCTTTTTTTTTGGGAGTATAATAGTCCGAACTAACATTATTATTCTTTTATGGTTTAAGTTTAATATCACATGTTTGTCTTTCTTTTTTTGTCTCCATGTTTGTCCCTCATCAAGTTGGATTGTTGAACTGTGCCCTTCGATTTGGCTTGAACCCATGGGAATTGAACTTGGTAAGTTATGAAGGATTAATTGAGCCATGTGACTAAGCTTGAACATTGGACTTGGCCTTGTTTATTAAATTTGGAACCCAATCGGGTAGGTAATTGAGCTTAAATGCTGGACCTGACTTAATTTACGAAAATTGACTTCAATTATCAACTATGTTGAAAAATTTGGTCTAATGACCGAGCTATATTATTGAACTTGAGCCCATTCATAGAAATTGGGTCTAATTAACAGCTTTACTTTGGCCTAGATGTTGAGTCTTGAGCTGACTTGATGCAATCGAGTCCAAGCAAGCATAATGGCTAAAGTAGAGAGCTGAATTTGACCTGAATAATTGTAATTGAACCTAATCAAGCTGAATGATTGAACTAGTATATTGATCTTGACCTGGTTCATAGAGTCTAGACTCAATCAAACCGTATGGCTAAGTCAAGGTGTTGTATTTGACCTGATCTATGAAGACTGGATCAATCAGTTAAGGTGGTTGAGTTAGGATGTTGATTTGGCTCCACAAATCCTAAAAGTTAGGCTTGCTTAGGTAAAATTGTTGAGCTAGGATGCTGCATTTGACTTAACTCATGATGATTGGATCCAATCAGTGGAGTAATCGAGCCTTATCAACAAGAAAAATGTGCCAGGACTTTTTAATAGTGGAATAATATGCTAGGACTCTTTAACAATTGTTGAGAACTTGAGCCCAATTGATGAATTCCTCCTAATTTAAGTCAATTGTGTCCTAATTGGCATTTTGTCACGATTCAAATATGGAAGCTTTAGGTTATCTAAATCTTTTCGTTTTATAGTTCTTTTAAAGATGATGCATCTGGAGTTTGGACTGCAAGCTTTACTTATCCTTTTGTCATAACCGAAATATGAAAACTTTTGAGTTGATGCTTATATCAATCCATTTGGTAGTTTATTCAAAGATAATGCACTCAACATTCAGACTGTAGACGTTACTTTCCTGTTTTGTTGCAGTTCAAAAATGGAGACTTTTAGGATGGTACCCAAGTCAACCTACTTGGCAATTTTCTTAAAAAATGATATACTCAATGTCCAGATTATAGGCTCTACTGCCTACTTTGGCATAATTTAAATATAGAAACTTTTGGGTTGGTGCCCAAATCAACCTATTTGATAGTTTCTTGAAAGATGATGCACTCAATGTCTAGGCTACAGGCTTTATCTATTTGTTTTGGCATAATCCAAAATTGGAAACTTTTAAGTTGGTGTCTGAATTAACCCACGATATAGTCTCTTCAAATATGATGCACTTAGTGTTAAGACTATAAGCTTTATCTACCTATTTTGTTGTAGTCCAAATATGAAAACTTTTAAGTTGATGTTCAAATCAACCCATTTTATAGTTTCTCTAGAAATGATGCATCAGAGTCCTAACTATAGGCTTTACTTGCCTTTTTTGTTCGAGTCCAATGCGGAAACTTTTGGGTTGTAGCTCAGGTCAACTCATTTTATAGTTTAGAACAATGCATCTAGAGTCTCGAGTCATAGGTCCTTAATTTTTTGGTCGCAAGCCATATGTGCAAAGTTTTAGGTTTTGCCTAAGTCAACCATGATTTGCTGATGTCTTGTGGTTGCGACTAAATCACAAAAAAAAAAAAAAAAAATGAGGTACTTAAGTTTACCTGTCTTTCAATTGGCTACCCCATGCAGATGCCCTGCCATCATATGAGATTCTGTTTCTTGCTATTATTTTAAATTTAATGTACTGTAATAACTGCTTCCTAATTATTTAGTCCTTTAACTGGGCATCAGTATGGTCTATTTTTACCATATTGGTTATATGCATTGCTCTACAGCATATGACATGTCATTATTATTAAAGTTGTCCACATCATACTTTTTTTTAATATGATGTCCTCAGAATTATTGGATTTGTTGACATCATGATAATCATTTTTATGATGGAGAGTCACTTAGGTAGATGAATAGATCTTACATCAAGGACCGTGGGTTGGATTATGTGTATTTTATTTTGCTACGTTGATAGAGGACATGTACTGACAGGAAGAGGTAAATGATAATTGTTAGATAAACATACAGTGCACTAACATATACTGGAAAAGTTATAGATTAAAGACTATTTATCATAAAATATTAGTTCTTTTATAGTCAATGTCAAAAAAATATTTGGATTCATAACATTGATACATTTGACATGCTCCTAGCTAGGTGTACCATCAGTGCTTAGATCTCCTTAAGAATGTAAAATTAATTATGCAAAATAAGTCCATACTTGAAGATAGATAAGGATTATGGATATTGCATCCTTTGATCGTACCCATAAATATTCTGGATCCATCTTGGGTCCAGGAAGCAAAGCATTTACTGTGGCCACTACAACTGTAAGATTCTGCTTCTATGATGTGTTTTACTACAAATATTGCCATAATTTTGCTGCTTTTGATCCCTGGTTTTGATACTAAATCCAATCTCAAGATCAAATGATGGAATGCAACCATACGTGGTCACCATGGTATCCCCCATCATATGTGTTGCCACCACATCATGGTTATCGCCGTCAACCCCATCAACGTTATCAGCTATATCCTCCTCATCAAGCCACTCTGGATAAAAATTCTTTAATATGTTCTGAAGATTGTGATGCCATCCAGGAAATCCTATCATATTGTTTTTGGCATACTATAAGAAAAAACAATTTTTGACCAGAAACATGAGCTAGGATATGAATGGTGCCTTCCCTACAGGATGTTTTTGTAAACTTGTTTTACAAGGGCTAATTGGAGAAGTTTGTTTATAGAGTTACCTACACACCCTTAGTATTTATTCTGACGCAAGTGTTTTGGTACTTGACTAATTAATGCTTGGAAAGGATTGACTACAGGGCTAATGATGACTTTTGAAATTACGACATCCCTCATCTTTCAAGTACATGGCAGTAAAGAAAGGGGTGTTTGGATAATTTCACCCTCATGTGCCAACCTGTTGAATACGCCTTATGCATATTATTGTAGCTGTCATTAATGGCAAGCCTGGTTGGGCCATGGATACAGTAGTGGCCTAACTTCCCAGATCCAATGCAGCTGGTGTTGTTGGGGCAGGCAAACCAACCCTCTGTGATCAAATACTGCCAAAGCCACAAACTATAAACCATTCCATGACAGTTCCATTCCGTGAGAGTTTCCACCACCTTAGAAAAGGTTGAGGCCATGTGTACCTTAGATTCAAGGTTTACTGATAGATGCATCATGCATCTCCTGTGCAAAATGTGCATGTGATTGATAATTTTACCTGTGTGTAGGTGAGTTCACATACATAAACTGATTTATCTTTTGACAATGACATTTTTCTACATCAATGGTTGGCTTCTTTTATTTTTTTGCTTAACGCTAATCCTGCTACTATATCTGATCTCTATCCATTCTCTCTCTTTACATGTGTGTGTGTTTGTGGGTGTGTGTGTGAGAGAAACTTTGAGAAAATCATCTTCATACTAGCTTTTCCAGTTCCTTTTCCTACTTATAATCCTCTTGTGATTATTATGTGGCAGTTCTGACCTGAAATTGGCAATTGCGCTCCAAGAAGTGGAGTTTGAACAACAGCCACCTATTACTGGTCGCTCAAGGCCTGTCACCCATCGTCAGGTAGAGCTGTATCTCCAATTATTTGATGCTTATGCTTTTAATCAAAATACCAAAACTACAATTACAAATTACATATTCTCTCTCTCTCTCTCGGTTTATGTTGATGGAAATCGTTCTCCTTGATTTTGAAACTTTTAAGGCCTTGTCTGTCTAGCCTGGATGTGTAATATAGACCATGGATAGGTTACTTATTTTTAACCCATGTTGGGATAGCTATTAAATAAGCCTAAACAGGAGGCCAGGCCACTGATCCGTGATTGCCTGGAGAAATCCTGGATAACCAGGGACCAGTGGTTCCTTAGGTGCACCTGAATAGGAATCCTAGGTATTTTATCGCACCTGTTTAAGAAAAATGACCAAAACACCCTTCATTAGAAAACATCATCAAAAAGGGTAGGCGAATTTTAGACTTTTAACTAAAAAACACAAGGTGTTATCAGTCTTGCTATGGTTTTATATATTTAATTATTAGACGGGGATACAATTACTTATTGGAATTTATCCAGAAATATCTAGACTCATTG
Organism: Metroxylon sagu; assembly: GCA_017589505.3. Taxonomy (NCBI): domain Eukaryota; kingdom Viridiplantae; phylum Streptophyta; class Magnoliopsida; order Arecales; family Arecaceae; genus Metroxylon; species Metroxylon sagu. Next base: position 109,099 of record JACVBY030000580.1, on the reverse strand, counting down.
AGGATAAAAGTCATACCAGAATTTTCTTTTGCATTTACCGACCAGGCCTTTATTTTCGTATAAATGGAGATGCTATTTTTATGGCTGGCAACTTCTCAGAATTTAATTCTGAAAATCAAGTCAATGACTCATGGAATGAGTAAAATGTCATGACCAATACTGCTATATGTTTCTTCCTGCTATGGATTATAATCAATTTATTCTTCTTTTTTAGATTCACCGCCAATGAACAAAATGGAATTGACACATTTTCATTATTGCAGGATTATCGAGCTTCTCTTGAAAGTTCCTCTCCTTCAAGTTCAACTTTAACGTATGACCTTTATCTTAAATAATTCAGTTTTGAATGTTGCCTATCTGCATGAGGCAGTAATATAGCAGGCTATATATGACATGTTGACTCCATAAGTTCTTATTTGTGTTTACTCAAGTTATTTATTCTGTATTATATCACAAGATTTTAAACTAGTAATAATGAAAAGCTGTATTGTCCTGGTGATCCTTTATGTTGCTGCAAATCAAGCCCTCCTAAAAGCTAGTTCATATCCAAATTAGTTTGTATTAATGGTAGAGCATAGCTACTATGGTTAACCTTCTAACATCTATCTAGTATCTCCTTGATGGATTCACTGTTTTTATTTAGTAATGAAGGCTAAACTTATAAGCAAAGCAAGCCTTTTGGATTCTAGCTCACAATATGAGGCGCTTTCAGTTCACCTATCTTCCATTTGACCACCCCATGCAGATGCCTTGCCATCATATGTGATTCCGTTTTTGTTATTCTTTTGAATTTGAGGTACTGTTGTAATTGCTTCCTTATTATTTAATCCTTGAACTGGGGCATCTGTATGGTCTATTTTTACCATGTTGGTGATATGCATTGTTCTGCAGCATATGATATGTCATTATTATTATTATTGAAGTTGTCCACATCTTACTTTTTTTTATATAATGTCCTGAGAATTATTGGATTTGTTGACATCATGCTAATCATTTTTATGATGGACAGTTAGCTAGATGAATAGATCTTGCATCAGAGACAACGTGTTGTACTATGTATTTTATTTTGCTACGTTGATAGTGAGCACATGCTGATATAGAGAGATAAATGATAATTGCTAGATAAACATACAATGCACTTAGATATACTGGAAAAGCTATTGTTGCTGCTTTTTTAATATATATATATATATATATATATATATATATATATATTAACCAAGTCCAAATCCGATTGCCTCCTCTACCATTAGGTCCGCATGAATCTCAAAGTAAAAAAGCCACCTATTAACCTTTGTTTCTTGCTTTAAAAAAAAATTCAACGAAATAAAAAGAAACATGTAAAAAATAAACAGAAACGGGAAAAAATAAATCCAAACATGATGGAAGTAAAAACTAGCTGTTTTGAGGGCGACGATAAGCACTTATTCTACGGAATAAACACCAATATGTTCAGAATAAACAGCCAACCTGAACCAATAAGTACCTCGTCTGGGTGGTAAAAAGAAACATTGAGGAATAAGCAAAAACATTTAATACATAATGTGTTGCAAAAAACGAGGTGCATTTATGAAGATCAGACTGATACGATGCGCAGCCAATGTCTGCGCGCCATGTGTTCAGCCTCCATTGCCTCATCACTCAAGATGCACAAAACACTGCATCTTCGGTCCAATGGCATTTTGTTTATTTTTGCAGCATTTTTGTTTACCATCCAAACTAGGTGTTTGTTAGTTTAATCTAATTGTTTATCAATGGTTGGCTTTTTTTTTTTTTTTGCTTAATGCTAATCCCTGCTACTATCTCTGATCTCTATCCATTCTCTCTCTCTCTCTCTCTGCATGTGTGTGTGTTTGTGTTTGTGTTTGTGTGTGAGAGAGTAACTTTGAGAAAATCATCTTCATATTCACTTGTCCCATTCCTTTTCCTTCTTACAATCGTCCTGTGATTATCATGTGGCAGTTCTGACATGCAATTGGCAGTCGCACTCCAAGAAGAGGAGTTTGAACAGCAGCTACCTGTTACTGGTCACTCAAGGCTTGTCGCATGTCGTCAGGTAGAGCCTTATCTCGCATTATCTAATGCCTATGCTTTTAATAAAAATACCAAAACTACAATTACAAATTACATATTCTCTCTCTTTCTCTGTGTGTGTGTGTCTCTTCGGTGGTTTATGTTGATGAAAATTGTTCCCTTTGACTTTGGAACTTTTAAGGCTGTGTCTGGCTAGTCTGGATGTGCCATATAGACCATGGATATGCAACTTATTTTTGGTCTGTGTTGGGATAGCTATCAAATGAGTCTAAATAGGAGGCCAGGCCACTGATCCGTGATTGTCTGGAGAAATCCTGGATAACCAGGGATCAGTGGTTCCTTAGGTGCACCTGAATACGAATCTTAAGTATTTTATCGCACCTGTTTAAGAAAAACAACCAAAACATCATCAAAAAGGGTAGGGGAATTTTAGTCTTTTCACTGAAAAACACAAGGTGTTGTCAGTCTTACTATGGTTTTATGTAGTTAATTATTAGATGGGGATACAAATACTTATTGTAATTTATCCAGAAATATCTAGACCCATTGAGGGTAAAAAGTTATACCAGAATTTTCTTTTGCGTTTGCCGACCAGGCCTTTATTTTTCTGTTAATGGAGTTACTATTTTTATGACTGGCAACTTCTCAGAATTTAATTATGAAAATCAAGTCAATGTCTCATGGAATGAGTCAAATGCCATGACCAGTACTGCTGTATGTTTCTTCCTGCTGTGGATTATAATCAATTTATTCTTCTTTTTTGGATTCACCGCCAACGAACAAAATGGAATTGACACATTTTCATTGTTGTAGGATTATCGAGCTTCGCTTGAAAGTTCCTCTCCTTCAAGTTCAACTTTAACGTATGATCTTTATCTTAAATAATTCAGTTTTGAATGTAGCCTATCTGCGTGAGGCAGTAATATAGCAGGCTATATATGACATGTTGACTCCATAAGTTTTTATTGTGTTTACTCAAGTTATTTATTCTGTATTATATCACAAGATTTTAAACTAGTAATAATGAAAAGCTGTATTGTCCTGGTGATCCTTTATGTCCCTGCAAATCAAGCCCTCCTAAAAACTAGTTCATATCCAAATTAGTTTATATTAATGGTAGAGCATAGCTACCATGGTTAACCTTCTAACATCTATCTAGTATCACCTTGATGAATTCACTGTTTTTATTTAGTAATGAAGGCTAAACTTACAAGCAAAGCAAGCCTTTGGATTCTTGCTCACAATATGAGGCACTTTAAGTTCACCTATCTTTCATTTGACCACCCCATGCAGATGCCTTGCCATCATATGTGATTCTGTTTTTGTTATTCTTTTGAATTTGGTGTATTGTTGTAATTGCTTCCTTATTATTTAGTCCTTTAACTGGGGCATCTGTATGGTCTATTTTTACCATATTGGTGATAATGCGTTGTTCTGCACCATATGATATGTCATTATTATTGAAGTTGTCCACATCATACTTCTTTTTATATGATGTCCTGAGAATTATTGGATTTGTTGACATCATGCTAATCATTTTTATGATGGAGAGTTACTTAGCTAGATGAATAGATCTTACATCAGAGACAACAGGTTGGACTATGTATTTTATTTTCCTTCGTTGATAGTGAGCACATGCTGATGTAGAGAGAGAAATGATAATTGCTAGATAAATATACGATGCAGTTGGATATTTTGGAAAAGCTATTGTTGCTGCTTTTTTGATATATTTATAGAGAGATAGAGAGAAAGAGAGAGAGTTAGACTTGGCTACATACATGTAGCCAAGTCCAAATCTGATTGCCTCCCCACCGTAGGTCTGCATGGATCTCAATGCAAAAAAACCACCCATTAACCTCTGTTTCCTATTTTTAAGAAAAAAAATCAATGAAATAAACAGAAAAATGTAAAACATAAACAGAAACGGAAAACAATAAATACAAACATGATGAAAGTGAAGACTAACTATTTCGAGGGCGATTATAAACAGTTATCCCACAGAATAAATACCAACATGTTCAGAATAAACAGCCAACCCGAACCAATAAGTATCTCATCTGGGTGGTAAAAAGAAACATTGAAGAATAGATGGAAACAATTTTATATATAATGCGTCGCAAAAAATGAGGTGCATTTAAGAAGATGAGATAGACACGATGCGCAGCCAACGCTTGCGCACCACGTGTCCAGCCTCCATTACCTCATGACTCAGGATGCACAAAACATCGCATCTCCAGTCCAATGGTTTTTGTTTCTTTTGGCAGCGTTTTTGTTTATCACCCAAATTAGGTGTTTGTTAGTTTAAGCTAATTGTATTTCAATGGTTGGCCTTTTTTTTTGGCTTAATGCTAGTCCCTGATATTATCTCTAATCTCTATCCATTCTCTCTCTCTCTCTCTCTCTCTCTCTCTCTGCATGTGTGTGTGTGTGTGTTTGTGTTTGTGTGAGAGAGAGTAACTTTGAGAAAATCATCTTCATATTAACTTTTCCTGTTCCTTTTCCTTCTTACAATCGTCCTGTGATTATCATGTGGCAGTTCTGATATGCAATTGGCAGTCGCACTCCAACAAGAGGAGTTTGAACAACAGCCACCTGTTACTGGTCACTCAAGGCCTGTCACACATCGTCAGGTAAAGCTTTATCTCGCATTATCTAATGCTTATGCTTTTAATAAAAATACCAAAACTACAATTACAAATTACATATACTCTCTCTTTCTCTCTCTGTGTGTGTGTGTGTCTGGTGGTTTATGTTGATGAAAATTGTTCCCTTTGACTTTGGAACTTTTAAGGCCATGTCTGGCTAATCTGGATGTGCCATATAGACCATGGATATGCCACTTATTTTTGACCTATGTTGGGATAGCTGTCAAAAGAGTCTAAATAGGAGGCCAGGCCACTGATCCATGATTGTCTGGAGAAATCCTGGATAACCAGGGATCAGTGGTTCCTTAGGTGCACCTGAATAGGAATCTTAGGTATTTTATCGCACCTGTTTAAGAAAAATGACCAAAACACCCTTCATTAGAAAACATCATCAAAAAGGGTAGGGGAATTTTAGTCTTTTAACTGAAAAACACAAGGTGTTGTTAGTCTTACTATGGTTTTATGTATTTAATTATTAGATGGGGATACAAATACTTTTTGTAATTTATCCAGAAATATCTAGAACCATTGAGGGTAAAAAGTTATACCAGAATTTTCTTTTGCATTTGCCGACCAGGCCTTTATTTTCTGTTAATGGAGTTACTATTTTTATGACTGGCAACTTCTCAGAATTTAATTCTGAAAATCAAGTCAATGACTCATGGAATGAGTCAAATGCCATGACCAATACCGCTGCATGTTTCTTCCTTCTATGGATTATAATTAATTTATTCTTCTTTTTTAGATTCACCGCCACCGAACAAAATGGAATTGACACATTTTTGTTATTGCAGGATTATCGAGCTTCGCTTGAAAGTTCCTCTCCTTCAAGTTCAACTTTAATGTATGACCTTTATATTAAATAATTCAGTTTTGAATGTAGCCTATCTGCGTGAGGCAGTAATATAGCAGGCTATATATGACATGTTGACTCCATAAGTTTTTATTGTGTTTACTCAAGTTATTTATTCTGTATTATATCACAAGATTTTAAACTATTAATAATGAAAAGCTGTATTGTCCTGATGATCCTTTATGTCACTGCAAATCAAGCCCTCCTAAAAACTAGTTCATATCCAAATTAGTTTATATTAATGGTAGAGCTAGCTACCATGGTTAACCTTCTAACATCTATCTAGTGTCACCTTGATGAATTCACTGTTTATTTAGTAATGAAGGCTAAACTTATAAGCAAAGCAAGCCTTTTGGATTCTAACTCACAATATGATGCACTTTCATTTGACCACCCCATGCAGATGCCTTGCCATCATATGTGAATTCTGTTTTTGTTATTCTTTTGAATTTGAGGTACTGTTGTCATTGCTTCCTTACTATTTAGTCCTTGAACTGGGGCATCTGTATGGTCTATTTTTACCATATTGGTGATATGCATTGTTCTGCAACATATGATATGTCATTATTATTGAAGTTGTCCCACATCATAATTTTTTTTGCATGATGTCCTGAGAATTATTGGATTTGTTGACATCATGCTAATCATTTTTATGATGGAGAGTTACTTAGCTAGATGAATAGATCTTACATCAGAGACAACGGATTGGACTATGTATTTTATTTTGCTACGTTGATAGTGAGCATGTGCTAACATGGAGAGATAAATGATAATTGTTAGATAAACGTACAATACGCTTAGATATACTAGGAAAAAGCTATTGTTGTTGCTTCTTCTTTTATGTGTGTGTGTGTGTGTAGGTGTATACATACATACATACATATATATGTGTGTGTGTATGTGTGTGTGTATGTATATGTATATGTATATGTATATCTATATATATATATATAGAGAGAGAGAGAGAGAGAGAGAGAGAGAGAGAGAGAGAGTTGGACTTGGCTACATTCACATGTAGCCAAGTTAAAATTTAATAGCCTCCCCCACCATTAGATTCCCATGAATCTTGAAGCCAAAAAGCCTTCCGTTGACCACTATTTTTTGCTTTAAAAAAATCCAACGAAATAAACAAAAATGTGTAAAAAATAAATAAAAAGGGGAACAATAAATACTAACACGATGGAAGTAAACATTAATAGTTTTGGGAGCGATGATAAGCACTTGTCCCACAAAATAAACACCAAAATGTCTATAATAAATAGCTAGCTTTGATTTGTTAAATATGTTGTCTGGGTGGTAAATGGAAACTATTTTATATATGGTGCATCACAAAAAATAAGGTGTATTTATAGAGAGAAGATAGATGTGACATGCAGCCAGTGCCTGTATGCCTTATGTTCAACCTTCATATGCCTCATGCCTCGGGGTGTACGAAAGAGCATATCTTCGATCCAATAGTTTTTGTTTCTTCCTGCAGCATTTCTATTTATCACCCAGGCTAAGTGTTTATTGGTTCAGGCTAGCTGTCTATTTTGAATATATTGGTATTTATTCTGTTGGATAAGTGTTTACCATCCCCTTCGAAACAGTTAGTGTTTATGTCAGATTTTAAATTTTAATAATATTTTTTAATAATAATTTTCTAAAATAGGTTGGATTTTAAACTATTTACAGATATAGGATTGTTTTTGCTATGCTTGCATCTACATATGCAGTGTTGTACTGGTGGTGGTGATGGGGAGAAAGCATCACTTAGAGTGACCATTTTATAGTGGGAAATTGTCACTCTAAGTGATGATTTCATGAAATCATCAGGATGAGTGACGATTTCATGAAATCACCATAGGGACACTAACACCAAATAAACAAGGCCCCCCTAGCAATAAAATTACTACCTAGTCCATAGATGACATAGGCTGCTCCTTTACAGACTCCATTCTCTAAGATGCTACTATCCTAATACAACTTGAGGAAGAAAGGATGCAAAGGCTCTTAAGCAGGGGGAAAAAGGTATGGGATGAAACATTGGCTGCATAATGGGAACCGTAGGTTTCCTTTTTTATCAAAGGCACAGTTGAGATACTTGCTTAAGGAAAGAAGATTTTGTAATTTCACCCTAATGTGCAAACCTGTTGAATATGCCTCATGCATATTATTATAGCTATCATTAATGGCAAGCCTTGTTGGGCCATGGATACAATAATGGCCTAACTTCTCAGATCCAATGCGGCTGGTGTTGTTGGGGCCAGGGAAACCAACCCTCCATGATCCAATACTGCCAAAGCCACAAACTATAATCCATTCAGTGGTAGTTTCCACCACCTTAGAAAAAGGTTGGGCCATGTGTACCTTAGATTCAAGCTTTATTGATAGATGCATGTAACTCCTGCACAAAATGTGCATACGATTGTTAAATTTACCTCGGTTTAGGTGAGTTCACATGCATAAATTGATTTATCTTTTGCCCATCACATTTTGCTACATCAATGGTTGGCTTTTTTTTTTTTGGTGCATAATGCTAATCACTGCTACTATCTCTGATCTTTATCCATTCTCTCTCTCCCACACACTGTGTGTGTATAAGAGAGAGAGAGAGAGAGAGAGAGAGAGTAACTTAGACAAAATCATCTTTATATTAGCAAAATCATCTTTATATTAGCCTTTTCTGTTCCTTTTCTTAATTATAATCCTCCTGTGATTATTATCTGGCAGTTCTGACCAGCAATTGGCAATCGCACTCCAAGAAGAGGAGTTTGAACAATAGCCACCTGTTACTGGTCGCCCAAGGCCTGTCGCACATCGTCAGGTAGAGCCTTATCTACCATTATTTGATGTTATGCTTCTAATCAAAGTACCAAAACTACAATTGCAAATTACATTCTCTCTTTCTCTCTGGGACAGTTTATGTTGATGACAATTGATCTCTTTGATTTTGGAACTTTTAAGGCCTTGTCTAGCTAGTTTGGATGTGCAATATAGACCATGGATAGGCCACGTATTTTTGGCCTACACTGGGATAGCTACCAAATGAGCAAAATAGGGGCCAGGCCGCTGATCCCCGACTGTCTCGATAAATCCTGGATAACCAAGGACCAGTGGTTCCTTAGGTTTACCTGAATAGGAATCCTAGGGATTTTATTTCACCTATTAAGGAAAAATGACCAAAACACCCTTCATTAAAACACATCATCAAAAGGGGTAGGGGAATTTTAATCTTTTAACCAAAAAAACCAAGGTGTTGTCAGTCTTACTATGGTACTTTTAATTTAATTATTAAATTGGTATGCAAATACTTATTCTGTTTTATCTAGAAATAAATAGACCATTGGGGATAAAAAGTTATACCAGAATTTTCTTTCTGTTTGCCGAGCAGGCCTTTTTTTTCTGTTAATGTTGGGCCCTTTCATGGAAAATACAGAAATGGAGATTTCTTACTTTTCATCTAGACCCTTCCCAAGTCTAGGAAAATTTCAGATGCTTGCACCTAAGCTGCATGAGATCAAAGTGTGATGGATCCATAGCTTTCTCTACCTTATGATTGGTTTTCTTAGGTTTCATGGCAAGATTATGCGAAAAGTTGCCTTCACCATGAACTCATATTGATTTGTGAAGGGCCAATTTTTGCTTGACGCATGGTCAAAAAGCATTGCATGACCCTTCCATGAAGCATGTTCAATGTAGAATTTTGTGTCATAATGAATCCAATTTAATGGAAGAATGGTTGGATGGTGATCATGATGCATGGTTAATGTTTGGGAACCTTCTAAGTTGTGATGTTTTTGTTTGAAAGGCTTAGGAACGGTGTGGTAGTATCAGTGTTGTTAAAGGTACTTTGAGCACTCGCTTGGGTGCTTAGGTGATGCGAGGGAAACCCTTGAGTACCCAAACCATCTCGAGGTGACTTTGCTAAGGCAATTTCTAGGTGAGCAACTGATACAAAGTGAGAGGTATTTAGGTGAGCACGTCTCCAATCTCTAGCATTATTCTTTTATCTCCCTTTTTTGCCTTTTTCCTTAGAGCTCTATAAACCTATTTTAAGAGGCATCTTGGTCCATTGGAGCCCTTGTTAACAAAGGGCTACTCTAAGATATTCCATGATTTACTTTTTGTGATATTTTGTTTAAAGACATTGAATATGGTTTGGGGAAGTGGTATTTTGTTGTCATATTTGAATTTTGAAGCTATTTTAGGATGTCTAGCGGATAAATTTTGCTCCATTTTGTTTGCAAGCATGTTATGAAAAGTAGTATTTTAATACGATGTGTTGAAAGATGTGGAGCATTTTATCTAATGTGGAAGGCAATAATGTTTTAGTTTGTTGAAACTAATTTTATGATGTTTTTGTTGTTTTAGATGAAAAAAGTAGTCATTTCTGATGTATATATTTAACTTTTCATGAATTAGTACCCTAATTTCTTAAGCAAGCACCTTTTTGGCACCTAGAGTCCCAAGCCATATGGGGTTCTACCACGTTAGGGGTGCCCTTTGCTTTTAACAACCTTGGGCAATATGGAAGTGTTTCATGGTGCTAAGTAACTAGTTATACAATAATGTTACTCGTGTGACATGGCTTATAATATATCCAATAATGTTAGTATGAATGATACTTGAGGAAACATGCCTATCTAGGGCTATATACAATATGCTTGGGGTTTGTTGAGCATCCCTTTGCAAAAAGATGTAAATTATAGTTGTTTTTTTGGGATTTATTAGCATTTAATAGATGGTGTTACTTTTCATCAAGGTTCGCTATACTAGGAATCAATGCCCGTTTTGGTATCGAACCGATACAAGGCATACCATACCTATAAACTAACAATGTATCGGTTATATGAATTAAAAGGTTTCAACCTATAAACCACCCCATACTAAGTTGAATCAGGCAGTTTGGTATAGTATAAGGTCAGTATAAGATTGAAATGGAGCGGTTCTAAGCTATATAAGACAGTTTGAAGTGGTACTGGCCCTGTACCATTTCGAAATGGTGAACCGTACTAATTCCACACTAGTACGGTTCAGTATACCCCATATTTGGTGGTTCAATATAATTTGGCGTACCTTAGTTCTCATCATTTTCTTTAACATGTTGCTCCCCAATCTTGTGTAGTGATGAATTTCCAACCCAAAAGTTCTATGCCAACTATTTGGGCATCATAATTTTTTTTATTTCTTTATCCTTGGTAACAAGGTCTGCAAAATCAATAGATGGCCAGATAGATGGAAGAAATAAAAGACACAATTGAAGTATTCTAGCATCTGTCATCCACAAATAGATGGCCAGATGGAAGCAATCAATCGGAGTTTTGGTAAGATGTTGATGTGTCTTGTTGGGAATCATGTAAAGACTTGAGACTTTGTTATACCATAAGCTCTTGATAAGCCAAATAGCACCGCCAATACTGAATAGCTCACACTAAAGCATAAAACTCTTAAATCATAGGTGGAATATCATCATTTCCAATCAAATAACTTCTCACTAAAAAACTCCATCAGCTTCTCGTCTTGACTGAGAACAGCCCCAATTCCCATATGCGATGCGTCACACTCCACTATAAACAACTTTGTCAAAGCTGGTGGTGCAAGGACTAATGCTTTGGTTAACAAGGTTTTAATCTGTTCAAGGGCTTTTTGGGCAGAATTTGACCACTCAAAACTATTCTTCAAGCATTCGGTAACAGGACTCATAATAGAGTTGAATTTCCTTATGAATGTCCTATAAAATAAGGCTAACCATGAAAGCTTCGAATTTCTTTGATTGATATAAGTGCTGGCCACTCTCTAATGGGATATACTTTCTCTTATTTTATTTTAATCTATTTGCTGAAACAATAAATCCTAAGAATACAACCTTCGAGCATAAAAAGCTACATTTCTTCAAGTTTATAAAGAGCTCCCTCTGCAATATTTCCAAAACTTGGAGCAAATAATTCAAATGTTCCTCCTTGATTTGACTATAGATCAAAATGTTATCAAAATAAATGATAACAAATAATTTCAAGAAAGACTTTAGTACCTTAGTCATAACTTGCATGAACGTACTCAGTGTATTAGAGAGACTGAACGACATCACTAGCCACTCGTAAAGCCCATCTAGTGTTTTCAAGGCAGTCTTCCGCCCATCACCGCTCCTCAATCAGATTTGATGATAGCCACTTCTCAAATCAATCTTAGAAAATACCCTGAAACCAGCCAATTGATCGAACATGTCTTCTAGACACAAGCTGAGTTTTCCTACAACAATTCAGTGAATAGAACTATAATGAAGATACCATTTGAAGCAGCTTATGGGTTTAAACTTCAACATGTGTTTAACTCAGTGGCATTACCACAAGAAGCTTGAGAAAATGATGATGGAGAGGCTTTTGCTGATCATATTCGGAGGGTCTATGAGGAGATAAGAGCAGCTTTAAAAGCCAGCAATGAAACCTATTCTACTATTGTCAATCAACATCAATGGGTTAAGGAGTTCAAAGAGGGTGACTTAGTGCTTGTGCACTTGAGGCAAGAAAGGTTTCCTAAAGGTACTTATCACAAACTTAAGTCCAGGAAATTTGGGCCATGTAAGGTGTTAAAGAAAATCAGCTCAAATGCTTATTTGATTGAGCTACCACCCAACTTACCATTTAGCCCAATCTTTAATATTTCAGATTTGTATCTATTTGAGGGACTTAATGCTGAAGTGGCTATAGATGCAGATCAAGTTAAGCATTTACCAGTAGCACAACCAGGCGTCATTGAAGATTTGTTTGATGTCGAGGTAGTGAAGTCAAGGAGGGACAACCAATATAGGCGATTTCTAATGAAATGTTAGGTAAGCCAGCTAGCAAAAGCACTTATTGCAGAAGGTGAGCTGAAAAGAGTTTATCTAGATATATATGTCGAAGTTGTCAAAGTTTTTTCATTGAAGTCAAGTTCTTTTCCAACCCAGGGAGATTGATGTAGGAGCATCCAAGAAGTTTGCTAATTGGTTGGATGGCTAAGATAAGATGGGGTTTATTTGTAATCAAAGGATGATATTAAAACAATGATGTAACCCCAGTATACATAGTCACTTAAGACCATTCATAGGCAACCATTTTATTCTAATACAAATGTTTGAGGTTTTTTCAAATCCTAAAACCCTTTTCTCTTGTTTCAGATTCAATCCTATCAAATCTTAGCCTCTAATCTATTGCTTATTTACTGTCATTACTTCCTTTACTACATCACATTGTGATGGACCTAAAACCCTAATTTTCTGTTTCTATCCTTTTTCGCATCCCCGTTTAATCTCGAGAACTTGTTCCATGCTTTTTATTGAATTTTTTCCCTAAGTTTCTTTGCTATTAATTTTTATGGCTAGTCAATTAGAGTAGTCAAATGTATAATCATAAAGTTGCTTTGTTTGCTATTATTCGATGATCATAATAGATTTTTTTTTTGGCTGCTGCTTTGAGTTTTTACAGGCATCCAGGAAACGCTCCATGAAATAGTGAATCAAGACTGAAGGATAAGTGCATTATCATGTGAGAAACATATATATTGGAAATTATTATGTACACTAGTCAAATGCATTTCAAGCTTCAAGTTCAGTTGTGGTTTAAATAAGCCATTACCACAATTGTTTCAAATAAGGGTCAAGATTTGGATTCTTAATCAATTCCTTTATCAGTTTATTCACTTATTGCTGTCATTTGCTTTGTAATATTTATTTGTTTGAATTGAATGTCCCTTGGTCTGAATTAAAGACTGCTTATTTTATACATGTTTCTCATATACCTCCACAATCTATGCTTCTATTAGGAATGGCAATGGAAAGTTCCACTAATCAGAACTCTAGTATGAAGAAGCAACCTACTTATGAATGTTTCCATGTGTCCAATCCAGAAGTAGTTCAAATTTGCAATGCTGGGAAGTTGAAGTGAACTGCCATGAATGATATGTGTGCCAAAGGAGGAGATCAAGTGCAAAAATATATTGGTTGTTTTTTTTTTTCACCAAGCATCCAGATTTCGATGTGCCAATCTGTTTGCTGGTTTTTTCATCTAGCATAAATACCATTAAGCTGTGCTCACTTATGCAGCTTTTTGAATGGATGGGCAAAGCTATGGGGCGACATTGCTCAAACATGACAACTTCATGTTATCATGGCCAGAGGTCCCAATTCCTTAAAAATAGAGAGCATAGAGAGCATATATGAAGGACTTAATGAAAGGTCATATGGATGTATATGCTCTTGCAAATTAAGGTTCTCTTATGTTTGATGAGCATGTAAATAAAAGAGAATACAGCAATGATTAAATACTTGGAGATTAACATGTCACAAGATATTTATCAATCAATCAGTGCATCTTCTAAACAAGAATTAGGAAGAGGTTGCTCAAATTGCTTCACAAAATGGTGGAACAAGGGTTTAAATCTTGGAATCAGCCTCATCACAATTTGCTTTTGGGATGGTATGGTATCAGAACAGGATAACATAGTTGAGACGGACTGAAACAGTAAGAAAAAAAAAAGAATAATAAAATCTCATCCCAGTCCATCTAGGTTCATCCCATGTGAAGTTGTAACCAAGGTCGGGATAGACCAAGATCGTTGGAACATCTCAGTTCAAGAGGACTGGCGTTCGAGACATTCCTATTCAATGGAACTGGTGTCCCACAACTGTCTTGGTCCCATTATCTTGGTGGATGGCATGGTATTGAGGATATCATCCCATTCTAGTGGCACCCAATCCTTGTGGTGGAATAAGTTGAGTAGATTATTGATGTTCTAAAGATAAAAGATAATGAAGGTAACTTTGTATTGGCTAGTTACACTATATTTAATTTTATTTATAAATATACTAAAATTATATTTTATGTATTTTGTTTTTGTCCTACTTAACCTAAAACTTTTAGATTCTAATGCATTTCGTCATAATTCTAATTTACAATTAACTCCAGCCTTAGTTTCATCTACTAGTACTATATCATTTACAAGTAACATACACCGTAAAATATTATCCTGAATATGTCTAGTAAGCTCATTTATAACTAAAGCAAAAAAGATAAGAATTAAGAGCACATAAATCCCTGATGTAAAAATACTGCAATAGAAAATTTGCCAGTATTACTGTAGAAGTTCTTACATCAGTAATTACACCATCATATATATTTTTTATTATGTTAATATACCTAATAAGTACTCCTTTCTTTTCTAATATCTACCATAAGATTTTTTCTAGGAATTCTATGATATACTTTCTCTAAATCAATAAAAATCATATGAAAATCCTGTTTCTTTTCTCTATATTTCTTCATTAACCTCCTAAGGAGAAAAATAATTTCTATAGTTGACCTTTCTAGTACAAAATATTTTTATAGTACTCTCAACCTATGTTCAATTACTCTCTCCTAAAGTTTAGGACGAATTTGATAACATGATAATTAGAACAGTTTCGAATATCTCCTTTATTCTTATAAATGGATACAATAATACTTTTTCTCTATTTATTAAGCATCTTTTTAGGTTTCTAAAATCTTATTAAATAAATTTATCGTCTAATTTACTTTCATATCACCTAAACATTTTCATACTTCTATGAAAACTTATCAGTTCTACAGCTTTTCCTACTTTCATCTTTTTTATAGCTTCATTTACTTTAGATATCCTAATTCTATGAGTATACACCATAACTTTATCCTTAATAGAGGTTGTAAGGTATCCTAAATTATTTATATGATTATTATTTAATAATTTATTAAAATAGATTCTTCGTATTTTTTTGATTTCTTTTTTTTTGACCAAAACTTTTTATCATTATTTTTAATGCATTTAGCCTGAAATATATCTTTAGTTTTTTTGTTTCTTACTCTTGCAATTTTATATATGTCTTTCTCTTCATTTTTAATTTATATCTTGTAATATAATTTCTCATGTCTTGCTTCTAACCTTTCATACCATCTTTTTAACTTCTTTCTTAATCATCTTATAGTTTTCATACACTTCTTCATTCTTATATTTAGATAATTTTTTACAACAAATCATGATATGCATGGAACGAAGAGAATTCTTTTCTTTTCTTTTCTCTTTTTACCTTTGATTACCTTGCCCCTCTACTGGATCATGACTTGGCCTTGGCCTCCCATCTCAAGTAGTCCATTACAGAGAGATGGAAAGAAGCAATAAACGGAGAAAGACGAAGTTAATCCAACAAGTAAAGGCTCCAGCTGCGACTCTAACTTAAGATACTATTCTAACCAAAGAACATTGAGCAGTATAAACCTTGTTTTTGGGACTGTAACCGTTAGTTCTTTGTCTAAGATCGAGGTTTTTGGGCCAGCGCCGAGGGGGTTGCCGAAGCAAGCGATGCAAGGACGGTTCCAGATGCACACGTGGGGCGCGTGTCAATGAACCCTGCAGTTGCTAAGGCTGGTCACATGGCCCCGTTTTAACTCCAAAAATTTACATATTAAATAAGATATTGATTATATATTTTAAATATTCATAAAAATATTTGATAATTATTTTGAAAAATTAAAAGAGTTCAAATTTTTGAACAAGATGTTTGTATTTGTTCTTGGCCAGGATGTAGATATTAAAACTTAGCCAAATATCTTTTTATATCCTTAAGTTAGCAACATTGATCAAGAGACAGGCATCGTGAAAGATCTCAGGAGCTTAAAAAATATATATATAATTGGGAGCCCTCTAATTCTTGCTTCAAGAGGTAAAAAAATATTATTTAATATTATTTAAATGGTTTAATTTTTTAATCACTTGTGCATAAAATAACAATCTCTAAATTATATAATTTTTTTATATAAATATTTTAGAAATAATAAATCACATTCAATAAGTTGAATTATTGATATGGGACCTACGTAATGCGATATAAACTTGAGTGGATCGAAGTGGATGGTCCACTCGAGTGTACATAAAATAAGATCTTTATATATGTATGTATGTGTTTATGTATATATATACTATGTATCCATTTATGTATGTATGTGTGTATATCAATGATTCTAATTTATTCATATTTTCTTAAAAAAATATAGGAGTATCATAGTAAAACCATGTATGTGTATGAGCTAGATTTGGTTACATTCGAATGTAACCAAGTTTAGATCAGGTCACTCCTCTCACTCTTATATCTACATGTTTATAAATTCAAAAAATAAAAAAGGTAAAAAAGGTGGGGTGACCTCAGAATTCGTATGGATTTAAAGATAAGAGAGATGATCGAATCCTATACTTAGCTATATTCGAATGTAGCTAAATTCAGCTCTCTCTTTCTCTCTCTCTCTCTATATATATATATAAAGTGTGTAAAAGAATAAGAATATTTAGATATTGAGAGTTTGTATGATAATCATCTTTACCAATTTTGAGCAACATTACCATTGAGTGGATAGCATACCATACAGCTAACTGTGTACATTTGGGCTCTATAGAAAAAATATTAATAGCTTTCTGTGATAGCCGCCTTAGTTACTTTTAGGACTATTGAGTGATGACAAATAATGTAGTTAACCACACACATTTATGTTAAGTATTGTATTATATTGCTTGGGTTAGGCTGAGTTTAGATTAGGTAGAAACCTAGCTATTAGAAAAATCACCATTTTGAACTTACGTTTATTGAACAGGTAACATGTATGAAGGCATGTAACTTGTCCAATAAATTGGTTGAGTGAGTTCTAGCATCTAATCATATGTTAATTTAAAATTAGTATTCATCCATAAATAAAATGCACATTAATGGATCTTAAATTAGTTAACGTGCTAAATGATCATATTATTATCTCATTGATTTCATTATTAAAATGGCAGAACTATGTAGCCTAAGTTTTTAAATTTGAGCCATCAATCCCGGATTCCTATCCCTCCCATCTCCCACTCTTAGCCTTTTCTGGGCTTTGAAGATATTTTATTCTATATTTCTTTTTGGTACTGGAAATTTTCAAGTTTTTTTTATGGATTATTTGATCAAAGTTGGTCTTTTGTTGGAGCCACTCTTGACATGATTACATTTGTTGTGGGCTTCAGTTATATAGATATTTTTATGATATCATTCTATCAAATCATAAAGTATGAAATTTATTTTACATCTTAAAAGAAAAGGAGAGAAAAAAAAAAGAAAAAAACAATGAAAAAATAAGAAAAAAAATCAATAGAAAAACAAGTAGAAACTGTGATTTTAAATAACAGAATTATAACAATTTTGGCCACCCTAATTACGTTATTGAGGTAAACATTATGACAAAATACAATTGCCTCTATTTTCCATTAATACTTATTATAACATGTCATTGTAAAATAAATGACTCCCATTATTCTACTAATCCTTTTCAAGAGAACCTTTTTTTTTTTTTTTCAAATTTAAAAATATTTACCTCGAGATTTTCCAAAATAATGGTAAAAAAATATCATTGAATCTCTATTATTATCTATTATTTTTTTTTAAAACACCATCAGAAAAACCACTATTTGAATGATTATTTTAATATTTCAGCTTCTCATAACAACCGTTATTTTTTTTTTTTTAACACCCTTATAACCGTTATTTTTTATATAAATTATTATAACAAACAATAAACAGTTCCGTAGGGGTTAATTGTAACGGATAATGCGTTATTGACGATCTTCGAAGCGAGATAGCGCGTGACGCTCGCATGCCCTGGAGCCACCCATCTCAGCCTGTGACGCTCGTAGAAACGCCAATCTCCCGCCTGAGCGAGAGCCAGCGAACGCGCGCGCGAGAGAGAGAGAGAGAGAGAGAGAGAGAGAGAGCTGTTGCTAAGTTACAAATCCCAAATGGCGACGTTACCCGCTGCTGCTCCGATTGCCGCCCGTCTCCGTTCGCCTTCCCATCTTTCGGTATTTTCCGCTGTCCTTCTCTACATCCTGGAGTTCCAGCACCAGAAATGAGTTCTTGTTATCTTTCACAATTCCTCTAAACAAACTTCGGATTGTCTTTTTTTTTTTTCATTTTGACTTGGATTTCGTCTTTAAATCGTATTAGAAATGTTCTTGATTTGTTCATCATCACCATTGTCATTTTTCCCCCTTCGACTGTGCTATGATGCAGAGGTCATGGAAGAGGAGGTGGGGGAGTTTTCGGGATTCAGGATTGGAGATTTGGAAATCATATTCCCTTATCTTTCCTCAGAAATATTTGAGGAGGTTTGAAATGACCTTACGGAACTTCTTTTATGTGAATTTTCGTCATTTATCTTGTCTTTGATGTTGCATTTCATGATTGCCATTGGGGTCGAACTGTCGTTTCTCGATTAAGATAAGTAACTCAAGCAGCTACGAATTTATTTATTTATATAAAATTAAGAGATGTTATCATCATAAAATTCTGGAACGGATACCCTGGTTTTTATTATAAAGTTTCCCGAAATTGTCTGGAGAGATTTGCTTGTTTTTATGAATGATTAGCATAGTAAGTGCTTTTTGGGATTGCGTTATTTTTTTGTTGTCCAAAGAAATCAAAGGCTTTTGTAGCGCACGGGAAAAAATACAAGAGTTACGAAAAGAAGGATAGAAAACTAATTCAGTGAGACATGAAATGATTAATGATTGGTATACTAAGATTAACTAAAGGACCCAGAATTGTTTATAGGTTAGCGAAGATGAGGGAAAAGAATTTTTTTTTTTTTTCATCCTTTGTTTTTTTTTGGGTTACAGAGGGAGGCAATCTTTATTAAACTTTTCAATTAAGCAAAATCCCAAACAGTCATCTCCAACTATAGTAAGCAAATCGGAGGGAAGAACCTTGTCCCAATCATGACTTGCAGCAGCATGCGGCACATCTCCAGCCTGCCAATGGCAAGTTGATTCCCCTCCCTATATATGTGAGATGCCCGAAAACAAGATAATCATAGCCCAATCCTGACTAGTAGCAGCATGCAGCACATCTCCAGCCAGCCAATGGCTGGTTGATTCCCCTCCCTATATATCTGAGATGCCTGAAAACAAGATCATGTATGAATCATAGCCCATACATCAAGCTGACCTTTCCTGATACTCTTAATCCAGGAGACAACTGTCATGTAGTCTCCATCCGGCTATATATGCCCAACATCAAGAATGTTGTGATGATAGGAGGCCTTCTTATGCTTCTCTGAGCTTATAATTTGGTACAGAGCAGAGACTGAGACACCTTGCTCCTGCATAAAGGACCCTGCTGCCTCAGTGAACTTTGATAACAAATCCAGCACCAGAAGAGCTGTTTGATCTCTAATTGCATCACTGAAGTTGATCTTTACAAAATTCATGGGAGGGAGAAGCCAAGAACAGCTAAAGAACTTGATAGGCTTAAATGACCTTCTTAGATAAATTCTACATGTAAACAATTAGGATGGTCTGGTTCTTGTTGAAGACTATAAGGTCTTGGAGAAATTTGGACAATGTATTTGGAAATTGTTGAACGAGTATTATATGCTTATTGAGTTAAATGGAGACAGAAACAGAGATGAAGAGATGATGAAAGACTTAAGTAAGACGTGGAATTCAAAGAAACATTAGTAATAGATTGACAAAAGTAAAGACATCTTCCTTAATGAGATGAATTAAAAAGAGGAGGCTTTAGTAAGGATGTAGAAAGACAATTATTTAGGTATGCAAGGATAACAATTTAAATATCAAGTGAGATGCTTATATTGGCCAGTTTGCTTATGCATGCACGAATTGTACCATGTCAACACTTGGCATGCACTAACATAGTATGGTACTTTTTATATAAAAAGATTTGCCAAAAATGTACAACAAACACATTGTCAAAACTTTTTCTTGACCTATAGGTTAAACATGCCTCAGTTTATTCTATAAAATAATGCAAGCTAGCATAATGTAGGATTAAGCAAAGCCCTAGAACAAAGGTGAGTGGCTTCAATTTTCAAGAGAAAATCAGTATATCTTACCAATATTCTTGATGTTTAGATCATAAGTAATTTTAATAGTCAATATTTGATGTGAAAGTGATAATATGTGTGAGAAGACATATGAGGGTGATCTATGTCATAGTTTATTATTATGTGTTGCTGTTATGATGTAAGCCAATCCAGATTTATACTTGTGCATACAGGTCTGTACATGATGGACACCTCCATACCAGCTGGTAACCTTTTTGCAAGTAATGTGTTGTATGGCACAATGTGAAACAATGTTGCACTGGTGGACACGTTCTTGTATCTGTATGAAAAAAATGCAAATATATGCAAGCATAATTTGATATAAATTTGCATAGAATGTGTGCAAGAATTTTGCTAATTGTAGGGTGCCTGTGAGCATAACATGAATTAAACATAGATAGGATGTTATAAGGGAATCTGTGGTAAAGCAGGAGAGCTACTGTTAAAAATAGATATGTTATGAAGACATTGGGAATGACATCATGGAGAATAAAGTGGGTAAATTTATTTAATTATTAAGTTGATTGATGATAATATAATTGAATAGAAGTCATAAGGAGGGATTTAAAGACATCTTATTTAGATTACTTGAAGAGGGATATTTGACAAGGTTGAACTAGAGAAATGACTCAAATATATTGTACAGGAGATATTATTTGTTTATGCTTATAGTAAAATTATTATTGTCATTATTATCCTAGTTTCCCAAGGATCATTCTTTCAGTGAATTTTCTCTTGGTTTAATATTTGAAGAGGGAAAAATGAAGAAAAAGAGAAAGGGAATGAGTGATCCAATTGAGAAGGAAAGATTTCGTTGGACCCACTCAACTTGAATCTCTTGAATAAAATAATAAATAGTAGAAATTTTAGAACTTAAGGCTTTATGTCCTTCACTTTTACTAATTTTTAATGTGATACATATCATGGGTGGAAAATAGAGTCTATATTTTTATTTTTCACTCCCTCTATTGCCCTTTGGTGGGATTCTAGTTGGTGGAAAGTCTATGGTCTTTTCTTCCACTTCCTCTATTCCCTTTTGTTGAGATTTTAGTGAGTAAAAAATAGAGTTTATGCTCTTTGTTTTCACTCTCTATTCCTCTCTGTTAACATTTGTGTGGGTAAAAAGTAGAGTCTAGACTCTTTACTTTCCCTCTCTATATTCCCATGCTCAAAACAATAGCATATGCCCTCAATTTATGCTAGCGAGATTCTCTTTATTTGAGCTAGATTCTTTTTTAGCTAAAAGAGAAGTCTTTAATTCTTTAGTATTTTATAGAGATCCACTCTTTATTTGAATAGGATTTCTCTTCAAGTTAGAAAAGAATTAAAAACTTTCCTCTTTTTATGCTAGAGAAATGTAGTCCAAATTAGATTGGATTCCTCTTGTAATTGGAAGAATATACAAATTACAAAAATAATAAAATATTTTAAAAAATTTTAAAGTTGGGTAGAAGCTAGATCTTGACTCCTATATCAATTTATCTTCAGTTATATTTTGCTTTTTTTATTTTTTTGGATTAGTAATTTCTGTCTTCTTAAAGTTTCAGTACTCTATTGGGTCATGGATGTGGCAAATCTCACTCTCGAAGCTTGTCCAGGCATCTTCAAAATGGTTAGATCGGTCAATAATGGGTCAGATGATTCTC
The DNA here is from genome assembly GCA_017589505.3 of Metroxylon sagu. Taxonomy (NCBI): domain Eukaryota; kingdom Viridiplantae; phylum Streptophyta; class Magnoliopsida; order Arecales; family Arecaceae; genus Metroxylon; species Metroxylon sagu. Next base: position 87,036 of record JACVBY030000580.1, on the reverse strand, counting down.
GTGGATCAATGAAATAGTCATAAGCACAAGAAGAAATAGAATGCATGCACAGAGAGGAGGGGGAGAGGTCTCACACAAAATCATTCTTATTCTGTGCATTGCCTTGCAACTTCATTTTCATTAAGCTGTACACTAATAAAAGAACATTAACCAGCTACTCATATTTATAACTTGACTGATTTTGAACCAAGAAGACATAACTAGGCCTTTAGTGCACGACACTATAAGTTGACATTTTCAACAGCAAATAATTAGCAAGCATGCTATATACAACCAATAATAACCAATGAATAATTATAAATGGATCTCCCTCTTAAGCTAAGTCATGTACAACTAGCTTGGAAAAATGATGCATCTGATGATTTTTAATTGCAAAACCTGTGATGACATGTAAACAAATATTTTGGTTGAAATGGACTGGACATTTCTTTACTCTTAATTTTTGATAAAGTTACTATATATCACTTATCATGCTTGTTCCCCAATGGTAGAGTTTATCTGTATATGGAGTTGTCTAATTATCACCATATAACTATATTTGATGTTTGACTTTTTTGTAAAAAAAATATCAACAATCGTGTGCTGATGTTGTTCTAGCGTAGAACTGGCATCATGGCATGGTATGCATCATGTTGCATTGTGCTATACTGTCTTCTACCAGTACTTGGCACATTCTCACATGTAGGACACGTAGGAGACAAATGGCAAACATTAACTGGCACAAAGCCTTGTTCACAGTTGTGCTTTGATGACTGGAACTTCAGTCCTTATTCATGTGATATATTCAGAATTTGCAATGAACCTTTAGTTCTTTCTTTTTAGTTTTTACCTTGTTCCATCCATAGATGTACGATAGTTTATAGCTGACTTTAGGGGCCATTCGGTTTATGATAATCCACTTTGGTAATTTGAGATCACCATTTTTGACAATTAGTCTGAGAGGTAATATTTAATTCCTGTTAGATAATCTAAGAATATCACAAACTATGTTAATCCGATTCCCATTTGAAAGTGGGGTATTTGAGATTGCTATAGTTCGATAATCTCAAATTACGCTCTTAACTTCCATGTAAATATTTAATAATATTTAATCTAATTATATATTTAATATGCACATGATAATATTTAAATATTTAATATTAAATTTATATCTAGTATTAAATATATAATATATTATATTAGTATAAAATTTTAAACTATTAATATTTATGACCTTCTTGCATATTTAACTATTATATTTAAATAATTTAATATACAATATATTAAATAATTTATATTATTTAAATATTATTTTATATTTTAAATAATATAATATGTTATTAAATATTTATATATTATATATTAATATATATTAAATATTAAATATATTATATAATAATATATTTAATACTATTGTAATATACATTAAGTATATATATATATTTAAATATATAATATTTATAAAATGATTTTATAAAGAATCCTTGCTTTTTACTAGAACATTTCATATTTTAGCCAAAAGTAATGCAGTCACTTAAAAGACATAAATTTAAGAACATGGTAATCTGATTATTACGTTTAGTTATTATGAACCAAACGCGGTAATCTTTTATCCTTGGAATTCTAAGCTAACATTACCAAGGTACAGTAATCTTGCATTCCAAGTAATCTACTTACCAAGTACAAGGTTACTAAGAACTTCAGATTCCCAATAATATTATATTACCACAAACTAGACGCCACCTTAGGATTTCCTTGTAATTTGCTACCTAGATAATGGAGCATCAGAGCAAACTTAGATAATGCTGCATGAACATTCAAAAGTTTTGGGAGCTAAAGATTGTAGCACTTGCACCACAAAGAATCTGATATGAGGAATTTTGGGAGTTTTGAGTATTGCAAGACTTATGCCCTCTTTAACTATGGAAGTACCGAAGTTATGTATGCTATAGTGGCCATTCCAAGATTTAGATGCTTAACAAAATGATTTAGATGTTTAACAATATGCTCATAGTCAGATACTTCAGGAGGGTGAGAAAAGAAGGTAATCTTAATGGAACATGGTATTGTAGGATGTGATCTACTCAAGAGTCAAGTCACTATACAATACTTGATTTGCAAGGTAACAACAGGTAAATATGCATCAGTTTTGCCAGCTCTACTTATTTGTGTCATGGTTGGTGGTTACACTCAAAAAGTAAATTAGTACCACCAGTCCTATGGCATGGCAAAATGATATCAATTGAAGAGGCTTGAGCTTAATTGTGTTATTAGTCAAGTGAGTTATTGCAGTTGAGTTCCAATTAGCTTGAATGGTTCTCCAGTAGTTCTGCAAATGGGCAGGAAAAAATGGTGGAACAAGAATGACAGCTGCCTTTCAAATTCTAACTCACTACAACTACCTTACTGCAACTATGAGTGTCCTTTGGATTCTACATCCATGTTCCTTATCCAATTATCCAATGTGAGCTTCTAATCTACCTTGGAGAAGATTGACCATGATCTATTCAGATAGTCTATTTTTTGTACCCAAGCTGAATGTATTTTCTTTCAATTCTATTTTTTTATCACATGGTTAGCGAGTTATTAAATTATTTTTTCCTGTCTTTTCTTTGCTCATTAACTTCACTGGATATTTAAGCCCTTTCTCCAGATGCACAGAACATATTTTCACCTGATTGATCATATGTCTTTGATTGACTTAATTAATATATCAAATAGTCAGCTATATAGATATTATGCTGGGGTTTGATGAAGATTGCATGACTAACAAGTCTAAGCAACTTCTGAAACTCACGTGTTCAATAGCAAGGCGCAAGAAACTTTATATTTGCAACGAGCTTTTTTGTTTTATCTCAGAATAGATGACCTTAAAAGCAAGGTTTAAATATCTGTGTCGTATCCCATACCGGTTTTGTAATGCTACAGTTCTTACAAGGTCTGGATAGACCAAGATCATCAAAATCAAAAAGAAAGAAAGCAGCTGATATGCATCCGGTATGATTGGTACCAACTACCAAGGTTTGCTGTCTCGGTACTATTACTACACTAATACAATGCCGGTACACCTAGTAAGCAAGTTGATTCAGTATACTAAGACTCGGTACGCATACTTGATATGGAGCTGTATGCATCAGTATGGTATACCATGGTTGGTACAAATTGTTAGTACCCATCGATATGGTACCGACTGGTATGGATCGGTCGGCATCAACAAGTACAGTTGGTACATAGTCGTCAAACACTTTGCAGCACCCAGGGTCCATCCAATGCTTTTTGTTAGTCAAATGGTACGGTGTCAGCTGTACTTTCCTGTTCTGTTGGTTTTTGAAACCTTGCTTAGAAGGATTAAAAAATCATTATGATTTTTAATATGACAAAGACATGTTAATGTAGAGCAATGAACAGGCGAGATATATCCTTGAGTTTGTGTTTGCTTTTAAAATGTAATTTGGTTTCCTTTCATTCCTCACCACCATGGAGAAGTTATGAATTTTCCTAGCTTGTGTTTTGCTTGCTTTTTTGCTTCCTGTTAAATTTGATTGACAGAATGAACCTGGCCAGTTCTCTGATCATAATTTTCAGAAGAATTGTTCTATAAAATGAAAAGGCATATGATGGTCTAATCATAAATTTGAAACTTAGCTGGACTATAGTTATACACTAAATCTGGAATATGTTACTACTACAGGAAAGTATGCTAAAAAATTCTTATTTGTGTTGGACTTTATGAAGATGTAAATGATTTGTTGCATATGTGATATTGATTGGAACTGATTCTGTCATGGTTCAGTCAGGTGTTATTCTAGCTTGGTTTGTGATGTCTGGAGCTATGGACAATAACATGGTATCTTTGGAATTATTGAACAGGAGAACTTTAATCTATGCTGTCAATAAAGATGCTGAGAAATCTTTCAAGAAGACTGTGGAAGTAGACCGGCTTATTGATATGTTGAGGGATTCGAATTCTAGAGAAGTAAGTTAAATAACTATTATAAGGTATCTAGTTATCAGGTTAATGAACTTGAGAATCAGTTTTTATTGGATGCTGCTATTTACTTGCTAACCTGACACCACCGGTCAAATTTATCCTCAATGATAGGTTATATCCAAAAAATCTTTTCTTGGAAAAATTTCATTATGTTCCTTAAATGCCCATTTTTGCTGAAAAGTAGAAGATAAGAATTACTAAATCATAACAGCAATTTGGTCTATTCTATTCTCTTAGTTGTTGAATATGCGATTGCAGACTGAAGAGGCCACTCCTAATCTTTCCAATTGCCAGATTACTTGGAATTTGCATAGTCTGAACTCTGAATGGATTGTGTTGTCAATGCATTTGTAATTAAATCAATATTATATTATTTTGGTATCATGAACTTTAAATTATTTCGACAAACTGTTTGTTAAACTATGCATTATATCTTCTATGCACATGTATGAGGGAGTCCTTGACAGATTTGTAAATGAGCTCTTGTATCTATGAGTTGCTTTTATCTTCTCTTGTTGTCTTCATTGGTTATTTAATTATAAGCTAGAACAGAGGTTTCTCTCTTATGTACTACGGAAAAATACTAGTATCAACTTTATCAAGTCTAGACTACTAATTGATTATTTTGTTTTTTGTAAACAGCTTGAAAAGCTTGTTGTTGAAAATGTCTTGGCATTCAATGAGGATTTCTGGATTCGTCTTGCTGCTAGAACTGACACATGCAAATCAGATGATGACAAAGCACGGTTTTTACTTGGTTTGATTTGTTTTTTAAGATTTATGAACTTTTGACTTTGTTATCGTTTTCTTACCTGGTGTAACTTTAGTTGTTAATTAAAAAATGCTGACATAGGTTTTCAATTCCGGCTTTCCAGAAGGATTATGAAGAATTGGCTGCATCTTTAATGAGCATAGTCGACCTCCTGGTTCATAAAACCAATGTAAGGACATTTCAATAGCAAATTCTAATGTTATCTTTATCAATTAGTTGTAGTATTACTTATCAATGATAAGTTACATGATTACTTGAAGTTTAGATGTGAGCTGGATAAGCCATGATGGCTTCGCAGTATTGAATTCTTTTTTGTTATTGGGTTTATTAACTATACTGTTGTTTGAATTTAGAGTCTCATATTTATCCATGGAAAAGAAAGCAGTTAGCAAAAATTGCATGCAAACTAGGCTGCTTGTGAAGCCGAGTGAGAATTGCTTAAAGCATGTCAATCAACAAAGACTGAAACAGGTCCATGATCAGTAAAATATATTGACCAGAATAAACATAGCCTAAAATTTGGTAGAAATAGGGGAAGAATTTGTGATGATGCATTTCCTAGGGATATGACATTGCTTATCTCAGCATTCCATTTTACCAAGTGATAAAAGTTCATTTAAAGAGCTCTTTGAAAGGAGAAGAGTGGAGATCATGGTTCTCAATTAAAATCAGAAAAAAAAGGTCTGTATAACAACGGCAACAGGCTTATAGACTATGGTGGCAATTTTCTTTATAAACCAAATTAAAAGGTTGATAGTTCAAAGTGGGTATAGACATAGTATTGCGAGGGTTATATGCATGCAAGCACACATCTTACTATGTGATAGAAGAAGGGAAGGCCATGCTTAGGTTGATAGCACAGGTCAAATAGCAAAGCTGAACACAGTCAAAAGTAATTTCAAGTTTTTAAAAATTAAAGAAGGAGAAGAGGGTCTTGCATAAACAGAATTAGAAGAATGGTGAGGCTGGTCCTCATGGTGCCTACCTAAATAGCCTGGATAGCGAACCTTTAACCAGTCTCACTTTTCTTTCAGCATGCTGATCCTAAACAGTATAAGAAGAGGGATCAAATGAGAAGGTAGTATGATGGCTTATAAGCTGATCAAGAAGAAAAATTGAAATCTTTTAGTAACAAGAAGAAGGAATCTTAAGTTGAAGTCTTCAGCTTTCTTAGTAACAGGCCTTGATGTGTGATGGAAAAAGCTGGGTCATTAACAAGGAATAGAAGTTGAAGTCTTGATAGAATGTCATTCAAGCAACTATATATGTAGATGGCTATATAATAGAGGAAGCAAATGTGGCTTAAGGCAGAACTTGAATGACCAGCTAATTAGAAGGAACAAATCATGGCACAAATCGTACACTTTTTAGTCAACTAAATAAAAGTTGCATCATCAATATGCTGAAGAAGTAAAATAACTGATACTAGCAAGAGTTTTCAGCATAGCAATAGCAAAATTTGGAAGCAGCAACAGTAAGAGTAGCAAGCAATTGCTAGCAACATTTTTAAAATTCATCATCTCTATTATCCTTTTGGGAATAATGATATTGAGATAAACTAAGCTATTGGTTTATCTCAGCTGCATTGGAGGTCAAAGTTTTCTCAAAAAGGTACAAAATTTCCGATTGATGCAGTTACACTCAAGGACCAAGATATTTGTAAATCAGCTGAGATTAACTTTCCTTTTAAGTTTTAAATATTAATCTGATTTTAAGGCTGATCTTGCCTATGGTTTTCTGTGAACCTCGACTGTCAACTTGGAGGGTTATTTTTTGTATGGCAGTAATGGTAGAGATTTCTAAAAGGTCCAATGTCTTCTGGGGCATGAGGTTGATCGTGGAGCCAAGGTTAATCCTGGGTTAGCCTTAAAAAAGAGTACAGAAAGAGATTATTAGCAGGTACAAAATTGTCACACCTCGATCCAAAATCATGGATTCGAGGGCATGGCAACCACCGCATACCGACAAGGATTCACTATAATACAAGGCTATAAATGCAAGGCTTTCAACCTACTAATGAATTCACTATAATATGATAATGAAATAATTCATACACAGGCAATAATGATTATCAGAGCAAATAACTAAACTCTAACTAAATTCTGAATTTAAAACATTTCATATATCCATAGAGATTATTAGCAGGTACAAAAAGAGTACAACTTTATGATTTTGATACTTGATATATTTACACAAAATCCTCAAGTGACAAATTGATCAAAACCAAGTCATGTCTAACTATGAAACCATCACTAGGCCAGGTTTAACTATAGAACGTCCTTGCCTTGTTTTACTTTTCCTAGGTCTCTTATTAAGCTATTCTTTGGTCTCTACATCTGAAAAATAGATAAATAGAAATAATGAGCCTACAAACTTAGTAAATAACAATCTACTTATATATATTAATGTAGATCGAGCAAGTATCAAATATATTTAATTCAATGGTTTTAACTAATAAGAAATGCATTTTTATTGCATTTCAATGTTACAAAGTATATATATCCATATAACAAAATAATGCATTTTATTCAAATAACATTTTCAAATATAAATTTCATAACATGAACTGTATTTATAATACTCAAATATTCAGTCATTGATATCAAATTTCAAATCTATTTTAACTTCACAGCCATTAAGACTATGGCAGCGTTTATATCATCAGATAGGGTTGGAATACTGCACTTATATCCTATAGTGGGGTTGGAGTAGTGTATTTATACCCTGCGGAGTAGGCCAGAATATTGTAATATTGCATTCATACTCCATGGTGAGGCTAGTATAATTATAAATACCAATATACAATCCCGACAATGAGGTCCAGCACATAGTCAGGCTGAGAGTCCATGGTGCATACATATATGTGTATACATTTAATTAGGCCATAATTTCGGGTGTTTTGGCATTTCCAGAATCATCCAAGCTTTTTTGAGTGACACTTTCCCTTAGATTCAATGATTCAAAATATGCATAATTCACAATAACATTCCGAATATATCATCTGATTTACAAAAATAAATTTAACAATAAAACTTTATTTGCTTGATCTAATTTGTGTAAGTATAATATGGAATGTATAACAATTCATAAGAATCTTTCAGTTATTTTAAGAAATTTAGTATACCATGCACTATTTGTGAATTCAAATCATTTACAAAATAAATATGATAGTGATACAATTTAAAATTTGGATTTACATAATTGATAAAATACTCTGATACAATTAAATTGAAATCATGAAAGTTTGCATACTATTTGATGTCAGAAAAAAAATTCATTTGATTTTACTAAAATAATTTAGAATGTAGAAGGTTACTTACTCAAACACTGATAATTAAGTAGATCAAGTACATCATAGGGATTCTCTAAAACCTAATAATTCAAAGTAAAAATTTCATCAAATTATTGCCACATCAATAATTCAGAAGAATTTCTAAAAATTCCTACAAGCTCCAATTTCTAAAGGATAGATGACCATAACTAATAATTTTACTATTCTAAATACAACTAGTAACCTTTTCTATTTCCTTTACAAGTAATAGTGTAGAATGATTTAAGGAAGAAGAGAGAGAAGGCATGAGATGGAAAGAGAGAAGAGAAGTGCGGTTTAAATAATGAAGGCTGTGGGTCTTTGTTTCAAACAAGGTATGCCGAATCGTATAGGTACGGTTCATCATTTCGAAATGGAACGGAACCTGTGCCACCTTGTATCACCCTGAATCATCCTGTACTAACCTTGTACTGTATCGAACTATCCCATACCATGTTGAACCGTTTATTTTAGCTTGGTACAGGGCAGTTCATGGATTCAGGCCTCTGGATTCATCTGACTAGTATGCTACTAATTTAATACAGTACATTTATTATTGGTCGGGTACTGATGTGGTATTGAAACAGTATTAGTTTCCAATAAGGCAAACTTTGGTTTTAGATAAGGAAAAAAGACACTGCCTCAGTTGAGGTGGTTCCCAATCTTAATAAAAAAAGTTACCACTTTAGTTGAGATGGTTTTCCCCTGAATAGGCTAGGCCCATGTGGCCATTCCATCATAGCAATCCTCAATACTTATTTGTTCTTATAAAATAAAGTTCAAGTACAGTCATTTATTTGTTAATTAAATCATTTACAAAATATGTTGGCAGCTTATTTCCTCAACCTGAAGTTCCAATAGTGACCATGAATGGATATGGATAAGGAACTGTTAACCACCCTATACATTGTTGTTAATAAGGTTGAGCCTGATTTGATCATTGTTGTCTGATGTCTGGAGGAGATAAATTAATTTTAGTAGGATCCAACATATTCTTTTGTCAATTTAAACAGTTCATTAATATTATATGTTGCATGTGTTTAACAGACTAAAGCTTTCAAGGAGGGCTCCTACAATTTTAGTGCGAGGGTAGTTGTGGCAAGCAGAGATGACATGAATCTAGGTATTTTGGGCACTGAGTATAACTAATCTAATATTTTGTTCTAAAAAGTGTCTAATATGTAATTTACTTGATTTCATTTGCAACTAAATAGTGGTTCCACTTTGGGCTATCATCAAAGAAAGCTTAGTAGGTGTCCTTTCACAATGGTCTCCTTCAGTGGATGTGAGTGCAGCTAATTAATCTTTGCCTCAATTCATAGCAAACACGGGAACCTGGTCAACCTTCACCCTAATTTACAATTAATAGAGGAACTGCCTGACACAAGCAATTAAATTACTTGGGAATTATGCTGGAATAGATTACTCAAAAACAAGAGGTCATTGATTTCCAAGTTGCCATGGACTAAGACGAAACCACAAAATAGGTCAGAAAACTGCTTAAGGCTTGAAAGGAAGATTTTCTTAGGTTATTATTTATGCGGGAGCAACATCTAGATTGAGATTGCTTGGAGAATCAGGACATTTAATTGTTTAGAAATCAGTACCAGCTTTTGTGGATTAATAAAGGAGGCTAGACTTATATCAACAGAAATATTAGATTAATTGTTAAGAAATTCCAGTTTGTCTGCAACCAACATTGCAGAAATTGAAAGATTTATTGATTGCCTTCTGCGTCAACAATATTCCAGCCGAAAGATAATGGGAATCAACTATTCTCATATTTGATTAATAGCCGTATTCTGGTTGAAATTTATGAAATTTTGGGCAGTGGCTGGCAACAAGTGGCTGAATTCAATTGATGCTTTGGTAACCAGGTTCTGATGCCTAGAAGATGATTTGATGTTTTAGTTCTGCAGGGGAGAAAGGAGCCATTATCTTGCAAATGCTTCTTGAAGCTCTCATAGAGATTCGTAAAGGATTTGCTGTGTCAGTAGGAGGAAAAGTTTCATGAATGTGACTTGCATGTTTCAAGCTACTGCCATCCATCGGAAAGATGACATCTTAGAAGTGATCATTTTGTACAGCATATGTGGTCATGCAGACAGTTACCATCTATGTCCTATGATGGATGATTGTATTATTCATCACATTCACTGGCCATTTCCTAGTTTCCTGGACCTTATGTGAATGTCCATTGTTTGATTTCATTCTTTTTCTTTCTCTATAGTATTTTCAAATGAATCAAGGACTTAAATTTTAGCTTCTCTTTTTTTGTAGACTTCCAAACTACTTGTTTTTCTCTTTCTTGCTAGTTTCATTTCTACATGACTTATCTGACATTTTTTATGACATCATAGTGCACCAGATTGCATTTGTTAAATATGATGTTGATCTGTGACAACAATTCTTTATCGACTCTAAGAAAGAAGTAATATAATAAACAGAAGTCCTTGCTAAATATTCTTTATCACTTTTAAAACTGACATTTTTTCTAAATCTTCTTGAAAACTCCTACAACCATCATCGACAGGCCTTGTCCCATTTATATGACATCAGATTTGTAGATAATATATAACCATATGGTTTGAAAACATGATATAATTGCCTCCTAAACTGTCGTTAACAATCTCATTGGCACCACAACCAAGCCAAGTTGGGCTCAAAACAGATAAAAAACGAATCAGATATCAGTGTATCCATATCCATATTATCTGTTTTTGGTGAATACGAATGCAATTACTAATATTAGTCAGATATAAAAATTCATATCTATATTTCTTTTAAACGGATATGGATATTATTCGATTGTTGAAGATATAGATATAAAAATGGATATAAATTGGATGGTTAAACTTTATGACCATCAAAACAAAGATATCACTAAGTGAAAGGTAAATTAAGTCAATGCCTTGTTAAGTCACTCATTTTCTTTAGAAGTTTACAAGTGCTATATAAGATTAAGCAGGATTACAAGTAGATCTGTATATTCAAATATGGATTGGATAGTTGTCTATCCACATTCATATTTATTTTTCTTTAATGGATATATATATATATATATATATATTAGCAAGATGCTCAAATTTGTATCCATATCTGGATACATTTATGTACAAAAACGGATCCAGACAAATATTGTCCGATCCACTTTCACCCATGGAGCCAAGATAGCTTGGGACAAGAAGGGGCCTGCCATTAAACCTAGGAAGCTAGCTGGTGGTTTTGCTAAGTTATTTGCTATATTTTTTAAGCTTGTTTAATTAGTGAGCTCTGAAAGGTCTCCTATATATGCTGAAAACATATTCTCATGGTGGTTGATTTTTTAGCTTATTTTGTTCTCAACTGGAAACTAACAGATTAGTTGTACTTGTAAATCTAGAGAACTATTTGTGGTTATTGCAATTCTTAGCTGGTTTCAGTATCATTCAATTTTTTCCTTTGAATAAAATGGTCACTTTTATTTTATTTATTTGTTTATTTTTTTATGCAGGAGAAGATAGAATCTGCAACTGATGTTCTTAAGGCAATCTTAAATCCCGTAATGGATGAAGTTGAAGAGATATCATGGCCTCCAAAAGATCCTAATGCTCTTATTTTGATGGAGAAGGTAAATCACAAACTGGTAACTAGTTGGTCAAGAGGTAAATTCTTAAAAGTAAATTTCCTTCTAGTTCAAAACTCAATATTTGAACTTCTGGAGGGCCAGTTGACATTATAATTATTTATGGTTCACAAATTGAATAGAGGATTTTTTCTGATTAGTTCATTTATTGCATCTATGCATCATTGATTGAATCATGGAACATTGTAGGCATTGAACAATCATCAGAGCAACCTGTATGGTATTGTGTGCACTATATTTGTCTTGAGCTAATAATGATTCTGGTCTGTTTTTCTTGCATAAAATATGAAGGCCTCATACTTACAGGCTTTCCAACATGTTACCTCTCTCTTCGAAATAATTTTTAGATTTTACCATATACAATTATATGAAGAGTTTATGCTATAGGTGAGGCTCTTATTTCACTTTGGAAGACTGATATCACCCTAATGTTAGGACTACATCCTGGTGGTCCAGAGATCCTTTAGAAGGTTTTATTTAAAGTAGGGTTTCAAGAGAACTTTTGGGTACTGTCTAGAAATTCCAGCATGCTAATCATTAAACTAGCAGTCAATCAGAGAAAAATAAATATGCAAAAGGTGAAGAAAATAGAAAGAAGAAGAAAGAGGAGAAAGGAGGAAGGGGAGAGAAGGAAGAAACCCTAAAATCCTTTATTTTTTTATACTCCAAAAAATACAAAAATAAATTTCATAAACCCCTTTATAGAAACCATAAAACATGTTTGCCGGTCTCCTAAACCACCCTCCAGCATCTCCACTTAATATTCAAGGTACTTTCCATGCTACAATAACTGCGACATCAATACTAGGTTGTGCCACTACTCAATAAAGAGCTGATGTGGCTTGTTAACTTGAGCTCATCTACATCCAAACAGCTCAAAGATGTTTTAATCTCAGCTTTAGACTCACTAAGACCCATTAAAACTAAAAAATAAACAGAAATAAAAGAGAAAATGCAGTAAATCAAAAGACTCAACTAAATCAGGGCTTGATGTTGACAGCCTACAGCTTTCAGTGCATCAGAAATATTCTGTACGTTGGGGAAGGAATTGGAATATATTATTTGGAGAATATGATTATTCAAAAGCATGAAATGCATCGATCATTTAACATGCATTATGGCTTAATTTGTGTATAGTGGTCTTACATAATGCTCTTAGGTTTTGTTTGGTTCTCTATCAGTTTTTCTAAAACAGATAGCAGTGAAATACAGTTTCCGTAATACATCTTTTATGAAAAACAGAGGGGAACTTGCTTTTCATGAAACTCATTTTTTAGGTTTTATGACTTAACTAGTTTTGGTAAAATGGGTTTTATGAAAAACAAACAAACAATTACTGTTTTAAAAGCTCATTCATTTTAAATTTTATATAAATTTATTTTAATAAGAGTTGCCAACCAAACAGCCTCTTAATATCTTTGGAGGTGTTTTATAGTTAGTGATGGCCACTGACGTAATGCTGTGGTTGGCCTGTAGCGTCAGTGGCTTCTTAGGTGGTTTTGCAACCACATAGTTACCATAGACTGCATTCATAACATGGTTGTTTGACATAAAAATACTTTCTGTGGATTGGATACTTCTTCATATGACATATTGATGTGTAAAACAGCCAAGATTTTAAATCTCATGAGATTGAGGTATCTTGATTTCTCCATGGACCATTGGGATGCCTCACTATTCTGCCCTGCCCTGATGGCTGTCTTGGTAGGTGCCTTCTCTTCTCTTCTTCTTTTCTTTATTTTTTTCTTACTTTGTTTACCTCTTTTTTTCTTCCTTCTTTCGTTTTTTCTTTTCTTTTCTTTTCCTTTATTTCCCTTCTTCCTTCTTTCCTTCCTTTTTTTTTTATTCCCTCTTCGTCTTTCACTGCATGAATGGGTTTCATGTCCTGCTGCCATTCTAGTGCTGTTTTCCTACTAAAACTGGATGGGATGGCTAGGATGTCCCTTGTCTTGCCAGGACTTAAAACCTTGGAAACAACATCCTGAAAAGCTTCTATTTTTTATGCTTGGCTCGCATAGTCTGCTTGAGTCCAGATGGATATCCTTGAAAAGGTTAGATTGAATTTTGCCAGGAGATATAGCAGCATTAAAATTTATCACTAAGGCACTTGTCTGCCTCAGTCAAGTGAGCAGTACTTATTAGTCTGAGAGGCTTAAGAATGTTGAACATGCAATATAAATTTGAGATTTACGTCTTGTTTAATTCCACCTATTTGTGCAACCTAGTTATGTTCTACTAATGCTGCTCATCTTCTTTTGTTGTGTTAGCATCAATACCTCACATATCAATTTTTGCACTATTTTTTCTTCTATGTTCATTTTATGCTCATGGAAACTTCTGAATATGTGTTTTTGTACCCACATATGGATGCATAACACATACAAAAATACAAATATATATGCACATTTATGTGATATGTCTGTACTTTGTTTATGTGCATGCATGTACATTCAATCCTAATTAATAAATAAGGATCATTTTTATGTTTACACTGGAACTTCTATAACTCAATTTTGAAGGCATATTGGATCTAATAACACTGGGTGCATTTCACCATTTTGTTATCTTGTCATCAGCTAAATTGTCTTTTTCAGAAATCAAGTTATGATATATTTATATGCAATCACTAATTTTGATAAGATTGGGAGTCAAATTACAGCCATTCGATTGGTCATTAGATGCAAGAACTTTGTGGAATATTGCTTGAGAAACTCACTCATGCACTCTTTAACTCTGGATATCATCTAGTTTTATTTCTTATGTACCACTAATAAGTAATATGATGAATCTTGCCTAATCAGCTTTTAACTGGAGAATTACAAACTCCTCTGTACAAGTGCCTATTCTAAACCTGCATAAAATGATCTTGCTAGCAAGGAACCCCTAAGCAATTTTCTATATTGATTTCTTAAATTTATCATAATTTATATGTCTATACTCTTAATTTGGACATTATCCCTGGAAAAGAAACTCATTTTAGTTTCTCTTCTCATGGCTTTTCTGTTGAGAAGTTTTATTTGTGTCCTGAAGTCCTTTCAGCTTCCATTAACTCTTTTTGTAATATTTGTTATCTACCAGGAATTAGTTAAAAGGGAACAAGAAGGACAACTAGATGAAGGATTTCTTTCGGAGGTCAACGCCCAATTGCGGCAAGTATGTCTCATTCCTCTGAATTTTGCCACCTTTATCTTATCTTTTCCTTTGATTAATGATATCACCTATTAACTTTCCTCATATGATGTGAATCACATTGTTTCATGTAATTGATATTTAGTGTGAAAGGACTGACATCCGTTATCCTTGTTTGCCTACATTTTTAGCCAGAAGAGTGAGAATCTAAAATTGTTGTACTTCTTTTCTTAATTTTTATTATTGATTTTCGAAACTTGGTGGATTCAACTATCTCTTAGATAAATTAATGTGAATGCAATGATTTGACGTCCTTATATAATGAATGCTGATTGATATCATACTGTGGATTTTTTTTTAAATAACAATAATGTACAAAATAACCTCTTATTGTACAAGAATTTGGGATGAGCACCTTTCTAGAAATTGCAAGAAGAGAATTAGGTCACATAGATAAAGGAGACAAGTAGAAATTAAGTGACAAGACAAAATTTGCGAGGCCAAACATAAATATAAATGAGACATCAATTATTTAATGTAATGATGTGTTTTCTTTCCTAATATTGACGAGGTTCCAGTTGGTAAAGATACTAAACCCCTCAAATTGCCCAATACCAAGCTAACATTCATGACTAGGTAGAAAGAAGACAGGGAGGGGAAATAGGCAAGAAAAATAGAAATATCAGAAGGAAAACTTGAGATAGTGGGCCTAGCTATTTTATAGTGTGATCCACTTGCAACAAAAAATATATGACTAGGTGACAAACTCCCTATCCATACACCAAACAACTTTTAGTGTCTTTGTTCCATACAATCCATATTCAGAACAATTTTTAAGAGGACAGCTGATCTAATGAATCTTCCATTACTCAAATATCTTGTTAGATTCCTCTTCTAGTTACATTTTTCTTGAAAATCTAAACACCGAACTTCAAACTTATTAAATTTAAACATCAAACTCCAAACTTATTAAACTAAGTTTTTAGCTCTACTTTAAATTCTCTATACAGAATTCAACAAGGGGATATTCTTGGCCAAGTTTAAGCTCTCTTAAACATTTTTCGAGCAAAAAAGTGGCATGGGACCTCATATCTCATTGATAAATGAAATGGGATAGAGTAGCATAAATGAGCAGAAGCAGTAGGAAACTCAAAAAACTGAAAAATAAAAGTAAACAAATGGAAAAGAAAAAAAAGAAAAAAGAGGAGAAGAGGAAATTGCAAGAGAACAAAACTAGACCTCCATAGCTTGGAAATGGCTCATCCCTCTTCTGGGCTATATGGGCTAGGCTGTCCATATCATCTTGAACAAGTTCCCACTTTGCATAGCTGGTGATGCAAGGTCACTGAAGAAATCCTCCTATCTAGGGAAGAAACAAAGATGGAGGCAAGAAGGAAAAGCAAGGAGAGGAAAGAAGAAGAGAGAAAGGTAAAGAAAAAGGATAAAATAGAGAGATTGGGTTCCTTGCCTCCCTAGGGCTTGAGAACCTTGTCAGAACTGCAGAGCTTCTCTCTAGAAAAATCTAGTAAGGGGAGCTTCCTCTCCTTAAATAAATTGCTTATAAAGAGTTAACATTCTTGCTTTTCTCATCTCAGATCTAACTAATTTTTAAGTTGCTTCACATTCAAGACATACATTCATCATAAGCTTTCTAATAAAAAATATTTTTCAATATGATGGATACTCAAAATGATACTATAACAACAACAATAAAGCCTTAATTCCAAGCTAGTTGGGGTCGGCTATATGAATCCTTTTTTTTCATTCAGCTATGTTTTGAGTCATATTTTTTATAAGAATGGATACTCAAGATGATGCTTCTCAAAAAAGCATGTTATCATTCATCAAACTTGGGTACCACTCTACTAATAATAACATATCAACTTGTTTAATGTTTTTTGTTTTTTTAAATATCAAAATTGATGATATGTTCTAACCTCTGTGTACCTACCTTTCCTCACAAATTTTTATATAATTTGTGGTGATGACATGAGATCAGTTTGTTGGTGATCAATGATTGAAGCAAAAAACAAAAGATCAAGTCATTAATGATCCAATGGAGTATCCAGAAGATATAACTGTTGAAGAAGAAATCGGCAATGCCATCCAACAACTGATTGGAAGTCTCAATATTGTCATCCATCGGGGGAGTATCCAGAGGATATAGCTGTTGAAGAAGAGATCAACAATGATCCAACACTTTGAGGATCACTTCATTGTTGATTCTTCTGCTCCATCACTATGTGCCATCCAACAACTGATTGGAAATCTCAGTATTGTCATCCATCAGAGGAATATCCAGAAGATATAGCTGTTGAAGAAGAGATCAACAACGATCCAATACTGTGAGGATCCCTTCGTTGTTGATCATTGTTGATTCTTCTGTTCCATCACCGTATGTCATCCAACGACTGACATGCTTCAAAACCACCATTAGATGGTTTGATCGCTAGAATGATATTTGTTGGTCTGCATCATCAAATTCTGTAGATCCAACAGGGGAATAGAACATGTTAACACTATCAAATATATTGCAAGGACATGATTTCTAAAGAGGAAGCAATTAATGCATTTTAGGACTGTTAATCAACAGATTGCCTTTTTATTTCATCATATCCATTAATTTTCTTTATTTCTCTGTTATTTCTTCCTGATTTTTAGTTTTAGTACGTCTAGGCCTTTCTTTGAGTCTGTCACAGCCAGAACAATAAAGCAACAATAAACCTCAGTTGGCTACATGAATTCTTTTGCTCCATTATAATCAATTTAGGTTTATACTCTTTATAAGATCTAAAGATATCATATCTTTCTTTACTACTTGCCCTCATATGATTTTTGGTCTATCTCTGCCCTTCTTTTCTTCTACCACTTAGTTTAGGTCTTTCCTTGAGTCTGATGTAGAGATTAAAAAAATATCAACCCCAAATTAAAGTCTTGAATGACGTGGCATCACTCAAAACAACTGCCAGATCAACTGGCTTGATATGCCGATTTATAGTTTGATTCATAATTTTTTGAGCACCATTTAAGTACTTACGAGTAAAGTTTATAGTTATGATGTGTCTCCAACACATCATGTTGTACTGTTTAGGTGTCATTGTATGTCTCCTATTTTGAATGTCTAACCTATCCATGGTCATTCAATGTATCAGTTTGTTATTTGATCTAACACCTTCTACATGCTTGCATAGCTCTTTCTGTTATTGCTTGTGCTTCACTAATAGCATGAATCACCCTTTCTGTATGGAAAAGGGGAAATAATCGTTAGTTGTCACTTCTTCAGTTTATATATATATATATGCAACTTTTGGAGCCATTCTAAAATCTCTTTGTGACCTCACCTTTGAAGACCATATGAACCTTGACTAAATATTTTATGCAGTTGTGTGTAAATAATGAACTTACTGATTCTGGTAAATCTAATAGTTTTCGACTATGTATTAGGAACATATCTTTGAAAAGGATCATTGTTAGAATTTTTCATCAACAAAATAGCCAACCTGAAATATTAAACTCTTCATAGTTTTATATATGAATGTCATCTTGCGTATTTTTGGGTTATGAAATAATCTTTTTAAGCATTATCTTTCTCAATCTGCACTCAATATTGAATAATATTAACAAAGTGTGTATCATTATTCCTAGGCATGCATTAAGTTTATGTTTCTCCAACCATTGATCCACTTTCATATTTTTAGGCAATAGAAGATGGTGATAAGCCAGGGCTTGAGGCTATGTTGCAAAAAGTTTTGCAAGTATATGCCTCCAAAGTTCTTCGAAAACGTAGTTATGCCTACAAAGGTGAAGAGATATAATATTCTGTGTTGTTTTTTAAGTCTAGTTTGTTTTCTTTTTTCCTAGCGACTTCTTTCTATATAGGGTGATTGCCTTATTTTTGTTATAATGTTGTAAAAGGTAGTTACTTTTTTTTTTGGTGCAGTAAAAGGTGGTTACTTCAATGATATGCAGGAAAACAACCAAAAAAATTCAAATGCATGGCTAGATAATGTTGTATGAAAAGTTTACTGTAGTGTGTTAAGTTGCTGTTAGTGCCTTGATTTTATGTGCTGGCTTGTTTGACAATGCTGACATGCAGAACTGAAACCCATATCAGGCATACCGACATCATACCAGTGTGATTCTGTATGGGCTCCAGTACTGAGATTGTGAACCTTGCACACAACAGAGGGAGCCATAAGCTAGGTTTTTTCATAGGATTGAAGAGTAATAGTTAAACGTTCATAAAACATAAAGATGATAGTAGGTTTTTTCATAGGGAGGTAAGATGCAGCTATTGACCTTAGAAGGTTCAAAGGAGAGAAGCCACATTCAGTATAGCTATTACCTGAAACTATATAAGAACACTATGGGTCATTTTATCAGCTTATTTTGTTCATTCTTGAAGGATTTCAGCGGTACTGAGCAGTGTGATCATATCAATTTTTGGAAGGTCCTTAGTCAGCTGCTGATAATCAAGTCTTTAGATTGGTGAATAGTCTTTTGGTGTTAACTGGCAAGTGTACTGCCATGATGAGGACATGTAAATGGTCCAATCTAAGGTATAAGTCAATGTTGGAAGAGCCAATACATGCAGGAGCTTTGCAACACATGTAGAGCAAAGAAGCTAAATTGTGGTGCTTACATAGAAATTAAAGACCAGGCATGACAAAATTACAAATCTGTAATGCTTTACTAGATGGGGTCCATAGCCTAAAGTAAACAATCACAGTTCACCGTAGGTCATATATAGCAGGCATATAGATTGCATAGAAAACAACCATTGCATGTAGATGCATGACATACCAATAGAAAAAAATGTATATCCTATATGGAGTATCATCTCTAACAAGATGAGAAAAAAGGGGGAAATGCAGAGGGTGAGGATAAATCTGCCAAAATTGGTGAGAAGAGGAGCAAAAAAAGGAAGAAAAAAAAAGTATATTGAAAGAGAAAAATGCGATCATACCAATTTCCAAAAAGAGAATGCATCCATCCCTGTTTTTTATTCGGTTTTGTGAAGAGAATTTGGTGAAAAATAGAGAGAATCAGAAAGATAATTAATTCTGAATATTAAAGAAAATATCAATGCTCTTCTTTCAGTTAAGGTTCATAGGCCATATATAACATATGCAAAAATGGATATCCTCATACCTCCTTAACCAAGTGTTAAAGTTAACTCTTAATTTGGAAGAGAAGCAGTCACAGTAAAGAAAAACAGAATCAAGAAAGGATGCGGCAGAGAATCTGTAATTATGAGCATGAAATTATTCTCTTCGGTTGGGAGATGACCTTAGTGGATAAAATAATGGCACTACTGTCCCTTTCAGAATCTTGCATCTCATTGTCATGACCAATCTTTGGATGGCATCGGTCATGTTATTTTCATTACTCCATTTGCGTAAGCTGCTACTCGGTTCTTGCCGTAATACTATTCTCCTTTGAACGTATTCCATGGGTTGAGTCAGGACATGATGGACTTTTAAGTTCAGTAAAAGTTATGTTGTAATTTGAGTGCGATCAGATGAATATGCTCCATTGTTGCTGTTGTTGCTCTAACTTTAGAAAAAAAGAAAGTTATGAGAAGTTTTTAATCATTTTGCATTTAAGAATGCTCTTATGCAGGGTTTTAAGTCCTAGTGAGATTAGGGGTGTCCTAACTCTCCTGTGTTATTCTTATGAGAAAACGAGACTTAGATAAGAGTAGGACTTTGAAATCATGCAGAAAAAGAAGAAAAAAGAGGAAAGAAAAGAAGAAAAGAAAGCAAAAGAAAATGAAAAAAAAAAAAAAGAAAGAAAGGAGAAGAAAAAGAAATAAAGAGAAAAAAGTAGTAAAAAGAAAGAAGAAAAGAAAGAAAGAAAAGCAAGAAAGAAAAGAAAGAAAGAGAAATAAACAGAGTAAGAAAGCAATAAAGGAAAGGAGGGACAGTAATAAAGACATGACCAGGATAGCTATCGGGATGGGGACAATACGGTGGGACATCCCATTCCATGGAGAAAGCAAAACACTCCTATCTCATAAGATTTAAAACCTTGCTTTTTTGACCAAGTGACCAACAAACATGCTTCAAGCCCACAAACAACTGCAAATTATACTTCAAGTCTACTTTGCCTTGCCTAATCTTTAGCCATATTCATGACACTCTTCTTCATTCATATATATAATTTAAAGGGAGGGAATTTTTGGTTCATGCTGAATTATATGAAGCGCAGGAAGGTCTTCTACTTATTACCGTAGAACTTGTTTGTTGTTATTAATCACAGGTTAGATTTCTTTCTTTCTTACAACTATTTATAAAATTACTTAACTGGTGATATATATCTAGCTAAATTGAAGCAGAGCTTGCAAATTGTTTTTCTCATGCAGGTGGAGAAGTTGTGGCGGCAGAGAAATTTCTTGAATCTATAATTGAAGGTAACTTATCTGAAAGAAAATTTATTTGCATTAGACAGATTAACAATACACAGATCCTGTATGTCAATAAAATCAGACTGTACAATTCTACCGTTTTGCTTTATATGCTCGGAAATACATGTATCAACAAATATTATCATTATTATCTTCCCTTGACATATATTTGATGGTAGCTTATGCAAATTGGTTCCCCAGTGGTTCCAGTTCAGAATTGTTCCTCCATTGATGTCAGCTTGTAAATCCTTTTGGAATCTTGTCTCAGTTCTCTGTTGGTACTTGTTTATATACCACTTCTCAATATTGGTCAATCTGGCCCTACAGTGCCAGAAACAAGAATAAGAGTGGGTGTGGGGAAGTCTGAAGGTGAACTTGGGAATTAATTTCTTCATATGCAAGGTGATGCAAGGCAGTCTATTCGTGGGAATCTGTAAGGGTTTAGGATAGGTTTCGGAACCTATAGTTTGCAACCTATTGTTTGCTGTAAATTTACATCAAGACTCGAGTACTCTAAAAAATTGAACTAGAAAGTTAATAATTTTGAAGGAAAAGAGTACTGGATGGCTATTATCTAACCTAGGGTTTAGGATTCTAGGGTTTAAAATGGATTTTTTAAAGAATTTATGCTATTGAATATGTGCAAAACAAATGTTTTCTTAAAGCCTAGCTGATCACATCAAAAGTGTACTTCTAGGATATAAAATACCCTCAATGAGAGAAGGTAGCCTTAAATCTCGAAAATAGTGAAGGGGTCCAAGGTGCTCATCTCAAACTGACACTGAAAATATTGCTTCAAGTGGGCACTTGTAGAAGGGTCATCAGCAATTAGGATCATACTATGTTAGGACATAAAATGGCGAATCCGCAAGAGGAGAATTGACTAAAGAGAGCATAGTCTTGATAGCTCTTTTAAAGATAGCCACAAGGAGAACACATTGGAATTGCTCAAAACTAGGCTTGGGGAAACTGTTTGAACCCAAAAATAGCACAGCAAAGATGGGGAACTCTACTGTAAGGATAAGAAAGTGCAGACTGCAGATCTTAGATATATCAACATGAAGAATGCATTTTTGATATCTAACCAATACAAAGGTGATGCACCAAGTGCTGCCAATCTTCAAAGTCAAGCCTTGATTTAGTTTAGTCTTTTGATTTGATGTTTCTTTTTCTCTTTATGCCTATTGAGCTTAACTTTTAGTGAGTCTAGGACATACATGGCTGAGATTAAAAGATCTCAAAGCCATAGTAATGATTAGATGTGCTGCTAACATGTCATAACTTAAGCCACATCAGCGCAAAAACTTGAGTGCTTTCATGATTAGTATGGGCATTATGTTCAAGGTTACACTTGCATGAACAGTAACCAGGGCTGATGGAGGGTAGTTTAGGAAAGTGGGAGAATAGGTTTTAGGGTTTTATTTAAAGGAGCTGTATGCTTTGTATTTTGGCTTAGTTTTTCAAGGTGGACAAAGGAGAAGGATCTTCTTTTTCTTCCTCAGCATCTCAGATGCTGTTTTTCTCTCTCCCTCTTCTCTATCTATGATTCTCTTTTAATCTAATCTCTTTCTTCTGACTATCTTTTTCTCTCTCACCTCTTTTATTTTGTTGAAATCTGCTGGTCTTAGTCTTTCAACTGCTGTTCTGCATCAAATCATTCAATTAGATCACCAAATCTTTGTTCCCTAACCCAAAAAATTGCTGCATGCTGTTAGCCTTATATTTCTAATTTGTATATGTACAAAAAAGTTTCTTCTTTTGGTTATATGCTGGAATTTCTGGTTAGCAATGAAGTCTTATTCATCTTATTTCTATTGTGCCGCCAAGCCCTTAGAAACCCAAAATTAGGATTGTTGGTGTTTTCGAGGGGACCTTATTATTCTGTACAACACCCAGAAATCTATTTGAAACACTAATATTCCTTTCCATAAAGTTTTTGAACCCTCTTTCATGCAGGCCTAACCCTGAGCTGTATCAAAAGGTCAACAACAAAAGGTGGTAATATCATTTAAGGCTCAGATAGAGGCCATCTTTAGCATGAGGGCAAGGGACGCTCATAATTGATCTGTTAGCACTTATTTGAACCTTCAAGGGAAGCCTTGGTTTTATAGATTCACTAGCATTTGACAAGGATTTCCTTAAGAGGGAGACAAATAAGGTCCCATACAAGGTTTGCAAAACCAGTACCATACCAGTACATTACTAGTTCGATACAGTATGGATCGATAGGTATGGTACGAAGCCCATATCAAGATAGGGTATCAATACTTTCCTCACTCTTAACCATAATGCCATTGTACTAGACGGTTTGGGTTGGTATCTCTTTGTTTAGATTAGTTTAGTTCATACCAAATCGAACCTTGGTATCATATCGATACCTTATAAGTACAATATGGTATGATCCGTATGGATCGGTATGACTATCCTTGGTCCCATGTATGAGTGTTTTAAATAGCTAAATGCTCTTCCCTCTTGGCCAGCTATTTTAGATATTAAATAATTTTAAAAGTAGGTGAAGGAAATGACTCGATTCAATCATTATAAGTTGAAGTGTTACAAGTCATGAGCTTTGGATAGCATTATGCAGGTAAGGAGTCTAGGTAAGCCCTTTAACCCACACAAGATCAATGTAGTGAAGCAAAAGCAGAAATAAAGTAGAATTGGAAGCTGAAACTAAAGGGGAAACTAAGTAAGAACTAGAACTCAAGGCTAAACTAAAAGAAAATCTAAAGCTAAGGATGACTAGAAGACTTTGCATTTTCCCTTTCTGCTGAACCTTTGGCCTTGCAACTCCAGCTTTTACATGGCCTTGGTCAAAGAACTTTAACAGTAGACTCTTGAACTGCATCTCACCATACAAGAAAAATTAAGAATGATCTCAAAGAGTGATTTTATTGATTTCTGTGATAGACTAAACTAGGAGAGTCATGGGTACTTTGGGTGGGGCTCTTAAAGCTTGTGGAACTTCCTAAGTCCAGTAGGATAAAAAATATTCTAGGAAAGAATAAAAAAAGTACTTTCTGAAGTCCACTTAGAATTCTAAATCAACTAATAACTGTTTCTAGAAGAAAGAAATAAAAATTAACCAAAATACCAAACGATCATCTGTAGATTTGAGCTGGCTGTGGATTGACATTTCGTGATCATTTGCAACTTCATCAGTATCATTTTGCATAACAGATCTTCAGTAAAATAGCCATATCTTCCTTATCTAACCTTGAGTTTAGATGAGTCAAGTTTCGAAAAGCTAACTCGATGTTAGATGCAATAGAAGCTATTTGATGCTAAAATTACAACAGTGTCACTCTTAGTAAAGTCATCTTTTTGACTGATCTGCATGAGGCAGTCTTCTTCAGTGGTTAAGCTTGAACATAATGAGTACGATGGTCGTCCAGAGTTTGTTCCATGCCACTAACTTATCTTGGTAGGAGTATCGAAGTTCTGACATCGCACTCTTCAAGCATAACTTCTAATATATCCACATGGTCCTCTTGAGCTTTGATGGTCTTAAATGCATATCTCAAGGTGCCTCTTTTCAGATTTGAAATCCTTACGGTTTCAATTTTAGTTTTGACATGTGGCAAGTAGGGGATTCTTGTCTGCATTGTAGTTTTGACTAATAAGACAATTCACTATTCATAGAAAGCAGCAGGAGGTACAGTTGAAAAATTAAGAGCGACATGACACCAAGAAGCTTAGAATGTCAAAAGTAAACATAAGTGATAGGATGCTGCACGAGAGTGGAAGGCACCTCAAAGCCAGATGATGAAGCCTTGAGAAAGAAGAGTGCAGAGAGACAAATGAATGCTCACCAAGAGGCAGAGCATATATGGGAAATGGCTCAAAGGAATAGGTGAAGTAGAGGAAGGCTCAGAAATAGAAATGTCTATGAGTAGTGAGTCCTAGGCAGAATCAGCATGATATGAAAATCAGGTAATACTATTGGAAATTCATAGGCACTAAGTAGATGGATCATGTTAAGGGTAACCTTTGTTCTTTTTCTCCAAGGAAAAATACAAGCTGGTTTTTGTGGGAAAGCTTAGTATGTTCACCTGGAAAAAGTAAAGTGTGTCAATTATACCTAAAGTGTGAATATGCTTGTAAGCAGAAGGGGCAAAACTAATGTGCTCTTTTGGGTGTACCCCCAATGATCACAGATCGTGAAGTCTTATAAATAAGAGAGGAGGTAAGACTGCCTTTGCTCAAAATTGAAGGTATGGGAGTAGAAAGAAGGTGCATGAGCAGTGCCAATTTTCAAGGATATGTCATTTGTTTCTCTCAGCAAACTTACATGTTAAAGCATGTGAGGAGAGAACTGCTAAACTAGGGGTGCCACAGGAGGAATCACATCACATGCTGACAAACTAGAAGACCTTAATATGTTGTTTAAAATTTGAACTGTGCATCAGATCACTGGCACATAATGTAAGCCCAAGAAAATTTAGAATAGCCATCAGCAGTCATACGTAGTAAGGATTCATCCATTGGGCAAGATACTATATATCAAAGTGCATCTAGTTAGTGAAGAGGAACCAATACTTAGCTTCACTAAATTGAAAAGGGGAGGACAAAGTGCTTTTAGTCCACAACCCTTACCTTTTACATCAAAGTGAAATAAAATCTCTGAATGAGAACAAGAAATATGGTCTAATCTATGAATTCACAGGTATGTAGAGGACAATATAGTGGCATGCAAGGTGGAAAAGTCAGAAGCAGAACCAAAAACAAGGACATCAAAATGTGTAAGGATTCCCCTAACTTTATGATCTGCTCCAATTCTCTAGCCTGCATGAGGATCCTACACAAAACAAGAAGTAGAAGAACATAATAACAAATAATAGTAAACAGATGGATATCTAGCTCATAGATAATTTTGGAACATAAAGGAACTTGGAACATTTGGAAAAGTCAAATGACCATTAAGATTGAATTGCAGAGTAACAGTTTGATCCTGCAAGATTTGATGGAGACACATCTGAAGCATGAACCTGGCAATAACAGAAATAGACAATTAGGCATATAATCAGTAAATGAAGCATCATATGTCATATGATGAGTAGTCTGATAGTTCGGAATCCAAGAAAATTGAGATATACCAGATGTAGTAGGCTTGCTGGTGGAAGGATACTGAAATTACTAGTGTGTCACTGTTGAGCTTTTTGAACTTGTGTCAGTTAGATTTGTATATGGTCTAATCAACAGCTAATCTGGAGGACTTGGTGTCATATTGATGAAGCTGGAAAAAGCATCCCTAGATAGCAATGGCAACAGAAGGCCTCAGAGGGTGATATGTAAATGATGATAGTGGTGGTCTTTAAACCTGTTATTTCAACATCTGGGGCATGCTTCTTTGAGGTGATCTTTTCTGTTAATAGTGAACAGACAATCAAGAACCAAATGAGGGACCTGGAGTACAAGACAAGGATAGATATAATGGCCAGCACAAATGGGAACCAAAAGAACAAACCTGATAGGACTCTAGAGTACAAAGTTGAGTCCCTTTGCTAAGCCAACAATAGCTGACTTGAGATGCCACCGTGAATTCTGATGGAGTAGCTGTCCATAAACAGGCTCAAGCTCAGAGTTGTGTTGCATTAGAAACTGAAAAAGCTGCAACAGTCATGAAAGGCCACCGTTAGTAAGTTTATACAGCAGATGCAAGGGGACTAAAATGGAAAATGACATGCAGTAGTACAAAGTAAATATTCTAATATACAATACCAATCAAGATTCGTAAAACCAGTACCAAGAGCCATATCGGTACATTACTGGTTCGATATGGTATGGGTCGGTATAGTAAGCACCATGTAATGAGACAAGGCTAATTCTTTTTTCATTCTTAACTACTCGATATAGGGCAGTATAAGTCGATTCAGACTGATTCAGTTCATATCGAATTAAAACTCAGTACCATACCGGTGCTCTTGCTTGTACGGTATAGGTTGGTACTATTGTATGCCAAGCTATCTTGAACTAGACGATTTGAGGTGAACCAAATCGAACTGGCACAAAACCAGGATGGTTCGGCCTCTCGATTCGGTACGGGGGGTGAACCGATCGAATTGACATATCGAATTGAAGCGAACCACTCTAAACCAAACCGAACTGAACCGCCTAGTTTGGCCTGATTTGGGGTGGCTTATGGATTGAAGCACTTGGTCCATTTGACATCTACGCCATCAATTCAGTACAGTATATTCCGTACCAAACCGTATTGGTACGGCAGACCTTTTCAACAATGTAGGCAAGACTGAAGAGAACAATGACCCAAGTAATAGGATCCACCAAGTTGATGACCAATGTCAATTAAGTTTTCAAACTACAAACAATAACAACAAAGTCTTAATATCAAACTAGTTGGAGTCAGCTATATGACTCCTTTTTCTCCATTCAGCTTTATTCTGAGTCATATTTTTTGTAAGATGCAAAAATTCTAAGTTTTTCTTTATCACTCCCTTCAATGTAATTTTTAATTTACCTTTATCTTTTTTTCTCTTTACATATATCAAGTCACTCTTCTGCACAGGTATATCTCTAAGTCTACATTGCATATGTCCAAATCATTTAAGTCGTCCTTCCATTAATTTATCCTTAATTAGAGCTAGCTCTACCTTTTTACAAACATGAATCCAATTAAGTTTTCAGACTAACTAGTAATAATCAGAATAAAAACAAAATTAGATCATGCAATGATATAATCTAGCTAGTTAAAAAATGTTAATGGAAACCTAGGAACATTAGATATTGGAAAGTAGCTAAATTGTTAGAATATGTGTGCTTATTATCTTGTCTGAGCCATTGCATCTCCCTATGATGCAGATTATAAGGTCTGATTAACTTAATATTTTGATAAAATGCTCTATCCCCTTATTTTATCATTTTTTTATCTGCACTGACTTGTGCATTGTCATCAAAATGCAGCCCCTGAAGACAATTGGAATGTGTTATTGATCAATGGACTGAGTGTTGGGAAAGGAGAAGTTTCACCTGAAGAATTTTATGCTGTTATTAAGAAACGAATAGAACGGGTCTTAATTCGCACAGTAAAATTCATATCCTTTACTTTTGACTCTCTGGCACTTTTCAAATGCTTATTTCCTGTTGGATTGTAACAATCTTTTTTACAGGAAGGTGGTTCCTATCAACAGCGTATCCTAGTTGAGTATCTTAAAGGCATCCAGTCAAGAACCGAGGAGATTGTCCAAGCAGTTAAAGGGCCACAACTATGAAGTTCGGGGCATCTGATTAAATGCCCACCTACGAATGTAGTAAGTGCAGATCTAATCCAATTTTCACTTGCTAATTTCTTGATGAACCTGACTAGTCACTAACAAAAAAATGATCATCTTACAAAAAAATGATCATCTTTCTGGTTATATGTGAATTCCTAGTTATAAACCATAAATATTTAAAATTAATTAAGGTTCAGTTTTTTTATGCTTCCAATCCTTTTATTCTATTCACTTGCATTAACCTACAAAACTTGGTGATGATATCATTTTAACAATCTTTGGTTTGAATGGCAGTACATTGACCATCAGTTTAGAGTTACTTTCACATGCCAAATGAAGTGCAAGTTTGAAAAGGTTAGGAAACCTGAGAATCTTCAAGCTTGTGTGCCTTTACTACAAACAATTCAAAATAATATGTACGTACGGATGGATGGATGGAAGTCCCTTTCTTCAGATTCTTTTTGCTGGGTATTGTCTTTTGTAGATCTTCATTTAAACTCCATTTGTGAGTTGAGACACTCTCAGAAGTGGCAAATATTTGTAACCAGGAAGTCAGACACCTACTGAGTACGGCAGCCGCAAGATATGAAAAGTACAGGCGAGGAAAAGGAAGAAAAGGCCCATTGTCATGCTGATCGTGCTTGAAACATGTCACATTTAGGACCTCAGCTTAGAAAATGATTTTGCCACCACTTCTTATATCTGACTGTCACCTGAACTAAGAGCAGCCTTTGTATATCAAAATATAATGTTTAATTGCTAACAAAATCAAATGTTCCATGGTTTAAATGTTTAATTTTCAGCATGGCTCTTCTCTGATAAATAGCTTCTGAAAAAGAGATCAGCAAGGAATAAATATGCTAGTGAAAATAGTTCATTTCTCTTGTTCTTTTATTTTTTCCTGATTGAAATAAGTAAGGTAACTCGGGGCCTGTTTAGAAAAATCTAGCAGAATAGGTTACGTAGAGGGGAAGGTTTACGGGGCTTCGTGGGTTTGATCAAAACTGCACCGTCTCTTTTATCGACCCATCAGGAACTGCACCAATTGATTCAATGCCTCCATGTTATGGGTGTTTTCTTCGCGCCGTGGTTGGGCGCCAAAGAACTCGTTGCCAACAAAAATGTTAAAGAGCCCAACCTTGCCCACAAAAAAAAAATCTTTGGAACGAAGTCGTGACGCTGAGTTGGGCCGAATCTACTGTTGTTTTTGTCAAAGCTGTGTTCATAATTAATTCAGGAATTGAAAACTAAACGCTACACGGCACATCTCAAGGCTTTGGATTTTGTTTAGGGTGGTTTGTGGAACCTAAAAGGTCCAACAAACATGGACAGGGAGATATGAGGTAATATGTTGAGGCAATAAATTAGGTCGATAATGGATTTAATTTGATTATTATTGTTTGTGGATGCTGTTGATCATATTATTTAAGTTTTATTCGGTAAATAGAGTTTTTGAAAAAAATTATTTACTATTTTATAACTATATCTTTAAAATATTATGAAACTTTAACATATTTTTGATAACTAAATTAAGAGAATATTTTTAAAATAAAATAATAAAAGATATAATATTGTACTTTCAACTATCTAATCTATTAAAAATTATTATTATAAATTATTCTAATAATATTATAATATAATAATATTAAAATATATCATATTCTAGTATTATAGTATAGTATAAGAAAATATAATAACATTCTAATATAATAATGATTGTAATGTAAAATTATTTTCTAATAATATAATATCATATTATTGTGTCATATAATTATAGTAATATTATAAAATTATAGCTTTATATAGTATAATAATATTATATTATAGTATTTTATAATATTTTATATTATCTTATTTTACATTACATAATATATTATAATTATAATAATATTTTTATACAATTGTGATAACTATATTTTATTTATAATATATTATATTACATTATATTATATTATTATAGTTATATTATAATATTAAATATTATTCTCTTTGTAGTTTAAATTTGTAACCATCAAGTTTAAAAATAGCTTTTCAATATTTGACATGTAGAACTTTTGAGAAAAAGCTTTGAGCTTTTTTAAGTAGAGCTTTTAATAAATTTTGATAAAGTTAGAAAATACTTTTAAAAATTTTATCAAACATCATAAAATCAATCAAAAATACTTTTAGGTCTCTAAAAATACTTTGAAATCTTTCAAAATCTCAACCGAATAGGAACTAAGTAGAGGATTAGAATGTCTCAACCAAGGGTTTTGTTTGGCAAGGGAATGGTACATTTTTTTTTTTTTTTGGCTAAGTCTCCGTAAACAATTTTTATGAAATTGTCACTCCAAATAATGTTTTTTTTAATATCAATTTAAAATTTTAAAAAATATTAAAAATGCCATTTAGAGTGAAATTGAAAACTATGGCTCCAATGACATTTTTTATTTTTTTTTATATTTTCAACTAAAAATTTATTTAAAAATCATCTATTTCTAAAACGCCACTTCAATCAGTGATTTGAATATCAAATTTAAAAAAAAAAAAAAAAAAAATCTTCACTAAGAATGATGATTTCTCTGTGCAGAGATCGTTACTCCAATTGTTGATTTCGCCTCATCACCATCTCGTCCCAGCGCTGCCAACGGTTGATGTGATAAAAATTACTCTACGTTCGTAAATTATCCTACATTTCAAAGAAATATTTTTTAAAAAATATTATTATAAAAATCTCCCCAACAGACGCTCTCCCTCACAAAGCAACGACGGAAAAAAATCAAAAAAAGGAAACAGAAAAAAATAAGATCGGTTCCCTCCGGGTACGTTCCCGTCGGTTGACATCCGACGGCCGATATCTCATTGCACATTTTATTTTCCTCGGAAATGAAACATAGAAGACCTTCGTCCGCGCGACTGCGGAGAGAAAAACCGAAAAAGCAACGAGGGTTTGGGTTTTTCGCTGTCAAATCTGTTCCCTTCTATCATTATATTTTTTTTTTCCTCTCTTTGTTCCCCCTCTCGGTCGCTTTAACGCGGTCCACGGGTCGGATTTCTGTGGAGAGAGAGAGAGAGCAGAGAGATTTGGACGACGATCGGAGGAATTGGAGGTCGGTCATGGCGACGGAGGAGAGGAGGAAGGAGGCGGAGAAGGCGGAAGAGGAGGTGGTCTACAAGACGAAGGTCGTCCAGTTCCTTGGCCGCTCCACCGCAATCATCCTCCAGAACGACAACGGGCCCTGCCCTCTCCTCGCCATCTGTGAGCCTTTTCTTTGTAACCCTCTGTTGCGTCTGCTTTCTTGGATGCGGAAATGCACCTGTCTTTGTTGCGTTTGATCTTTTCTATTTATTTCTTGACTGATTACGATAAAAGTAGGTTTAGATTGACCTAATTTGGAGTCTGTTTGGCCGTCTGATGATGATTTTCTTGAATTTATGCGTTTCAGGTAATGTTCTGCTGTTGAGGAATGACCTTAATCTGAGTTTGGATGCGTCGGAGGTGTCGCTGCAGAAGCTGCTTTCTCTTGTTGCAGAAAGGCTGATTGATTCTAACAGCAATGTTCAGGTTAGCCGTCAGTGGATTTAGTGGAGATGGGGATGTCGATTGCCATTCAAAGTTGTGTCTTTGTGCACTTATTCTTTACTTTTGCTGCATGCAGGACAAGGATGAAGGGTATGTTAGCAACCAGCAACAGAATATAGCAGATGCAATTGACCTGCTGCCTCGTCTTGCTACTGGGATTGATGTCAATGTGCATTTCAGGAAGTGACTATCAATTAAAGCTCTTAGCTATTGTCGTCATTACCTTATAAGCCTGATATTATTTCTTGTATGGATATCCTATACTGAATCCCAATATTTTTGCTCGATTATGTAGGATAAATGACTTTGAATTTACGTGGGAATGCGCTATATTTGATCTCCTTGATATTGGTTTGTACCATGGGTGGATAGTTGATCCTCAGGTACTATTTTGCACGCTTGGATTTACTTTGGCTTCTTAAGCTTGTCTTATTTTCAATGTAATCGTTTCTCCGGCTGCTTGGCCACTATCTTGAAGAAGTCTCTGTTCTCTGTTCAGTCATTATTATTTATGTTTGACAGCTTTTATGCTAGAACCTTTTTGTAGTGGCATGTCTTTTTTTATCTTGCTTCCTTTGGTGTAAAATGGCACCTGTTTTTCTTATAATAATGCCAAACTTGTGGCTGGATTGCATCGTCATTCAGCTTTATTGTGTTCGCATGCCTTTGGCTTCTTTTGTTTTGTAATGGTTATTGTTTTCCTGCACTAAATGTTGAAACTTGATAATTTGGTGTTATGCCTCTTGCCTTGAATTTGGTGGACATGTATATAACCTCTGTCCATTTAAAAAATTCTTATTGTTATTTTTGCATCTCCCTATTTTCTCCACATTGTCTTGCTTGTCATTTCTAGCATGATTAATGAACATAGCCTTTGTTGAGATCCCACTTTTATAGTGACATGTCATGAAGTTGGATACTGCTGATCACTATGCTAATGACTTCTATAGATCTACTTTTCATCATTAAAAGAACTGGAATATGAACATTTTTTTTTTTGGAGCATGATCATTATCTCAACAATGTGAGGACAATTTTTCCGTAATTAACATGAATCTAACCAAAAGATGTCTAATCAGTCTTGCCTCATTTCTGTCTCAATATTTCAAGATGAGTTTATCATCCTTTATTATATATTTTCTTTTTCCTTTTTTCATGCAGAAAGCCTTTAATTGCTAAGGGCATATTAGACATGCCATTTTAATGTTCAGATGAAACTCATGCTGAATACAGATTGATAGTATTTATAGGCATGGAATTAGAGTGGCCTCACGTTTAAGATATCTAATCCTATCTAATCTCAAATTTAGTGGGATTAAAATGATTAACAATCAACACCAATGTTTTACCTTTCATTTTCTTTGAACAACCAGGCCTTAATATGTGGTTAGACCATTTAAATAATCATAGGAAATGCAATCTTCATGGTGAGTGTAGCAAGTCTCATTTGTTTGTTTTGTTCTTATAACGTTGATGCCATGCCCAATGAAAAGGTGGGACCTGCTCCATGTGTGTAAAAGACATTGCCAACTCGTGAACTAGCAACAATTGTCTTTCTAATTGAATGAGGACATAGCTATTCTCTCACAAATAAACACCATATGATGGCTCACTGTACTAGAAGATAAATGCTTAAGCACTTCCATTTGAATTTATAATTAAGGGTGCATGCTGTAGCAGGAATTACAAAGATACATCTACTCAGAACAAGGCACTAATTGCCTGTGTTTTCATTCACTTTTTCAGTTTAAAAATTGGGCACTTGAATGCTTCTATTGTGTATTGCACATCATTGAAAATTATTTGGGAATTTTGATATTCTTGAATAATGTTGAAAAACCCAAATCTTCTCATTGAGCAACTCCTTGGTAAATTTGTGAAATCTCTTTTTGTAGTTTTATTGCTTTGGAACTCAAATCTTCATGCAACATTTTGAGACTTGTTAATAAAATTGACTTGCATAATCAAACTGTACAAGCTATTAGAATTGCTCAGTGAATATAGTGAATAGTGGAAAGTCTTAATCACATGGAAAATATAATTTAGCATTATTGCCATTACACTTAATTTTGTATGATCATGGGATTCCTACATTTTACTCTTCTTGCTCTGCATTGGTTTGGCTAGTTAAATATAACTATTTTGAATATATAAAGTACTTAGGCCCCCAAAGTTTAAAATTCTATAGCATATTACTTGTGGTAATCTTGTCATGCACCATTAGAGAAGTTTCTATGGTATTCTCATTAAAACACTATGATTTATGAAAATTTTGTGAATGATGTGTTTACCTTATGTTTGCTAGATGGCATATTTGGTGATATTTTCCCATGTTCCTTTGATCCAAATTTTACCTCCATATATGCTTATCATCTTCCCAATTTATTCTGTAGCCTTATGTATTTTTATCAAATTTCCTTTGATAACTAATGAGCATGATCCTAACCTTCCTTCCATATTTGCTATTCCTTAAGCATTTGTTTAACCATATGATTTTTTAAAATGATAATTTGCATTAACCATAAGCTCTAAAAGACAATGTTCTGCTAACACATGCAATCTTGTTTCAAAATTACTAAAAGTTTGTTCATAGTTGTGCACGCACTGAGGACATGTTTCAGTATAGTTAACGATGAGCACTTCAAGGATTGTTTGCTATTTGTAGGTTGTTATCAGTCCACTTATCAAAATAATTTTAATATGCAAGTGGGTTTCAATGTAAAAATATGCTGCAATTAGGCTAGTCCAGTTACTAAGAGGCCTACCTTTAATATTTCTCAGGAATGGTTGTGGAGCATACTCACCCACTCTAGATGTGAATTTTGGTATCAAAACCTCAGTCGTCTGAAGTGTGAGTAGGTGCATGAGTGGATTTGTTGGTGGGTACAGGGGAATGCTCTCTCAAAAAATCTTATAATAAGAAGTGCTGAGGAAGCGAATGTGAGAATAAGTTCTTAAGAGATTTTGGACTTGGTTTATACTATAGATAGAAGTTTTCTACTACTAAGGGCAATTTGGATCTGGGCATGGTCAAATTGGTCCAATGAAAAGGGTTCAGACCATGTGTTTAATGATGCTTAACTAAAATCCAATTTTGATCTTCCACATACCATCAGGAATCCGAATTCAGCCCATTAGAGAGACAAAGAGAGCAACTTAAATATACATTCGTAGTCACATAAGAGTAGACTACATTACTAAATGGGAGGAGCAACTTATATCCATACAATCACATAGAGTTAGGCTACATTAATAATACTAAATCTTTCGTAAAAAAAAAAATTCATAGTTCAAAATTGATAACGGGCCACCTGAATTGGAGAACTACACTGCTGATCATGATCTATATGGCTGAAAATGCCTAGAAACCAAAATTGATTGATTAAGTTGGTGTCTTATTTATACAATAAAGCAGGTGAAATAATGGATCGTACCAATCATGGTGTGTGCTAAAATACAAGATAGGACGTTATTTGAAGCACTCCATTGATCTTGATCCACATGTCCTAAAACATGTATAGATTAGCATTTTATAGATTTTGATGTTTATATGATAGCAAGACATCCTATCGTACTATTAGAGCCATTTATTTTTGCTCCCACTTGATTTATGGGTAAGAGACCATCAAAAAACTGACTTTTGGTTTCTAAGCTCTTTTCTTCTGTTGATTATGATGAATAGAATTCATATAGCGGACCCCAACTAGTTTTGGATTGAGGTTTAGTTTGTTATTCTTGTTGTTGTCTCCAATTAAATAACTTTAAGTAACTTCAATTTCTGAATCATTAGATCTTTTTACAAAGATCTAACATCTCAGCTGTGGTGCCATTCATATATATTAGGTAAGATTTTTTTCAAATTTTGTAAGCTATTGTTTATTTTTTCCAATGTCTTTTAAAGAGTCTATTGTGCTTAGCATGAACTGTAATGCAGTTTATGATGCTAACATTTTACTAGCATATGCAACGCTATTGGTACCTCTAGTACGCATGGTATTTGTTTCTAAACATTTTTATGTTATATCATGATCGACAGTGTGAACTTGCTTGATTGTTTTTGCATTGGTAGGATTGAGGCTTCACTTCTAGCAGTAGGATTCCATATCTAGCGCTCACCCTCTCCATATATGCTGATATGTACATGTTTCAATTGAACTCTTTGCATTTATAATTAAAGGAGAAGATTATTCTTTTTACGAAACATATGCAAATCAAATCATGATTTTATAATATGAACAAGAAATTTTTTTCAATCAATCCCTTGTGTTTGCTTCTGCTTGAAGTTGCTAGGGTTTCACTCAGTGTTGTAACCTTAAACAAACACTTGCTAGGATATCATATGACAAACACTATCAGTAAAACTGTAGTTCATTAAATTCCAGTGTTCTGCTTTTCAGAGTTACATTGGACCAAACAAGTCTCTAATATATTTGTGTTACTGCTTGGGCATTAATTTGAAGGCAAAATTTTGGTTAATCTGAGTTACTGCTATTGTCCTTCGCAGCATTGACAGGGTTACTTGACAGACATCTGCTGTTTTCCAGGATACTGATACTGCAGCAGCAATTGGATCCAAGTCTTATAATATGCTTGTTGCTGAGCTTGTTGCCTTTGAAACAAGGAAATT
Source organism: Metroxylon sagu (assembly GCA_017589505.3). NCBI lineage: Eukaryota > Viridiplantae > Streptophyta > Magnoliopsida > Arecales > Arecaceae > Metroxylon > Metroxylon sagu. The sequence continues at coordinate 50,403 of JACVBY030000580.1, read as the reverse complement.
TGAGGGACAAAATAAGGATTTGCAAGAAGAAGACTCTGTTGATTTTGCTGCCGCAACAACTGCAATATTGGGAGTTCCGTCACCAAACCTTTCAAGAGGTAGATCATTTGATGATCATCCAATCTCAGCCCCTGTTAAGCAAAGAAGAGGGAGAGGCGACAGAGAAGAAGAAGAGCAGCTGATGAGAGCCTTGAACCTCTCGAGAGCTGAAATGGCCAATTCAGTTAATGTTTCCATGTCTCCCGTTGCTGATTGGAGTAATCCACATCCTAATTTAGAGGAAAGCACGCATGCAAAGTGTTTTGGATCAGGAACTCATGCTGACTCTTTGGGGGTACAACAGGGAGTAGAATCTGAAAAAACATATCAGTCAGACTTGTTTGCACCACAAGAATACTATGCATCCAGTGATTGGAAGGATGATGTCACAGCAGAGGGTGGTTCTTCTGTTCCCAGGATCGGTTCTGGAAATAACGCTAGTCAGACAGTCTCTGAAGTTTCTCTGGAACTCTTAATGTCCTGCAATTCAATAGACAATGTAAGGACTGATAAGTCAATGCAGAATGTGGCTCCACTTTTGCAATCTACTGATGAAGATGGTTCGAATAGGTGTTGCATGAATGAAGACATGACGCCTGCTTCAGGAGACGAACAATCTATGAGACAAACATGCCCTGAAGACATCTCCACATCTCAAATTTATGATAAGCCTGCTGATAATATGATTGGTTGCAACTCTGCAGATTGTTCTGGTCCAGTTGCTGATTGTTCTGATTTCCCATCCTCAAATGGAAGAGAAGAGCTTTCAGATGTTTCCGAGGTTGCGAGTTTGAGCCTTGAAGGGAGTGAGCCCATATATGAAGGAGAAGAATGCATTCTTGATTCTGGACTTACAATGTTGGAAAACCGAGAGCCAGTCTATGAAGGCGAGGTAGTTCTTGCTGAGCAGGCTGACAAAACAGAAGAGGATAACAGTGCTAAAAATTTGAAAGATGAGTTTGCTGGGTACCAATGTAAGGGTTTGCATGGCCTTCGGTCATGCAGACTTTTGCCTTTCTGTCCGCTTTTTCCAGTATTGATGTATTCATCGCAGCTGTTTTAATACTGGTGCAATCATTATTTATTTTTAGGGCAACTGATAAAGAATTTTCTGGAAAACAATGCAAGCCAGTTGACCATCTATGGGTACATACTCATCATGATCTGATGCAGTTGCTTTTCTGCGATATGAATGTATGGAGAAAATTTATATTCTTTTAAACTTGACTCGTCTTTCACAGGCTATTTTGCTTGCAAGAAGGTCTTAAAGAAAGAGAACTCTGTGTCTTTTTCCGTAATAATCATTTCTGCACTATGTTTAAGGTGCAATCTAGTAGACATTTCTTTATTTCTTGCTTTTGCTTGTGTAAGTTCTCTGTTGTGGTGACATAGTGAACTGGATATGAAGGCAAAGTATTTAGTGGTTAAATTTGTTTTGTCGAAACTTACAATTTTGATCCTTGTTTTGTAGTTCAATGGTGAACTTTATCTCTTGGCTACCAATCAAGGTTATATGAACCAACCTGATTTGGTGTGGGAAAAGTTAAATGAGGTATGTTATGGTTTTTCATATTTGTGTATGTCAACCCATGTTTTTACTTTTTAGTCTACTTTTTCTTCTTCCATGAGAAGTCAGTTAACCAACTTGGGTTTACATACAAATGTTGCCTTGATGACTTTTGCATAAAATTTTCCCTTAATTTTACTTAATAGTATTCTGTAAAAGAAGCTGTTCTTCATCTAATTTGTTCTCTTTAAACCTTTACAATAAGGTCAACGGAGATACTGTATTTATGACCGGCAACTTTACGGAATTTAAGGCTGAAAATCAAGTCAATGACTCATGGAACGAGCAGAATGCCATGACCAATACTGTTGTATGTTTCTTCCTACTATGGATTATAATCAATTTATTCTTCTTGTTTAGTTTTACTGCCAACGAACAAAATGGAATTGACAAATTTTCCTTATTTCAGGATTATCTATCTTCACTTGAAAGTTCCTCTCCTTCAAGGTCAACTTTAAAGTATGTCCTGTATACTACATAATTCAGTTTTGAATGTAGCGTATCTGTGTGAGACAGCAATATAGCAGTCTATATATAGCATATTGACTCCAGAAGTTTTTATTGTGTTTAATCAAATTATTAATTCTGCAGCATATCACTAGATTTTAAACTAGTAATAATGAAAAGCTGTATTGCCATGGTGTATCCTTTGCGTCACTGAAAATCAAGCCCTCCTGAAAACTAGTTTATATTAATGGTAGACCATAGCTACTATGGTTAACCTTCTAACGTCTATCTAGGATCACCTTGATGAATTCTCTGTTTTTATTTATTCATGAAGGCTATTGCTTTCTTATTATTCAATCCTCTAACTGGGGCATCAATATGGTCTATTTTTACCATATTGGTGACTTGCATTGTTCTACAGGATATGATATGCCATTATCTTTGAAGTTGTCCACATCATACTTTTTGTTTTATATGATGTCCTCATAATTATTGGATTTGTTTGACATTGTGCTAAGCATTTTTATGATGGAGAGTTACTTAGGTAGATGAATAGATCTTACATTAGAGATCGTGGGTTGGACTATAAGTATTTTATAATTGCTACCATTAAAAATAAACGTACAGCGCACTTAGATATATTGAAAAAGTCGTTGCTGCTGCTTCTTTGATATTATATATATATATATATATATATATATATATATATAGAGAGAGAGAGAGAGAGAGAGAGAGAGAGAAAAAGGTAGACTTGATTATATTCGAATGTAGTCAAGCCTGGATCTAGTCACCTCCGTAACCCTTGAATTCATAATTCACGGATTCCAAGGATGAAAAAGTAAAAAAGGTAGGGTGGCTTTGGGATTCATATGGATCCAAAGGTAGAAAAGGTGATCGGATTCTGAACTTGGCTACATTCGAATATAGCCAAGTTTGTTTGTATGTGTATTGACAAATGATGTTTTATTTGATTTTAACAAATTTAGCATCTAATGGGTTTATATATTATATTATATTATTCACAAAATCTAGAAAGTGTTGGGAACAAGGTTCACCGAACAAGTACTGAGTGCTTAATTGGTCACCAACTAGTATGATACATTATGATATTAGATTGTACTATACCAACATATGATATGCTGAGGCATACTAGTTTGATACCAGTACACCCTTTTTTTATATATATACTTTTTTTTTGTTTTTTATTTTTGGGTTTTAAGGGATTATTTTAAAGATTGCCTTGTTTTTTTAGTAAAAACCGGCAATATTACACTATCCTAGTGGAGATACAACCCATAAAGTCAGAAAACAAGATATTAAGAAGAGTATAAGGAAGCGAAGAGGAGTCACAAAAGAAACTCTACAATTGATGAGCAACATAAGTAGCCATCTAGTCGACAGCACCACCTTTCGAAATACATAAGTAGTCTTGAAAGTGATGTAGAGAGCCAATCTCCAAATGTCCTGATTAGAAAGCGGGCCCCCAACATTGTAGATGCTGGATTAGAGTTCCACTTGATAACAATCTTCAAATTACCCTCTAATAAAATGTAAAAAGCTAGGAGCTTAGTAATGACATAAATCAGCCCTTCCCATGCTCCTTGCAATTTCACCATAGGGACACTAACATCAAATAAACGAGATCCCACATAGCAGTAAAATTTCTACCTGGTCCATAGATGACATAGGCTGCTCTACAGAATCCATTCTCTAAGACTACTATCAAAATTCAACTTGAGGAAGAGAGGAAGTGGAGGCATCCAAGCAGGAAAAAAAAAAGTATGGGATGAAACATTGGCTGCATAATGGGAACCATAGGTTTTCTTCTCTAGCAAAGGCATAGTTGAGATGCTTGAGAAAAGAAGGAAGCTTCGAGAGAGGCTTTTAAAAGAATAATTTTTGGATTTTGGGGATTTCGATCAATGATTCTATCATTCCTCACCAGCTAGATATAGTGTGCAATGTAAGTCAAGAAATGGCTTTATTCCTTGCTTTTGCACTATGAAGATCTTGGTGCTGACCTAGAAGAAAAGATTCCAAAGAGGGAGAAGGCAAAGTGTTAGAATATGGCACCAAAACTAACCTCCATGCCTAAGCTACTCTTGATCAGTGAAGAATGTCATGGCCCATTGTTTCTAGATCATGAGGAAAGCAATCAAATTGAGGAGAGAGGGATGCTACGTTGAAAAAGCACCTTGCAAGGTAGTTGGGTCCAAGAATTTTCTAAAAATAAAGGCTAGTCTTCAGTGATCAATTAATGAATGCAATAGAGGATGCATAAATATATCATTGAACATATATCAAAATGAATGCAATAGAGAATGCATACTGGCATTTACTTTCTCATGGAATGTATGTCCCTCATAGATGTTGGGGCCTTAATCGCACTCTGTACCTGGAATCATGCCCATTCCCGCATCCCATATTCACTTTCTCCTGGACTGCCACCCTGATATTGATTTAATGTCTGATATTAAGGTGGCCATCCCATCTAAGGGAAGATCGAGGCAACAAAATTTGACTCATAATCTTGCTGAGGCTATGCAGGATAGCAGCTACTCAAATATGATACCTTAGTTAAAAAATATGTGTATGGATCATACCTTGGCTATGTGGAATATGATCTAGTATACAATTTAAATCTAAATGCATCCACGAATCCTACTGTGGGCGCTACATCATCTATAGTAGCAGTCATGTCCTGAAACATCTTGAGGGGCTTATCTTCTATATTTTATCATATCCTCGCAGGCTAAGTTGTGTTGTGGTTTGTGTTCTGTGTGGTATGAGTTAACTAGGATTCACCAATGAATCGACTAAGATCATAGGAATTCGAGTTATATGTACTTATGTCATGTTCACTACTACCTTCTTGTTCACTAGATGCATAATCACTTAAGCCATCATTATTATCATTGCTAGTATCACGAAATGATCTGAGCAACCTGTCATTTTTGAGGGCTCACTGATCTTAGAATGTGAGCAAGCTCCTAGTCCGCTCATTCCAATGGAACAGCAGTTCCCATTCATTCTTCTTTCTTGTTGATCTGAAAAACTACTTTCTTGCTTTGAATATCCTCATCTGCCTGGCTCTGATAGGTGGCTTGATTGGACCCACCACCCTAACTGACCCTAACTAGACAAAGTACTATGATGTCCTGGACATAGAGCTTTGTAATAATAATTGGTTCCTCATGACCTTTGTGGTTACTCAGCTGGTTGTGAGCATGGCGTGTGTCATTTTGCCTATTATTCTATGTCTACCATAGCCCTTATTGCTATAGAACTAGCTAGACGAGGAAGTGATCCTAGTTCATCAAGCCCTTCCTGTTACTATCGGCCCTAAGGCAACCAATCATTGAATCCTCATCATATATAATTCATTGTGTAATGGGTCATCATACTATAACTCCACATCCTTCTGTATATACTTCAACCTGCGTCTCTAAAAGTAGTTGATATATACCAGATCATTCAGTCACTTCTGTGTTAGGAGGTTTCTTTATTTACTATAGATTGAGCAAAAGCTAACCAATACACTTACAACTGTTAGAGGAGACCATCTGTGAGAGGATTTGGATTGCTAATCATCTAAGGTGTTTTAACTAGAGCCTAAAGTGGAACCACCACTTAGCTGCAACTGTAATAAAATAAGTTATAGAGTAAAGACTATTTATTATAAAATATTTGATCTTTGATAGTTAGTGTAAAAAAAATCTGGATTCATGTTGGTCTTGTTCCCCACAGCTGCCTTCTCACCGAAGTTGTGGGTGCCCTCCTGGAAAGCCTAGTCTCTGACATATGTGTCATAGTGGTTAATAATCTATTTGAATTGGCAAAATAATGATCTTGGAGTCTGTTAAATATGCAACATACCTCCTTCAGATAAGGGCAACAATGATCAAATCAGTCCCGTCTTATATATAATATTGCAAAGGACAGTTAATAGCTCCTTGGCCATGTTGATTCATGGGACACATGCTGGAACTTTGAGTTGAGGTTTAAGATGCCAACACATTTTGTAAATTCTTTAATAAATAAACTTGGGTCTTAATTTTTAAGAACAAACAACGATTGAGAACTGCACTTGGATTACCTACTAGATGTGAATCCTTAACTATCAAGTAATCCTATAATGATGTAGATGTGCTCTTTGGTGTGCTTTAAATGTCTATCTAATCTTAGTTTTAGCAATCATCATCATGTGATAGAGGAAGCCCATTTTAGGATATCTCTTGCTATATATATGGCCTTCAACACCTCAGCTCACTTCCAAAACTACTGGGTGGTCACTAAGCTTTTTATGTGACTATTTTCCATGCCAAAACTGGTGCATCCATTCTCCTGCCACATAGTATTCATAAGCATTTGATGCGGGCTTGTTTTCTTCTTAATAAAGCTACCGTGCATTAGAATTTTTTTTAGTTTTTATTTATTTTAAAATTAAATAATTTATGTCATAATACAAAAAATGCCAGAATTACTTCAGAATATTGTTCTACATTTTCTATCTGCATAATACTAATTTTTCATAATTTTTGTTTTATGATTTTATAATTTTTTAATTATTTTTAAAAAAGTTAGATAATTTACATCATAATGCAAACAATACCTGAACTATTTCAAAAAATGCTTCTACATTATCCATACATATTACTAATTTTTCAATTTTTATATTTTATAAAATATTTTAAAATTAATTTTAAATTATAAATTGATATTTAATTGTAGAAAAATTTAGAAAATTGACTTTAATTCGGATTAGTGAGAACTCTATATTTTTCAGCACATAGTTATGCACTAATCATCACTTATTTTTGAAATTATTTAATTTGGGCTTGTCTGGTAGAACTAATAATGTCCAAATGGTAATAGATTACTGCTGATAGCTAGCAGCAAACATAACCACAACCATGCTTACAATTTTATAGAAATTTTTAATATTATTTTCATTATGTTTTAGACCAAAAATATATTCTTAATATAAAAATTGCACAATGATTGAAAAATCATGCATCCTTTAATGCTAAATCATCCTTAGATCTATAATATATCATGAAATCATACCAAAATACAAAAGTTTGGCAAGATCTTCCCTTATTTTCTCCATTTTTTTGCCTATTTTTGGCAAGAAAAATAAAAAGGGACAGAGGGTTGGGGGAATCCAGTCCTATAGGAACCTATCTCGATTTTTCTTTTGCTAGGCCCATATCTAAAAAACCTACTTTCTTACGATTACAAGGTTCATTCGAATATGAAATCCAATCCCGGAAATACAGGTGGGGGGGGGGGGGAGGCTTCTTACCTGATTTGAGCTTCAAATCCCCCTTGAATCTGTGTTTTTTCCTTGATTTTAACTTGCAAAATAAGTTAGGGAAAAAAATTGGTGGGAGGTAGTGGAAGCCCATGGGTGGCTTACTCTACTTCCTAATGATTAAACGAGTTGAGACGGGCATCGAACCAACTGAACTGACCCATATCGAGCTGAACTGGGTGATTTAGGTTTTGTTTAGGCTAATTTGAGACTTGTACCAACCTGAAACCTCAAACCATGGTTGTTTTGGACTTGGTTTGGCCATCCCTGATTTCATTCTTTTAGTTCTTCCATGACATTTATACATTTATCATGCTCCTAGCTAGGTGCACCATCAGTGCTTAGATCTCCTTCAGAACGTAAAAATAATTATGCAAAACAAGTCCATTCAGATAAGGATTATGGACATTGTGTCCTTTGATCATACCCATAAACATCCTGGATCCATCTTTTCTATAGGAAGCAAAGCATTTACTGTGGCCACTACAACTGTAATTAGATTCTGCTTCTATGATGTGGTTTACTACAAATATTGCCATAATTTTGCTGCTTTTGCTCCCCAGTTTTGATACTAAATCCAATCTCAAGATCAAACAATGGAATGCAACCATACATGGCTACCATGGTATCCACCATCATATGCATTGCCACCACATCATGGTTATCCTCATCAACCATACATGTTCTGAAAGATGGTGCTGCCATCCAGGAAATCCTATCATATTGTTTTTGGCATACTAGAAGAGAAAAACAATATTTTGACCAGACACATGAGCTAGCATATGAACAGTGCCTTCCCTACAGGTCATTTTTGTAAACTTATTACATAGATCAATTGGAGAAGTTTGTTTATAAATTTATCTATGCACCCTTAGTATTTATTCTCATGCAAGTGTTTTGGTACTTAGCTAATTAATGCTTGTAAAGGGTTGACTACAGGGCTAATGATGAATTGTGAAATTACGACATTCCTCATCTTTCAAGTACATGCAGCAAAATGATAATGGATATGATAATGGCCTAACTTCCCAGATCCAATGCAGCTAGTGTTGTTGGGGCCAGGCAAACCAACCCTTTGTGACCAATACTGCCAAAGCCACAAACTATAAACCATGCTGTAGTTTCCACCACCTTAGAAAAAGGTTGAGGCCATGTGTACCTTAGATTCATACTTTATTGATAGATGCATGTAACTCCTGCACAAAATGTGCATATGATTGTTAAATTTGCTTCTGTGCAGGTGAGTTCACATGCATAAATTGATTTATCTTTTGCCAATGGCATTTTTCTACACCAGTGGTTGACTTTTCTTTTTTTGCTTCATGCTAATCCCTACTCTCTCTCTCTCTCTCTCTTTTTGTGTGTGTGTGAGAGAGAGAGAGAGAAAGAGAAACTTAGAGAAAATCATCTTCATATTATAATCCTCCTGTGGTTATCATCTAGCAGTTCTGACCTGCAATTGGCAATCACACTCCAACAACAGGAGTTCCAACAACAGCCACCATGCCAGCAACAGCATTCACAACAGCCACCTGCCACTGGTCACTCAAGGCTTGTCACAGGTCCTCAGGTAGAGCCTTATCTCCCATTATCTGATGCTTATGCTTTTAATCAAAATACCAAAACTGCATTTGCAAATTACTTATTCTCTCTCTGGTAGTTTATGTTGATGAAATTTGTTCTCTTTTATTTTGGAACTTTTAAGGGCTTGTCCGGCTAGTCTGGATGTGCAATATAGACCATGGATAGGCCACTTATTTTTGGCCTATATTGGGATAGCTACCAAATGAACCTACATAGGGGCCCAGGCCACTGATCCCTAACTGTCTAGAGAAATCCTGGATAACCAGGGATCAGTGGTTCCTTAGGTGCATGGTGCACCCAAATAGGAATCCTAAGTATTTTATTGCACTTGTTTAAGAAAAATGACCAAAACACCCTTCATTAGAAAACATCATCAAAAAGGGTTAGGGAATTTTCGTCTTTTATCCAAAAAAAACCAAGGTGTTGTCAGTCTTATTATGGTACCATGTAATTAATTATTAAATGGGGATACAGATACTTATTCTGCCTTATCTGGAAATGATTATACCAGTTGAGGATAAAAAGTTATGCCAGAATTTTCTCTTCTGTTTCCTGACCAGGCCTTTTCTTTTCTGTTAATGTTGGACCCTTTCATGGAAAACATGGAAATGGATATTTTTTACTTTTCATCTAAAGATTCTAGATCCTTCCTCTGTCTAGGAATATTTCAGATGCTTGCTCCTAAGTTTCATAAGATCAAAGTGTAATGGATACATATGTTTCTCTACCTTATGATTGGTTTTATTAGGTTTCATGGCAAGATTATGCCAGAAGCTGCCTTCACCATGAACTCTAACACTGATTTGTGAAGGGTCAATTTTTGCTTGATGCATAGTCAAAAACAATTACTTGACCCTTCCATGAAGCATTTTTGATGTAGAATTCTGCTCCATAATGGAATCCAATTTGATGGGAGAATGGTTGGATGGTGATCATAATGTACCTATAAAATGAAGTTAACTCATGAAAGTTAGGAATTTCTTTGATTGATTCAGATGCTAATCACTCTCTAATGACACTTTCCCTGGGTCTGTTTTTAATCCATATGTCGAAACAATAAATCCTAGGAACATGATTTCCGGGCATAAGAAATTACATTTCTTCAAAATATCATCAAAATAAACAACGATAAATGATTTTAAGAAAGGTTTTAGTACGTCAGTTATAACTCACATAAACATGCTCGATGCATTAGAAAAATCGAACAACATCAATCTGGTGTTTTGAAAGCTATCTTCCATTTATCATCACTCCTCAATTTGATTTGGTGATGGCCACTTCTCAAATTGATCTTAGAAGATACCCTAGAACTAGCCAACTGATCAAGCATGTCTTCTAGCCACAAGCTGAATTTGCCTACAATAATTGACTAGAACTATAAAGAAGATACCATTTGAAGCAGCTTATGGGATTAAACCTCAACATGTACTTGATTTAGTGCCATTACCATAAGAAGCTCGAGTAAGCAATGATGGAGAGGCTTTTGCTAATCATATACAGAGGGTCCACAAGGAGGTAAGAGTAGCTTTAAAAGCCAGCAATGAAGTCTATTCTGCTGCTGCCAATCAACATCGATAGGTCAAGGGCTTGGAAGAGGGTGATTTAGTACTTGTGCATTTGAGGCGAGAAGGGTTTTCTAAAGGTACTTACCACATGCGGAAGTTGAGGAAATTTGGGCTATGTAAGGTGTTTAAGAAAATCAGCCTAGATGCCTATCTGATTGAGCTGCCACCTGACTTGCAAATTAGCCCAATCTTTAATGTTTCATATTTGTATCCATTTGTGGGACTTAATCATGAAGTGGCTACAGTTGCAGATCAAGTTCAGCATTTATCAGTAGCACAACTGGATGTCCTTGAAGATGTGTTTGATGTCGAGGTACTGAAGTCAAGGAGGGGCAACCAATATAGGCAATTTCTGATGAAATGCTTAGTTGATCCAAATATATATGCTAAAGTTGCAATAGTTTTTTTGTCGCAGTCGAGTTATTTTCCAACTCGGGAGATTGATGTAGGAGCATTCAAGAAGTTTGCTTTATTAGTTTATTTTATTTAGTACTTTTATTACTCTCAGTAGTTATTTTCTTAGCTTATGATAACTTGTCATGTGACTAGCATGTCTTTTAATTGCTTGGATGGCTAAGATTAGATAGGGTTTATTTATAATCAACAGCTGAGATTAAAACATTAATGCAATGCCAGTATAAATAGTCTTTTTAGACTATTATTCATGGGCAGCCATCTTATTCTAATACAAATGTTAGAGATTTTTTCAAATCCTAAAGCTCCTCTTATTCCAACTTCAACCGTATTAAATCTTAGCCTTTAATCTGTTGTTTATTTATTTTCCTTACAACCTTTACTACATCCCTTCATGAGGATCCTAAAGCTCTAATTTTCTGTTTCTATCCTTTTTGCATTCCTCTTAATCATGAGAACTTGCTTGCTTTTTATTGAATTTTTTCCCTAATTTTCTTTGCTATGGAATTTTTATTAGTCAATTAGAGTAGTCAAATGTTTTTTTGTTAAAATAATGGGTATTGGCGATTATATCATTTGTTCATGGTCAATTTCCCAGGTCAAATTAATTCTTTTGCATCCCATCTAATCTCAAGTTTTGCATTTATTAATTTTTTCCTTTAAAACAAGACCATCTCTTCGGCCTTTTCTAGTAGTTTATTAATGTCAACAGTCACTTATGTCCTCTCATTCATGGTGATAACGAAGGTGGAATATGACTTTTGGTAAGTTGCAGTATATTGAGAATAAATATCAATTTTTGGAATCTGGCCCTTCAAAAAATTTGCATCCCACATCACTTCTTTTTTTTCTTTATAGCTGCACTGCCTGAGAATCTCACATGGGTGTCACAAGATACCATCTGCTGGGTGTAAGATCTTTTTTTTCCTGTGTTTATATAGGCTGTTGAGAATGGGCTGTTCTTGTGCATGTGATTTTCATTTCGATGATGAATTATTGGGTTGCATTTTGGACCCTTGTCGTGTTCAGCCACTCTGTTCTGTGTTATCACATGCTACCGGAACACTACCTGTATAATCTTAAGGTTGCTTTGTTAGCTATTATTTGATGATCATAATAGAATTTTTTTGCTGCTGCTGCTGCTGCTGCTTTGACTTTTTACAGGCACCCAGGAACCCCAGTGCTCCGCAAAAGAGTGAATCAAAAGCAAAGGATAAGTGCATTGTTATGTGAGGAACATATATATTGTAAATTATCATGTACGCTAGTAAAATGTATCTCAAGCTTCAAGTTCAGTTTTGCTGTAAATAAAACATAACCACAATTGTTTCAAATAAGGGTCAAAATTTAAGCTGCATTTTACATGAAAACCTATCTCAAAACTATGTGAAGTTTCACCCTTTGTACATGTCTTTTTTTTTTTTGTTAATTAATTTAACATCTTGCGTCTTCACCCTACGGCTCTTCGAAAAGGAAGCCGATGACCTTCCGTTGTAACCAAAAAAAAAATAAAAAAAGATTTGAATGGTCAGCTACCGCAGATACTCCAAGGGCTCATCTCTCTTCAATAAATGTTTATTGATAAATAATCATGGTTATAACTACATCACACCATCGCCATATGACTTTCATACTTAATAGAGGCAGCAAAAAGGGCTATCAGTAGCGGGTTCTTCCTAATGCACGTCATGTAATCATCTCTGCTGACAACCCCATCATTGTCAATGTCAAATATGTGGAATAGATGCTCTAACTGCAAGGTAAGAACAATCAGTAGCTATTAGTGGAACCAAAAAAAGAGGATGGAAGTGACATCATAAACTAGATCAACTAGTTTTAATGCATCTGTGGATATACATGCAATTCTAGCAATAAACTTTTTGTGGGTGTTAATCTTAATAGTCGTACTTGGAGTAGATTAACTTACTTTTGCAGGTGTGCTGAGCAAATTTGATTGAATGATGTCCGCCAGCTACATCAAAGGGGAAGCCTGATTAGCGAAATCATAAATTTGTAATCTGAAAGGTGATAGAGTTGGTTACCTGTTTTTTAGAAATTTGAAATGTCTTTCCATCACTGCATTTTTTAAAAGCTGTTTCACAGGCTCTCCAAAATAATGGCTGCTTCCTGATTTGAGCTGATCCGATCAAGAACTGCAGGTTTGTACGTAAACAGCGTCATGCTCAATTGGCACATGAGAAGCAATATTTACGATATATTCTAAGCTAGTAACTAAATTGGAAAGATCTATCAGAAAAGGTAAATTAGAAATTAGATAAAGATGTTAAACTACATTTAACTTGAAAATTGCAGGACCATAACAAATGGTAAACATTTCAGTTACAAGGTAACATCTACATTTAACTTGAAAATTGCAGGACCATAACAAATGGTAAACATTTCAGTTACAAGGTATTTACCAAGTTAACATGATGACCATAATATGAAATATGCAATTGCGGTTGCTAGTTATGGGAGACTACAGCATGAGCAAATTTGTCAGAGTACAATTTTAAAAAATACTAAAGGAACATATCAGAATTTAATTACCAATATCAATTCTTTAGGTGGTTTACATGCAGTTTCCCACAGAACATTGCTTCAGAAACTTCTAAAAACTTATACAACACCACAGTCGAGGAAATTAATCATATTACCTGTCGAAATGAAATGGCTCCCTTATTTTCCACATCAAAGTAGCTGAATATCTGAAAAGAATTTTAGGGAAAAAAAAAAAAAGGCTTTGGCTTTAAACAGGAATCATGCATAAACAGACGATAGCAGAACAATTGATAGGAGAAGAAATGCATAAAATACATGTAAATGCATATTTGCATATTGCACGCTAATTAACTATATATTTAAACAGAAGAAATATATAAACCATAGGATGCCAAGTAATTGTTTTTTACCTGAAATGGTTAATAACATTATGATTCTTGTAGAATGTGTGATTTTGTCGAATAGCACGAATCAAGGTATTTGGACCTGCCATTCAAATTTATAGATGAGCTGAACTAGGTGGCATCTCTCTCTCTCTCAACACCACTATGCAACCATTCCTCATCCTATTCTCCCCTCTTCCAACTGCCTTAGCTGCAATTGCTCTGTCCACCTTTCCCATTCACAAGACACTCAAAACCACACAACCCTCTTTCCCAATCTCATGCATTCACTTCGATATAAAAATTGATGTTTAGTACTTACTGAAATTTATTCCTTTTCCTTTTGAAACCACATTGTGAGTGCCAATAGGCTAAAGAAAACAAAAGGTTATATTGTGCGCACATATACTTTGCCTGGGAGATGAAATAATAGCTGCAAAACTTATGCAGATCCTGTTCAAATTGTCAAGGTACAGCTTTACGTTTATGACAAGCTAAAGTTCAACTAGTTAACGCATGATGGGAAAAAGATCTTTTATTAACATCATTTGATTGTCAATAAAGATGGCATTCTTATCTCATTGTGGTGTGGTTCCATGGATCTTCATTAAATTGGCTACAAGATCACCTAAATTTGGTCATTTTGCTTGTCCAAGCTTGCTATTGCTTTTAGGCCCACACAGGATAGAAGCCTTCATCCTTAAAGGAGAAGATTATAGCATGCTATACATCTTCACTTCAACATTCCTTTACACATACATCATGGCGATGATTTGGATAAGAGCGCAACTTAAGAGTAGCAAGGATAATAAAATAAAGGATAGATCATTATTCATATATTCCTTTTATAATGTTAGAATATAATCCAATTCATATTTGTTAGTTGTCATATTCTAAGCATCACCATAATTTGCTTATTAGCGGATCAAGAAGGTAAGTGTTTGAACCATTAATTCATCTTAATTTCTAATGATGATTGTAATAAGAGTTTTTAAAATAACATAGTTTAATATAATATTAAAATTCAATATACAGAAAATGTAGTTGCAACGTGCAAAATAAGACTTGCTTGTGCGATGTCTGCTTTGATAGTGCTTTAAGGTGATATTTTCCCCCACTTTGTAAACTAGACCAAGGGAGTCTTGGGGATGGTGGGGAGTTGAGGACAACGGGTAGACAACAAATGGGGTTAGGTTGGGTTTCAACAGTTCATGGGCAGAGAGGTTGACAACAAAAAAGTTGGGCTTGCGTAAAGAGTTGGCAAGGATGGAGATGAATTTGGTTGTGAGATTGTGAAAGGTGTATCAAAATTTTCTAGCAGAAATAATATGACAAAATTTCGATGAGCATGTGGAGCTCATTATCCATTGATGACTTTTATATATTGATGAATAAGGACCTCCAAGATTTGTTCCTAAAAAAGTAAATTGAGCTACATCAACAGTCATGAAATTTTACATGTAATGTACAGGACATTGAAGATTGCTTCCAGCAATATTTATTCAATAGTCAATAGGCAAGAGATTATTGCATAGAGAGCTGTGATAAAGATCGTCAAGCACAAGGAATGGAACATATATAGATGTAGCATTAGATAATAATTTATTCAATACAGAAAAGTACAATGTTACGAATCAATTATAGTATATCAAGAAGCAAAAGTAGATCAAACATCATGAGGTCAAAAAGTTCGCATGTGTTTGAAACAAATAAAATGAAAAAGGTGGATTTTTAGAAGGTCAAAATGACCAAGAAGAAATATGGCTAACCTTCTGATAGGTAGGACACAGCCCCAACCCAAAAGCAGACAAAAAACCATGAATTTCAACACATCCACTGCCAGAGTGAAATCATGAGATTATAAGAAAACCTCATTTTCTTGTAGCTTAAATGAAGAAACTGAACTAATAAATGCAATTCAGATATAGTTACTAAAGTTTCAAAGTGAAAGCTGAAGCCATAACTGACATCATTATGTATGCATCAGGTCAGAGGATGTAAAGATAAACATATATTGCCAGATAATGTAAATGTATAAGAAGAAATCAAGTCCATCCAATCGACCTAAGTCATACCCTCAATCAAAATTCTTTTAGCAACTTTTCTGAATTATAAAATGCATATTTCAAAAATATGTTACTGCCCCCTTCCCCCAACTTCAAAGGGCTACATGTTGGCTTCATTAATGTAAGATGGCGGTTGTGAGTCTTAAGCAGCTCACCTTGAATTGCATGAAACACATAATGGTGTTGTGTCTTCCTATTGAGAATGATGATCCTTGCAGAGGCATCTCATCCCTAAGACTTGCTTGCCCTATATAAAGTGTCTCGTGGTTCCTCAAGTGCCAGCCGTGTTTGCGTGTATTGACTTGGCTATACTCGAAAGAATCTCCACTTAGATCTGATTAGGTCGAGGTTTAGATGATTGGGGTCTCACATCGATGATCCAAGCCATTGAATATAATCTACTACCTCTAAAATGCTTACATACCAAAAATTATATGCTTTGGAGAATTCTAGTCTATACATTAAGTGATCAAAAAAACTAAACAATCTAAATAAACTTAATATATATATATATATATATATATATATATATATATATATATATATTACCTCTTGATACATGTGTTTAGGGTCTCCAAATCACATGATTTTTAGTATGTAAGCATTTTAAAGATACTATATCACACCCAATGGCTCATATCATCGATAGAGATTCCCATCATTCAAATCTAAACCTGAATAGGTCTAAATGGAGATCCTCTCAAGTGTAGCCAAGTTTTATATATACACACACATATACAATGACCGCCGAACCATCTTGAACCAATCGGTTCAGGCCAAACCATACCGATCAGAAGCTAGGTTAGTTCCGAGATTCAAAACAATTTGGCTTATCAAGTCTAGATGCTAGGTTAGGATAGGGGGTTCAAGTTTCATGAGAGTTCAACCTATTTAATAGCTTTAAAAGGGCCATTGTCTTGCCCTTTCGCCCAATCTCTCCCATGTGAAACCCTAGTCGCTTCGCCCATCATCCACTGCCCACTATCCATTGTCAATCACCCATCACTGATCGTCTATCGCTTGTTGCCGAATGCCCATCACCCATTGTCCATCATCTATCGCAATCCTCTTTGCCAGTTCCTAGAGACAAGTTCTCTCCCCACTCTCCCTCTCCTTCCTTTCTCTCCTCTCTCTCTATTCTATGATATTGGTTTACTGCAATTTGGTACAGTACATACCGGTACCATACTAGTCACCATCCAACATGGGTTATTGGTACAGTTTGGCAAACCTTGTATATGTGTGTGTCTATATATATATATATATATGGTAAGAATCAAGTTACACTTGGTGTAACCATTATAGAATTACATCATTTTTGAATTTGATGATGGGGTCTCAAATCAATGATCCAAATTGTTAGATGTAATTTATGATTTAGAAACCCCAAGTCTACACATCAAGTTGTTAAATATTAGACATATTAAAATAACATAAAATATTACATGTTTTTTGACCACTTAACGCATAGGCTAGGGGACACCAAATCACATTATTTATTATGTGTAGATCATATCTAATAGCTTGAATCATTGATGTGGGATCTCTCATTATCTAATTTAGAAAAGGTGTAACTTAAACCTGACCCATGGATGGATGATGGATAGACAAATAGATAGATAGACTAGGGTTCACACAAGTGTATCTCTACTCAGATCCAGTCTAGTCATGATTGGACGATTAGAGTCCAATATTGATGATTCAAATCATTGGATGTGATCTACTACTGCTAAACTGCTTACACACTAAAAATCATATAATTTAAAGACTCCTAACTTATGCATCAACTAGTTAAAAAAAAAACTATTTTATATTAGTTAAATTATCCCATTTTTGATCACTTGATGCATAGGATAAGAATCTCTAAATAACATAATTTTTTTATATATAAATAATTTAGAAATAATAGATCACATCCAACAGCTTGAATTATCAATGTCAGACTGCCATCGTCCAATCATGACCTAAACAGTTTTGGATAGAGATTCTCTCTCTCTCTCTCTTTCTCTCTCTTTGTGTGTGTGTATGTGTGTGTCCTCACCATAGCCTTTTGAAAAAATTTTACTACATGTGCCTAAGACATTTAAAACAACCTTCCTTTGTTCTATCCTCAACTAGTGCAATTGTTGCGCTTCCTTGCAGTCTCACCCCTTCTTCCTAGTTTTAACATGCAGCCCACTTATAATATCTTAAATTCCACTCATCATGTTTGCTTTGACTTTATTTATTCTCAAAATTTTGGATCATACAAGATTGCAGGGTTTATTACCATCTAAAAGGATTTCCCTCAAGTCCTAATGGCATGCATCAATCACATTACACCTAGAAACATTTGTATGAAATTTTGTGGAGGTCATCAATAAAATCACATGGTAGAATGTCAAGATAACAATATAACAATCCTTCTTTTCAAAAAGTCATGTTCGGTTCTCATTATATCGTGTTCATGTGAATTTCTACTTCCACATATGCAAAGAGCTAGATATGGACCAAAGACTTGTAATCAGTATATGGTATACAGATATTAGACAGTTTATTCTTTATGCAAAATCTAATGGTAAGGTCCTTTGTTTCATACTACTTCAAGTGTGGCTATCAAACATCAAAAGCACAAAGTAAACAAATATTGAAATCATAATTTTAACTTGAGATCTGCATGGAAATTACTTGGAATCAGGGTGCATAGCGAAAAACCGATCCAACAGTTCCATGGCTTCTGATGTGCTTATGCTGAATGACTGCATAAGAACAAATAGAAATTCATATTTTCTGTTGTAGTAGCTGTAAAGATAAAAGAACAAGCCTAATCCCATGTTACTTCAAGGTACAACTATAACAATAAAACAATCACAGCAGAACCACCAACTCTTTTGCAAGTTCCGAGTAATCATACGTTGATAATTTAGTACTCATGGACAGGCATATGTTTACTTTCCTTTACCATATCCTGCTAGTGTCTCATATCTTTTATGTCAATTAGTGCCAGGAGTCAACATAATTGAGCATGTGAGCAACTAGCAACACTTGTCCACTATGTAAGTTGTTTTTTCTGGAAGAGCCAATAGAGAGTAAAGGATTCTAGAGGACTATACAGAGGTTGCAACTGTGCACCTAAAGAATCATGGCAACATACAATGTGCTCATATAACGTATGCATTAGTTTTGCATCACCAATATCATAAGAATTACATATTGATTACGGATCCTATAAACAAAAGAATACTATTACATTGCAGAAGAAAGCATTAAGCATTAAATTCTTTAATGATGGTGATAAGAGTAAGCTATGAGCCCTTCAGGTACTCCCATAATTACAGATAGCTCTGGTGCAATTATGTGGTCTGGACAAAATAAATTATTAAGGTTGTGCTAACATTCTATAGAGAATCTTTCAGGTCAACTTCCAGACAGAGGATTCTTAGCCATCCTGAAGCAGGTTAGTTAGTCAATAAGTTAATGTTTCTAGGCAAGATGCTTACCCACACGTCTGCATTTTAGCTCAAGGGAAGCTGGATAAATGGTAAGTTGTTTCTTTTACACGTTTTTCAGAAGTCAGTTAAGGGTTGTGTTAGTCAGTTCAATTTTAAGTATATGGTCAGCTACATAGCGAAATAGAAAGAAAGGCTAAACTTCAGTATTGATAAATGAAATGCATCGAGATCCTTATTGGAATATGATTTCTGTTTCTGCGCACCCACAGTCAGAACTCAGAAGTCAGAACCACTAACATCTTCCAGCATAGCTCATGAAGTCCTGCTGAACAATAACTGGGTCCAATGCAAACTTTGTTATCCACTTTGTGATGAATCTAACTCATTTTAGGTAAAAAGAAAATGATTGACAACCAAAATGTTTCATAGTATCAGGACAATAGGTTAAAATTAATAGATTTCAATGACGTAAATGATCCCATACATAATTCCTCAAGATATCTGGACTCAGATTTTATGACTAAATAATGGGAAAAGGTTCCTAGTGCCAGTCATAACTGGCTTGGCATGGTATCCATGCTGGCCTGCGCATACCTTACTGAGCCAGTTTATAGCACCAGGCACTACTTAGCCAAGCTAGTTGCAAGACGGCACAGATTAACATAAAATATATATATTAAAATATTTTAATTTAGAAAGGTTTTTTTTTTTTCTAATTTGTGATTAGGTTGAGTGCAACAAGTGTGTCTGTAGAGCACAGCAGAGCACAAGCCAGCAAGTGGTGGAACTCTCACTAGCATCAGTGCTTAAATCCTTGATGACATGGAAGCATATAGATATCAATTTTTGGGATTTAGGACTCACACTCTCAACCCATGCCATTTCCACCATATAATTTGATGTTGAGCATTTGTCCTGCAAATGAAGACCAAAAATATATATATATATAAGGAATGATGATAACAAAAATGTTCCATCTTTTTAAGATGTTTACACAATAAAATTGAGACCATGGAAATGAATTATGTCAAACTTCCAAGATATCCAACTCTTTGTAGTTTGTACCATGACAGCAATGGCACAAACTAGCCATTTGAGAAAAGCCAAACAAATTGTGCTTCAATATTATAGAATAATTACAGGTCCATAGCATTTGATCAATCTCCAGATCTTCAACAATCAATATTTCTAGGGAAAGGTAAATGTATAAGTCTTTAAACATATGGCAACAAAGCTTTGATCAACACAACTTTTTAGTTATGAGCTATATAGAGAGCAATAGATTGAATGATCATATCAGACAACTGCATTACAAAGTTATCAGGATGGAGGGCAAACATAAAGCATCAGAATAAATGAATTTCTAACACACTATTTAGGTTGATAAACAAGCATATCTAATGAGATCTCAAAAGAAATGACAAATAACTTACGGATAATACAAAATTTAATGCAAAAGTATATGTACAAACGTGCACGAGTATTATGAACATATCATTGAAACTAGAAGGTAAGGGTGGTGAAATAAATGTAAGTGATCATGACCTTAAAGCATCAATGCGTACATTTATATACTGTGAAAGCATGTGATAGCATGGTAAAGGAAGTTACTTGGAAGGTGCAAAGAAAAATTTAAGGCAGCTCTCCAGTGCAACTGAAAAATAACAAAACTTACACTGGGAATTAATATTTTAGGAAACATAAGTTAGGAACATATATTGCATCTACAATTATCAATTTAATCAAGCTCATAAGACTGGAGCATGATTGCATTGATCTTGAATAATATGTTTGATTCTTCAGAATTGTAATATTAATATTGACAGATCTGAAGTTTCTCCAAGATTTTATTAGAAAATCTTTTCCAAAATCAAAATTAGATTATAATTTGTATGGAGATACAAGTCAAATGTCATAAAAGGTTGTATTTTCTTTTTTATTGGTCAAAGTTAAGGTAAGAAGCATATCAAACTTATAAATCAAAATCTTAGCGAGTGTTTATATGCAACAACCAAACTCCCTAGGAAGAAGAGTGCTTGGCAATGATGCTGGTTTAGCAACACTTGAATAATATATTAGAAAAGATATGCAAGGACTTTAATAATTATGTCACCATCAAGATGATAATGGACTTCTCCAAGGGTTCACATAAAATTACAGTAAGCTACAAGCATGAATCTTAAAGTTTATGAATTAATCAAAACTTTCTTCAAATATAGAGTAGAGCCAATTTAGGCCTATAAGGAAGATGTATTTGAATCAAGGTTTGCCATACTGGAAACCCGTACTATTTCGGTATCGGACAAGCACGATTTAGTACGGGCTGTACCATATTAAATTGATAGCATATCGATCAAATGGATTAGAGGGCCCCAACCTATGAACTGCCCTAAATTGGGGTGAACCGGGCAATTCGGTTCAGTCCGGATCAGTATGTTGGTACAGGGCCGGTTCGCCTCTTGTACCAAACCAAAAGACTGAACCGTCCCAATTATGGGCCGGTTAAGTTCGCCCCGAACCATCCGGTTCAAGATGGTTCGACATGCAATGATTTGAATGCTTATATTAACCCACCTAGCATCCACAAGGGAGAAACAATGTGTGAGCAGCTTTTGAGGTGAGAACAATAACACATTCGCCTAGGTGGCCCTCCCCAATAATCACATATATCTTCATACAGCTAATCAAAAATTGAAATTTGGTTTGATAATATATCATAATTATAGAGAATAAAATAGTAATTGCTGAGTAAGAAAATCAGAAAGTGTTGCTTTACATCATATTTCAAATCATTACTGCAATAAAATCAGCATGCTTTTTTGTCAAAAACATCAAATACTTGTGCAAACTCACAAATAAATGTTATAATTTACATTTGTACTGTATCAAGTCAATGATATATACCATGCCAAGAAGCCTTCAGTACAATCTAGGGGTAATCTAGCTCCATATTTATTAGTGTCAGCTTATATCACCATATATATATATATATATATATATATATATATATAAGGAACATCAAAGTCATATGCCTAAATTCAAACAATATATAGTGGTACTGGCTTGGGTTCTTTATCATCTTGACCCATGCCAAACATTCTTATTTCTATGTAAGACTGTTAGAATTCTTTTATACTATTCTTTTTCTTTACAAAGACTTGAAGAAGTGATCTATAGATTAGGAATGTGGTGAAGAAAGAAAAAAAATCATGTTCCACACCAGATCAAAGATTAGAAATTAACACAATGAAATTTCTTGCATTATTAGAAGTATATGACAATCCCATAATACCAACAATGTGAACAAGAGCTCCAATGTGTATTTACAATGCAGGTATGGTTCCATGTTCTCTATAACTTCTCTAAAAGTTTTGAGCTTACTCATATAGCTGATGCATCAAAATAATCATATAATATTTATTCAGAAAAACTACTTGAAGATGTGTTGTGCACATCCTAAGAGATAACCAATTAGAAATGAAGCTTATAGATTACAGTAATAGTTATTTTTAAAAAAAAAAAAAAACTATGTTCATTTGATTAAAATGTCACCATACATTAGAACAAAAATATTTGCTTAAAAAGTTTTAATCAAGTAGTTGATATTAAAAATAGTGATCATCTTGAAAATAATCATATATTTTTTATTCAGAAAAACCACTTGAAGCTGTGTTATGCACATACTAAGAGATAACCAATTAGAAATGAAGCTTATAGATTACAGTAATAGTTATTAAAAAAAAAAAAACTATGTTCATTTGATTAAAATGTCACCATACATTAGAACAAAAATATTTGCTTAAAAAGTATTAATCAAGTAGTTGATATTAAAAATAGTGATCACCTTGATAACTTGTGTATATTTTCATGCTGACGCATGCCAAGTGTTGGCATTGCTTGGTATAATATACATATAGTGCCTACATTTGATTGACATAAGCATCATTTACAATGCATTGATCCTACTTACAAGGCATCCTGAATACCCACTGATCAACAACATTCCTTAAAATATGATTAGGCTGCTCTCAAGGCATCCTGAATACATAGTGATCAACCATATGCCCAACAATATGAATAGGCCTTCCTAGGGCTGGAAGTGGTTTCGGGCCAAGCCATGGGCTAGGCTTGAACTAATTCAAGTCAGATTTGGGCTTAAAATTAAAGTGCAAAAAATTTCAGATTGAGCTCAAACTGTTACTTGGCTCAGCCCAAACCCGGCCTGAAGCCTGAGCCAGAAGAAGACCCCAAACATTAGCCCTTAATCAGGCCTAAATCTAGCCCAAATGCAATCCCAAAACCTTAAAAATATGGTAGGCCTTTAAAATTTTATACTATATCATAGCAAATTTTCTAAAATAATTAGGTATAATTATTTTAAATGTTGCTTATTTTTGTGCAGACATTTAAGAATTAAAAATTGACTCTACCGGCTCAATTTTGTCTCAAATGGATAGTTGTGGGTCAGCCCGATTAGGTTTCAAGCAGGCCTCAGTCTAGGCCTAGGTCAGGATCGTGCCTGATTTCTGAAAAAATTTTCGAGCCTAAGCTCAACGCAAAGCCCAAAACAATTTTAAGCTAGGCTTAGGCTACGGTATAGCCTGACTTGGCCAAACCCGGCCCTAGGCCTTCCATTTCCACATATGCTTTTGAATTCTGGTTACTCAAGCATCGCAACCTGTCTAGCCTAGGCCTTCCATTTCCACATATGCTTTTGAATTCTGGTTACTCAAGCATCGCAACCTGTCTAGCCTATCTCATAGTACTACAGGTTGTCAGTGTCAACTACAAGTAATACACCACCAACAAATGGACTTTCTAGAGAATCACAAAAGGTGGTGAAATTCCTATAAAATTTGGTCATAGTGTTTACAGACATCATCAAGCTAGCCTCAAATGACAATATGAAATGGTAAACAACCCTTTACGATAATTGAGATGGAATTGAGGAGTATATAATGTCTCGTCTCTCATTTACTTTATATATTTGCTTAAATAATTTCACAATCTAGTAGAGTTATTATCTCTATTTGCATCCAACTTAACAAAAAAAATGGTATATGACTTGGCATAGTTTTCCCTTTAAAATTCTAGCTCTTTGAATTTGTCTCACTTTGCTTAAATGATTATATCTGGATAAATTGCTCAAATTCCAACAAAGTTTTCTATGGTATAATCAGTTTAGATATATTCTGTGATGCTGGTGAGCTGATCAAACAAGTTAATAGCAAACTGATAATGATGACTACAACTTTGGTAATAGAACTCCATACAGCCAAAAAGTAAAACAGATCAAAATATTGCTGTATAACTTATGGACTAGCTATGAACCAACTATTATATAGGAATCATGAAAGAGGCAAGTTTATGATACATTGGATTTCTCAGGACCCTTTGGTCAGAGCAGCTCCTTATTTTAATATTTTTATTTTTAGGTTTAAACTACTATTCTTTACAGTGCATGACCGATTCTATGCTTTATTGGAGTATAACCTTTGAAAATCATCATTATCAGCACAAAATGACAGCCACAGTTTCACAGAACATGCAGATATTAAATGTAAATAAGGAAAAAATAGCCTCCAGTTTATAGTTTCATTGATGGTGTAATGCACACTAATTCAATTTAGCAAAAAAAAAAATGTTTTCACTGCTGGGGCAACCTGAAAATAAACACAATTTGTCTGGAATAAAGAAATGGAAGTAACAAATTTAAAAGTCACTTTGTAAGATAAGCTAATGTTTTCACCTTTGCCAGCTCCAATGCCTTTGTCCTAAGCATTAGATCACCATAAGAGTGAAATGTCTGCACAACATTAAGTGCACTCGCCATAGCATAGCTAGTCTGCAAATTTAGATGATGTCCACGGACAGATATATTAGCTTTCCCTTCCAGATTTCAAGTTGATTACCATAATCTAAACCATGTAGCTCCATATAGAGTGAAATAATTATACGCAGTGCCACCTTATTAAATATTGATTCATGATAATCAAGTGATATCATAAGGTACTTTATTCTTCAAATAACAAATTAAGAACTCTGCTAACCACAAATCAGCTAACAAAATGTTATCATTATTCTGTGTCGCAGAAAAGTTCTCAATGTTTGGAATGAGACTCGCTCCATCGATTGAAAAACAGAAGATAGAACACGTGTTGTAGCAAATTTCTCTAAGTTCATTGCGCACACTTACCCGCTCTGCAAAATGAACAGCATTTTCTTCTTTCCTCTCAAGTGGGGCAATGATGGGCAGGTATTCCACCTGTCAAATCAGAGAGAAGATTTTCAAATTACAAATGTTTCCAACGAAGCAGCTCATTTAATGGCTTGGAGAATATGAAAGGACAAGCCGTATGCATGATAATGTGTAGACTTATTTTAGAGCAATATAGTTGACTACATTCACATATCAGTACATATAAGTGTGCATGTACATGCATAAAATATTGAACTACTTTCAAGATGATTGCATTTAGCAGGGTGACTCTTTCATATATATTGAACAGAAAAGTGGCTAAATTGAAATTTAATATCACAGGAACTGAAGCACCTATGTGTGAAGTCCTGAAAAGTTTGAACTGCAAAAGAATGAAAGCTCCAACATAAAACACATTAGCAATCTGTCAGAGCAGCAGTGATAGAAGAATAACAGCAAGCTTATCACAATTTGGCATCAAAACATCCAGTTAATAGTACCCTAACCACGGCAACAGAAAAGAATCAATATGCATAAACAAATTGTAACATCAGAACACTAATTCTATCACAATGATGCATATTTAACATGAGTGACAACTTGCACCAATAATATTAACTATTTGTTTAATACTCTTTTCTAGATGAATCTGGAATGGAATAATTTTCTTATGACCATGTTTCCTTATACAGAAATATAGGCCACAGAGCTCCCCCTAACTCAGAATTGTGTGTCGATTGGAACTGTTTCTACCAGGGGATGAAGTTCCCTCTGTTCTTAACTTCAAATTTAACTCATACAATAAATGTATGATTTGATTTCAAAGCAGAAACATAGTGTTGTATTTGAACATCAATTTAACAAAACACTCAGAATTATTAATTCCATGTCTTTGCGAACATCTGTAGACAGCGACGATTGCACCTGGCTCAGAAACTTATTTAGCATTTTCACCTCAACTTTCCAGACTAACGTGCAAAGATTTATCTTCCAAAGATTTTGCTTGGTAAATAGGATTGTGTGTTGGTGAGGTCACAATGACAATCATAACCAACAAGCATCACTGCAACATGATTGTTTAATTACATCCATTATCACATTTCCTTTGGAGGCCACATCTTCTAGTAACACAATCGTTTTCACACTATCACAAATTTGAACTGTCTCTATCCTCTTTCATGACCCTTGAATATATACCCAAGTTCAACCCAAGAAAAAGGGGAAAAAATGCACACCAAGCTAAGGACTACAAAACCAAACCAAACCGGCCAGTTTGGGCCAAACCAAACCAAACTAGCTGGAAATCGGTTCAAAATCACCTTTTAGTTCAATTCTAAGTCCGAATTGGTCCAAACCAGCCCAAACCAGGTTCTAGGTCCCAGCCATGCCGAACCACTTAGTTCAGATGGACTAGAAGGGATGTGGGCTCTTGTGAGCTCACTTAGATAGAGAGAGGGAGGCTTACTACATAAAAGAAGGAAAAAATTGAGAAACTATGAAAAAATAAAAGAAAGAGAAAAAAGAGGCAAAGTTGGCGTACCGATCCAGTGCCAATTCGATACCGATACATGGTTCAACTAACTTTGGATGGAATTAAAAGGAGATGTGGTCATAGGTCTCCACATCTACCAATTGTCCAAAACAAAGACCTATATGTCCAAAAGAGGTCTCATTAGGGCTACCCATGTGCTAGAAGGCCACTAAAGCTCAAAAGAAAAGCATTGCTACATCAAAAGCTACGTTCGAACAAGCTTGAGGGGCAATCATTTAAGATTCATGGTAAACTAAGATAGTGGGATGGACCACACTTTAAAAGACTACCAGAATAATAGGTACTCTTTTTTGGAAGAATACAAGATGGCATTTAACTCACAAGTGTTCAATATACTAAAATTTTGAAGTTCATATCTAGCCATGATATATCGTATCGCTGGATACCATCCCATACCGAGTATACCGTACCATACTGATATTGTATCAAGGCTTGATATTAATGCATACTGAATCTCGGTACATTGAGCCAACCCACGTACCGAACGTGTCGATACTGTACCAATGTGGTATCAGTATAGGGGTCTGATACTGAGACAATGAACCTTGTATCCAGCAATATCAAGAAAAGCAATCCAACACATCGATCCAAAAGAAAGCTTTACCAGCATTAATATAATTAAAATTTTCATATAAAAGCAACTTTCATAACCATTCAATTAGCTTTTATATGCATCTTGAGTCATGCAAAATGGAGATCAGATGAGGAAGTCATGGTTAATCTATCAAAGCCATGACAATATTGATAAGCTTATAAAAAATTACACAATATCATTCTACAACCCATAATTTAAAGGATAATTTTCTTTCATTTTTATCCAAATTTTTATGTTTCTTCTTCTAGAAACTCATGTTAGATGAGCTAGAAATCTAGTTGGAGTTAGCAAGCTTTTTTACCATTTATTTGATATTTATCTTTCTATATTTTAGGAAAAATTTGTCCTATGAGAACTACAAAAAGCTTATTGGCTTTAGTAGATCTTTCCTATAAATAACCCTTGATGTACTATTTTCAATCATTGAAGCATTAATAAAATTCTCTTAAGATTCTTCTCAAATTTTTGAATGGTAAAATGCTGCTAAAGACCTTATGGTGTGAGGACACTCTCTAAAAAAAGGCTTTAATGCAAGGTTGGATGAATCATGAACCAGTATCCGAACCGAATCAAACTAACAACGTACCTAGGGTTTGGACCAATTTGCCATTTTTACAATTTTTTTATTTTCATAGTTTTTCATTTTCTTTTATGTGGCCTATGAGGCTGAAAGCCTTCCATGAGCTCTCATCCTCTCTCTCTCCTTTTTTATTTTCATTCAAAATCACTTAAGTAAATGCCATCCTCTCTCTTCTTTCCTTTTTCCTTTCCTTTTATTTAAGATTTCTCATGAAAATAGAGAAATACCCCCATTTAAATTGAACAAAAATATCAAAAAAATCAATTTCCTTAAAAATAAAAAAGTCAACTCTTTGAAGAATAAATTTAGAGAATTTCATAAAATCATTGTTTAGCAAATATTAAGTTAGTGTACTTTCCACTGCAGATAAAAATATCAAAAAATTAATTTAACTTAGAAATGATAAAAAAATAAAATATCAGAAAAAATTATCTTAAAATACAATTGGTAGGCTTTGGTTAATACTTGGTCAAACTTATAGGATTTTCAAACTTAGATAGAATCACAGTAACTAACAGTGAACCTTATATTGATCTATGCTAACTTGCCACGGTTCATCAAAATAATAAAATTAAACCGGTCATAAAATCCTAAAGTTAAAATGTATTTCTTAGGGTCCGGACTATGACTTGTCACTAAATCATCTCAGCTTAGCGATATTTACGAAATAATAAATAATAGACAACAAATCAAAAAAAAAAAAGATAATGAAGACCAGTAGCAAATTTTTTAGCTTCACCTTTGGAGTAAGTGTACGAGAATAGGTGAGGATCACTTTCTTTTTTTTTTTGGTTTATTAGAAAAAACCCTAAACAAGAGCTCTCCACGCATATGCTAGTTGGTCTTTCTTAAAGGAAAACAATTTTAGTCAATTTTCTTAAAAAATAAAGAAAAATCAAAAGATTAGTCCCTCCAATCTAGTAACACATCATAGTCTAGATACTAAGAAATGCGTTTTAACCTTAGAATTTTATGGTAAATTTAATTTTATTGTTTTAATAAGCTGTGAATTAAATCGGCATAGGTCAATGTGACATTCACTACTAGTTATTTTGATCCTGTTTAAGTTTAAAAACTTTATAAGTTTGACCATGTGTTAACCAAAGCCAACAAATTGTATTTTAAGATAATTTTTCTTGCTATTTTATTTTCTCATCATTTTTAAGTTAAATTGACTTTCTTTGATCTTTATTCAGAGTAGAAGTACCCTAACCTGATATTTGCTAAACCATGATTTCCTAAAATTCACTGAATTTGTTCTTGAGAGGGATGGTTGATTTTTTATCCTTACGGAATTTGATTTTTCTGATATTTTTGTTGAAATCCTAAGTAAATGAAAAGAAGAAAGAGGTTATTTCCTTAAATGATTTTGAATGAAAATAAAAAAAGAGAGGATGTGTGATGTAGGACTGATGTAGAACTAGTAGAGAAGGAAAATAGTTAGAAAGAGAAGGAGAAAATTCAGGGTAAAGAGGAGAAAAGTTAAAGAGAGACGGTGAAGAGAGAGGAAAGTTAGAGACAAATCTAAAAATACTAGTAATATTCTGAATTTACTTACTGAACTGCTTTCCAACTATAATAGGAAGCCTTTTAATGGCACAATGATGAGTAATAAGTTCCTAGGATAAGACTAGCTTAAATGTAAAACAAGTCCCAAACATAAAGTCAAAGGACAAGTACCTAGGAAAAGACTATCTTAAATGCAGAATAAGTTTCAAGTTTTAGAAAAAAAATATATATAAATGTTAATACATAGTTCCTAGCTTTCGAAATTTGCATCTAAAATAAGTTCTCTTAAATGCTTTGACTGGACCTCCATCATTGTCCCTCGGTGGAAAAGAACTCGATTTCGAAGAGTGAGCTTCAAAATAGTGCTCAAAAGGGTAGGTGCCAAATAATAAAGCTCATCTGTAGTAATCTAAGTGGCATTGGAATGAGACCTTCCTTGCCATTTAACAAGGAACCACTGAAAACCACCCATAGGAGAAGCAACATACTCATCATCAAGGACTGCTTCTAAAAAAAACACATAAGTGCTAATGTATAGTTCCTAATTTTTGGAATTTACATCTAAAATAAGTTCTATTAAATGCTCTGAAACCAAATTGATGTAGGACTGATGTAGGACTATGTAGGACTGATGTAGAACTAGTAGAGAAGGAAAGAGAATGAGAAAATTCAGGGTAGAGAGGAGGAAAGTTAAAGAAGAGAGGAGGAGAAGAGAGAGATAGAGAGAAAGAGACAAATTTGAAAATATTGGTAATATTCTGAATTTACTTGCTGAACTGCTTTCCAACTACAATAAGAAGCTATTTAAAGGCACGATGCCAAGTAATAAGTTCTTAGGATAAGACTAGCTTAAATGTAAAACAAGTCTCAAACACATAAAGTCAAAGAATAGGTATCTAGAAAAAGACTATCTTAAATACAAAACAAGTTTCAGATTTTAGAAAAAAAAACACACATAAATGCTAATACATAGTTCCTAGCTTTCGGAATTTATATATGAAATAAGTTCTCTTAAATGCTTTGACTGGACCTCCATCAATGTGAGCTTATGTGAGAGCTAGCATAACCTCCCACCCAAAAGCCATCCAAACCAGCCCAAACCGGATTAAATCAGGCGGTTCGGCAAGGTTCAAACTAGTTCGCACTAGTTTGGGGTCCGTACTGAATCATTTTTCGGTCATTTCGATTTGGTTTAGGCCGAACCAATCGATTCAGCATGGTTCAACCTACCCTACCAAGGTTTGCCATGCCAAAAATCAGTACCATTCAATACCGAACTAGTACGATTTGCTACAAAGCATACCGTACTGAACTAATGGCACACTGGTCAGTCAGACTAGGAGGCTGCAACCCATGAATTGCCCTAAATCACAGCCCGTACCAAATGGTTCAATTCAATTTAAGGTGGTTCGGTTCGGTACACCGATATGGGATCGATACATGTAGTTCGAGACGGTTCGCCTTCCATACCAAACTGAGAGGCCGAACCATCCCGGTTCCGAACCGATTCGGTTCACCCCAAACCATTCGATTCAGGACAGTTCAGCTAACGTTGGTTCCAACCCTAATTCCATGAACCAAATGTAGTGTTAAATCCTTGGAACAAAGTCACTTGAAATTAGATTTTCATTAGAAACTCTGCAAAATGGTTGGACAAAGCCAATCCATTAACCTCGGCACATGACACAAGTATGTCAATGCCATGAAACTTTAATTTCATGTAGTTTAAAATTTAAAATAATAGTAGACTTTTGGTGTGGAGCAATGGCACGGAGTAACAAGCATGATGCGATGAACAAATGGCATATAAAGTTCAAACAAAAAAGCCAGACTAATTATAAAGATATAGACATACCTCCATGAAATTGTGAAACTGAGTGAACATTCGGAACATGAGGTTGACCAATGAAATATTGCCCCTAAATCAGATGATATCAAATATATTATGAGAGAATACATCAATAAGAAGCGTGCCTCATTTAAATATATTAAAAAAAAAAAATACCATGATTGGTCAAAATGTACATGGGGAAAGCGGACAACCACAGGTTGAACTGGGAAGCCATGAATGAATGCGCCAAGTTGAAATGAAATAAGAAACCTCCCATTTGTAGTGGTTCCCTCTGGAAACAATAAGACACGAGGAAAACCATTGCAAGAAGCCTTTCTCTGAATTCAGGTCCTAAAGGCATGTTTCTGTATCAAATAGCTAATATACAAGGAAACATTTTATAAAAAAATGGGTCCTATTTTATATACTCAATTAGAAAAGCAAAATTTGAAAACAAAATGCACTTCATATAGTGCTGATGCTACAACTATACCCTGGCTATAAATGATACTAATGAATCTTGAAGCTGCAGAAGGAAAAGAGGAAGAAACAAATGATCAAAACTTTTAATTACATGGATTTGTGTAACACATAACTATTCAGGGAAAAAAAAGGCAATGTCACCTGTCAGTTGTTATATAGCCATGCATCAACTTTGTTATATAAGTATGCAGAACAAGTGAAAGTACAAGCACACCGGGCAGGACCATAACTGGACATGTCAATCTTTCATTTTACATTTCTCATCCACTATAAGAGAATACATGAAATAAAGTTTAACCAAAAAGGTTCCAGACACACAAATGTCACGTCCCCATCTGCATTAGCTAAAAAATATATATACATCCATCCAAAACAAGTCATCAGAAATGAAAGAAATCATAGCACTTCTGAAACATTTGCTAAACCATAAACTATAAGCCTTAACTCAGCTATTTGGGGTCGGCTTTTTGAAACATCTCTTATCCTTGGTTAACATCTAAATAATATCTTCTAAATGGCAAGTTTCTTGAAATCCCTTCTCTAACTTCAAATATAGATTTAAAGCTGTCCATTTTTCATCTAGCTAGGGTTGCTTCTGCCCATTATGCAATTTTTTATTTTAAAATTCTTTATTCTCTGCATCCACCCCAAACATATCCTATTTTATTCATTGCTTGCTCTTCCAATGCGTCACGCCACATCAACCCAAGCATCTTGATTTCTACAACTATCATCTAAGGCAAATGTATGCTATTGTAACCCAACATTCTAATTGATATAGCTATCTTGTATTTGTCATAACATCATCCACAATTGCCCAAAATGGAGATAGAAGCAGCTTATGATGAAGCAGGGAACTGTGGTCCTAAAGTATGAATACCAGTTTTCCTCTAAAGTACTATTACAATTAACAAAACATATGCATACTTGAACAAAATATTGTCAAATGGATCTATAGAACAACAACAATAACAAAGCCTTAATCCTAAAGTAATTGTGGTTGGCTACGTGAATCCTTTTTTCTCCATTCTCTTAATTATAAGCCATATTTTCTGTAAGATGCAAAGATTTTAAATTTTCTTTTATCACTTCCTCCTCTGTAATTTTCAGTCTACCTCTATCTCTTTTTTCTTTTACAACAATCAAATCACTCCTTCGCACAAATGCATTTCTAGGTCTATATCGCATATGTCCAAACCATATAAATCATCCTTTCTTCAATTTGTCCTCAATTAATACTACCTCCATCTTTTTACAAATGACTTAATTTCTTATTCTATCTTTTCTTGTATTACCATACATTCATCTCAATATTCTCATTTCAGCCACATTTATCTTATGTACATCTAATTTTCTCACTGCCCAACATTTTGTACCATGAAACATAGCTAGTCTTATAGTTATCCTATAAAATTTTTCCTTCAACTTAGTAAGCATTGTACGATCACATAATATTCCGATTATACTTCTCTATTTTATTGACCTGCTTTAATCTTATTAACAACATCACCCTCAATTTATCCTTCTTTATAAATAATCGATCATAAATATCAAAAATAATCACTTTTAGGAACTTCATATTCCTTAATTTTTACTCTACATTCATCTCTATTTCTAATTGTACTAAAATTACTTTTCATGTATTCTATCTTTATCCTGATCAACCTAAAACCTTTAAATTATAATGCATTTCTCCATAATTCTAACTTACAATTAACCTCGGCTTTAGTTTTATTTATTATTATTACATGATCTACAAATAACATGTATCATAAAATATCATTCTAAATATGTTTAGTAAGCTCATCAGTAACTAAAACAAAAAAGTAATGACTAAGAACAAATCTCTAATATAAACTTACAATAATAGAGAATACTAATATTACCATCTATAGTTCTTATCATAATAACTACTCCATCATACATATATTTTATTAAGTTAATATATCTAAAAGTACTCCTTTCTTTTCTGATGCCCACCATAAGATTTTTCTAGAAACTCTAGCATATGCTTTCTCTAAATCAATAAAAACCATATGAAAATCTTGTCTCTTTTTTCTATACTATCCAATTAATCTTTTAAGAAGAAAAATGGCTTCTACAGTCAACCTTCCTAGCATAAACCAATTGAATTTCTGATATTTTTGTAGTATATCCCAACCTATGCTTAATTAACCTCTTCCAAAGTCATGGTATGAGACATGAACTTGTTATCACGATAGAAGAGTAGATATACCCATAGTGATACAGAAGCAGTCACATGAAGGCCTTAGTGACAAGCCAATGGTTTTGGAAGCAGTTTAGAGATAGTAATGGTAATTGCACCACTATATCAAGTGGTTAGGAGCGTTGACAGCAAGAGATATCCTCAAACAGGCTTCTTTTACCATATGATGATGACCACTAAGACCAAAATCAAAAAGACAAATCTGAAGCATGCCAATGAATACATTGACATCATTAAGCAGAGGCAGGATTATCAGATGGGCAGAAACTTACATCTAGCAGATAAGCCAAGCGTAATGCTCAATGGTTGTTCATTCTTATAAATTGAAATCCAAGTTTGTTAATTAGATCATTTATAAAATATGTTGATAGCCTACTACCTCAACCTGAAGTTCCAATACAATGTTTCAAAAATAAATATAGACAAGAAACTGTTAACCACCCTATGCAAGGTCATTTATAAGACAGATCCTAATCTGGTCATTGTTGCCTGACATCTGGAGGAGGCGAGCTCATTTTAATGGGATCATAGATCATTGCTTTATCAATTCAAGCAAAACATTGACATAACATGTCATAAGTGTTTCACAGACCCAAGCTTTTAGAGAGGACTCCCATGGCTTCAGCGAGAGGGTAGCTATAGTGAGCAAAGATAAGAGGAAATCAAGCATTTTTTACACACTGATCTTAAATGATCTAATATTTTTTAATTAAAATAATGTCCGATATGCAATTTACTTTATTGTATTTGCAGCCAAGTGGTGGCTCCACTTTAGGCTCTCATTGAAAAATCTTAAACAGTTAGCGATCTGAATCCTCTAGTAGATGGTCTCCTCTTGTGCTTCTGAAATTACAAATTATGGTTTAAGACAACTTGGTGTTTGTTGGTACAATGAAGTTTCCCAAAATCCTTCAAAACATGGGATTAGAAGACTTTACCTGGAGTAGAACTGAACACTTCATGAAAAATCTAGACATTCAGAATCTAAAAATGTTGAATTAGGAAATAG
Source organism: Metroxylon sagu (assembly GCA_017589505.3). Taxonomy (NCBI): domain Eukaryota; kingdom Viridiplantae; phylum Streptophyta; class Magnoliopsida; order Arecales; family Arecaceae; genus Metroxylon; species Metroxylon sagu. The sequence goes on along the minus strand of JACVBY030000580.1, from coordinate 15,106 downwards.
GGTAAGATCATGATTTTATATTTAGAATGTCCCAAAAACAACCTTACTAAAGTATGGTGTGACCACCATTATCCTTGTCAATAAAATTCCACTTCATGTTCAGTTTCTTCATTGTACCAACATAGAATTATAGATAATGCACAATCTCAAGACTAAGCATTAATTAAGAAGAACATATTCCAAAACAATAAATGAAAAATAGCCTATACAGTAAACTGATCAAGTTGATCAGAAGACAACAGAATATTTACCTAGATAATAAAAAACTAAAATAAATGACAAGTTCATGAATGTAATTTTCTTGATTTATAGTACAACTGAAGAAAACAACAATGTCAAAGAAAAGTGGAAACTAAATCAAAATATAAAGATCATAACTTGAAACCCCCTTTACCTTTATTTCACTAACAGCATGTTTTCTTGATGGTGCTGAAAACCGATCAACATAAATAACCTATACAACGTTTAACATAAAATAACTTGATTAAATGGAAAATCTTTCATGGTTTGATTTGCAAGAATGCTGATACATAGAAAGTAAAGATTATAAATGTAATGCCAGATAACAAAGGTATTTGATCATTAACATATTTAGCCAAGAAAAGCATAGACGTACCTGCATGGCTCTAATAATAGTTCCAACAAAGGGCAAGGCATCATGTGACTCAGAAGCAACAATTGTTGGAAATAGTTTATAGAAAAAGAATATGGGTTCTACGTATGAGATATGGTTGGAAACAACTATCGGTGCAATCTCACGCGGTGCAGGCCTTCCTGTTTGCTTAATCCAATGATAGCTGATGCAGCAAAGATAAAGCAGAAGGAGAAACAAAAGAAAGGATTAATTATTTTGAAATGAAAATGAAATCAATACCATAATTAAATGATTTTCTTGTGAATAGTCAACATTAAAACTTAACCCACTGTATCACACAAAAATACTTCCATATTCATAGGATTCATTGGTCAACTTTTTCTAATCAAAAGACTTAAACATACATCTAAACTCTCTGAAAAATGAAAATTCTTCGGGGCACCCATTATGTAGACACTAAAAGTTCCTCGGGCCCACTAATGCTGCCTTGCCAACTTAATAATCAACCACCCCCATGCACCGCACCAAATCTTATGAAGTTACACCAACCCCTTACACCATGTGGCAGAACTTTCAAGTGAATGAGATGAGAACCCCCTAGCATTAATCCAAAATATATTCTCATTTGGAAAGAAATCCACCTCCCTCTTTACTTCATAAATGAGCAGTGCCTCAACGCCAGTTGTTCTCTTCAATGATTTCCTTCCAAACAATCTAGTCTTCTATTTGTAATCCCTATGAAATAAGGAAGCTGAAAAGATATGGTGGACATCATATGATCTCCTAATTTGTTAAAATAGCCGTCTCCAAAGATTTTACAAAGACCTGTAAGCACAGTATGCTCATAATGATTTTTTTTTTTTTTTTTGTGGGGAACTAGGATGGGGGTTTCCCAGCTGAAATAAAGGTGATGGCAGGACCTGAACCTAAGTCAGAGCACAATGATATTGAATTTTTATTTGTTTTTGTTTTGTATGTTCATCTTATTTTTAGATCTTGTTTCTTTTTAGTTTGCTTCATATTGTGTTGGTGATTTTATTGTATTTTATATTATTTTTTTTAATTTTAGTTTTTTGTATTTTTTTTGTTCCACCTTTTATTTTTGGACTCATTTTCTGTTTCATGAATATGTGCTATGCATGTGTTATATTGAGAAAGAAAAAAAATATTGTAAACCCCATTCCCCATAAAAATCATGAGCCCTGTGCATATTAAGTAGGATTCGATCCTTCTTCAATCAGAGGAAGTCCACCAAGTGATGGAAGATGCACAAAGAAAAAAGGTGAAGGGCGAAAAAAGGTGCAAAGTTTTCGTAGTACTACATACATGCTGGACTCTAGGCCTTTCCTATTGGAGTTTGATAACGGCAAGGACTTCTACATTGCAGATCACATCCACATAAAACTGTATTTACTCTCCTTGCATTGGTGAAAGTCCTACAATTGATGGAAAATATAGAAAAGAAAAAGAAACACTGTGAGTGCTCCAGAGTCCAACACATGAGCAGGTTTCAGGCCTTTCTCATCAGGTTTGGCAAGCATAACAGCTGCCACACTTTCTTTTTCCTCAATTGATGGACATTAGGCTGCATATTTCATAGTCCAACACATAAGCATGTTCCGAGCCTCATTAGGTTTGGCAAGCATAACAGCTGCCACACATCATTTTTCCTCTATTCAGGCTGTACTTTAAGATGGAGTTGCTTGGAAGATAGTGACAGGAAGAAAAAATTAATATCATCAAGGGAGCCCAACTGCAATGAGTAACTGGACTGCAAACTCCATTCACAAAAACTTCTGTCATTATAAAATTACAGATAATAAGAGCTTCTGTTTACAGGCCACATGAAACCCAAATCAAAAGCATTGTGGGGACCACAAACAAGATATATGAGAGAAAAATCAACTCATGCATCTCATCATATTCTGCTCCTTTTCTTTTTTGCCTTTTACTATCCTGATTTTAATTCCACTAAGAAATTCTGGCTTTTTCCAAATACTTATGTCTTAATAAATTTAGAATTTCAAAATTTTAAAAATATAATGGTTTCCAGAAGGAAAAAAATGAGAAACAATTATAACCATTCATACATTCGAGATTTTCAATTTATGTGCTCTCACATGCAAGGCACACATGCCAAAGACACAAATATATGGATACATGCACATTTTTACATATGTATATACATTTATATTGTGTTATATGCATGCATACATATATATAATCACACATGCATGTGTTTTTCTAAGGTTTAGAATTATAGAAAATGATGAGCATTCATAACCCAATGCTCACATTTCTCTTGGATGGGTGAGCAAAGAAAAATACCTGAAAGTTCATTATCAGTTTCAAAGGGGCTGAAAGTTCATTATAAAGAGTAAATAATTGCATTTAATTAAGTTAGAAAGAATAGGCCTACATCTCAACTAGTTTTGTACATAAGATTTTTTGAAGGATCAGAAATTCAATCTAGTCAAGCAACTTGGGAAGAGCTTGTTAGAATTTAAGATTTTTTACGTATCTACCCTTATAAATAATTGAAATTGCATGTATACCCTCTCAAATTTATTATTTATGTGTATATCCTTATAAATGAGTTCTTTTACATATATATATCCTTATAAATATCTAAAAAAATATGTTCATAACCTCTTAAATTTACTAGTTGCTTGTATATCCCTCTATTAGAGTATATACCTTCACAAATTTAATATTTGTATGGATACACTTATAAATGATTTCTTTTGCACATCTATCCTTATTGATCTAAAATTATACATATAAATAGCGAAAATTTTGTGAGAACATTCACACAATTTCAGTTATTTATAAGGATATACAAGTAAAAGCAATAATTTATAAGGGTGTTTGTGTGTGTGTGTATAAAATAAATTTTTGAAGACATATAAGCAATAGCGGATATTTATTAGGGTATACATGTAAAAATAATAATAATAATTTATGAAAGTATATATGTAAATAGTAAATTTGCAACAATATACATATAATTTCAAATATTTATACGAATATCATGCAAAAAATCCTAAAATTTAAAATGGTGTGCAATTATTATTTAAGATTGGTGTGACAAAGCTGTAAAGATTTGGGTTCGGAGAGGCTGACCAAGATTTGGACTTGACAGTTTCAGTGGTTTTGGTAGTATGCATGATTTCATCAACTTTAGTCAAAGTTTCAGTGTTTTGGCCAGAAAGAATGGGAAAAAACAATAGAGAGTAAAGGAAGTGAAGAAAATATAATGACACAATATGAAAGTATTTTGACCATTGGAGTCATTTGATTTATGGTGTCAAAGTCCCCACCACCCTTTTTTTTTTTTTTATAGTTCTGGAGACTTCAGTCCTAGAAGATTACTGTTAACTGAATCTAACTCCTTTTCCAAGCCAATTGGGCTTCTCAATCAAAGCATGGATAAATTATCAAAGATACAGCACTTTAAAAAAATAAAATCAGATAGCAGCATAGCATAACCAGAGCCAAAAATCCATCATTCATGTATCTGAGGTAGTCCTCTCTACCACCCTCATCTGTTTCCATTATCTTTTCTGACTCATTATTTCATAGTTCCCCCCTCTGTACATATCGTTCCCACAAAGTTACACCCTATATCGTAGCAATTAGACATTTAAAGCAAACCATATCTCGAACACATGATCTACGTTTAAGTATAATCAGAACACCAACAACTTACCAGCATTGCTTCTTTCTGAAATGAGAAGATAAAAGAAAAAGAGAGAGGGAGACAGACTAAGAGGAAACCGGTTTCCATTACCCGAAGGCGAAAAGGATGCAACGGGCGCAGATCCTGGTGACCCACATGAACCGGCTCCGCCACAGGGGCATCGGGTCCTGCCTGTTCTTCCACCCCGCCAGCGCCAGCTTGGTCGCGACGAACCCCACCGCGAGGGCGAGCCCGAAGAGGACCAGCCGCGCGAGGGCGATGGGCACGCACAAGATCAATTTAAACCACTCGTAGGGTCCGGCGATGGACGGCGTGTGGTTGCGAAAGGGATCCGCGGGGTTCAGCCGGGGCAGGGCCAGGAGGGGCGCGCCCAGGAACTCGAACGGGTTCTCCGGCGCATCCCCGCCCCCTCCGGGGGGGCGGCGCTCGACTTCGACGTCGAGGATGACCTCGGAATCGCGTCCTTCGGGCAGGAGACGGGTAAGGAGATCGCCGTTGCGGTCTGCCATTGGAGCTCTCGGGTCGAAGGGAAAGGCGGAGACGACTGCGATCAGGAGGAGAAGGCGGGGGAGGGGGAGACTCGGCCCGAAAGAAGAGGAAAGTAGTCTAAAAAGCAAGAAAGAAAGTTCTTGGAGAACAGAATAACAGTGGTTTATTTGGTTCTCTTCTTTTCGTCTTCGATCTTTGTGGATGTTTATGGTAGTACGGAGCATGTGGGCGCCCCAGAAGGAAGCTCCAGCGACCTCTCATTATCTAATGGCTGCCTTTTTTCTTAAATAATTTGGCTAACGGTGTGGGATCCCAGCTTTGCGGTGCCAGCGGTCCAGCTTGGCCGGAAGGAATTGGCTCGATCTCTACTGGTGCCTTTTTTCAGCCCCTAACTTTTGGACAAAATTACTTTAATCCCTCAGATGCTGGACGGGGCCACCATCATATGATGCCGGTGAACCGAGCAACGACGATAATGAATAGATGATATTATTGCAAAGCACATGATAAGAAATCGATGATGTGCTTCTGGATTTATTTCACATGCCATAACCGGCTAAATTATTATGATTAAAATATTTTTTTTTTTTTAAAAAAAAAAAAGGTCTACTGGCTAGCCTTTTTCGAATAGGCCATACAACTCATGCAACATGTGGAACATGATCTTTCCTTTTCTTTTTCAACTATTTTTAAAATATAATATAGTAAATAATAACTACTAATTTATAAAATCTTTTCTAGCCAAATTTTCATTACATATCAAGTAATAAATTTTAACAATAACTAAATAGAAATCCCAATATTAACGCTAGCATCATTACTTTTTATGCTTGTATGATAAATAAAAAACTTTATAAAGATTAAACTTTTATATCGAAATTTCTATTATCAATAGTTATGTCATTATTATTAAATTCATATGGTCTCTATGGTGTAATTTTTTTCCTTTTTTCCTAAGTTATTTTTTAAATGCAATATAAGAATATAATAAATTACAATAAATATAAGATTTCAATCGCTAAATATTTATTGCAAATTAACTATTGAATTTAATGATAATCGAGTACATTGATACCAATATCATTAGTATCCATTGAATATTAAGCAATAAACTTTAATGATCAATAAATAGATTAATATGACTATCTATAATGATCGATAGATAGATTAATATCACTATTTATACGACAACCAGATGATATACACAAGTTGAGCCTTCATTTTAGATATATGATAAAAGATTAATATAATCTAAATCAAGTGTAGGAAAAAACTGTATCATGGCCATAGGTTGATTGATGAGGTAATATATATATATATATATATATATATATATATTCACAATCTATATAAATGCATATTTGAAAAAGTAATTAGCTTATAAGTCAAAAAATATATGCACATATTTCTCTCCCTAATCTCTTACTCCTAATTTTCCTAATCTCTTTTGTAATGAAATTATAACCACTCTCTATGTTTGATATCAGCTCCAACGTTGAGGGTTAAAAGTGATGCAACTAGTGCTAAAAAATATATATATAAAAGGAATACAACTATAGAAAAACAATTATGGGCATCTTTAGAGAGTAGCCAACAACTGCATCAAATATGTATAATTGCTACTTATTTTTAAAGGTCTAAAAATATTAATAACAAAAAAAAGAAAAAGGCTATGCGTCAAATTAGATCATAGGGTAAGGCTATGGATCTCACTGGAGAAGGGTGATCATACTAAAGCTATCATAATTGATACCAAATTTTTATTCTATTGGGATTTTGAAATACCGTGAACACCCTATTAGATTGATGGTCACTAAGTATCTCCTAAATCTTCTTTTCTTTTTCTTTTTCTTTTAGATAAGGAGGAGCTCTAATTCAACTTACTGTTTGTACTTATCTCGCTCTACATATAATAGAGCAACCCTCAAGTTAGCTCAAGCTAGAGTTCATGGAACAAAGATTGGCAAATATAAAATCTACTAAAATACCAAATTTACTCATACTAATGATTTAAGAGGCTAGATGGTACAAGGAGTCCTTAACCAACAAGTCGATAGAATTTGCATTTATTCATCTTCAAAGACTCAAGTTAAAGGAAAAATCAAAAAAAAAAAAAGATAAGAAAAATATTTTAAATATTTTATACATGCTGAGTAACCTTTTATGTTTTCTAAAGATACATAATTTGAAAAATATGTAAAAATTATTTTAAATTTTGCTTTCAAAAATGTTTCATGAAATACCATAGAAGGTAATGCATTAAAAATATTTTTAGAGTATATAGTAAAATTAATACACACTTTAATCATATTAGGTCTAAAACTATAGTTATTATGATATTTGGACTATAAATAATAGCATTGGTTTTATGTATGTAACTGCACAATTTATTGATGCTGATTAAATTTTATAAAAAAATATTAAATTTTTTCAACTTAAATATCCACTTGCTTTTGTGATATGTACAACTATTTTGAAAATTAAAAATCCACTACACATTTTATTTTTTCTATTACTTTTAATAATTGTAGCAATAATACTATTATTTTAGACATGTTAAAAATATAATTAAATTCTATTTATTAGGTATATTATTTCAAACTATTATTAATGAGCATATTGTATAAATTAGAAATGTTTTATTATGTATTTAATTTTTTTAATCTCTCGATTATAAAAAGTTAAAGAATTGTGTCGTCAATATCATAAAAAAGCAAAATCCTAATGTTAGACATAAAACATGGGTGGAATGTTGAAAAATTCTTTTGATTATAAAGATATAATTACAATATTTTATAATGATTGAATGCCTAATGGTAATCAAATTAATGATTTAGATTGGTTTATTTATTATATTATAATAATTTGTTAGAAATATTTTATAATATAACTAATGAATTATCTAGTACTTATTATCCTACCTTTCCTTTAATTATTTGTCAATTATATTATATTGGTGATTATTTCTCAACTTATAGATCTAAACTTGATTTTCAAAATATAGTTTTGATGATAAAAATAATATTTTTAAAATATTTTGAAGATATTTTACCACTTATATACAATAATGGATCCTAAGATTAAATTAAGTAATTTAGAAATTATACTTGATTCACATCGCATAGATCTAAACTTAAAAAAGAAGAAATTAATAAATTATTATATGAAATGTGTAGTATATATGAACTACAATTAGAAAGTAGACGACCCACTTCTGGTGATCCATTTCAAAGTAATAGTAGTGCTAAAAATTTTATGTAGTCATTATTAAATTAAAAGAAACAAACATATAAATAGCTATAGTAATTCTTCTTCTTGTAATAAACTTTCTTTTTATTTATAAAATAATTTCACTAGCTTCTTTTGCCTCCGAGGAGTTAGAAAATTTTGATATTTTAACCTAATAGAAAGCACATAAAAATATTATCCTATGCTTGTCACCATAACTTGTGATCTTCTAATACCTTCAATGTCTATATTATCATTAGAGTTTACTTTATCGGTAAGGAGCAGGGTATTGCAAGATAATAGAAGCTAATTAATACTTAAAACAGTAGAGACATTTGTGTATTTAAAAGATTGGTAGGATGCTGAAGAAACATTACATGATCAAAGACAAAGATCATAAGAAGACATAAGTCCTAAAGAATAAAGAATAATTTTATTCAAATTAGATGTAATTATCTCTCATTTTTTTTCATAAATATTTTTAAAATTTATTAAAAATTAATAGATTATAATTTTTAAGAATAATTATGTAATCATATGTAATTTAAAAAATAATCATTTCTCAAATAAAATCATGATTTATTTTATTTCATTAGGTATAATTTTATATACATTATGATTTATCGATAAAAATATAATATTATTTTTTAAATTAAATAATCACTTATTATTAATATTTTTGAGATCGCAGGATGTGGGCCGCACGCTGTGTCGGCCAGTTGGCCGCGCGGACGATGCTCGTGAATAATATGATGCACGTGTCGTGTCGGCACGCCCGTCTTATAGCGTTGAATCGTGCCCTCGCTCGCCGGCGTTCTCCTCCCTTCCGCATCCGTCCCCAAAGGCTTCCCTTCCATCGCTGGAGATATTATTTCTCACTGGCCCGTATTACCAAGCAACCAAAATTCTATAAGAAATCAATCAAACCACAACCTCCTCATGGACTTTGTGGGTTACGTTTTTAGGTTTAATTAATTGATATGAAAAAATCGGTTTGGTTTACAAAAGAAAGGCCGCTTGGTGCTGGGTGACGCCCTTTTCTTCCCAAAAAAAAACATGACCTTTCGTCATCCATCCTTAAAGTCCTCTCCCCCATACATCATTCTGCTGTCTTTTTTTTAAACTCTTTTTATTTATTTTTTCGCTTGCTACAATAGAAGCAGTAATTTATGACCTCGCTCCCTAACCTAATCCACACCCTTTAATGTAGGTTAGTTTTGCATTAATGGATCCAGATCACAAACAACTTAGCTTGACCTAATATATGTATATTTTTTAATTATTTTTTATATTATTTATTTATTATAATAATTATATTTTAATTTAATTATAATATAATTATAGCATAATATAATGTATTATGTTATATTATTATAAAAGATAGATTTCATTACATTCGAATGTAACTAAATGTAAAATATAGTTATCTTTCTCCCCCTTTTATTTATATAGTTCATGGAACCGAAAGATAAAAAAGGTGGAAAGATGGTGTGGCTGTAAGATTTATATGGATTCAATAGCGGGGAAGATGATCAAATCCTAAATTTGACTACATCCAAATTTAGCTAAATATATCTCTTATTATAATATAATTTTATAATATTAAATTATATTATATTAATATAAAAATGATATTAAACTTTTTTATATAGACAAGGAGCACTTTGATTTCTAAATATGAACTCAAAATTATTGCCTGAGATAATCTTGAATACCCAGCCTCATAAAGGAATATGATATGAGATCACCATCATGTATGATTATCGAGATGCAATCAAATACAGTGATCCCATCACCTACCTCCATTTATATCATCGATGCCTTTGGAGTGATTTTATATTATATCATTATAATATAATTTTATATTATATTAATTCGAAAATAATACCAAGCATTTTTTATTTTATTTTTATAGGGATAAGGAGTATTTTGATTATGAAATCTTTGTCCAAAATCATTACATCAATGATCTTAGATATTCATCCATATAAGTTGATTAAGTTGACAACAATCGGAGGTTATTTGAAATTGCTGTTACGTAGTTACACATCGGGATGTAATTAAATGGGGGTGAACTCATCCTCTTCGCCTAAATCTTGAGTGGATCATCCTATCATCCCATGCCCATCGTCTCTTCAATGGTGATGTCCTAATCAAATAACCGAACATCGCAAACAGTCGTCGCGCTGGGAGATTTCACCAGTCTGTCAACAGTATACCACGGCGGAGAGAACTGTTAGACATTGCCGCCGGAGGTCCATCCAAGCAAGTATGGACCGAGAGTTTTCCTGTTTCTGTTACTATTTCAACAATAGCTCTTGCGTTCGGCTGTCTCTTCATTCGCTTTCAAGTCAATAAAATAAAAGAGCAGGGCAAATGGATCTTTAACCTCAAAAGCGTCCACGCTACAGTTGATGGCACACTTGCGTGCACGCAGTCATTTAGAAATGGTAGGCGCTTCCAAACTACGCATCCCATTCCAACAAACAACGCCCGGTTACCCAGAGATGGGGGATGATCGCAACCTTCGCTTTCGCGCTTTCGACAGGCGGCACACCCTCCTTCTCTGCGCTCCAAAGTCTCCGAAGTGTATCGTGGCTGCAGCCCAGCCGGCAGAAAATTAGGACCACGCTTCCTACCTTCTCTGGAATTTTTCGTCCTATCCTCCTCACCACCACGCAAGTCACGCACCATAAACAATTAAAGTCCCTCTCTCTCTCTCTCTCTCTCTCTCTCTCAATCAAAAATCTAACTTTTATTTTTTTTTTTATTTTTAAATTTATATAAATTTTAATAAGTAAAAATAACCTTATGGAGGTAAGGATGAAAAGAAACATTAGGATTGGGGTTTAGATAGACGGGTATGTAGCCAAATCCATCAAGAAGAATAATCAATTAGATTTAGGTAATAAATTCTGATCCAATCCACATGGTTTATCTTTTGCTGCGTAATCCTATGCAATGCTATATATCTACATGGTAAAATCCAGTGTTTCAAAGGATGTGGAACGAATCTTCGGTTCCTTTCCACTAAATTTTGGATTGTACCCTGTGATCACCTTTTCAGTGTGGCTGCCCGGCGGATTCTCGGCACTCCTCTTGGAAGTCGAAGTCGTGCGGCCATGGGATCAAGCTTCGGGGCGGGAAGCAGCAGTCGCACTCCGCCGGGCACCGCTGCGGCCACTCCCACGACAACCCCGGCGGCTGCGACGGCGACGGCGACGGCGACTTCCCGGGCTTCCCCGGCCCGCCGGAGGCCGCGTCTCGGAGCGGCCCCCAGCACTCCACCCGGTGGAACTCCGGCAAGTTAGAGTGGAAATAGACCCACACCAGAGCCTCCTCCAGGTCCGGATGGTTGTTGAACAAACTCACGTCTCCATGAACAAACGCCTTCAACACCTACAAACGCATCCAATCTTTTGCACCAAAGAACTTGAAAGAGAAAGAGAGAGAGAGAGAGAGAGAGAGAATAGAAAAAAAGAGATACAGGGAGATGAGGGCATACAACGGGGAGTTCTTTGCAGAAGATGTAGTAACGGAGGCTGGCGATGAGGTCGAGGAGGAAGTGGCCGCCGCTGATATGGCAGTGGACGTGGAGGGACATCTTGCCCTGGACCTTCTTCCATTCCGCCACCACTTCATCCCTCTGAAGCCGGTTGTACCAGCCATTCAGCTGTTGCATATATCGAAACAGGGGAAGGCATATAAAGCCTCTTATTTTCTCGTTCTACGTAGATATATATTTCGATGGGATTATACGAGATGAGATGGGTGGTGGTAGTACCTGGGCGCGGTTGATGCTGTCGGAGATGGCGAGGGTGAGCTTAGAAGTAAGGTCGCTGTGGGTGAGGGTGTAGGTCCGGGGGATCTTTCCCGGGTGCTTCTCCTCGTCCACTCCGAGGAACAATACCTTCAGCTTCGACGCCTCGAAGATCGCCGGCCCAAACAACCTCGCCACCTGTTACAAACCAAATCCAATCCAATCCAATCCTCATCTCATGCGACAAACTAAAACAAAATAGAAAGAGAGGAGAATTCCAACAGCTTATTTACCGGAACGATAGCTCGTTTTCCTTCAGGCCTTTTCCCAAAGAGCAGGAAGGGGGTTCTCTTTAGATCCAAGGAAGAAGGGTGCTGCTTTATTTGGGTAGGAAGCGGAAGAAGAGCAGCTGTGCAGCCCATCTCGGAGGAAGTGGTACAAGAACAGGGAGTAGACTACAAGGAGAAGAATCAAGAGAAGGAAGAAGAAAAATAGTGATCAAATTGGAGATAGTTGTTAGGTTGCTCCACTCCCGTGGAGTTGGAAGGAGACCAGAAGGGAAGCTGGACGGAGGAGAGGCACGACTCTCTCTTCTCGTTTTCTTGCACGGAGCTGTTGGTGTAGGTTCGCTTTTGCACGCTGCGTTTTAGCCTTTGACAGACCATGGGGCCACCGTGCGGCGGCGACCCAGCGTTATTCTGTTTGGTACTAGATATATTAATAATTAAAGATCATGATCATAAATAACTCTATTTAATGTATCATAAAAGATCATTATAGTACTACTAATATCCTTCAAACCTTATTTACATAATATATTTTATATATTTATATAATAATAATATTTTTATTATTATTATATTATTATTTAATATATTGTTTATAAATTATATATTATAATATAAGATTAATAATATTAATATAATTATTAGTAATATAATATATAATATATATAGTTAATATATGGTCGCTGTCCAAATAGGATAGCAAACGGAGTAATCCCATACGTCCCTGTAGAAGAAATACATGGAACAAGCTGAGGGAGAGATCCGGAGCCTTCTCTTCTGGTTGCTTGCGGGAAGAGGTCAGTTCCGGGCATCTCGGGTCTGGAAGGAGCGTTAGAAATGGAGGCAAAAGGTAGAATGCGTGTAGGATTGGAGATCGCTCATGACGACAAAAACGTTTCCATTTTATCAAAGCTTTGAAGCAAAGCCTCTGCTCCGTCGACCTTCGTTTGTCAAGCAAAGGCCAAAGAGACAAAGGGCTGTCTTAGTCCAACCGAAAGTAAGACCGCCACGCATGGCAACCCAAAGATTCAAGCGTTTCGGCAATGTTATTTCCCTTGGAAAATCCTCTAGTCAAAACGGATCACAGTCGCATGGGAGGTGAAACGTCCGCGGATGCCAGAGCTTTCTTTGCTGGATATAAATTCAAATTGGATGGATCCGATTATTCCACCGATGACAGGCTGCCGCCGGCTATGAAATGAGGAATGCATTACGGTGCGATAGAATTGTTGAAGTGAGGTAGGTGGGTCGCTGCAGGCAACTTGGACCCTAGATTGGCTCCTGATTGGTCTGTAAATATTTTAATATTTATTTTAATATTTATTTTAATATTTTATATTAAAATATTAAAAATATTAAAATATTTATTATTAAATTATTGGACATAATATTATTAATTTTTATTTTATGTAATTGTTAATAATATATTTAATAAAAATTTATATTTATTGATATTTAATTAATTTTTTAGTTAATTAAGTTCAGATTTTTTATTAGAAATATTTTTAATTTAAAATAAATTTTATTTTATAGAAATATTTATAAAAATATATCAATTAGTTATTTTTATAAAATACATAAATAAAATTTAATTGCATAAATTACAAATATATATTAATTTAATTACCTAACTATTTTAATTTAATAATATTCATATTAATAATTAATATTATTAATAATATATACAATGCAAATATTATTAATTCTATTAATTATGTTTACTAAATATTATTTCATTTATGAAATATTTATTTATCAATAAACTAATAATAGTGATACAAATATTAATAGTAGAATATTTAATATTTTTAAATAAAATAAATATTTATGTTAAAAATATAAATAAATATGAAAAATAAATAAATAAAATAAACACATAAATATTTACATGTATAATAAAATAAAGATTAAAACAAAAATTTATATAAATTTATGTATATAATTTTTTTAAAAAAATATGTAAATATTTTAGCATGTAAATAGAATTAAATATTTTGATTACTCTTAAAAAGATTTTCACGATAAATTTGTAAATGATACATCTAGACATGGAATTACTAAATGATCATTTTGAGAAATTTATAAATTTCATAGAATTTTAAAAATTTTTCTAAAAATAAATCAAACAAAAAATTTTAATTCTACAATTTTAAAATTTTTACTCCAAATAAAATCTCTCATAAAAATCCTCCATCATGAAGGCATTGAACTTCTCTTTGGTGATGGATGGTGCTAGAGGATCTAGTTGATAAATCTCTTATAGAGTTTTAAAATTGGCTTAAGCATGGCTCATGCTTAAGCTCACCTGATTGTTGCTTATACCTTAATTTTTTTTCTTAGACAATATAAATGAATGCTCTAACTCTTTCCACAAGGGGTACTAGAATTTGTTAGCACCTAAATTTGATCTCCAGGTGCCAATGGATAAGATGGAGCTCAACCCAAACAATAGAGCACCTTTTTCAGCTGCTTGATGTACGCTCCTGAAAGAGAGAAAAAAGAAAAGCTAAAAAGTTTGGGAGGTTGGATGGTGCTGGGAAAAGATGGCTTTAGTTTTCTGGAAAACATCCTTGAAGAGAAAATCTTTAGTGAACAGAAAAGATTTAGGACACAAACAAAACTGAGTATGATTAACACTAAGAATTTGCACGACACATTCGTTTTGAGACAAACTCTGCCTCTTTCCATTTTCCTGATTCCTCGAGTGCAACTTTCAAAGAGACTAGACAATTAAAAGGTACACTTACGCTTCCCTTGTCAATCATCTCAAAAAACAAACCAAATGCTTCTGGAGCTTTGCCGACAACACAAAGCCCACTAATGACTTCACCATAAACTTCGCCATGCAGATCCTGACTCTTTTCCAAACTAAACAGCAAAAGCTGGCGTGCTTCCAAGAATTTCTGGCCCTGGCACAGTGATCCAGCCAACTTCTCCATTTTCACATGATACCCATAATCATAAAGCAATCTAACAATCTCGAAAGCCCTATTGCTCAATCCATTTCTAAACAGACAGGCAATGACATCTGTTGAAAGATTGATGTT